>VCAZ01000001.1:1065000-1790000 GCA_005784505.1 Bagarius yarrelli | reverse complement strand
AGAGAAGAGATGAATAAAGAAGAGAACAGAGCAGAGAACAGAGAAGAGACGAATAAAAAAGAAGAACAGACAAAAGAAGGGAAGGCTAGGTGAGGCTAGCCCTGTTTGAGTGACAGCTTGTTAAATTTGAGTGAGATTAAAATTAACTGGTGGAAGTGGTGGCTCGTGGTTAAGGTGTTGGGTTTGATTCCCAGCTCAACCAAGCTACCACTGTTGGGCACCTGAGCAAGGTCCTTAACCCTCAATTGCTCAGTTGTGTAAATGAGATGAGAAGAGAAGAGAAGAGAAGAGAAGAGAAGAGAAGAGAAGAGAAGAGAAGAGAAGAGAAGACCGTCTGCTTGTCTGACCGTATCTGGTAGTCAGAAACGCTCCCACATTTATCCGGACAGAGAATAAGAAAAATCTTATTTTGAATAAAAAGTGACAGCTTGCTAAATTTGAGTGAGATTAAAATTAACTGGTGGAAGTGGTGGCTCATGGTTAAGGTGTTGGACTACCAACCTGAAGATTGTGGGTTTGATTCCCAGCTCCACCAAGCTACCACTGTTGTTCACCTGAGCAAAGCCCTTAACCTGTAATTGCCTAGTTTTATAAACGTGATAAATGTACGCCGCTCTGGATAAGGACGTCTACCAAATGCTGTAAATGCAGCTGATTACAATAAGTTAGAGAATTTGGGAGCTGATTGACTTACTGGCTCTCTGAGATCTTCGGAGTCTCGTAAGGAAAGCCGGGGCTTCATCAAAATCTCCTCGATGCATTCGTTATCCGAGGCGGTGGGCGACTCAGCCAGATCCAGGAACTCATCACGCTTGGACCCTCGGAACCTTATTTTGTCCAGCCTCTTTAACATGTTCAACACAGCCAGCTTAGGCTTTACCTTAACATGGTGTACGCCAACTCTGCAAAATTGTAAAGAAAACGAATCAATTCATTAAATTAAAAGGAATCTTAAGAACATTTTCTGATTTAGTGTCAGTAAATACTCTGAGGAGAAGTAAAGCATTCTAAGAGGCGATACTGAATAAATCCTGTTATTTTTAACGCAGAATGTGTTCCAGGACTTGTCAGTAATGCAGTTGGCACAAAGCTACAAATTTTCACATCTCATTGATCCCAAGTGAATATGAATAATTCGGTATAAATATCAATTCGTTCTCAGTGGTAATATCGATAAAATTTGAACGCGCTTAACTCTTTTTTTTTAATGTTCTTGATAATAAGAATAAGATTGAAAATATAAGGAAAAAGAAAGTGACCTACAGTAATTCCCCTGCCATGAACGAGCTGTGGGTTTTGTGTCGGCGGATGATGAAAGCAAGAGCGAGAGACACAATCAGTCTGTGACTCATCAGACAGGCTAAAAGGGAGGAAAAAGCAACGCTAACGTCCACATAATGAAAAAGTACTGACATTGCTACACACTACGGGAAGCCGTTTCATGCGGCTAACGTTGCATCGAGATGGACTGTCATGCCAAGGACATCCAGCGAATAGGCACACAACTGACTTGATGCCAAAGCTGTCCGGATTCTAAAATAAAATATCTAAATTTGATATCGTATTATTTTACTGCCACCTTGGTCTGGACACCAAGTCTAACAATCTGAGTCTTGGTAGTCTTGGTAGTGGTAGTCTGGTCTGAATCGTCGCAACATTCTTAGTTCAGTCATTATGTTACTGATTCTTTTAATGTAGTCTTATAAATAATCTGGATGTATCACTTAAAGTAGAGGTTTCCAAAGGGGGGTCCCAACCCACACAGGGGCCTCACCAAACTCTGTGGGGGGTTGGGAACTTAAAGGACGACTACAAAACTAGTAAACCACTGAGATTTTATACCAAAGGTACAAACTTGTTAATACACCAAATAAAATGCCACGGTATACACCCTGGACAGGTCGCCAGTTTATCACAGGGCCACACACACACTCACACTCACTCCTATGAGCAATTATAGAATCACCAATCAACCTAACATACATGTTTTTAAACTGTGGGAGTAACCCAGAGAACCCGGAGTAAACCCATGCAATCACAGGGAGAACATGCAAAACTCCACACATTAAGACCCCTGCCCAAGAATCGAACCCGGGCCTTCTTGCTGTGAGGCAACCGTGCTAAACACTTAATTTCATAATTCCCTGAGGCTTTAATGTAAAGTAAAAATGCTAAGCAAGGCTGGGATTTGGAATTTCATGACCCTTTTGTGAGTAATCCTGCAACTAGGGCTTTCACAATTATCAAATGTTGAAGACGATTAATTGTCAATTAAATAATTGCGATTATGACGATTTGCATTTGCTAGCATTTTTGGGCTCTATGAAAGAATATGAGGTTGGGCGCCCGACCACACCAGTTTTGAACTGTTACTACTAATAAAGAGAAGTGGCGGCTCATGGTTAAGGTGTTGGACTACCAACCCGAAGATTATGGGTTCCCAGCTTCACCAAGCCACCATTGATGGACCCCTGAGCAAGGCACTAAACCCTCAATGGCTCAGTTGCAGAAATGAGACAAATGTAGGTTGCTCTGGATAAGGACGTCTGCCAAATGCCTTAAACGTAAATCTCTGAGGGCCGAAAACTGTGTAGACCCTTCGAATCGTCACTCAATTAATCGCCCCAGGTTCAGACAGCTGAGAGTAAGAAAACTTTCATCCATTACTGACAAAGGGTATATGTTTACTTAGCTGTCTTAAAAAATGACACATAAATTGTCCATTGTCTACTGCTTTACCAGACCCCCTGTTCCTAGTACTTAATACCCTTTTCATGGATGGCAGTGTTTACACTGTGCTATGCTTAGTCTAATGAGAACCGCTATCAGGTCACAAGCTGCACGCATCAGTGACCAAGAGAACATTTCCCACATTCATGACCTGGTCGGGTGGCACTACTGATGCTTTGTGAGTTTGTGGCCTCATTTCACTTTCAGTCCTGCCAAAAACTTATATAAACTAAATCGGACACAAGATTAATACACGCTTTAGAGTTTTGTGCATGGACGATGTATTATAATAATACTTTTTTTTTAGAGGTTTTGTTATTTAGAACTGAACTACATTTACAGCACATGGAACATATGATTATCCACAGCGATTTGCATTTGCTGTTGAGGGTTAATGGTGGAGGTTAAGCAGGGTGTCAGCTTTAACTCACCACAGTAACTTTAGATCAGTGGCTCAACACTAATACCCCTGAGCCACCACTCAGAATATGGATTATTTTTATGAAAGCAGGAGCTACATGGGTAGGTGTCAAAGTCAGAGTTTCGTTTTTCTATTTGTATTATTATGTCAAAAAAATGTGTGTGAGAGAGAGAGAGAGAGAGAGAGAGAAAAATAAGCTAATGAGCAAGCAAGGGTTTATAACAATGAAGTTAATATGTAATAAATAGCCTGTATGTGAAAATATCATTGGAAGCTGTAGTGGTATAAGCGGAATAAAACACTTAGCATATTGTGTTAAAGGATAATTATTTAGGGGTTTAAGATTCGACATTAAACCGCATTACACCACTTTAGCATTTATAGCATACCATCATATCACACTATAAAAACATTAAAAAGGATAAAGGGTATAAGTTCACTTAGCTGCCTCAAAAAATGACACATAAATGTTCCGAAGTCTACTACTTCACAAGATCTCCCGTTCCTAGCACTTAATACTCTCCAAGGTCTTCTCATGGATAGCAGTGTTTACAGAGTTAGACTATGCTTAGTCTGATAAGCACTGCTATCAGGTCACATTTCCCACATTCATGACCTGGTCGGGCGGCTTTACATTGCTCAGTCACAAAGTAATTAAAGTTTGTTATTTCCTCATGTTAGGGTGTAAAGACCAGCGCACACAAGCCTCCTCCAGTAACCAAACTACATCTAGACTTTTTTTTTATAATATTAAATAATAATGACTGATCACAATGAGTAAATAGACGTCTTGATGTCTGTCTAAAGTTCTTTTTATTTATTCATGTAGTACTAATGTACTATTAATAAAACTATGTACATTTATTATTCATTTACTAGTTTATTAGTTGGTATTAATTTGCAGCTCTTGGCCCTAAACATACTCCTCCTACAATAATTCAGAAATAAATAAAACACACACACGCACACACACACCCCATGCTATACAGGAACATGTGGAAAGTGGTGGCTTAGTGGTTAAGGTGTTGGACTGATACTCAACTCCACCAAGCCACCACTGTTGAGCCCCTGAGCAAGGCCCTTAACCCCTAATTGCTCAGTTGTATATAAAAGAGATACACTGAAGTCGATCTGGATAAGGAGGTCTGCTAAATGCTGTAAATGTCTATGTCTATTGACATGAAATGCCTTAGTCACAAGGGATGAGAAAAAACACCCCATAAGGACAAGATGGAAATGTTGGGAATTACCTGGAAATGTTGGAAAAAGTTGGGTATTACATGGAAATGTTGGGAAATGATGGGAAAAGTAGAGAAATATCTGGAAATGTTGGGAAATGATGGGAAAAGTTAGGAAATATCTGGGAATGATGGGAAAAATCTGGAAATGTTGGGAAATATCTGGGAATGATGGAAAAAAATCTGGAAATACCTGGGAATGTTGGGAAATGATAGGAAAAGTTGGGAAATATCTGGGAATGTTGGGAAATGATGGGAAAAGTTGGGAAATATCTGGGAATGTTGGGAAATGATGGGAAGAGTGCAATGAATAGAATAATAAATGGGGGTGGTTGACTCTGAGATATAAACTAATATCGTTTCTTAGAAATACAGATCTTATAAATAAACGGAAACAATAATACTAAATTCAATAACCACAAAGTATTATTAGTGTAGATACATTATTAACACAAAATGGGATGATAAACTCACTTTTCTCTTTTCTTTTTAAACTCTGACAGGTGAGTGAATGATTAAGTTAAAAAATACAGTACTACTGAAGACGATTCATTTCACAGTGTCTGTTTATTGTTTCTTCCTGACAATAAAACATGACTGTAAATGCAAATGGTTATTAAACAACTACAAAACTTAAACAAACCTGGCAGTGTATCTAAAATTTAATAATAAAAAACGTTTATTTCTGGTCGACTGTTTAAGGAGTCGGTTGAATTGACTCAGGGAGTGAAGAGTCGGTTCCTTACAGTAAGTCATCAGTTAGTGTGTGAAAGGATTCAGAGGAAATCTCTTACCCAGCTCTGGAATCGGAGCGAAGTTTCATTAACGCGGATGTCTGTGGCTGGGGTATAAACGTCCTTGTACACCTGTTATACACGACAAATAAAAGACAGTAATTCCCCCCAGAGTTTAGTCGCAATTAGGCCTTTATTCGAGCTCCGGCATCGCAATAAAATCCTCCTAAATAAAAGTGCGTCTGCTCTGACAGCCCGGAGAAGGCGCGTGTCCGTCTCCTGTTGATTTAACTAGCGCTCGAGCCTAAGTAGGACATGACATCACACTCACAATATTTCCTTAAAGGCGCAGCAGAACCGGTGACGCCTCCAGATCGTCATTAATGTTTCAAATATTGTTAAAAAAAAAACAAAGTTGGAGTTATTCTACTGGGAGGAAGATCATGGGTTCGATTCCCAGCACCGCTAAGATGCCATTGCCGGGCCCCCAAACAAAGGCCCTTAACCCTGTGCTGTTTAGATTGGTAAATGTCATACATGTTAGTCAGTCTGAATAAGGGTGTCTACCAAAATGCCAGAAATGTGTGTGTTGATTATAGGATTAACAGTAACACAGTAATGAGGAAGTGGTAGTGCAGTGGTTGAGGTGTTGGAATGCAAAATTGTTAGATTAAGATTAAGGTTCAATTCCCAGCAGCGCCAAGTTACCACCGCTGGGGAGTTGTATAAAAGAGTAGGTCTGGATAAGGACGTCTGGCAAATGTTGTAAATGTAAAATGTAGTAGTGACAACCTAGTATCAGGCGAATATATATCATTATAGAAATAAAAACAGAATATAAATATTTATAGACGAATAACATGACAAAGAATTTGCATAATTTTAATATGCACGTCTACATGAACATCATCTGAACTGTAATTACACTGATTCATACGGTAAATCATTGAGTCACAATCCTGATAGTCCGGTGATTTGCGGATGTTACTCTCTCTTTCTCTCTCTCTCTCTCTCTCTCTCTCTCCTCAGCCACACCGCCAGGAGTTTCTCACTCTCCTTTCTTCACTTTGATGACCTGCATCTAACCCTGCTTTCCTCCACTTTATGTCTTCCATTAATATCACATCCAGCATTATTATAACGAAACGGTACAACTGTTATTTATTATTTATTGATTTGTGGTTTGATCTCTAAAAGATGCAAATTATTGACCTGCATCAAGCAAAGAGGACAAATATAGAGATCACGGGAACGGGGGTAAAGGACTGCATGATTAAACCCTAAAGGTTAAAGGGGAACTGTCAGCTTTGTGAAAGACGACATCCGGAATAATCATAATTTATTAAAAATTAAAAAGAATCAACAGAAGAACCCACATTAAAATAACATAGTGTCATAGTACATTCCACTAATTAAATCATTTAAAAGGGAAATAATTTAAGAGGGGGAGGAACTGTTGCTTCACAGCAAGAAGGTCCCGGGTTCGATTCCCCTGCAGGGGTCTTTCTGTGTGGAGTTTGAATGTTCTCACTGCGTTTGTGTGTGTTTACTCCGGGTTCTCCGGTTTCCTCCTACAGTCCAAAAACATGTATGTTAGATTGATTTGTGATTCTAAATTGCCCATAGGAGTGTGTGTGTGTGTGTGGGGCCCTGTGATGGACTGGCGACCTGTCCAGGGTGTCCCCCTCCTGCCTGTCACCCTTTCAGAGACGGCCGGGATAGACTCCAGCAGATCCCTGTGACCCCAAATTAGGGAATAAGTGGGTATAGAAGATGAATGAATGAACGAATGAATGAAGTAGCCTAAAAGTAAAATTAATACAAAAATAATACTGCAAAGTTCACTAGTATAATCTTTGGTATTTTTTTAGGTGATTCTTGTTTTTATTAGAAAAATTAGTTTTTTATATTGTCTTATTAGAAATGAGTAGCAAAATACAGTATTTCGTTTTTACTGAGAAAAATATAAGAAACGCAATTTTAACTAATTAAATGTTTAATATTTATGACTTATTATTTAAAGACCGTGTAATTAAGTCACATTAAAGCTTCTTAAATATCAGCTGCGACATGCTGCCGCGTTCACGTGTTCACGTTGCGTGCTTTTCCTTCTTCGCCTTCCGCAGGTTGAAATACACGTGTATTGTGCTCTAGCGCCCTCTGCTGACTCGGGTTTCACGGTTACCATAAACTCAGGTGAACGTGATTTTACCAGATAAGATGTGATCCTGGATAAAAATCCCGTTGTTGAGCCTGAATCATCATTTTAATCAACCAATCATAACCATCTGATGTCATCAGTGTGTGTCAACCAAATCCACCTCAATTCGTTTTTGAATCTTTTGTCCACAAACAAACTGTAAAACCTCAAACTGAGTAAATGCTGAAAAAAATCTCTGATTGTCTGAGACTGAAAATTGATTGATTCTGGAATAATTTACTGATACTGACGATTCCTGGATTAACATTAATTTACAACCTGAAATTAGACTATAAACGATATTAAAATAATTGATGATAATCAGAAACAACATTAATGAATTGATTCAGTGAATCACAAACGATCACTAATGAATAATTGTATGTAATATGTTCTGAAAACGGTGAACCTGTGGAACCGCAATAGAGCAAAATTCTTACTATAAAACAGGGTTCACGATTACTTAATTAAATCACAAGACTTTTACATGTAACAACCATATCTATAAATTAATTTTTTATATATGCACACACAACTAAATTTTTTTTACTACATTTTTTTTTACCTGCACACACACACTTCTATTTTAGGCCCTGAAAGTGAGGGAAATGTTCATACATTAACTAAACTGCACATACAATTGTTCAGTACAGCATGTGATGTATTATAGATGCCATCTAAATATTTCATGGTTTTTTTATTTAATAAATACATTTATATTATTACATTTTGGTTTACATAATTTTGGATTGGTTTGGTTGACACACACTGATGACATCAGATGGTTATCATTGATTGATTGAAATACTGATCCAGAATTAACAACGAATGTTAATGCAGGTCCACATCCACCTGTATTTACTTTCTATAAAGTAAGTAAACAGTACAAAATAACAATATATCCTATCAGGACTCTATTATATTATTTTCACTCATAACATTTTCACTAAAGAAGCTTGGAGTTTAAGAGCTGAAGGTCAGTTTTAGTCTATTAACGATAATAAAGTCATCATAAAGTGCCCGAATGTGTGTTTATTAAACACTGCTTAAACTGATTCCATGAATCTATTGACATTTCTATATTTATATCATTTTCCAAACACCCAGACTAACTTACAGAAATGCTTCTGAAGTCTGACATTAAATCTGTCCTAATACCGGTTTACTAGGTCACAGACTAAGAACAGCATCAGTCTAAATTAATTCCAAAAATTATGTCAAAGTTTAGGCGCTAGATAAGAAAAGGATCTGCCACCTGCAGTTGAGTTTGTTATTCTAGGTATTATTAGATTCTATTCAATATTTAATAGGAAGTCAGTGCAGTGTTGACAGAACCGGGCTAATATGATTAGACTTTTTGGTTCTAGTTTTGTGACCTTTGGCATAAAACTCTGCAGATCTGTTTATTTCCCAGCAGCCTCTGCCCTACAGACATCATCGGGTAAAAGACATTTTGGGAATTGTTTACATTCCATCCTACAACAAGCAGAACCCAGGAAACAAAACTTAAGGCATCCAAAATATTTATAATCGTGCACAAGAAAGCAGCATGTTGATTCTGATGTGAAAGTGTAAAGCGGACCTGTAGGAAATGATTAGTGTGGCTTTTTGATTGTGTAGCCTGACAGAAAGGAATAAAAAGTTTGTCAAGTTTAACAGTAGAACAAATCAACTCGAACTTGTTTAGCAAGTAAACGACATCACATACTACACACTGTACCGGCACATGACAGTATTTTAGAAAGAAGATATGATATGGATGCTGATATGGATTGGTTAAAAAAAAACCTAATTGATTTAATTATCAATTCAAGCAGCCACAAAAATACAGCTTGTTGTAGATGATAAACACTTTTTTAATAGCTAGGAAGTCGTTTACTCAACTTCCGTATTATTTAAATAAATTACGAATTTTAAACTCGATTAAAATAAATAATAATAATGCTTGGCTCGGCTCTGGTCTCTGTAATTAGGAGTTTAGTTCTTTAAATTGTTCATAAGTGTGTGAATTGGTGTGTCAGTGTCTTGGGTTTAGGATAGACTTTAGGCTGTTCATGATATTGTGTAGGATAAGTAGAACATTGATGGCTAATGGATGAGTAACTCGGAGAATGAATGGATGGATGGATTTTTTTAATTTATTTTTTTATTTGTATAGTTCTCAGAACCCTGCAAACTAGTTTTCTCATAACTTGTAGCTTATAAATATATATACAAAGAATAAAGGATGCTATTTTATTGGGAAAACGGTTGTTGTTGAAACAAATTTATTCTACATTATAACCACTAGGTGGCAGCCAACGCTTATTTCTATCCTTTGTCACGTTGTGCTTATTTTCTATCCTGTCAAACACAATTTAGGCACACACAATTGGGCAATTGAGAATCACCAATCAATCTCCACACAGAAACACCCCTTGCCCGGGAATCGAACATGTGAGGCAACAACATACTTTGAGACGGTAATTTGTGTAAGAATGTTATAGTAAATGACACCAAGAGATATCAAAAATAAATGGAATAAATAAATAACAAAGCTTACACAGTTTACACAAATGTCCAGAAATTCCACAATATTGTTTTTTTTTTCAATACAGAAGATAACACCTGTATCCACAAAGCATTTATTTATCCTAGGACAAATGTTAAAAATGCTGAGTTTAAAGGAAGGAGTTTCATGTCTCTGCTCACACACCACCTGCGGATTGAGTGAAAATGAGCGTTTCGAGCATCTACAGCACTGACATTCAGAAAGACATCCATCCTGTTTTTCTTTGTTAGACTTTGATGGAGCTGTAGATAATGTGGGTGTTTTCCAGGTGTAACACTCCCCACCCCCACCCCCAAACACACACACACACACACACACACACACACACACACACACACACACACACACATCTAAAAAAAAAATTAAAATAACTTTTTCAGATCTAAATACCTCTTTAAACCCATACTGCCTCCACCAAAAGACAAGAAAAATAACAGCTCAGACAATTAGCTGGCTGAGTTTTAATGAGTTCCTCTTTGCTAATGTTTGGACCAACTAGAATAGAGAACTAATCAATAACTCCCCTAAAATTTAATTTACAACATCTGGCAGACGTCCTTATCCAGAGCGACATTCATTTATTTCTTTTTATACAACTGAGCAACTGGGGCTTCAGGGTCTTGATTAAGGGCCCAGTGGTGGTGGCGCCGGGAATCGAACCCTCGTCGTCCAGGTATCAGTCCAACAGCTTAACGACTGAGCCACCACTATTTACAGTATTATAAGCTATTGTCTGTTCACTACATGGACAGGAATTAGGTTTGTGGTTCAAGAATGCTGTACAAATAAATTGTATGATACTATATATATGTTTTATTTAACCATTGTTAGATTAAAAAACACACAAACAAAAGCGTCGACAATCATTAGCCTCCAGGGCAAGGTGTTGGTTGTTTTTTTAAAAAAAGAAATTAACCTAGAAATATTGTCAAAAAAAGCTTGTGGCTCATTAAAAATGCTATAAAAAATATGATTGTGCTAGACGAGACTCTGGTGTCCTGCAGAGTTGAGCTCCAACTTGCCTTAACACACCTACCTGTAATTTTAAGTAAACTTAGCACGGCCTTGATTAGCTCGTTTAGGTGTGTTTGACTAGGGTTGGAGCGAAACTCTGCCCTCCGAGACTGAGCTTGGTGACCCCTGTGGTAGCCAATTAGGCATATTGTGTAACTCAAATCATTATTCTTTCTATTAGCTGATGGGGAATTAATTCAGCTTGAAACTAAATAAATCACATATCCGCACCTCTCGTTCACTGTTATTATTTAAGAGCTTTATTCTGTTTATATAATACAGAAAAATATATTATATTAAAATACTTTTTTTTCTAACTTTATCTCTTCTCATTACACGTCACGGACTAGAGAAAGATGTTAGTCATATCCTGGGGACACTTTCTGACCTGTTGATTCCCGTAACACTCGAGCAATATCTTTCTATCAAACACTCTTTTCCTCCTCCCCCTTCTCCTCCTCCTCCTCCTTCTCCTCCTTTCTCTACATCATACAGGTAGTACGTTCCCCCCCCCCCAACTGCTTTTCAAATGAAGGAAATCTATTGTTACCCTGCTGACTGACATCTCTTAAGCCTGCTGAAACTCTACCTGCCCGTCTACTCTTACGCCGCGGCCGAAAGGAGGTCCAAATCCCCGGCCCTCGCTGACACTCTGTCCGTCGGAATGCACCTTTATAGCCATTAGCTATAGGAGAATCATTATGGATTTCATAAGTTTGCTGAAATAGGGTAGTTATTTTTCTACCCTCAAGCCTTTATATTGCAAACTAAAGAAAAGGGAGGACGATTAGAGAAGAGAGAGATGGTATCTGTTGATAGTTTACCTACTATTATGCTTTCGGATGGCAAGAGGAAACCGCAGAACCCGACAGGAAACTGACTCAGACAGAATCAATGATTGAACCCCAAATCCTGGAGCTGAGACATTACCGCTACACACTCTATTATTGTGTATGCAGGTGTGTTTAAATGTTGTACGACCTGTTTTAATTGACCCATCCACATTTTATCACCCGACTGGTCTTAGTTTCAAATGTGGTTCTCTTTTAAAATGTCTTTCTGTTGTTAATACAGATTCTTATGCTAATAGTTGGAAAGTGGAAATAACAGTTGATTGTTTTTGTCATTTATCATGTGCCGTTTAAGGTTTATTAGTAGGAAATTCCTATTAATCCTACTAGGAATAAATATGTAAAATCTCACACATGCCTCCTGGTAAAAACATTTCAGCTTGTAATCGTATAATGAAACATGACTGACACTTTTATTAAGCTGTAAAATGTTTAACACAAAATCAGCCCAAGACAAGTGGACTAATTGGACACTAATCCAAGTGATAATCTGTCTTCAATTAATTTCAGTGAAAAGTTATTCGTCATTAAATACGTTTATAGAGTTCCGCTTGATTTCATTAGCTTGAATTGCCACCCTGGACAACCGAATCAGCGAAATAACTGCATGAATATATTTCTGTCCTTACTATAAAAATTGGACTATAAAATTGGACATTTAACATTTTGACATATTCATTTTCATAATTCTTTTTTTTGACATCGACATCTGCTTTTACATTCATCAGTCTGTAAAATGTAAAAAAAATAGAAAACTCCAAATAAGGTTTAATTTTATAGCTGCAATTATTGTCCAGTGTCTGAAAACCATACAAAATAAATATACATATTTTACAGGAAAATCCAGTGTCTTATAAAAAAAAAGTGTGAAAACACAACAACATTTTTGTTCAGGACCGCTTTAAACACTGGGGTGGTTATGACAGGATAGAAAACAGAATAACAGCATTAAAAGCACAGTGTTTCTTATACTGTTGTCCTTTAAAATAAAAACATGGCATTTCATTTTTTTCATTGGTGGGAATCACAGAATTAACGCTTCACATTCTATAATAATAATAATATTTTTTTTTTTTTTTTTTATAAAATATTACATCTTCGTCTGCACTCAGGGACATGTTCACCAGAAGACGGTGAAATGAAGTGTGCTGGTATCTTGGGTAGTTTAAGGCACCAGAGTGACCTAAAATCTTATACTATATTAACTAGAGTAGAAATCCCAGCATTGTGATTTTACAGAGGACGCAATCTCAAAAACTGAATCTTATCTTATTTTTAAAAAATAGAAAAATAGAAAGTGTGCCTGAAGAACAAACCAAAAAAAAAACATTCCCTATACAAAATATTCGATTTCACCAGTATCTACATAATTACAAAAGAACTCCTCTCGGAGGACAGACACACTTGGACTCGGGCACTTGGTGAAAAATGCAGCTCAAATTTGCATTAACTAAAAGTCTTTTTTTTCCCATACAGGTTTTATTTGAAGCCTTTCTCACTCTTTCAGTTCGGATAAGTACTAATGATCACATCCCTTCTCACGTTACGCAGTTTTCAGCTCAGATTACTCGTTACACACAGCTCTGCATCACTGCGGGGGGGGGGGTCTGGACTTCCTGCAGCAGTTTGGCACAGCGAGTTTCCCTCTCAAACTTTGTCCCAGGCAGGGAGAAGTCTGCAGTAATACTGTTCTCCACTGGAGCGTAGGCGTTATAGAGGTCGAGAAAGAAAGGCCAGGAGGTCCATATAACATGTTTATCATTCTGTGGAACAGGTCAGCCCTCTCTTCACTTTTCTTCTCTTCTCTTCTGTCTTATGAGGAGAGCTGCTTTTATGCAGGGAAAAACTCCTCTGGCTTCCTGCTGGGTCAGATTGAGGTTTCGTTACTGCCTCTGGAATGAAAAAGAAAGGGAAAAAAGGAGTAGAAAAAAGAGAAAGAGATATAAGAGGAAGAGGGAGTGATAACATGCTGGTTAGATGTGATTTTAGGCAGGGCAACAGGTAGAGGAGACAAAAGTCCATGCAAATTTGCGAGTAAAAAGTGTTTGTGCATCCAGTAATCTGCATGCCAGACAGCCATGTTCTCAAAAATACTCTTTTATGTTTTTGACAAGCATAAAAGTTTGTGCTGTTACACTGTTAGGGGTTGCATGAGTACGTACTCGGAGTCTGACTGGTTTCCTCCATTTATGTTCAGGACCATTCCGTTCTGCTGCTCTCTGGAAGCCAGGCCACGGTGCGGGGGTTTGATGAGGACGTTGTGACTGTTAATGCCGTCATTAGAGGTTACACATGGTGTGTGTGAGGAGATGGTAGGGGGGTTGTAGTCTGAAAGTTTCTCTCTCAGTTTGTTTTTCATGTTTTTGTCTGTGAGTGGTGGAGGATATGTGATCTTGTTCTTCAGTATACCTGTGGACGAAGAAGGAGTCAAGATAATCATCCAAGTTTCAGTGTATCCTTTTATCCATCTAACCATTTATTATCTATCCATGCTTTCATCCATCCATCCATTTATCCATCCATCCATCCATCCATCCATCCATTTATCTATTTATTAATTTATCTATCCACCCATCAATCCATCCATCCATCCATCCATCCATCCATTTTCCCATTATCCTATTTATTTATTAATTTATTTATCTATCTATCCATTCATCCATCCATCCATCCATCCATCCATCCATATATTACTATCCATTATTACCATCCATTTATTATCTATTTATTATCCATTTATTACCCATTCTATCTATCTATCTATCTATCTATCTATCTATCTATCTATCTATCTATCTAT
The DNA here is from genome assembly GCA_005784505.1 of Bagarius yarrelli. Classification (NCBI taxonomy): domain Eukaryota; kingdom Metazoa; phylum Chordata; class Actinopteri; order Siluriformes; family Sisoridae; genus Bagarius; species Bagarius yarrelli. Next base: position 1,775,461 of record VCAZ01000001.1, on the reverse strand, counting down.
CTATCTATCCCCCCCATCCATCTATCTATCTATCCATTCATTCATCCATCCATCCATCAATTTACTTCTATATGCAGCAAACAATTAGATTAAATGTTATATCTTTTCTCACCCTTCCTCTGTTCTGGCTGGTGGTTACTGTTTGTCTGGTTGGTGGTTCCTCCATCTTTGCTTGAGGAGTCTTTATCCTGTGGTGGTTCTCCTATATGGTTCAGTTTGTTCTCTGTATGGAGTTCTACATTTACTTTTGTTTCCACCCTCAGCTTTTCTGCCCCTCCTGCTTCCTCACTGTCACTCGCTGTCGTGGCCTCGACGGGCCAGTACGGCTTTATGTGATTGGACACTGGGTCGCCTGTGGAAGGAGAGGGGGAAAAAATATTCACAACATGATTTATGTACAGCACTTTTAAGAAATCATGAGCTTTCAGTGCTGAATAATTAATGGACTACAAAAACCTTTTGGAGTGCTGTGTAGTGGCTGCCGCTCATTGTTCCACTTGGGCTTCATGTGGACTTCTTCATCGTCATCCTCACTGTCAGAGGAGTGGGAAGAGGCATAAGAGCTGCTGTGCTCATCCACTGAAAGCTCGCTGTCTGAATCAGAATCTGAAAACACACAACACACAAAACACAACTCAATTATACAAGTGGAACTGCTGTATGATGCCTGCAGATCTTCATACACTATATACAAATCGATATATTAAAACGAGAAAGAAGAAGATTAGATCTCGTACCATCTGCCTTGGTGCCGTTGCGGTGGAACAATGAGCCGTCGATGTCCGCGTGACCGGCTTTCGCTGTTCCTGAAGAGATACTTGGCTTTTGGTCATCTCTGTGTTTGTAAAAGTGAGGGAGAGAGACGAAAAGCAGGAATAAGAAACTCGGAGATGAACAATCATCCATCCATTAAGGCTGCATTTCCACTGCACCTTTAAAGTGACCCAATTCCGTTTTTTTCCTCCAATGTGGCACAGATCGGATTTAACTACTGACAGTGTAAGCAGGAAAAAAGCACATGGATTCTGATATTTTCAGATCGGATTCAGTCCTCATCCGTATGTGTTAATAAATCGGATACGAATCGGATACGTGCATTAGCGTGTGCAGTGTAAGCAGACAGATCAGATTTGACTCATGACAGTGTAAGCAGGAAACAAGGATTTTGATATTTTTAGATCGGATTCAGGCCTAATTGGTATTTGTTAATAAATCGGATACAAATCGGATACGTGTAAGAAGACAGATCGGATTTGACTTCTGACAGTGTAAGCAGGAAAAAAACACATGGATTTTGATATTTTCAGATCGGATTTAGGCCTAATTCGTATGTGTTAATAAATCGGATACGTGCATTAGCATGTGCTGTGTAAGCAGACAGATCGGATTTGACTCATCACAGGGTAAGCAGGAAACAAGGATTCTGATATTTTCAGATCGGATTCAGGCCTAATTCGTATGTGTTAATAAATCGGATATGAATCGGATACGTGCATTAGCGTGTGCTGTGTAAGCAGACAGATCGGATTTTCAGCTGTTAATGAGAGTCGAACATCACTGCGACAACGGCGCATGACGTCAACTCAAGTGGACACCAACAGCGATAAATAACAACTTACAGCAACTGTGTGTTTTATTATTTATTCATTTTGTTTACTGTAACAAATGAGTTCCAGAGCAGATCAGAGGCAGTTTTAACACTCCGCGATTAAAGTGCTGTGGCTGATCGGAAACACACACACACACACACACACACACACACTAGGCTCTCTTACTCTCTTAGCAGTTCTCCGCCTAAAGAAAGTGTTGATTTGCCAACATTTAAATGTGATGCGAAAGTAACATATTAAATAATAATTTCATTGATTATTGCAGCGTTTTTATTTCCTTTTCAGGTCAGTACGTCCACCTTGGGTTGTTTTGCTGTCTATGGTGTAAATGGTGATATCAGATACGGATCAGTTTTAAAAGATAATGCAAGCAGGTCGGAACTGGAATTGAGAATATTTTATCCGAGATTTTTCGTCGCTCAGATGCCACATTAGAGGGAAAAAAATCGGATTTGGGTCACTTGACACATGCAGTATAATTGCGGCCTTTAGTGTTAAGTAGACTAGCTTACTGAACCTGCCACAAGGTGGTGACTTCCTGTTTAAGAAGCTCTATTACTAAAACCCCAGCTGTGTATTTCAAACCCATAAATTATTTTCAACAATCTGACACCTATCTCAACAACCCTATTCGTAATTCTAGGTTTTTCGGTGTGTAGCTACAACAAAAGCACAGCAGTTCTCCTGACTCATGATGACTGATGTAGCTGAAGGCACTTAAGCTACATGTCCGAGGCTGTTCGGGATGGGAACAAAATTTCCCAAACACTTCCCACTCGGCCTTAAAGTGGCTGTGCTTAAAATGGCTGCATGCACAGGGAAACAAATGATGCTATGCTATACATTTTTGGCTAATTAATCAAATTATATATATATTTTAATTGCACAGACAAGTACAGTGTACATCGTGTTAGTGTTTTAGCATGTGTGTGTGTGTGTGTTAGCCAGTGTGTGTAGAGTTGTAAAGCTGACGCAGTGCCATGCGCTTAAGCCAAAAGAAAATTTCTTTACATCAAATCATAGAAGATTGAAGTGATTGTGAAAAAAGGTTATAATGAGGAAGAAATAGAAAATATAACTGCATGAGAGGGTGTGAGAAAAATAGATGAAAGGTGTGGCATCGCCATGCATGCAGCAGGATGTTACCTGAAAGCGTAAGCGTGGTAGCCACTGTGGCTCTTGCCTGACCTGATGGTGCTTTCCAGGGACACGGTGGATTCTCCGATTGCTGAGCGGAACATTGTTCCATCCTCTGTGTAGGTGTTGTTGCAGTTCAGAGAGCGCTGGGAGTGGAGAAGAACATGTGATAATCAAACACTATAATGTTGAAAAATTAGTTCTTTAGTATCGCCCATGAAACTACTTAACACTATCGCATGGGAATGTTAATGCTATAGCAACCCTGCCTAAGGGAAACCTGTTACATGATTCCTGTAATATCCTGCGCCTGGTCCGACTGTACAACTTAAATCTTCTTTTAATTAAAAAAAACGAGGCAAACTACACAAAATATACACGCAATATTATTAATGAAGCATCTAAATCGTAGCTCAGTCTTTGTGTAGGAGTGCCGCCATCTTGTAAGACAGAACATGTGGTCAGTTGTTATTTGAGTAGCAGGTTTAAAGATGGATGCGCTGTGGCAGTGTAAAAGGCTTTGTAATTAGCAGCTAACATTAATGTTTAATGCTTTTAGTGATGGAGTGTAATACGGGAGACACCTTCCTGTCTTTCACCACTTAAAGGAAAAGGTTATTTAGCATTATAAAAGCAACGTCTGTTCAACTACAGTATTTAAGAATTAAATATTGGAAGGATTGAGTTAATCTTTTAATATTTAGCTGGTAATTGCAAAAAAAATAAAAAAAAAATATATAAAAATATAAAATTGATCTATAGTAAAAGGAGTTAATGTGTTAAAATGCAGACTTGCTTTCTAATTGTTTTTAAATATTCCAAAATGTAATATTTTATATTATTCAGAAATCAACTAATAATGTCTACGAGAGGTTTACTATTGAAACTTCTGAATGAAAATGTTCTCGTCCTCTTCCTCCACTTACAGTCAGTAGAGAAGCGCGTGTTGTAGTCGACTCATCTGGGATCAGCTTCTTCCCCGTGAACACAAGCTTCAGATTCTTCCTCACTTCTTTACTCAGCACACAGTGGAAGAGGAAAATGAAAATGCCCTACAAAAACACAAGCAATCGCAAATAAATCTTATAAAGTGATGTGTAATTTAATATAATAATTTAATCATTTTTTAATCACATAACTATTTTAACTACTATAACAACTTTCCAACTGATTAATAAACATTAGCTAGAAAACGAGCTAAATATAAACATAGATACAAACATAATGCCGTCAAATTTGTTGGAACCTGCTTAAGTTAAAAAAAAACGCAAATAGAGATGCATTCATTAAAAAAAAAAAAAAAATCAAAACTATAATGTAAAATAAAAAAAATTCACCAAATGAGTTAAATAACTATTTGGAATGAGTTTATTATTTTCGAATGATTGTGTCGATTTTGTAAGCGAGCGAATCTGTGTTAAATATAATACACGAATTATAATCATAGATAAATACAATAGAATAAGGATGTAAATAAAATAATTAGCATCTCTCTGCCGTTTTTTTGCTATGAGTTGCGAGCTAAAATTCAGGTTACGAGCTTCAGACACCCAACCGCTAGTTAGCGTAGAGAACGCCACAGTAACTGCCCTAACATCCCATCCAGCATCCCGTGTGTCACTCGATAGCTAGTCAGACATGCGCATTAGCAAGTGGAGTCGTCTGATCTCCAAGGTAGCAAGTGGAGTCGTCTGATCTCCAAGGTAAACGCTGTACATTATACTTAATAAAACCAGTTTATTCCAGTACATCCTATTGTAGTGTTTTTTTATACAATATTCCTTATTTATAAGTTAATTTTTTTCATTTAAAAACATGTAACAAAAAAAAATTGTGTTGTTTTTTTTGGGGACCCAGAACGAATTAATGGCATTTCAATTCATTTCAATGGGAAAATTGATTTGACATACGAGTAATTTGAGTTACGAGCTCCGTCACTGAACCAATAAAACTCATAAGTCAAGGCGGCCCTGTATTGTGCAGCCCTAACTCAACAAACAGAATGTTGTTTTAAAATAAATAAAAATAATATAGAAATACTTCCCATGTTTAAAGTTAGCACTTATTTTGTGTCCTTACATATTTAGGTAAAATTATTTAAAACGGTAAATTAAAAAAAAAGCTTAATTTAAACTTAGTATTACAATTATTACATTACAATAATAATATTTATACTATTAGAAATCTAAATGTCTTAAATTTTGCTAACAAATCGTTCCGTTTAAAAGCAGATCTTAAAGTATTTTATACTGAAATCGGTTTAATAAACCCACCTGTAAACAGCTGAAAATGGCAAACAGATAGTGGAAGATCATGACATCACTGTTAACAGCCATAAGTCCCAACAGCCAGGTAGCACTGATAAGAAGCAGGAGCAGGAAGGCCATCCGCAGCGCAGGACTGGACACACCCAACATACATAAACATATTATTTTAAGTACCGCTTACAGGTACTTAAAGTCTGTGTATGTTTATAAGGTAACTCACATGGCTCCAGACTTCTCATAGCTTCTACACCTGCGTCCACATGATGCCTTGGCCGCCAGCACAAAGATCACTATGTTCACCTGTGACACAGAACAGGCCAAATGTGTAAGGCTTTAAAGAGAATAATATATATAAATATAATATATAATATATAATATATATCAATGCACTGACCAGCACAACAACAGCGATGGGCCCAGCGAAGCTCCAGATCAGTGTGTCGTGGACTGAAAGCCAGCAAAAATCTGGGTTGCCATAGCCTTGTGGATCTAACCCAACAGCTAGACCTGCAAACACACATGTTTAACGCACAGAGATCAGACTATAGGGTGAAGAAGAGTATGAATTATGAGTAGCTTTGGTTTAGATAGATGGAAGAAATGTGAATATTACAAAGTGTTAAATATTACTCAAGTAAAAGTTTAAATTATGTGATATTCATTGCACTTAGGTATGAAAAGTATTTTTTAACCTTTAATGTACTTAAATATTGGAAATAAATGCAGATGCAAAATAGAGAAGCAAAAATATTCAAAAAAAATATAGGCAATTTTAGCAAGATTGGGTTTAGTTTTAACTTAACACCCACATGCAGGTGGGTGTTGGAACCGGGGTAAAAAAGAGGGACAGGAAAAAAAGGAGATGTATTTCCCACAGGGATCACGGCCATTTTTCAAAGAAAGACGAGTTTCGGCATGAGTTGTGTATTTACATACATGTTTTTGTATAATGTATGTGTGCGTGCAGGTACGCCAGTTTATTCACCTGTCCTGCATTCATTGCAATTTGTCCACAGCAACAGATCAGACATTTTTTTTGCATAGAGCAACTTTACTATAAAGTGCCACAGATTCTACAAGTCTCTAAAAGGATGACCAACATTCCTCTGGAAGATAATCTCTCGGTTTGTGTTTTGATAACAGGGTTAAAAATCTCTTAAAGGTGAATAACATAACCTGCATACAGGAATGTGTGTGTGTGAGACTAACCTGTGATGATGGCAGGGATGCCCCAGCCTATGGCATAGTAAAAGCGCATGTGGCCGTGGTTGATGTTGCGCATCTCAGTGAGCATGCGGTAAATGTGCAGGCCTTCCACAAACATCCAGGCAAACGTGCACATGTAGAAGAAGTGCAGCAGGATTGCAATCACTGTACACACAAACTGCACACAGCACAGAGAGAGAGAGAGAGAGAGAGAGAGAGAGAGGAGAAAGAGAGAGAGAGAGAGGAGAAAGAAACATCAGAGGGGCACATCAAAATCTTTTGGGGGTGTAGTTAGTAAGACTGATGGGTTTATACAGCCATTCAAATTTTGGAACCCGGACAAAACAGGATTCATTAAATTTGGGTTCTAAGTTCATTTCAAACTTTACTTTTTAGACTTCGGAGACATTCTTTGTGTTTGTTTCGAAAGTCTTTGCGGCGGATGAGTAATAATACAACACAATGTAAAAACAAAGCATTGATGCCGGAGAATTAGTTGGTGTAGGTGACATAATCTAGCTCACAAAAGGATGCCTGTGGTGTTTCTATACCCTTTATATGGTGTCTAAGCTGCCACCAATTTACAGACTACCACTGCCTGAGGGCAACGACTCAACTCGGTGCTCCAATACCTTAATCTAGCCTGCCTTCAGGTATTAACAGCATGAACTATTTGTGTGTGTATATCTGTGTGTGTGTGAGTGGTTTTGTAAAAAAAAAACCCATATAATTACAGGGATTGTGTCTCTACCAATGAAATGGCTCTCTTTCTCTATTCAACGGTGAATCACTCGAGTCTAAACAGACCCTTTTCCCCAAGCTGGTTATTCCCAGCCATTTGTCAACAGCTTCCAGCTTGGCCCAGCCCTTAACTGCACACACCGCCTAATTAAAGAGTTATGGGATTGAATTACTTAAGTTTAAAAGCAGGAACCCGTCTTCCAAATATGCGTTCATCTGAGCAAAATAAGCAGAGTAGAAAAAAAAAAAAATCACACTGTAGTGGACTTCTTTGGGCATGTTCTCACCCCAACAAAATGTCTTCTACAAATACACAACCAAATTTCAATATTACATATGGCCGGTTTTTCCTGTCTGAAGTTTAAAATGAAAGAAGAGAGGAAAGGGTCTTACCGGGTTGTCCGTCTGATTAATTCCGATGAGGAAAACGAGCTCAGAGAAGAAGAGGGCCGCCACGAGGTTCTTGTGGATGCTGTGCAGGTTGGAGCGAAGCTTCCCCAGGATAGCTAGCAGTATGAAGGTGATCAGCAAAGCCAGCAGAGACGCAGAGACTGTGGCGTAGGTGACTATCTTTAAAGGCAACACATCTCCATGCTGATCGTAGGAGGTGAAAGTGAAGTTAAGAAGAAAAAAGAGACGTTTAGTATCCGGGCAGCAATCAAATCTAGCACAATTTTTGGAATTGAATTCTACAACTTACCCCCTCTGTCTTACCCCTTAGTGTAGAAAGCAGGTAAAATTGTGTAGAAAGCTTACCTCTCTTTTGGAGATGTCCATGAGCACGGCGAAGCTGGTCATATGGTTGCACTGACAGCTGATATGGGTTGTGTTTCTGAAGGTAAGCTCACAGCCCTTGGAGGACCAACCTCCTGTCCCTCCAATCCTACAGGACACACACATGTACATACCATACCGGTGTAAGATATATTATCAGAAATAGCTACAATACGTTGTATAGTTTTAATTGTGTACTATAATACTCAAAGGTTCAGTAAAGGTTAGAAGCTGTATTGAGAAGCTAGTTTTTAATTCAGCTACAAATTAGTTCAATAGAAACTTACGCGATGGAGTGATTCCAGAACACACACACAGGCTTGGACCTCTCCTCCGTCTCCAGCAGCTTGTAGTCGAGTGTGATGGGCTGCTCCAGTGGCATTGACAGGGGCTGGTCTTCACTGTACACCGTGGTGCTGACGATGGGTGTGTTGATGACAGGTCGATTGGGAAGCCTGTGGAGAAAAAGAGCAGAGCTGATGCCAGAAATAAACCCACTCACTCTCTGGCTCCAGGCCAAACAGTGTTCAGGTGCAGTAGGAACAGCTGTACTATGCCAGCAGTCCTAAATATTTGGATGTGCCCTCGTCGGAATAACAAACCGTCAACGAAGTTTGCATATCATCTGAAAGGTGTGTTGAAATTAGGCAACTGATGTAACTGTGCTGGGATTTAATGTTGTCGTATGTGGTATGTGTATATGTATGTTTTAAAACAGCCACCAGGTCCTGTTTCTGTTATTCACCTTAACAGAAAGGCAATTCAGCTTGCCAGGAAGTAAAATGCAGAAGAAAACTTAAATAATTAATAATAAAAAAAACTAATAAAATATATAAATATATACACACAATTGAAGTACTTAAATGTAGAAATGCAGAATGTTAAAATAAATTATGTAAAATTATGTAAAGTGGGCTTTTATAGAAATAAAATGTATCCATCTATCTATCTATCTATCTATCTATCTATCTATCTATCTATCTATCTATCTATCTATCTATCTATCTCTAAAAAACACCTAATGTATCTCTCTCTCTCTCTATATATATATATATATATATAGCATTTGGCAGATGCCCTTATCCAGAGTGATTTACATTTATCTCATTTATACAACTGAGTGATTCGGGGTTAAGGGCCTTGCTCAGGGTCCCAGCAGTGGTGGCTTGGTGGAGCTGGAAATCAAACCCACAATCTTCGGGTTGGTAGTCTAACACCTTAAGCATGAGCCACCACTTCCCCAGCAGGACAGAAAGAGATGAAACAGGGGAAAGAGGGGTGGGACCAGAGGGGACCCAAGCCAGAATCGGACCCGGGTCGCTGGAATGCAACTGCGATTAGAGGCCTTTGGTGATTTGGTGACATGAAAGTAAAGATCTCTTCTTTTTGTAGGTGTGTTTCGACTGTTGTATTGTACCTGAGGCTGCGTCGATCAGGGTCATAGCGCTCAGGCAGCAGCTGCCCCAAAGTTCGGTACACAATAACACAAGCTACAGGGAACTGAGCAGAGCCTTCAGCTTGTCTCTTCCTCCTTCCGTCATTCTGAGTCGCTTCCTCTACAGTCTGGGTTTGAGGTGCCGGTTCATCTGTTGGAATGACTGCAGGGGATTGCACGGTGTCAGTGTCAGTGTCATAAGCTGTTACATAATGGACAGAAATGAATAACAACATAGATTTGTTTGTCAATTTTTATTACTTATTTAAATCTAAAATGCTAAAAATATATAATTTTTTCAGAATTAAGTGTAACAATTTACCATAATAATAAACTAGCTAATGTAATGTAATTAGTAAAGTTATGTATCAATACATTTGAGATAATATAATAAAGAATATTAGTAAATTTACCCTTGTTATGAGTGGATTTGACCACAAACTCCGGAAACAGCACCGTGGACTGCAGGTCTTTGGGATATTCCTTTTGAATTTTTTGAAAAGGAGGCATCTTTACATCATCTGGAGTGGAAAAGTCCAGATAATCCACTGCCATAACTTTAATGAGAAAAAAAAAGATTTGCTATGAGAAAAAGGTCATAATTAACACAAAAATTGTAAATTTCTGGCTGAAAGATTTAGTTTTATATCTGTTTGCGATGTGACTCACTCATATTGTCTGTTATGATGATGAAGGGTTTCAGATAGGTCTTCCTCATGTTTCTTGCCACAGTGGTGGTGTAATCCTCGAATTTACTAAGCAGGCTTGCGGTCCCACCTTCTGTTCTCTGGATGTGATCCCAGTGCTCCTTATTGCTGGGGTCTAGGATGGCACTGCCCGCCTTAACAATGTGCTGTAACAACAAATTCAAACTTAAAACCTGACCTAATGAGCCAATTTTAGTCGCCGGTAACCAAAAATACTATTTAAATACATATATGTAATAGATTAAGAAATTTATATCAATGTGTACACTAGAGCAGCAGTTTCCAACAGGGGGGTCCTGACCCATAAGGGGTCCTCAGTGAGCTCTGCGGGAGGTCGTGTCATATTTGGAAAAGTGTTGATTAGTGAGGAGCATTAAGAAGAACGATCATGTTGCATTAGCTAATTTTATCCATGATCCCCTGGTGGACCAAAAAATTGACAAATTTGTAATTCGTCCTCCAAAGAAACGAGCGAGTGTCACTGATTCTCCTTCAGCAGCTGATAGTAATGACACAGACATACTGGACCCTGCAAATTGTACTACAAAATAAGCCTTTATTCTATAAAAATCCAATTAAAGGATTGTGTTAATTATCATATTAATGCTGGGAAAGATAATAGTGTGTGTAATAGGCATTATTCAGATCTGCTTTCTCTAAATGAAACATGCCATATCACACGTCTCATAATTTTCTCACTTACACTGACAGAAGCGTTTCACACACTTCACACAAACACAACTTCTTGACTCACATATCCATCAACAACAAACGTTCAACATCACACCACTAATGTGATGACTCACATCATACAGTTTTTAGCACAGATTACATGTTAAACACACCAAACAAAGAATTGATCGAGTTCTAGAGAATGTGGAGTGTAACCTCGTTGAAGTCGGCGTCACGCATAGCTGCCAGGTCGAAGCCCTGCTGCTTGCTCTCGTACTGCAGGACACGGGAGAGTAGCTGAAACGCCGTCTTAACATCGTTGCCATAGAACAGTTCCGTCTGGCTGGTAGCATTGTGAAGCATGACAGCAATGTCCTTAGACTTCTGTCCGTCCATACTGGACTCATTCCGTGTTATTTCGTCATTCTGGAGAACAAGAAGGGACAGAAAAATTCGATTATTTAGGTTTTTATAATTTAAGGGTGTACTCTATGGAATATTATTGTATGTTAGGGATGCACTAACGCTGATACCGACACTGGTATCAGGGCTGATAATGAGCTCATGTACATGTACTAATAAAAACAGTCAGATCTCCAAAACCTGATCCTTCTTGTGATGTCATTAACAAAAATTTAAGTGCAGAAACTTTGTTCCGCAAAAGTATAAAGAGGTACAAAAATTAGCGCTTGAAATACGTATAAAGAGGTATAAAAATTAGCGCTTGAAATACGAGTAATCTGACAAAACATCTGAAATTACATTTGCAGCATTTGTCAGACACCTTTATCAAGATTGACTTATATCATTTCCTGTTATACATCTGAGCTTTGGGGTTAAGGGCCTTGCTCAGGGGCCCAGCAGTGTAGTGGCTTGGTTGAGCTGGGAATCGAACCCGAGTGTTCAAGTCGGTAGTCTCACTACTTCCCCAATAAATAAATATTTACATTTACAGCATTTGGCAGACACTCTTATCCAGAGCGACTTACATTTACCTCATTTATACAAGTGAGCAATTGGGGGTTAGTGGAGCTGGGAATTGAACCCACAATCTTCGGATTAGTAAACCAACCTTAACCATGAGCCACCACTTCCCCATTTATACTCTGAGAAATTAGGGGTTAAGGGCCTTGCTCAGGGGCCCAACAAATTAAATTCAAATTTAATCGGAGAGCCATACAAATAATTCAAAAAAATTAAACCAAAAAAACAAGTACAAGTATCGGTATCTGCAAGTACCAGGTAAAAAATTATCGTTCTTCTGTCTTTAAAAAAATAGTATCGCTCATCTGAACATCAGAATCTAGCAAACTTTAATAAGTGAAAATGGTACCAGTTTCTTGAGCTGGGAGAAGGTGACAGTGGTGCAGTTGAAGAGTTCTGGAGGCAGCCAGCCTTTCTCATCGTTGCAGTGCCTCACAGCGGTACCTAGAACAAATACACACATCACAATATAAATGTAATAAACCTAATGAAACATTCTCCAACACAATCGCTGGATTCTGCAAAGAATAAAAGTCCCAGACGCAACTGACAAAAAGGATCAGCTCTCTGCGTTTTCTGGTACATAGCTGACAATAATACTGGAGTAATCTTCCTCGCAGAAAAATCCAGAACCTGGTCTAGACTCTCCGGCATAGAGAGATCATTTATTCACTTTAATGAAAAATGTGTAACTGTGGAGGGCCTGCTTATCCAATGGATCTTCACAAATGCCTCCCTCGTTATCATGCTTTTCCATGGCGGGTTTAAAGACTAAGAGCCCAAGTGGGTGTAAAAAAGGATAAATTAAAAGGCAAATGCAAGTGAAAACAACACAGAGGGGCAAAAATCCACAGCAACACATTCATAAATCCAGGATTTTGAGCAGACTGTGTTTCTTAACGGATGTCTGTCCAAATATCAAAACACAACAACGAACAACAACCTTCTTATCACCATATGAAACAAAATAAAATACAATATTTTAAACTCCATTCAAATATAACATTAGATTTAATTTCCATTCATTCGTTTGATTAAATTATTCTTTTTTTTATTATTATTATTATTTAAATGATTTTTCCTCATTTCAGATGAGACTCACCAATTGCTCCCTTGGGACAGTTCATGGCAACTGGGCGACCAAAACTGGTTCTCGGCCACCAGATTCCAGCATCGAAGGCCTTGGGGCATCCATCATAAACCACTAAAGTACACACACACATGACACACAAAGACAGTGAACTTTTTATAGTTTGGCACATTTAAGCTTCTTTCATTTACATTTCTCAATTATTATAACATGACTTAGGACATTTATTATGTAATTATTACATGACTTTGAAGGAAGATGATTTTATTATCATGCTTTTAATTGAGACTGTAATAGTTTTTTGAATGATCTATAAGCAGCACACAAATGTAATAACAGTAATATTTATTGCATAAATGTGTAATTAGCTTTCCATTATTAGCTCTGCGGTATTAAATGCTACATCATGTTCGGACACTGACGGTGAGCTGATATACATATAATAGATTCTAAATTATGTAGAAACTTTTCTGATAGTAAATTTCTGCAGTTGAACAGAGATAAGAGCTGTGCTGTAAACAGGGCCGGGCCAGGCTCTGGTGGTGCCCCGGGTGGGATTTTTGAACCTTTACTATAATAAGATAAATACCAGAAGTCACTAGAAAACTCACACAAGAGTTAAATGCAAAAAATTATGTTAACTGCCAAAAAATCATTCATTTATTCATCTTCTATACCGGCTTATTCCCTAATTCGGGGGCACGGGGATCTGCTGGAGTCTATCGCAGCCGTCTCTGAAAGGGTGAAAGACAGGAGGGGGACATCCTGGACAGGTCACCAGTCCATCACAGGGTCACACACACACTCACACTCACTCCTATGGGCAATTTAGAATCACCAATCAATCTAACATACATGTTTTTGGACTGTAGCACGGGGAGAACATGCAAACTCCACACAGGAAGACCCCTGCAAGGGGATCGCACCCGGGACCTTTTGGCTGTAAGGCAACAGTGCTAACTACTAAGCCACCGCGCTGCCACTGCCAAAAATATTTTTGCTTAATATATGGGTGAAATAAAAAAAACTCTTGTGTGGCGCCCCCCAGTCATTTTGCCTATGCCACGGGCTGACCCTGGTTGTAGATACACACCCTCACAGCCGGTGTTGGTCACTTCTGCAAAGGGGTTATCACATTTGTTGCACTGTCGCCCAATCACACCAGCCTTGCACGGGCACTGGCCAGTCTGAGGGTCACAGGTTCGAGAACTAGCACCAGGAAAGAAGCAGTCACATGGGTAACAGGTGTCGCTGTCCTCTGGGCGGTAGTAGTTATCCTGTGCAGAAAGTGGAGAAATAGAAATGGCTCATATACTCATTATTCAGAAAAAATAAAATGGTAGATTATCACCGCAACAACTATTATGTGCTAAAAAAACCCCCACAGTCTAGCACTCGATGTAAAAACTGCCCTGACTTGGGCATGTGGTGGGATTGTGGGTACCTTGCAGCGACACTCTCCGGTGGTCTTGTTGCAGTCCGGGTTGAAGCCTTTGCTGATGTCACAGTTACATGGGCCACACATGGGGTTTCCCCACCAACCTTTAGGACATGGTTTCTCCACCCTGATAGGACACAGGTGTGTATTTATGTAAATTCATCCCGAAATTTTATGTTATGACATTTTTTTTTTAAATATAGCCAGGACAGTTGGACAATATTGAGCTACGGACAGAAGATACAAATTCTTTCTCTTATGTATTCACACAAGCTGTTGCAGGTCGAAGTAACGAAAGCTTTATTTGTTTACACTGGACTGCTGGAATGCACTGCATTAACAAACCGAAACACATCATATCAACAGCCAATTAAATCTGACAGCGTGAGAAAAATAAACACGAGTCAGATAAAGCTGTGGGTTCAGGCAGGAGAACGAATGTCAAACACAGTCAGGAGGTATAAAGAGTAAACTAAACAATTATGTTGGACTTTTTGTGTGTACCGAGCTGGATTAGTTGTATAACATTAGAAAAGAATATCTGGTTATTACACACACACACAGACACACACAAACACTGTAGAGAATATATCGGGCTGACTCAAGAGCTGCTAAGATGGCCATCACAGTGTGTGTGTGTGTGTGTGTGTGTGTGTGTGTGTGTTTGTGTTGTTTATTGGCAGGTTTTGAACGGAAAAACGTCTTGCCTTTAAAAGAGGATGCCACACACACTCCACAAACACACAACACACTCTACACACACACACACTGTACGGAACATATCGGGCTGACTCAAGAGCTGCTAAGGTGGCCAACACACCCAACACACTTCACACAACACACTCTACACACACACATACTGTGCAAAAAGTATTAGGCTTGCCTTTAAACTGAGGATGTCACACACACACTTCACACACACATAACACACTTCACACAACACACGTCATGCACACGCCCCTCCACACACACACCAAACACTCTACACACACACACACACACACACACACACAGTTAAACAGTTAATCACATGTAAATAAATAAATACTGCACAGACGATGCTTGGTTTATTTAAGATACCCATCAGCCACTGCTTCAGCTCAAGCTGGCACCAGAATCAAACCCACCCACGGAGAAGAGTTCTAATCTGCTAAGCTTTAGTTTAGAACCATTTATTTGCATGCAGCTCCTAATATGGAGCCAAACACTAAGGTTTTAGTTCTAACATGTGCTTAACTGCTTAGCAAAATCTTTTTTATGAAATGCTCTAATAAGCAATTTGTTTTACAAAGAAATACCGCATTTAATCATAAAGTGTATTAGAGAACCCTAAGTGTGTACAAGACAGTGGTGAGACCAGCTATGATGTATGGTTTAGAGACAGTGGTGAGACCAGATATGATGTATGGTTTAGAGACAGTGGTGAGACAGCTATGATGTGTGGTTTAGAGACAGTGGCACTAAGAGAGAGACAGGTAGCAGAGCTGGAAGTAGCAGAGCTGAAGATGTTGAGGTTTTCTTTGGGAGTGACGAGTTTGGACAGGATTAGGAATGAGTTCATCGGGGGACAACTCATGTTAGATGTTTTGGGGAGAAAGTCAGGGACGTTTCATGGTTTGGACATGTACAGAGGAGGGATAGTGAATATATCGGTAGGAGGATGATAGAAATGTAGCTACCAGGCAGAAGGTAAAGAGGAAGATCGAAGAGGAGGTATATGGATGAGATAAATGAGTACATGAAGTTAGTGTGTGTGAGTGAAGAGGATGTAGAGAATAGGGTTAGGGGGAGACAGATGATTTGCTGTGGAGACCCCTAAAAGGGAACAGCCGAAAGGGAAAGAAGAAGAAGAGGAAAACCCTAAATGTATTAGCAAAATATAGATTATACAGTCTGTCACATATTCCTACCCTGCTAATATTTTATTTACACACCTTTCCTTTTTTTGCTGTTAGAGAGAGAGAGAGAGAGAGAGAGTGTGTGTGTATGTAATCTTTCATTTTGTTTAATTAAGTGTTAGAACTTATAAGTTCATTTTGAAGGTCTTTTCTAGTCTTTTATTGATGTGAGTGCTACCGAGCTCAGGACACTATAATAAACTCAACAAGTCTCCTGATTTATTAATGTGGCTTTGTTTCCATAAAAAATAAAAAAAATAAAGCCTTAACTTTGACTTCCGAGTGGCTCAATTTAAGTTTTTTGAGATACGAGTCGTCTCTCAACTGATTTTTCGCTTTGAGTTGCGAGCTAAAATTTGAGTTATGAGCTCCAGACACCCAACCGCTAGTTGGCGTAGCGACGCCACAGTAAACGCCGTAACATCCGCCCGGCATCCCATGTGTCACTCGATAGCTAGTCAGACATGCGCGTTAGCAAGTGGAGTCGTCTGATCTCCAAGGTAAACGCTGTACATTATACTTAATAAAACCGGTTTATTCCAGTACATCCTATTGTATTGTCTGTTACAATACAATAAAATATTTTTTATATTTAAAAACATTTTACCAAAAAAAAAATTGCTGTGTTTGCTGGCATTTTAATTCATTTCAATGGGAAAATTGATTTGACATACGAGTAATTTGAGTTACGAGCTTCGTCACGGAACCAGTTAAACTCATACCCATACAATAATAAATAAAAGTTTTAGTTAATGTGGCCAACCTGAAAAAATCCTTCCCTCCCTCCTTTATCACCATAGATATAAACAAATAGACAAAAGAGAAGGGCAAATGCATATCGACCCTGGGGTAATTGATTTAAAATTGCTTAGACAGTTAAAACCCTCCCAGCCCCTAAGCTGTTGCCAATTATTATCCTAAAGTTGATTGCAGGTCTGAAAGTCATGCGTTATAAAAAGAAGAGAATATAGAATACAATATAGCAGCCTGTACAGGCATGTTTTATTGTACTGTGTTGTATGCCAGGACAATGACACACAGGATTATTTACACACAAACCCACACACACACACACACACACAGACACAGACACAGTGACTGCAGGATGATTTCCACTAAGTTCGGAAAAGATATGGTTTTGATATGAAAGCAACAGTATGTCATTCTGGACCAGGTTATAACTGCATGCACGGTTTTTAACAGGTACAAACCAAAACACAGCTAAAACATAGGGACGTAACGTTCTCAGTATCAGGTATGCATTTCTGCATTTCCAGCAAGTACCAACATGTGGCTATAGTGACTGAAGTTTGGAATCAGTTAAAATGTGTGACTGCAGCTTGATTAAACAAATTAATCTTAGTTGTCATTCTGCTTTCATAAGTTGGCAGCGACTGAAGGTTTCACAGTGAAAGTGGCTGCGCAGGTTTAATAACAGGAAATGTGAGACAGACGTGATGTGACGTCAGAGGAGAAACCATTTATCCTATTGCTCTTACTTGTTCTCACAGTACTGGCCGTAGTAATTCTGATCACACTCGCATGTGTAGCCATGAGACGAGCTGGGCTTCTGCGTACAGGTGGACACGTGCTCACATGGGTTCAGCGTGCAAGCATGTATGCAGTCCTTTCCGAAAAAGCCTGAGGACACAGAAAGAAAGAAAGAAAGAAAGAAAGAAAGAAAGAAAGAAAGAAAGAAAGAAAGAAAGAAAGAACAATAAAGGAAATAAAGAAAGAAGGAAAGAAAGAACAATAAAGGAAAGAAAGAAAGAAAGAAAGAAGAATGAACAACAAATAAAAGAAAGAAAGAAAAAAAGAAAAAAAAAGAAAGAAAGACAGAAGGAAAGAACAATAAATGGAAGAAATGTGTGACTTCACTGCAATTTTCTCTTTCTGAATAAAAGTGTCTGTTTAAGGTTATAAAGATGGACAGATTTTTTAGCTCACCTGGGTCACACACACAGCTGTGAGCGCTCCACTCGTCCATACAGTAGCTGTTATCAGGGCAAATATTGGACTCGCAGGGGTCGGCCAGGTCACAGCCCTCTTCTACCCGGATCTTTAAGCCTTGCTGCATGTTGATGTTCCCCGTGTTGGTGGACGTTTCTCCCATCCTCACACCCTGAAACAAGAAGATCCACATGCTGCACTGAGCCTTTCTGAAAACAAGGTGATGGATAAAAAAAACAAAAAACCTGATTCTTGGTACCTGTATGCAGCCCTGAAAGCCTTTAAGGACGTTGTTGTTTTCACCCTGAACTCCTCCAACGTACAAACTCTTTATCTTCAGTCCAGGAAGCTCATTTCCAATTTCCACTGATCTCTGAAGAACATCACAGGACATGCAACGCAACTCATTCGTTACAGTTCTCGACACAATCATTCTAGTACATCCTGTCACATGACTTTCTCAAATCAATTTTTGCAACAGAAAAAATGTCTGTCCCGGAAAGGGTTAATTTAAATACTGACGATTAGGGCTGTGTAAAAATATAGATACGGCGAATTATTGTGATATTTTTTCACAATATTGTAATAATATTCCAAACTTCAGCATCGATACATATCCAAATTGGGTTTTAAAAAGTCGTAGACGCGCTTACTTTTTTCTTTCTTTGATTTTTTTTCTTTGATTTTTCTTTCTTTCATTCTTTCTTTTTTTCTTTTTCTGTCTCTCTTTTATTTTTTATTTTTTTTATTTTTTTCTTTCTTTCTTTTATTATTTTTTCTTAGATTTTTTTTTCTTTCTTTCTTGTTTTTCTTTCTTTTTTTCTTAGATTTTTCTTTCTTTTCGTTTCATTCTTTCATTTTTTTTCCTTTCTTTCTTTCTTTCTTTCTTTTTTCTTCCTTTCTTTCTTTCTTTCTTTCTTTCTTTCTTCTTTAGTTGTCACTAACACACGGCAAACATGGCTGGAAAAAAGTAAGTGCACCTCTGAATTTTTATTTGTTGTATTTTTTAGCTATCTGTTATACTTAATTACAAATACAAAATTTTTCTTCCAATGTATTGATATATATATATTGTATCGCAATATGTATCGTATCGCCTTTGCCAGTTCACAGCCCACACAGTGGCAGGAACCATAAAAGCAAATCCAGTTATACTGAAAGACCATCATAATTTAATCATAATTTAATCATAATTTAATCATAATTTAATCATGTTTATCTCATTTCAAACATGATGGCTAGATTATGCTGAGGTATAATCCACCTGTCCTGATCATCTCGCACCTTAAACATGTCATAATCCAGAGACACTTGGGCCATGTACTTGGTGTCTTTTCCCTCTTTGCTGCTGGTGATCTCCACGAGAAGGTGGTGCCACTCTCCATCATTCACTCTGACCTCAGGGAAATTGAGCAGAGCTACACGCTGCTCCCGTAACATCACCTCCATCTGGACCTGCCTGTTCACCACCTAGAGAAAAAGACACAGGGGAAAAAAAACACCATAAAAGACTGGAAATCGAGAGATTTACAAGTGAAGGAGAAGAAATGGTTTTGAAAGGATATTTAAAAATGCAACAAATCCATTTGAAGAATATCCTTCTCTAGATGTTTACTCACTTGGAGGTTGATTTGGGAAGCAGGGCCAGCGTTGGCCTGCATCAAGGTGGCAGTGGTGCTGCTCTGTCTGGTGCGGAACATCAAGCCGATGTACCAGGGCACAGCTACAGTGATATCGTGATCGCTCCATGACACCATCGCGTGGCCATCAAAGAACTGTGGTGAGGGCATCACTGGAGAAGAAAGACATCAATAAATAAAGTAAAACTGATTCTTTTCTTTTCTTTTATTCTAGTTGTGGTTTTATTTAAACCTCGATTAACCACATAGGACCATGTTTGTATACTGAGATGTTCCTCATGTACCTCTTGACCACACAGATACAGAACCTAATGGACTAGAACCTTAATCCGTACACAAACATGCACCTGCATCTGCCTTAAGTGAAGGTATGAACATGGTTTAAACACTACAGAGGCAACAATCGGTGCAGAAACTCGGCGCCGGTTACTTCCAGCTCATCCATTCCGGGGGGCAGATTTTCCCAGGGACACACAAGCAGCTATTATGTGTAAAAACTAAAATTTGCCCCTCGTTTTGGCGGCATGTTAGTCTCAAATTTCCTCTTTTTCAGTTGGTCATTCTTTACTTTCTTAAAGGTTTCGGTTACCTTTCGGAGAGATTAGACACACGAGATCTGACCTGCTGTTATGTAAATGTCCAAAAATTCTAAAAACGCTGGTTTTTCTTTTTTGGTGTCTTTCTGTCGTTTTGCATTACAAACTAAAATTAAAAGTAATTTTTGAAGGTTATACACCTGAATTTACACACAGAGCAAACATTTGTTAAATAAACCCAATTCCCTATGATTAACACTTAATTACATTTAAAATACAAATAAAATCAATTCAAATACTCTAAAAGAAAGAAAAATCAAAAAATAAAAGTAAGAAAGAAAGAATGAAAGAAAAATCAAAGAAAGAAAGAGAGGAAGTGAAATTTAGAGAGAGAGAGAGAGAGATTTTTTTTACTAATAATTACATTAGGTTTTAATATCTATTAATATTTTATGTTTTTTCTTAATGATTTCACTAAAAAAATTTTTTCTTTCTGAATAAAAGCGTCTGTTTAACATGAACTGAGCTGCTTGGACAGAGTGAGATAAATCGAATCGAACCCGGGTCGCAACCGTGGCTGCCGCCCTGTGGTGTAGTGGGTTAACCCCACTGGTGTATTTTTAATATATTTAAGGAATTTACATTAAAAAAATTAATCAAGGAATTAATTTTGCAGAAATTGGGGTTATAATGTAGGATAAATACCTGTTCGATCATAAAATCCCAAAAGCTTATGTTAGATTAAATACCTGTTAGATTAATCCAGCTTTCCAGTTGGCTAAATAATTTTTCTTACACAATTCTCAAAGATAATTCAATCTCTAAAATATGAGAACGAAGCCACACACAATTTTAGCATTCATATTAAGCTACAGCTTTAAACATGCACGGCAGGTGCCATCAACACTCACTCAAGTGTTAAAGATTTACAGCTGGAATTCTAGGTGTTACACCAGTACGGACATTTGATCTGCCTCCAAAAAAGACAGCACAGCAGCCTAACAAAAGCCATCAGAAAATAGTTCTACACGCATGTGAGACAGACTGCTGGCGGAAAACCAGACCAAAACCGACACCACGAGTTAGTGTGTTATTCCAAGCATTCAGCTCATCATCATGTAATATTACAGCCGTGTTTATTTCTAGCCAAGGAAAAGCTGTTTTATTTAGCATTTATGACTTACAGATGAGATTAAAATGAGTGCAGGAGCACCTGGAGGAACGTATTTAACACATGCTTGCATCCTTGATTCCTAAAGATCTGACCACAAAAATGCTACACAACATGCTGACGAATACATCAATAAACCTCTTAACATGTGGATTAATGACTCCGAAAGGGATGTAATATAGGATGTAGTTTGTAAAGGAAGCTGATGAATCATCCTAGGCTTCTGGAAGGATTTGGAAAAAAATAATGACTGCTTCATTCCTAGCAAATCAGAACACATCCAAGTTAATCATCTCCTCTGGTGCTGGATATGTGTGTGTTTTTTCTTTTTTCCAATGTTAAGAACAGATGGTGGCGTTACAGTTCATGTTAAAGAGTTAACTTGGATGTGTGAGATTAGACTTTCATTAGTGACACCAAAGTTTAAAACATTTTGACATTAAAATAATAAAAAGGCTTAAAAAAGATTGAAAAGTTAAGTAAAAGTGTCTACAACTGTAATTATATAAATAATTATTTTATTTAATTGTTATTAAAAACTCCAGCAACCCGGGTTTCAGTTCCGGCTCGGGTCTTTTTTCTCTCACTGTTCCTATTAATAAATGCCCCCCAATATATATATATATATATATATATATATATATATATATATATATATATATATATATATATATATATATATATATATATAAAAAGAAAGAATAAAATTCCTTTCATAAGCAAAAAAAAACCCCACATAGAACTAGTCAAGAAACAGGCATCCTATTAAAACACGTCTTTTCATATTTTCTTTTGTTGCTGAATGTGAACCTGACTCTACACGTTGTCATTACGGCTCAGCGCCAGGCATGTGACCATGACTCATGATCTTCCCGAGGGATGAAATGAAACCCTTTTTTTAGCTAAAAAGAATAAAAAGGTGTATCTTCACAGACTTGGCAAAAACATGACAGCAGATTTGCTAGAGGGTTTTATGGCCCTGCTGCTTTAGTCTGTGTCACAGCGAGCTGAAATATTGGTCTGAAAAAAAAAAAACGATTCTAGATGATGGATAACTGCACGTTTCGCTGCAGTGAAACCAAACATGCGGCGACGCAGGGATAGAAAAGAATGACTGGGGTGCACAGACTCACCTTGTTCGCAGTTTTTGCCTCCGCGGCCGTTAGGACAGTCGCAGGAGTATGTGTTCCACTTGTTTTCACACTGAGCGCCGTACTGACACATGCCTTCTTTGCAGAAATTCCTTTTTGCTGGACAACCTGAAAAAAAAATTAAAGGAGTGATAAATAACTAGAACAAAATGATGCAAAAACTTCTTAAGACTTTCACTTAAGTTATTTACAATTTGAGGTTTTTTTTTCGTCTTCCCTATTTTATTCCTTTTCATCTTATATTTTTACTCCTCTTTCTCACTATGATTATAATTTTTATAATAATAATAATTATTATTATTATTATTATTATTATTATTATTATTATTATTATTAATAATTGTATGTTGTTACAGTATTTTTATTGATCATTTTGTTACGAAGATAAAATTGAGTTAATTTATTCTCAGACTGAGGCGCTGGTATAAATAATCATTTTATTAGCTAGAAAATATTTTTGATGCTAACGCAAATAAAAAACTTTAACACTCTCTATAAATGATATATGCTGGTACACATATTACTAAGTCTAACATTTCAATAATAATAACAATAATAATAATAATAATAATAATAATAATAATAATAATAATTTAAATTACTATAATTCCACTGTAATAGTCAAACCTGCTGCGGTTCCGTTGTTGGCGATGAAGTTGGCCATGTCCATGGGTTTGCTGTCGATGGTTAGGTTCCTCATGCAGCCCACAAAGTCTCGATTTCTCACTGGGAAATCCTCTGGCAGGTTGGGGACACCACCCAGGAGCAGAGGGCCGGTCAGATCCAATGACCTTCAGGGAAGACATCACTATTAGAATACCTTCCCGGTATTAATTAACAGTAGTGATATTTATACTGCTGCCTATTTCAATTTACTGATTTATGTAGCGTGGCAGCACGGTGACAACAAGACGGCCTGGGTTCTATTCCCGGGCACAGGTCTTTCTGTGTGGAGTTTGCATGTTCTCCCCGTACTTGTGTGGGTTTTACTCCGGGTTCTCCGGTTTCCTCCCACAGTCCAAAAACATGTATGTTAGATTGATTGGTGATTCTAAATTGCCCATAGGAGTGAGTGTGAGTGTATGTGGCCCTGTGATGGACTGGTGACCTGTCCAGGGTGTCCCCCTCCTGCCTTTCACCCATTCAGAGACGACTGGGATAGACTCCAGCAGATCCCCGTGACCCCGAATTAGGGAATGAGCGGGTATAAAAGATGAATAAATGAATGAATGATCTATGTAGCAGCCGTAGAAATGTAGAGATCTTTTTTAACCTTGCAAGTTAATGCAGAAAAATTTACACAGTTGTAGAAATGACTGTATAATAGGAGGCTAATTATCCAAATCAGGTGACTGTGTGAACTTTCGCTGGTCACATGATTACAGATCAGGGAGCGTTGGCGCAGGTTCGCCATTTATTAGATAAACGCTAGCTTGCGCGGCATCACATCTGCAACATCTGAGACCACAGTGACCCGGTCTGTATCTGCAGGTGTGTGAAAGAGTGTGTTTTGTCCTAAATAATAAAGCGCTCAGTACTAGAATTGCTATTGTTTTGTGTCACAACACGCCTGTACAGTCTTTCCTGAACTTCTTTTAACCCAACTCTTAAAAACGTATCGCTAAAACAAGTGCAGATCATTTGGCTGCTATTTATATAAACATGTATGTGACAGGCTTTAAGAATAAAACATGATTAAATATATAACATTTAACCCGATCCTGTTGGTGTCCTTCATGAAGCAGGCTGGTACAAAATGGAGCAGGTTGCTGCCTATTAGAGTCATCACACTACTTTTTTTTTTATTTGTATAAGTTAGATATGCTTGCAGTACAGAGCTGTGTGTGCGGTCACAGCCGCTGCCTCAACCTCTATGTGTAAAGCTGTTTAAAAAGAACTATTATAGATGAGTGGAAATATAGAGGAACAAAAATTATTCCACAATTTTGTTTTCTTTCTGAAAATTATTCCACATTTTTTTTACAGTTCATCTGGGATGAGATGTGGTGAGTATGGAAGCCTTCGCATATAATTTTACCCGACTTAAACTATTCGCTGCCCTGCTGAGATTTGGTGATCTTTGGTGATGAGGTGGGTTTGTTACAGGAAATATCCATTTATTTATTTTATACAGCTGAGCAATTGGGGGTTGCTCAGGGACCCAGCAGTGGTGGCTTGGTGGAGCTGGGAATCAAACCCACAATCTTCGGGTTGGTAGTTCAACACCTTAACCATAGGCCACCAAGTGGAATAAAGTGTAATTTCCACACATAAATAAAGTGGGAAGTGGTGGATGAGTGGTTAAGGTGTTGGACTGCTACCAGAAAGATCGGGCTTTGATTCCCAGCACCATCAAGCCACCACCCTGGGCCCATGAGCAAGGCCCCTAACCCCCAAGGTGCTCAGGTGTACAAAATAGATAAATATAATTCGCTCTGGATAAGAGCGTATGCTTAATGCCGTAAAGTAGTAATACAACACACAGTATATTTTTATTTCTATATTTATTTATTATATTATATTACTATATTTAATTCTATTTTTTTTTTGTCCTATTTCTAATGTATATTGTTCTTATTTAATTTAAACACTTTTTTAAATTCGGAGAGTGGTAAAAAGCCTTGTACGAGATGTTGTACTGTGTGTAATTAGCTATGTGATAAATATCATTTGAATTTGGAAAATTTAATTGGTACTCACTTCTTCTGCCCCGTCTGTGTGCCCTGTGCCGCACAGGAGTAGTTTCCGATTTGAGCCCCAAAGCGCACTGCCATGGCAATATCACACTCATCCACCGCCACCACTGCCACTTTCTCCCCTGAAGGACCATTCGGGACCCCCAGGCGCCCAATGTTAGGCTGCAGCACACACACACACATACACACACATCATATTAAAATAAAAATGCACATACATTTTAAACAGTTAAAAATATATATGTCAGAGAGAGAGAGAGAGAGAGAGAGAGAGAGAGACTTTTAAACATCATTTATTTTTAAGCCATTTTATACATGATAAAATAGGTTGACTTAATAAGAGAGAGAGAGAGAGAGAGAGAGAGAGAGAGAGAAAACAAAAGAGAGACAGAGAGAGGGGAGAGAACACAAAGAAAAAGAATGAAGAGAGAAAGAGATAGAACAACAAGGAAGAAGATCGCTAGAGCGAGAGAGAGAGAGAGAGAGAGAGAGAGAGATGAGAAATTAGAGAGAGACAGAGAGAGCGAGACAGAGGGAGAGACAGAGAGAAAGAACACAGAAAGAGAAAGGAGTGAGAGAGAAAGAGACAGAATAACAAAGAGGAAGAGAAAGAGAGAGAGAGAGAGAGACACAGCGAGAGAGAGAGAGACAGTGAGAGAGATCAGTAAAGTATATATGCGGATTAATTTCATGTAATGTTTGCGCGGCATGGCACTATTTTCCATAGCAGAAAGTTTATCAGCCTCATCACTGCCCGACCCTTTTTCCATCACCTAAACACCCTTACTGTCTTTTTCCAACTGGAATTATTTCACTAACCAAACGTGAGCCCTCTGACGCTCAACCTGCTTTTCTCCAGCATTTCTGGTGTCTTTCACATTCCAAAAACACCTCTTTTCTCATGCACTTTTAACACTGACAATTTCATGTCTTTTCCTAAGGAAGTGCGACGGCAGACAGAATGTGGTAGCAGGACTCATCAAGGTGTGAGCAGGAAGAAAAACTCCCATCAGGGAACTGGAGCAAACAA
Organism: Bagarius yarrelli; assembly: GCA_005784505.1. Classification (NCBI taxonomy): domain Eukaryota; kingdom Metazoa; phylum Chordata; class Actinopteri; order Siluriformes; family Sisoridae; genus Bagarius; species Bagarius yarrelli. Next base: position 1,749,328 of record VCAZ01000001.1, on the reverse strand, counting down.
AGCTTCACGGGAGCTGAGTGTGTCACAGTGTGTCAAAAGTCCTTAAAATAGCAGACTCATGGCTGCAGAGATAAAAGCAGCGTGTTCATGTTGCGGTGCATTGTTGTACTGCTTTAGCAGCAGGATATGAGGGCGTGAGTTATTATCCAGATGGCTATCACCGGCAGTGCTGGGGTTTGTTTTGAACGCAGGACACAGGACAAAACAAAACTGGCTAATGGCCATTTAAGATTTACCCATGACTAGCCAGTTTTAAAATGTTTTTTTTTTTTTGCTTACGTAGAATTTGCCTTTAAGATAAAAATTAGCATTTGGTTTTTGCAAGTTTTGTTAAATCTATTAAAAGCAAAAAAAATATTAGGAAATCCTTTCTTTAATACACTTACATTGGATGGCTAATAAAACATTCCTAGCTAAAGTAATATTAACATAAGTAATAAATAACCCCTAATGTTGTCTTTACCCAAATAATCAAGTTATCTTTATTAAATATTTGTATTTCGGACCCGAAAATAAAAAAAAATGTTAGTGTGACTTATTGAACTTCAAAATACATGAACTAAGATTTTAAGTTTCATGAACTCAAAATCATAAAGCACAAAATTAGCTTAGCTGCTCTTCCTTTAATGTGATTGGATATACTAGAGAACTAATGCGCTGATTGGGGGATTATTAAAAAAGGCGGAACTTTACACCAAGTTAAGTGAAGTAATTAGTTTAAGTACATTATATCCCAAGTCCCAAGCCTGGATCTATGGAGAGGGTTGTGTCAGGAAGGGCTTCCGACGTTAAACTTTGCCAAATCTATATATGCGAATCATCCGTAAGTTCATCATGTTAGATGTTTTGGGGTAAAAAACAGGGAAGCACAGATTGAGGTGGTTTGGACATGTCCAGGGGAGGGATAGTGAATATATTGGCAGGAGGATGTTAGAAATGAAGCTACCAGGCAGAAGGTAAAGAGGAAGACCAGAGAGGAGGTTTATGGATGTGATAAACAAGGACAAGTTAGTGTGTGTGAGTGAAGAGGATGTAGAGAATAGGGTTAGGGAACAGCCGAAAGGAGAAAAAGACATTATATAAACAAAAAGTTATGTGAACTTAAATATCTAAATAATTAATTGTATAAGTTTGGACCCATTAGTCAAAATATGAAAGGATTTGAGTTTATTTATCTTTCTGATGATTGTGTCATATTTACATTTACAGTATTTGGCAGATGTTCTTATCCAAAGCGACTGAGAATTGGGGGTTATGGGCCTTGTTAGGGGGTCCAATATTGAACCCACAATATTTGGGTTGATATTCCAACAACTTAACAATAAGCCACCATTTCCCTGCCCTAGATTCCTTATCAATATCCCTAAAATCATCAAGAAACCAACACTAAAACAACTGGCTATGTAACATAAATGTCAGAATTCATGCCAGGGATTCTTCCTACCTTCCATCATCCCAGAATCCTTCTGGAGGAATAACAGCAGGTATAACAGTGTGTGGAAATTAAAGCTTGGTCTTATAGAAGTGTAGGAGTTTTGCTAACACATATACATGAGCTGTGGTTAACCTCCAACCCCAAAGCCACTGACACCACAAATCCCCACAAAACCACCAGAAGGAAAACGTAAGTATGACGTGGTGTTTAAGCAACCCTGCAGGAATCTCCACTTACTTTTAAACAGCGGTTTCTCTACGTTAAGAGCACTGTTGAGTGTGTGCCAACTCCCTCATGAGCATGTACCATGAACTGTACAGTACTACACAGTCAACAGCAAGCAGGTCCAAGCGATTAAGCCCCACTGGCATGTTCTAAGCTTTGAATTAATGGTTAAGCTTCGGAGCGCTTGATTTCACCCAGTCATTTATCTAACCTCCGAATCAAGCTCTCAGGGGAGTAGGATAACAACAAGCTGGCTACCAAAAGAGGAGAAAGAGAAATCCATGGTAAGAAATGGGCAGCAGAAAAAGAACACAACCGACAGAAATGAATTTAAAAATGCTGAGTTCAGCATGGAAGAATGTGTGTCAATACGAGCGCTATCACAGGACCATGGTGCCGTGATGAGAATACAGCTCTGTCCTTTCTTTGAGTTTTACTGTGATTTTTTATTTTTAGCATTATATCTTTAACAGACCAAAGAGAGCAGGGGTTTTTTTCAAGATGAACATTGCCAGTTAGGCTAAAATCTTAATCGGATTTACGTCATTGTCAGTCTTTCGCTAAGTTTCTTTTTTCTCCATCCTTTATATAGCGTTTTCTGTCGTTTTTTTTTTCCCTTCTATTTATCTATTCAGCTACTTCTATCTATCTATCTATCTATCTATCTATCTATCTATCTATCTATCTACTGTATTTATCTATTCATCTATCTATCTACCTTTCTGTCTGCCTTCCTGTTTCTTTCTTTCTTTCTTTCTTTCTGTCTGTTTGTCTTTCTAATAAAACCAGTCATTAGTGTTATGCTAAGTAATAAATATTATAGGCATGCGGTGTCAACAGCAGTTTATCTTTGTCACCTATCTATCTATCTATCTATCTATCTATCTATCTATCTATCTATCTATCTATCTATCTATCTATCTAGTGCGAGGCTAAGTAATAAACATCCTCAGAGAGGTGTGCGGTCTTTACAGCATCTTATCTTTGTCACTGAATGCTGGTGGTATTTTCCTGCAAAGGTGTGAGGGAGTGGTAGATGTTCAGGGTTTCTCAAAGCAAGAAGGTGAACACACAAAACATCCTGTGTCTAGACCAATAAAAAAATTACACAGTCACCGGAGGCAAAAGATTTGTTTTTTATCTCTATAATGAACGTTTACGTCAGATTAGGTTTGCCTGCTTAAAAAAAAAAAATTGGCTCAGAATGTCAAAAGTCAGTCCCGGAAAAGACTTGCGTCCAGCTGGAGTTTGAGTTCATTAAGTCCGTTTTATTTTCATTCTCCTCCAGGTTTCTTAAATCTGGTGCTGAGCCGACCACTCAATGCGGTGCAGACCTGCAGCAGATCATCATTAACATAGCAGAAAGCTATGCCAGACTCTTCTTTGGTGGTTTTGACTTTACCTAATTCTGACAAACATGTGGGATGCCAAACATGCATTACAAGAAAAGAGAGAGTGTGTGTGTGTTTGAGACAGATTAAGCAAGAGAGAAAGAGAGAGACAGAGAGAGAGAAAGAGAGAGACAGAGAGAGAGAGAGAGAGAGAGAGAGCGCTGTGTCGGGACATGTTATCTGCATTTATTTGGACACATTATTTACAGTGCATAGAAACCAGCATGAGAATAAAATAAAATAAATTCAGTTTGCATAATCTGACGGTAATCCAATACTTTGCTTATGCCAAGAATGAGAGGCGAATAAACAATGTCGGAATGTCACAGGTGAGCCGTGCATAAAGCTCTTTTTCTTCTTTTCAAATATCTGCTTTTTGCTGATCCACACTGTGGCTGTGGACATGTGTGAAGGGTTACTTTTTCCATCCGCATGATAATAAGAACAAGGAAGCAGGAGGAGGATTTCGGACAGCATTCCGGAGAATTACATACGCTGTATGGACGGATTTGGATTCTATTTATTGGATTATTTAATTAGAACAAGTGTCCCATCCCTAATGCCTTTTTTATCATGTAGGCATCAAAATGTTAAAGGGAGTGCTTTAACAGAAACCACACACACACACACACACACACACACACATGCACGACTGTCGATGGCATCAGTCCACATGCCTTCTGGCTCCTGAAACCAACAGGTGTCAGCTTGCGTATAGTCAAACTCGCCTAGGATTCCAAACTGACTTACTAAATTTCTTTCTCTTTATCCTTTTTTATCTATCTTTTTTCCTCATTTCTTTCCTTCTATCTATCTATCTATCTATCTATCTATCTATCTATCTATCTATCTATCTATCTATCTATCTATCTATCTATCCACTGCCTGTCTTTTTTCTTTCTTTCTTTCTTTCTTTCTTTCTGTTCTTCTTTCTTTCTTCTTTTCTTTCTGTCTGTCTAATAATGTTATTTATTAACGTAGATAAGAAACCAGTTGCTAATGTATTGCTGAGTAATAAACATCGGCAGAAAGGCGCGCGGTCTCAGCAGCAGTTTATCTTTGTCACTGAGTGCTGGTGGTATTTTCCTGCATAGGTGTGAGGGAGTGGTAGATGTTGGATAGGGTTTCAGTTGGCTCTGGTGAGAGGAATCTCTTTAACACATAAGGGTCCCTCAGAGACTGTGAACAACTGCAGCAGATGGGTTGAGAACACACACCTCACTGAAGACTGGCTTAACTGAAGAGTGTAACCTTTGGTCACTTTAATGTTATCTTATTTAATCCTAAACTTTATTATCCGATCATATTTATGTGCATTTTAAGCAATATCTTAGCCTCGAATTTCTCCCACCTGTCCTCTTTCTTTCCACCTTTCAGTTCCCCTCATCTGAGTGTTGACAATTCCCACTTCTTTTTCTAACCCCCGTCTCAGGGGAGCGCTAGGCTACCTGGAGCCATGGTAACGCACTTGATCTCCACAGCTAACGACAAAGAGAGAAAGAAAGGCGAGAGGCTGAGCTAGAACAAAGATCACTTCAGCACAGAAAACCGCTCTAGTACTTCAACAGTAAAGAGTCACAACTTATTAAAGTTACTTTAATTGTGACTGCATAAATTTGACAAACATCTTCGCAGTCCGCAGACCGAACCCTATAATAGAACCTGCTTGTGATTGGGGTCTGGATTTAGCAGGAACCGGGTGGTAATGAATCGTTCACGTAGATATGATAAAGATCAGTAAAAGTCTGACACTCGGAGTTTAACCCATGCTACCTTTACATGTTGTTACACGAGAGCATGGATTAGAGACTCTCGCTTGTTTTGCCCAAAGGCCTGAGCTTATGTTTCTCTGATTTGACACTTTTATTTGTGCTGGAACCTCAGATTTGGTACAAAAAAACTGCCTGAGATACAAACGAAGGCAATCAAAACTGACAAGTAGAAATAAACTTTTACAATAATTCTCCTGTTATACAAGTTAACGATACGCTGTTAAATTATTGACTAATCCCCCAAAAAATATGTAGAGGAATGGAGTGTAGTGCATCAAGAGAGTTCTGTGTGTGTGTGTGTGTGTGTGTGTTGTCTTTTTATGGGCTGCTGGTCAGTACAGGAAACATGGAAAATGGCGCTGCAGAAGGAAGAAAAATAAAGGATTTTATTTGGGTTCGACTGAGGAAACTTGTCCACCTCTGCTTTCTTTTCCTCCCCTGTATTCATGTCTTCCATTTCCTCATTCATGGAACAATCACTATGTCTGGTTCTAGCATCACAGTAATGCATGTGTGAGACTGTGTTTTCACAATGGTGTCCTCCCCCCAACCTTTATAGACAAAGTTCAAACACCATTACCTCACCCACCCCGTGGCAGTGTAAACCTAGAGCTGTGAATAATTAAAAGGAACCAACCTGACCCCAAACACACACACACAAACACACACACACACACACACACACACACACATTAATACTCACCTACATGTACATTGCCAAGCATACCCTCAGGACAGACACCCAGCAAGACGTTGTTCCCTTTCGCAAAGCCACAAATTCAGTCCTATACGTTACATCGTTCTTGTCACTATAACAAGTCTATCTATCAGTGCTTGGACATGTTCCACGGAGACATAAACGGACAGAACCATTCATCTCCATCTGTTCCGTTAACACGTAAATATAATGCAAGAAAAAAAAAACACTACAATGTCCTCTTGGGTTTCAGCCGGTGTCCACTTCATCTTTCCGACTGGTTCACCTCACCTACAAACACACACTTAACCTGATGTTCTTTACCGGAAAAAAAACCCTAACCAAACCTTCTATTTATGTCAATTTTGAAAAATAACCAGAACATAAAAAAATCATTCTCAAAATATGTCTCATGTTCCAGTCTTAAATATCTTAGAACATTCCTGTCACTCATCACACACTATATGAAAAAGGCAACTTAGAGACAGTCCTGCACTGATAAATTACACACACCCTAAAGTTACGCACGAGTTATGCACAAAATTGCGGAGGGGGTATTAACTGTCAGGAAGACGATACTGATTCACAAGGAAGAGTGAGTGAGAATTGGGCATGTCATCACTGCTGGTGTAAACTGGACTGTACTGCACAGGGACACCAGAGTAAAATGATGTCTGTCTTTCCCTTCTAACATCATACCACGGTTTATATATCATAAGGACACAAAATAAACATGGACGCAGGTGAATAAGTGAAAATCGTCTTCCAGAACGAGACAACAAAGCAGCCCTGCGCACACTTCCAGGTCATGTGACCATGGTTCACCGGTCTATGGTATTTAGCTGTGCTGAACCGAATCTGAGGAATCTGACGCACAAAGTAGGACAGTTAAGTTGTTTTAGCTGTGAATGTAAAGAAAAAAGCAGGGAAAAGAAGAAAGACAAACGAAGCTAATATGCTGGTACTTCCTGACAGAAATTACTGGGGATCTAAAAAGGGTAACACAGTTGCACCTGTATGCAGAATATTTCCTGCCTATTTGCGATGTTTTGTAATGGTTAGCAGACCAAAATACAGGTTCTTAAAGGTCTAAAACATGATCTTCATCTTGGAAAGGGAATCAAATATGCACCTTTTAAAGATGGTAATTGTGGTTTAATGGCGGTATGATCTGTTTTACTTAAACCTGTAATTCTATCACGCTGCAAAGGAACACAAGACAATCATCTACGGTGGTACGTTGACTTACGAGTGTCCCAACTAACGAGTTTTTTGAGATACGAGTCGTCTCTCTGGCGATTTTTTGTGTTGAGTTGCGAGCTAAAATTCAGGTTACGAGTCTCAGACACCCAACCACTAGGTGGTGTAGCGAACGCCACAGTGAACGGCGTAACATCCGCCCGGCATCCCGTGTCTCACTCGATAGCTAGTCAGACATGCATGTTAGCAAGTGGAGTCGTCTGATCTCCAAGGTAAACGCTGTACATTATACTTAATAAAACCGGTTTATTCCAGTACATCCTATTGTAGTGTTTGTATACAATATTCATTATTTATAAGTTTATTTTTCTCATTTAAATACATGTAACAAAAAAATTGTGGTGTTTTTAATGGACCCGGAATGAATTAATGGCATTTTAATTCATTTCAATGGGAAAAAATGATTTGACATACGAGTAATTTGAGTTTTGAGCTCCGTCACGGAACCAATTAAACTCAGCTGGCAAATATATCATTCAGCCACAATTAATTACATTACAAACTCGATTATATTATTATATATTAATGCTGTCATGTATTAATAATGAGTAAATTGTGAAAAAAAGACTTTTTGTAGATTTGCTGTTAAAGATATTTAAGCTAGCCTACAGTGACGTCATATACGTCACACTGACACTACCGAGTCTAATTCCAACGACATGGGACACAATAAAAAAACCCACAATGAACATTCGTCAGCTCGGTAAACAACGTACAAAACCTTTTATACAATATTACCGAAGACCCAAAACAGTACACAAAAACTTTCTCACATGACTGAATCGTGTAGGTTTGCGGACATGTATACACAAGCGTGAGGTGACAGGTGCCAGTGCTGTGAGAACACATGGCTTTGGCACGAACGCTTTGAAATGAGTGACAACATAATCGTCGGCAGCTTAAACGTTCAGAATGACATGAACTTTAGATAAGATCAGATAAATGCCAGACTCACATTGGAATTCCATTATCGGATCATCTGTTTAAGATATACCCAGGAATATGCGTGGAGACACCGAGCAGAATGATCTCCATAAGGTGGGAAGTGGTGGCTAATGGTTAAGGTGTTGGACTACCAACCCAAAGATTGGAGGTTTGATTCCCAGCTGCACCACTGCTGGGCCCCTAAACAAGGCCTTAACCCTCAGTTGTCGCTCTGGATAAAAGCTGTTTCCTGGACCTTTTTCACAGCAAACCGGCAGATGTGTCAGCCAAATTAGTGATCATATCCTTTACAGTTTTTGTGTAGCTTAATACAGGATGACAGAAGTGCCTCCTATGTGCCAAGTCAAATATTGAAAAGTAACACTTTCTCTGTGGTTGGTGGTGGTTTTAAATAGTCACTCGCTTTCCCTTCATAGCTTAGCTGTAGGCTGTTTACCTTCTAGTCTGGATTCTCCAATAAATTAATGCTTTGAAAGCTTTATGTCTGTAACAGTGTGTTCTCTAATACTAATTTATCTCAGGAACAATGTAGCATTGAAGCTATGCATCAAAATCTGATGCTAGTTAATTTGGCGTTAATGTTACTCCTGATAACCGCAGGGTGTCAACAACACACAACTAGAGCATAAAACGAAACACTTGATTTTTGACCGAAGCACTTCAAGCACTCTATACAAAATACCGCTTATCCCTTTACACACACTATAACAATATCATCAGCATAATATATCCTTCAACACACACATTCATGCTCTAAAAATAGTGACAATCATTCTCTCAGTGAAATTTATTTCTGATTCTGGCTTCAGAGTGTGAGGCTGTTCGTAGTACAGCTGTGTTTCCTGATATGACATCATGTTTCCTTCCTAGCTGGGGTGTGATATGTTCTCGGTCCGATTGCATGTCGCATCCCATTTCTGCTTTCTAACTCTCTATCGAGATTATTATTGCTTTTTAGGGGCAGTGTATCAATTCAGAAGATGAAAATATTTTTGATTTCTTTTTTTTTTTTACTTAGACCAGTGGCTGGGCAATCTCGGTCCTGGAGGGTCAGGGTGTCCTGCAGAGTTTAGCCCCCCACCTTAATCAAACACACCTGAACCAACTAATCAAGATCTTGCTAGGTTTACTTTAACCCTACAGGTAAGTGTGTTAAAAGAAGTTGGCGCTAAACACCAGGACACCAGGACACCCCGACCCTCCAGGACAGAGATTGCCCATATAGTATATATTAGTATATATCTACACAGGCATCTATTTCGGTTTAAAGCTTCTCTATCAATAAATACATCAACACTAATTCACTAAATTCAGTAGATCCAGACCGTTTACATCAAAAATACTGAACTCAATGTCTTAATTAGGAAATGTAAACTTTTACCTACGTAAAGCTAAAACTGAATTACTGAACTAACAAAAAATATATAATTCTAAATAGTTTACTGTTGGTCTTGTTAAAATTAATGCATTCATTCATCTTCTATACCCGCTTATTCCCTAATTCGGGGTCACAGAGATCTGCTGGAGTCTATCCCAGCCGTCCTAAAAGGGTGAAAGGCAGGAGGGGGACACCCTAGACAGGTCACCAGTCCTTCACAGGGCCACAGACACACACTCACTCTCACTCCTATGGGCAATTAAGAATCACCAATCAATCTAACATACATGTTTTTGGACTGTGGGAGGAAACCAGAGAACCCGGAGTAAACCCACACAAGCACGGGAAGAACATGCAAACTCCACACAGAAAGACCCCTGCAGGGGAATCGACCCTGGACCTTCTGGCTGTGGAGCAACAGTATATTTTCTTCGATTTAAAGAATCTGACACAAGAATCGAATTATTACATGGACCAGTTCATACAAAAACACTGTTACTTGCAATCTACTATATAACGGCAGATTATTCTTGCATCCACAAATAGATATTTTAAATACTTCACATATCACCAAAATTTAATAAGCTTTGAAAGGAAAGTCAATCACTGCCAACAGTCAATCACCCACACTGACGTGATCAAAGGGACGACAAGCCTCGACAGCAGACGCAGAAAAATGAATCTCGGCAAGCTTCCAACTCTATATGATATGACATAATGCCCCAATGGCATTTCTGCTCATTCTGGGTAAAAGTCAGAAAACTGAAGACGTAGTCAGACACTGTAAACACAACCTTTTTTCAGTCCACCCTTTCAGTCTTAACCAGATCTGACCCAGGTCAGCACTCAAGGCGTTAAGTGTAGTGTATATGTGGCAAAAGGGAGAGAGCCAGAGGTTAGCAGTACCGCCACCACAGAGCTAGAGCTAGACTAGGCCACCATACCTCCTTATGGGTGAGCTCCAGCCAGGCTGTATAGAGTGGGACACGCAGCACACCACTGGCGTCCAGCAGGTGCAGGCTGTCCTGGGTAGACCATGAGAGAGAAAGGCTCAATTAAAGTCCATACTACAGGCCTCTCTCCCCTTTCCTAGCTCTGTATGTACGTGCAGAGGTGTAAAATCAGAGCCACAACTGCCGGTAGACGCGCCATCGTCCCCATAACTAGCAATGTGCAGCAGGTGCATAATTGGTATGTTTATCAACTTAGCACCATTTTAACTAAACGCTCATTTTAAAGTGAGATCAGATTTGGCACTATGATTGTTATCCTATGCTGAATACAGCACAAATACTCAATTATACAACAAAAAAAAATGTAGTCATAAATACTGGGTTGAATGGAAGATGTTTGCTGGAATACATTAATTTGTTATAGGTGTCTTCATTTTTTTTTTGGGTGTGTTTGTATAATTTCTCCTGAGAACAAGAACACACCCACACACTTCTCACTGACGTCTGGGAGAAATTCACAAGAGAATGCGACCATTGTTTGTCTCATTACAGAAACATAGAGAGCGCTGGATGTATTTAATATCACAAATTATAGAGGCGCGCTAGAAAAGAAAAACAAAAAAATAAATAAATACATGTTTATATGGAGTTGCCAGTAGGTTGTCATACTTCTATGACACATATAAGCTACATTTACACATCTAATCTATGGTGTCAATGTATTAGGAGGTAGGAAACCTTACACCCTTAACACATGCAGTATATCACTATAGCTCGGTTAAGGTGGAGGGTGATAGGTGGGGGGCGATAGTAAAAGATGTACCACTCTTGATCTAAAAGCACATAAACTATTGTGTAAAGGTACAATAAATTAGGGTGGGGGTGGTAACACAACTCAAATGATGTTTTTAACGTCTAGAGCGCTTTTTCTGCTAGGTTACATTATCATATTATTAATATTTATGTGGTTACATTGGGACGACAACATGCAAAAGCATATACAGCGGTACGGTGACTTACGAGGGTCCCGACAAGTTTATCGAGATACAAGTCTTCTATCGGCCATTTTTTTGCTTTTAGTTGCAAGCTAAAATTTGGGTTACGAGGCAGCTTCAGACACCCAACCGCTAGTTAGCGTAGCGAACGCCACAGTAAAGAGTGTAACATCCGCCCAGCATCCCGAGTCTCACTCAATAGCTAGTCAGACATGCGTGTTAGCAAGTGGAGTCGTCTGATCTCCAAGGTAAATGCTGTACATTATACTTAATAAAACCAGTTTATTCCAGTACATCCCATTGTATTGTTTTTATACAATATTCATTATTTATAAATTTATTTTTTTCATTTAAAAACATGTAACAGTTTTTTGGGGACCCGAAACAAATTAATGGCATTTTTTATTCATTTTAATGGAAAAAAATTGATTTGACATACGAGTAATTTGAGTTACGAGCTCCGTCAAATAAACATATTTTAAAAGTTGTGTTTTAATGAATAAATTTCCAGCTGTTAATGCATTTTCAGCCACACAAATGTCAGCTAATGATGGAAGAACTGTTGACATCTGCTACAACATTATTTAGAGGAACTCAGAGGTGAGAACAGGGCAACACAGCTGTCTGGGAATCTGGATGATCTCAGCGTAACCCAATACAAACTCCATGAAAATAGAATACATTTTAAATTCGCTGTCAGAATGTCATGCGCTTTTTATTAGAGTGGAAATGCCGAGACAATGTCCTATTTGACCCGACATTACATACCATTACATGTGGTAGATACCATCACTGGGGGTTAAAACCTTTACTTTCTTTCGAAATAGGAAGGAAAATTATTCCCAAAAAAAAGCACCAAGCATTTCCTGATCATTCACATCTCTACGGCTTCAGAAAACTTAGTGTACCTAAATGGCAAGTGTGTGTGTGCCTGTTACTGCATGGACCCTGCCCTCTTAGAGTCAGGACAGAGACAGTGTTACTTCCCAGAGGGAGCCGTTATATGTCCACCCTTTAACCCCATAAATCAGAGTCGGTGCAATAAAGAAGGGTGGTCCTATTTCAACATTAGCTTAGTAAATCTTTGCTAGTCATGAGCTTGCAGTAGAATAGATGATGTTCAAAATGACCCTTAAGTTTGAGGAGTGTCTCTCTGCTGCTGTCCCCTTCGCCCTGTCTGGGACAGGGTATTACAACCTGGACATCCTATAAAAAGCCAAACCAGAAAAGTGCTTCCGTGTGTGTTTAAGTGTGTGTCAGAAAATGGGTTTGTATAAATCTCAGTTAATAAACCATGTCAGCTGTAACACTAAGAAGGACACTGTGTGTGTGTGTGTGTGTGTGTGTGAAGATGTTGGTATTGAGAACGGTATTTAGCAGACGCCCTTATACAAAGTAACTTATATTTATCTCTTTAAAATTATCTGAGCAACTGGGGGTTAAGGGCCTTGCTCAAGGGTCCACAGTGGGAATCGAACCCCGGTCTTTCGGGTAGCAGTCCAGCACCTTAACCACTAAGTCACCCCTTCCTTTACAGAAAGATTATGGTAACACTAATATCCACTTTTACAGATATGCTATTCTATTCATCATTATACCTGTGCTGAGCAGAAAAACATCTCATGTACAAAATAAAAGTCACTCCTGTCACCTAAAGACAAACTATCCGAGGTTTTTTAGAATATTCAACATTCCGGGTTCGCCACTGATTGTTCTGCGATGATTCTCTCTCTTTCTCTGTGGCTGTTTTAAAAGATGTCTAAGACAGAAAGTTACAACATTGATATTATAAGATGTTTAATTAGATATTAAATAATTAAAACGATGTTTTTATTTTGTTATATATTTGTCATCTATCCTAGTAGGAGGAAAATTTCTCACTACTTAATCCTTACTAGTAATACCGATGTCACCGAACTGTGTTTCCTTCTTTTACTCAGTTTTACTGAGCTTTTATTTAACTTATAAATGTCCATGCGCATTTTACGTTCACTTTTAAATTAGCGTTGGTTGGCAATTTGGCATAAAGTGCTTAAATGTACAACAAAACAAAAAAAAATAAAAAAAACTCACTGTTGTTTTTACTTAAATGATCAAGGTATCTTGACTAAACATTTGCATTTTGGACCCATCCATGAACATAAGAACTCAAAATCATGAGGCATTAAATTAGCTCACGCTGGACTTCTTTTTAATGTGATAGGACAAGAGAACTAAAGTGCTGATTGGTAGATTATAAAAAAAAGGCGGAGCCTGTGAAGGAGGGGATGTTTAAGGAGTTTAAACTTAACACTTAAAACACCAAGTTAGATAAACTTGAACATTTAAGGTACAGCCTACATGAACACCAAGTTACACATATAGGATATAGAGGGGTATAAAGGCAACAGGGTCCCTCTATACCCTATAACAGTGTCCTATGTGTTTGATAATATTCACGCCCCGGTTTTAATGGTTACGAATAAATACATTAATAGAACACATAACCGGCGGGTTCACGCAGACATGAATATCAAGCTCAACAGTTTTCATAGGAAGGTCATCTCAAACACACTAGTGGAAAAAAAGTAAAAGCCACAACCTTAAAGCAACCTGTAGCCGGTGTACTTAACGTGACTGTGTTTTAGCTAGCGGCGCGGGTAACAGGCATTCGCTATCTCAAAAATAAACAATCTATTATGTAGACCCTATCAGCTTTTTAACGCTGCCAGAGTTTGGGAACCAATAAACACTTTTCGGCTGGTAAACCGGTTCCACCAACTCCCCTGCCGTTTAACGTCAGTACAGGAAAGCGTGCTTCACCTTTTTAGCAGGATGTGAACATGCACCTTTGCCAGGGACTGGAACATGAGAGCAGTTTATTGTCTTTCCCTCTCTTAGAATTACCCTGTAATTTATGTTCTCAGTCTTTGAGAGCCACAAGAAACATAACTGACCCTGCATTCATGAGCAGCCTTATGAAGGTTTACTCGTACTGAGGACTGACAGTGGAATGCATTCTTTAGCTTTTTATGCATGGGAATAAAAAGAACTAATCCGAACCATGAGGCTTTCATGAGTGCCGGTTCAGGCCTGTGGCACAATGATGAGTTTAGCGGCTAATATTGTAGGTTCTGAGGGTGCAGGATCTAAAGGACAGTAATGAACACCTGTGGCTTTTGTAACTAAAAAAGAAAAAAGACTTTCCTCACCTTTAACATGATTTTCTGTTGGAAACAGTTATTTTGCATTTTAATTCATTAATACTTGCAAGTATGATTCGATTTTTATTTTTTAAACGTGAACTTTTTTTAGTCCATATGTAACTTTTGCTGATACGCAAAGAAATGTTGGGTGGATGCTAAGGGGCAGGGTTTGATGTTGCAGGGAGGTGCCACTAAAGAGGATTTAGTGGCAGCATGGTGGCCTCACGCTGTTGCCTCACAGCGTGAGCCTTCCTGGTCAGGGGTCTTTCTGTGTGGAGTTTGCATGTTCTCCCTGTGCTTGCGTGGGTTTACTCCGGGTTCTCCGGTTTCCTCCCACAATCCAAAAACATGTATGGTAGATTGATTGGTGGTTCTAAATGGCATATAAGTGAGTGAGTGTGTGTGTGGCCCAGTGATGGACTAGTGATGGACTAGTGTCCCACTCCTGCCTTTCACCCTTTCAGAGACAGCTGGGATAGACTCCAGCAGATCCTTGTGATCCCGAATTAGGGAATCAATGGGTATAGAAGATGAATGAATGAATGAATGAATGAATGAATGAATGAATGAATGAATTCTCCAGCTGGGTAGAAACATACAAATCTAAAACCCGATTATGATTTTTTTTTCTTACATATGCTGTAGTATTAATTGGACCTGACTTTGCTTGCTGGACCTTTGTGCAGATTAACTCCTTTATTTATATTGTACACAAGCACTTAGAGTTATTATAGTGCTTATAATATAATAATAATAATAATAATAATAATAATACTCTTTTGAGTTTTTTTTTCTTTAGCCTGCATGCTCAGCTAACAGCATGGTGCTTTGAACTATAGGAAAGCTGAGTGCACTTCATGTTCCTAAAGCTTAAGCTTAGCAGGCTTTATGCTTACGTTTGATAACTAACCACCAGACAAAACACACTGTGGCCCTTTCTTCTGTACTCTATTTTTATTTTTTTTAAGACTAATACTCTTCTTCTCCGGTTATTAAGTTTTGGTGGCTGGCCTCATCTAGTTATTATGAATCGAACCTGAGCCATTTTTTTTGTAGATTTATTAGGGGTTTTTTTTATTGTTTTTTTTTATTGTTCTTTGCAGGATAAAAAAGTTTAACGGTAGATTTCTTGAAAAACAAAAAGATGTCTTAATATTGCGGAGCCTCCAATGAATAGATGTATTTATACTCTCAGAATCATGTGACATTTTATTTGCATATTTAACTAATTAGGAAAACTGGCTGCTCCAGATCTAAGTAGAGCTTTCACACCGATTGCAGTGCATACCTGCGCGAACAGAACTTTTTAACTAATTGAAACTATATAATATTCATGAAAGTATATAACATATAAACGAATAAAACTGACTTTTTACCTGCTTCAGTATAACAAGACTTTTCTGTAGGTTTAAGACTCTGATAAATTTGTTTCCAGTTGTAAGGCTAAAGAATTGTCAATAATTTTAAAGGTTGGTGTGTGTACAATACCTCCTCTATGCATCCATCCATCCTATAGCTGCTAATTCAGCTGATATAAATGTGTGTATAGATAAAAAAAAAAAAAAAGCCCGGGCAGCGAACGGCGAGCGAAACGTCGTCAGGAACAGGACAGTGAACTTCTTACCTTGTTGTAATAATGGAGTTGAACCGAGTGCCACTGGCCATCGCTAACACCCCCTGATACGAACGGAGCCACTGTAGTTTTAGTCTCTCCTGAGGAAAAAAACAGATAAATAAAAAAATAATGAATGTGTAAAACAGATGGGTGGGGGTGGGGTAAAAAACGATTTAGAAGACAAATCAGACAAAAGTCTAATTAACGTATACATTGTACAAACAGTGTTTCAGTGTAATTATAAATCTTTCCTTAATTAATTACACCGTTTTTTTTCCTGGCATGTCACTTAAATGTCTTTGTGATACCATGAAGATTGGAGTCGTGTTGCGGCAAAGCGAGCTGCAATCCATCATGTCTGTAAGTGGCAGGCATTTCTGTCCTATCAATAGACTTTTTTTTTTTCACTTGGCTGTGCACACCACCAACAGAGATTTACACTGGAATTAGAGGCATATTTACTAAAGGCAGGAGCTCTTTGGCAGGGATTTCTAAAGAGTCAGTAAACAGTAACCAGCTCATTGTGGGAGCTTTTTTAGTTTGCAAGCTTTTACAACACCATCCTTAAACTTTTTTCTTGTTTCTTTGGTTAAAATGTAATAGTAAAAACACACTTGAGGTTGCTAGTACATACCTCATCTTAGCTTTCATGGGATTTGGGACTTGAGCATGGACGTGAAACTACATAAGCCAAATTTAATTTGAAGCCTAATTATTCTAAGGAATAAAAAGCTCGTTTAAAATCCACACTGGATGGTAAATGTTCTCCAAGATGGCGTCACTAATGGCTGCCTTAATGTTTCGGCGTGTTGTACTGTCACAGTTCTGGTAGCTCCCATTCCAGGAAAGATCTCATGAACATCAGAGTTCCGTTGCTTTATTTTTTTTATATGCCTTCCATCTTTGTATTCTTGTATTTGTACATAAATCAGACTTTAATTCAATCTGTTTTTTATTAACGCAGGCACAGACATACCTCGACGCCTCGTTGTGTATTATTGCCTACCAAACCGTGACTGTTTAACTTTTAACCACATGGGAATCTTATATGGCAGCATGTGAGTAAACGTCATGCAACAGCTGAAAACTTTGACTTAATATCCCATAAGAAAACCACCTGCTGAGAAGGTGAGCTGGATCTGTTCCTCGATTATCTCCACAGCGATGAAGTCGTGCTTCTCATTAAAGCGGCCGTTGTAAAGAAGCAGGGCGTTTCTCTCCTGTGTAGCGAACCTGAAATGAGAAGGACAATA
Source organism: Bagarius yarrelli (assembly GCA_005784505.1). Lineage (NCBI taxonomy): Eukaryota > Metazoa > Chordata > Actinopteri > Siluriformes > Sisoridae > Bagarius > Bagarius yarrelli. The sequence continues at coordinate 1,732,224 of VCAZ01000001.1, read as the reverse complement.
AACAACACCATAACATCAGCCTTAGTATTAATCATACAGCTTAACATTAACATGCCTGGAAAATATCACAGCTTGCGTTTCACCTCTGCAGTGATAAGAAGCAACAAAGGAGAGAAGATGCATGTGAACTGAGTGTAAGACCGGTAATCTTGAGAGGGGAAGTGGCTTTTCTGCCATGGGTGTGTTGAGGGCAGACGAGTCAGGGAGCAGCTGGGAAAAGAGGTGCACTGCAGGAAGACCCAGCCAACCAAACAAAACACTGATAATGCTCTCTCAACACGGACCCCATCCTGTTATTATCCAGTGCATGAGAGCCCACATATTTCACTAATGACCTTTCCTCGACGTTTATTACATTCAACAGATTACCTAAGAACATTACCATAAACAGAAAAATAACCACTTTGCTACACTCACATAGCTTTAACATGCTATGTAATAAAATATAACTAAAATTATTTATTTAAAAAAAAAAATAACAAAACCAAATTTAAAACTTTAGGTTAGCAAAGCATTTTTATCGTATCCACACATGTAATCGACCAATGTAGACTTTATGAATCCCGACTTAAAAACACTTTCAACAACAATTTTCGTCACATGTGCAGGTGGTGTTAGCAGAAAACTGAGTCTCTGCAGCTCACAGCATAGCTCAAATGGCTGAGTTGATGTTTTATAAACCAGCAGGACCTGGGTTCAAACCCCACCACCACCAGCCTGAGTTGTTGATCTGAAGACTAAGAAGACCTAGGTTCAAACCCCACCACCGCTAGCCAGCCATTGTTGGGTCCTTGAGCAAGACCCTTAACCCTTCCTGCTCCAGGGGTGCTGTATCATAGCTGACCCTGTGCTTTGGGCCCAAATTCCGAAGATGGGATATGCAAAGAAAATTTTTTTACTCTGCTCTAAAAAGTATATGTGACAAAATAAATTGAAGTCTTTTAAGGCCGTCAGTGCATTCATAGTAATGATGCTCTATAAGGTTTTCCCAAAAAATGTTTTAGTGTAGCAAATCTATACTGTACCTTTAATTATACTAACTATTTAATGCTTAAAGTTTGCTAACAGTTCACTAGATCCCTGTAAATTGATCAAAATCAGACTGATGCAGATGCAGTGAGAGAATGATTCACACCAGTACTGGCCATTACTCTGTCCCACAGCATTCTGCTGGTATCACCAAAGCAATACATCTCTTAGTGCAACAGTGTCTGAGTGATGACAAAGCATGTGTCTCTACATGTCTTAGAAGCAGACAAAAGCTGCTGTTTGTTTTCTGTTTCTTTTTGTGCAACCTGGCTAATCCATAAATCATAATTTCACTGTCTGAAAGGCAAGACGCAGGCATGTCGGCATGCAAGCGGTGCAAAAACACGGGCAGGGATGCATAGTTACTTTAAGGAGGGGCAAAATATTAAAGCACTTACATAAAAGACACGGTGAAGTGGAACCTTTGTCTCAGACCTCGGAAGGTGATAAACGACTGTCCTGGGAAACTGCGTGTGGTCATTTCACAGTAGGGCTTCTCGTACTCGCCTGACGGACACTGGCAGATGAAGCCACCCACCAGGAGGTCCACACACTTCCCTCCGTTCTTGCACACACCTGGTACGCAGCGACCCGAGCGGGCATTCACCTCGCAGTGTTCACCTGAGTAACAGCAAAAGCTAGTTAAAGATAATGTGCAACAGGGAAGTGCTAATGTCAGAACAAGAAAACACATAAATAAGTTAATACATAATAATAATTACATAACAACAGCAGACACGGGTTCCACTACCAATTTTGGGCCCTGTGAAAGAATATGAGGTTGGGCCCCCTAACATACCCATTCCGCACCAGACAAACTATTACATCACTGCTGCATGACTAGCATGACTGTTATTACTAATAAAACAGATCTCTGGAGGCCCCTTAATTTTGTAGGCCCTTAGAATCATCCTAATGTAGCGGTGCCACTGACAGCACTGACAGCAGGTGCTGTGTTCTCTTCTGAGGTAGGAATTTTGACCACAAATATTTGGTTAAAATGGTTAGCGAGATCTGGTTTTGCTAATTAAATTTTAGCTAAATGCTTCCTATACCACTATGATAACCTCCAACGTGAACAAAATATTCTGTCCATCGTAAACTGTGATATGTTTTAACCCGAAACTAGGAAACATCATGGTTGATAAATAAGGACTTCTCTATCTCTTTCATCTTTATATATATCTTTGTTCCATTATAACTCCCTGGCTCAAAATCAAAGCTGACTTTGCTTCAGCTCTCCAAATAGACGTATCCTGGTCGGCTCCAGTGCTCCTAGCTTCCGAGACGGACTTTCAACCTCACAGGCTTATGTGTCAACCATTATCCTGACAAGATCTGGACAGGGCCAGGTATGTGCTGAAGAAGGGGGCAGGATGGCCGTCGTTGGGCTGGTAATAACCCCTGCTTTCCTCACTATAATCCTTTCTGTGTGGAAATTACATGGATCTATTTCACTCTAATGTGAGATTGAGAGCAACAGGTAGACATCCAGGACCAGGGCTGTCATCAGAGCTATAATGACCACAGACTACCTGGAATTAAACTCTGACCTTCAAAGCACAGGGTGCAATAACAATAGGCAGGAAAAATGTTTATAAATGATTACTATCCCTGATAAGGAAGTGAAGAGATGGTTTCAATTTAGACTAAATGAAGAGGCCGTGCCACACACTATCCGACACCCATATATTCATCTGCAGGCTAGAAGCCTGGAAAATATGGATAAAGAACATTTTAATTGAGACTTCTCTATAGGGCATTTTTTGTCGTTTTGTTAAGTGCTTCATTGTAATTTTCCGCCCATATCCTGTGCGAGATTAAACTGATATTTTCCTACTTGCATGATTTCCTGATTGAACATTTAAGGCTTATTTATATCACCATAGCGAACACAACAAACTAATAAAATATAGAAAACGTCTGGTTTACGTTAGTTGGTAAATCTATCTCAATTTCCATTTTATTGAAAGGGTGTCTTCTACAGTCAATGAAACGTTTATGTATATATTTTATGTTTTAATTGTTTCTGATTCATTTGCATCTCTTTGATTGTGTAAAGCTGCTTTGTGACAGTGACCATTGTAAGAAACGCCATACAAATAAAACTGAATTGAATATAATGTACAGAAATTGACTGAGATTTATGATGATGATGTCCAAAATCATTATCTTTCTGCAGTCTAGGTTTTTGCACTTTTGCATTTAGTTGTTATATTTTTAAATAAGCTCGTTTGGTTACAAATAAATTGCTAAATTCTTTAGCGCATTACTGCTAACCAACCTATCGAGCATCTCTAAACATCACACCAAACTCACCAGTGAAGTCTTCCGGACACTCGCAGGTGTAGCCACCTTCTCGACTCCTGCAGCGTCCATTGTTGCGACATGGTCCTGAGTAACACAGGTCGATCTCTGTCTCGCAATAGTCTCCTGTGAAACCGGCGGGGCAGCGACACCGTAGCCCATTGATTGGGTGAATAGGTCGAAACAGCATGGTATCCGATGCGATGAATGGGGGTGAGCTGTCAAACTTCAGCACTGATACACACTTCATGTAGTTCTCACAGGGCTCCCGCAAGCAAATATTGTCATCAAACGGCAGCACTCTCTGGCTGGAGATGTGGCGCAGCAGTGTGCGATTCAGGTAGATCTGCTCTTGAAGCTCCTCCGAGGGAAAATAGCGGCCTGGGGTGCCGCCAGGAAGCAGGGCTGAGAAGGTAACGTTGAGAATGCTGCCACTGACATCGCTGTCATTCTGAACGTTGAAGATGAAGACACCATCACGGCTTGTTGACAGGACAGTGGCCACGCCCTCGGTAAACAGACCCAGCAGCGGGGACAGGAAGCGCTCCTGGGACATGTTCTCCAAGCGCACTGTGATGCTGTTAGTCAACATGTCATCTGTTATGATGGTCACACGAAGGGTGCAAAGTGCTGTTACTCTGTGGAGTCCATCTGTAAGAGATTATATTGGGTTATTCAGAGGTGAGATAAACACATGCATTTCGAAACATCACATAAAGCTGAAAGCTGTCCCTCAAAAATGTTTAGGCGCTGTACAGCAAAGCAGAACTAAAATAGGTAGACTAAAAAAAATCGGTTTGAGATTATGGTGGGTTTAAATAATGGACCTGGAAAATCCGATGTGTGGTAAAGTCTGTACTAGAATTAGATCCAATTATTTTGCAATTATTTATCTTCTATTCCCGCTTAGTTCCTAATTTGGGGTCACAAGGATCTGCTGGAGTCTATCCCAGCCGTCTCTTAAGGGGCGAAAGGCAGGAGGGGGACACCCTAGACAGGTCTCCAGTCTATCACAGGGCCACACACACACTCACACTCACTCCTATGGGCAATGCAACCATACAAGCAACCAGAACTTTTAGTAACAGACCCGTGAACCCAAAAATGAGATCTATTATTTCATAGAGATCTTATTCCACCTGTATATGGAAAGTTGGAGGGATATAAAAGAGCACTTATGTCCCTGAAATTATATAAATGTGGTTCTAGCCATACCAAAAATAAGTGAATTTTATTCTGTCCTCTCCTCATCTTTGCCTTAATTGTTTCTTTGTAACGCGTTATAACTAACATCTAAAAATGTGACCCATTGGTGGCCCTCTGAGTCTTTGAGCATTGAGTGGCTGTAGATATTCGCTGTATTTAAAGAAGGGGCTTATATCACTAATCTAAGCACTCTTTTCCAGGTGGTATATGTAATTAACGCTGTCAAAACAATACGGCGTTCAAGATACAACTGTGCCAAGTTTCAGTGTAAACATTTCACATGGACGGAGGCAGAGAAACGAAGCCATTACTACTGAACCTGTAAAAAGACTGTACCAATAACCACTAAATGACAAAACGACAAAATGACAAAAAAAAGACAATTTCTTTGACTAATGTATGTTCATGTATATGTTTATTAGCTGTGTGGGTTCCAGCAGGTTCTCCAAAATCACTGGCTAAAGGACAACAGCAGCTGTGAGCGTTGAGAAGTAAAATTTAAAGAGACGATGAGTAAAACAGGCCCGTGTCAGGCATCCCTATCTATTACATTCCTCCATTGCTATGCTCCCCATCTGTCTCGGTGTACAGATATATAGCGCTGTTATTCCACATGCTGGTGGACACATGACAGCTGATACACCAAACAAATGCATTTACCTCACTGCTCATCCATATACTGAAGTCTAACACACTCACAATTTTAAAACACAAGGTTAAAAAAGGCAAATTATTATTTACTCATAAAATCGGGATTAGGCTAATGGTAGGTAGCTTTATGTAGCTTTCAACAATTTTATTCGATGCTCCAGTCTACATTTACGGTATTTGGCAGACGCTCTTATTTAGAGAGACTTACATTGGAGTTGGGGTTAAGGGCCTCGCCCCAGTTAACAGTCGAACACCTTACCCACTGTGCTACCACTTTCCAATTTCCAGTTTATTGTTTATTCTATTGTAATCTTAAATTTAACTCAACAGGCAATGTGACCGACCGATGAGCTCGTTTTGTTTAACAAAAGTTCAATAATATGCCACCAATTTTGTCTTCTACGCACTGTAGACGGTCAATTTTAGATGTTAGAACGGTTTTATTTTTAGAAGCAACAATCATTCATTTTCTTTCACATTTTAAGCATAAGAAAAGAAGAAGGCACGATTTGGTGAGTTATTAAAAACTAATGCTGGTTAAATCTTAAACATCAAGTGACAAAACCACAACTGGCTGTGTTATTCCAAGAGCATATGTTTCTCTGTGTGTCCAGAGTCTATATTTAACCCTTTCAGCTGCCGGATTTAGCCCAATAATAGGCAGTCAGCAGGGGTGAAAGGTAGGGCAGTGCTGGGGCTGTCACAACAAGACCCCTGTGGTGCTATGAATCACTAACATGATACGCAACGGTACAAGTGATGACTTCGGTAGCGCAGGAAGCACTCCACTACACACTCCACGACAAACCTGCCGCTACAGCACCGAGACTTTTATTCCGCTTCCCATACGAGTCATAAAATCATTAAAATCATTATCAATGATATTATCTTCAACTGTGATACTCTAATCAAGTCATATAACTCGACATCAGCCTACCAATAGATTACAGGTGTTGGTTTAGGATAAACAAATGTCCGGGTATAATAAACTGTCAAGCAATAATATTTGATTATGATGTATATCTCTTTATAACATGTGCACAGGTGTGTGAGTCAGACAGCTTGTATCTGTGTGTCACAGTATGATGTTTAGCGTGTGTCTGCACGGGGCTGATAATACTGCTGCGGGCTGTTGAGTCAGCGATATGTATGTGCTTTATCACATTTCTGGACAAATAGGCATTTAAAGCAAAGTGATTTTAATGCTCAGCAATACACACACACTCTTTTAGACATTGTTTAGGTTATTTCGGCTATATCAGGGGTGGGCAAACTACGGCCACATCGTGGGCCACATACGGCTCGTTGGGCTTTTTAATCCGGCCTGCCGAACTTGCCCAAATTATATTATTAACTTTTGTTAGCATTAAACATCATTTGTTTTGCCTTTTACCCGCAGTGAAACAGCACCACATGAGCTGCAATTGGAACGAATCGATCTTCAGTCTAACTCTCTTTAACCAAATGACTTTTATACTTAACAAAGACCTGTTTCCAAACCTCTGGCACAGAAGACGCTGGCATTGTTTGACACGACATACAGTATGTGTGTGTGTGTGTGTGTGTGTGTGTGAGCAGACCGTTCAGCCTCATGAACATCAACAAAGCCAGTTGGAGATCCATGGTAACTGACCAACACCTCAGATCTGTCCTCAGAATAACCACAACACATTTAACTCCAGACTTTGATGCACAGGCTAAAAAGGAACATTCTTTCCACTGAAATTAAAGGTTTAGTCGTTATTTATTATTGCATTCGAAAACTAATTTTACAGTAATTCTTGTAATATTCACGCTCTGCTACTTGCCAAAATCTTTATGTGATAACTTTTATACGTCATTTAAATCAGTTTACACAAACAATCCATCCATCTGCTTCCGGTCGCTGTGTCAAATTTTAGAACCTATTGTGGCCACGAGTCAGAAAGTTTGCCCACCCATGGGCTCTATCCTTCTATGGACACAAACAGAAAGGATAAAAATGTTTCGTAAACGTTCAGAAGACCCACCACGAAGCTTTTCTGCACCGCTGCCTAATTTTACACAAACCCAAGTTTTGGATTTGTTTTAAAGAAAAAGGGGCCGTTTCTAGCTCGGCAACACACAGGTTAACTGATTAAATTCTGTCTTTCAATGTTAACTCTCATCAAAGCCAATGTCACAAAGCTTTAATAATTGCCACAGCTAATTATTTAACCGGCTGTTAATACTGCTTGTTTCCTTTTAAATCTGTGCTCTGGGCACTTTAAGATGATTGAATCTTTACTAATTGGTTAGTTTGCTCAAAAGTCAAGTGAAAGAAATAGCACCCTGCCGTTAAACTGCTATAAAAGCCAAGCGAACCGATAAAACTGTTCATAACCCTTGCACATTGACAGCATCGCATTCTTGAAAATGAATTTAGGAACCTTATTTAGGTTTTTAAACTGGAATAACCTATCCAGACATGCCAAATTTGGGATAAATGCCATCACAAAGTATCACCTAAGCCCAGAGAATCAAAACAAGCTTTGGTAAATGATTGCTAAACCTTACAGGAGCCAATGAGGACACAAGTCAGGTGCGGGGAAAAAACCCTTTCTACCTGTATACTACACATCACATTCAAATATTTGAACCATAACACAAGAAGAAAGCTCCTCCTCCTAGCCAATAGCGTCACAGAGTCACATAATCTTGCCCCGCCCCCATTCCTCTATTAACCGCTTTTTTCCTCAGGTGAGTTTTCCCTCTCTCTCTTTCTCGCTTTCTTCCTTTGTCTAACACCGACTCACTGAAGTTGGAGAGTTACTTTACATTACTATCAAATATCTGGTATCTGGTAGCTTACTTAGAAATTCAGCCATCACTTTTTATTAAAGATGGTGTCTCAAAGACAAAGGAACATGTCCAGGTGATGTTGTTTTCAGCATTAACCAATTAAATGGTTTTACTTATACAGTGAGATTTTATAAAGAACTATATAAATTACCACATCAAGAAGCATCAACCTCAGACCCTTAATTATTACGCGGCTATTTATTGTAAATAGGCCACTTATGCACTTCTGGTTAGATGCTAACTGCATTTCATTGGCTCTGTACATGTACCTTGCACAATGACAATAAAGTTAAATCTAATCTAATCTAATCTAATCTCACATATTTTCATTTAAGATCTTATAAAATATGAGCCGACATTGTAATTAAATTAAACGCCATCAAAATTTGATTGTATGTTTATGGCAACATGTTGTGCTTAACAAAAAAATTGACATGTAAATACACACACACACACACACATGCTCAAATTACAAGCCATCGTTACACCATGAGGTAACGTCAGATGAGTTGGAGTGTGCCAGATGGGTCCATGCTCTTAATAAATGGACAAAATGAGATTACACCTCACTGACATCATCGACACCTCCTCCAGCTCCAAAAGCAGCACAGATGGGAGACAGAGGTGGTTTTCCACTCCTCTCCTTTATTCCCATATCTCAGGTCACTTTCTAACTAATCCTTCGCTTCTAGTTGCCACTTATCTTTCTCTTGAATGTGAAAATAAGTAAAATGAAAGGTCTGATTAGTGTCTAACGGTGCAATAACTTTATTTTATTTTATGAATATTAATACATGTAGTTTGCTGCTAGACGTGTTTGTTCTTTTTGCACACCTGGGCATCACATAGCAAAAGCCTTTTTTTTCTGATCCAAGTAATACATGTTAGGGCTTGGCAAGCCAGAATTACCCTACTGTCAGAGAGACATGCCACTGAGGAGTGCCTCAGCTACACTAAAACATTCGCAGAACCAACAGAAGCCCAGAAACATCTGCTCGGAATGTGCGTTAAACAGTACACACCTGTACAGCTCAGTAAAGTATCGTATACTACATAGTCGGGTACAGATTAAGTACAGATCTAATATGGTTTTATGTTTTTTTTTATTTCACTTAATTGCTAAAGTGAAGTCATTAAGTCATTTGTAAACTAGGCAGCTTCTGGCAACTGCCTCGAATTATATACTAAAAACTATAAATATTAAACATATTTATTATGCTTTATTTCTGGAGATTATTGCATATGCACTACTAAAGCGAAAAGAAACAAATTTAGGAAAGTTGTGCTAAACCACACACTGTATTTTTATTTAAAGGTGAAGTAGAATATTTTGGAAATATTAACTTCAGCCTAAAAGCACCTCACCACTGCGGTACCTTCAGTAGATAACAAGAGAGTTGTGCTAATTCGTAAAGGTACACAAACAACATGCGTTACTATCGAAACACAATAAAATGGAATCACACCACTTTTCTCCCTGTCCAAAAGAAATACTGCAACCATGACATCATCTTTCAGACCCTTTGACTCCTTTGAACACGCTGATGACATCGTTAACAGATAGAGTTTAAACTGTCCAATCAATAAACTTAAAAGTACTGGCAATCCCATTCTATTTCTGATGTCATCTTTTACACCTGGGTTTTGTTAAATAATTAGCCTATAATGTTTACATGTTTTAAATCCGTAGTCTGATCTCAAATTTCATACACCTTCCAAAGCCAATTTTTACCCATGCAATTAAATTCAAAACCGCCCAACTGGGCAGAAACCTTGCCAATCTGGCAACCCTGACTGGTGACGTACCCTGTCTGCACAAACAGGGTGCACAGACAATCGCAAATAAATATATTGACAGGCATGTGGGAAAGCCTATTATATTGTTTGGACCCAAAACGTTTGATTAAACAAACTGTTTTTGGTCCTTCGCCATCCACGAATAACATAAATACATTTAGACTTCATAACTAACCCACTTACCCTGTTGTTAAGTGCCCAATTTCAGTAAAAAAAACTAAATCTCTGGTAGACTGGTAGACATGTTGGTGCTGTTATCTGCTACAAGCCCCTTTCCTTTTTACAGTTACATTTACAGCATTCGGCAGACGCTCTTAAATCCAGAGCGGCTTACAGTTATTTCATTTATCCAACTGAGTAATTGGGGGTTAAGGGCCTTGCTCAGGGGCCCAACAGCGGTGGCTTAATGAAGCTGGGAATCGAACCAACAATCTTCAGGTTGGCAGTTCAACACCTTAACCACCTTAGCCACCACTTCCCCACATGGTGTGACATTTTTGTCAGATGGTATGAGATGAGACAGGTTAGTAAAAAAAAAACATTTTTAAAAATATCAGTAAGACAAACACAAACTTTAACCTAATCTTAAAGTCAAAAATTCCCACAAAATTTCACATACAAATGTAGCCAAGTCAAATTCGTTCCCCTGTTCCACTTAAACCAGGACCATAAGTGGATCATTCCTTAAAGTCTAGTTCCCTTTTTTAGCAGGCAGAGAATAAAAGGGTCACTTGTAGAAGGTAGACAAAGCCTAATGGTCCCAGTTAAAAGCACCAACAGTTTGAATACTTCTAGACAGACTGCATTTCCTCCATCTCTCTCTCAGCTATTGTCTGCAATCTATTAGACACCCGTGCTCACTGAGCTGCTTCACGAGACAGCAGATGCTTCCCCAAGATAGAAAAGCAGCTCGTCTTATTATATCATTAAGGTAATGTTGTGGGAAGTGAGAATTATGTACATCATGTAATCAATTGGCTACAACTGATTTCTTATCTGGCTGATACGCCATCATGCTAAGTGGCGCACAACTTTCAGGCTCATCTACACGAGTTAATGTGTAAACAGTCGAACCGTGACAACGGCAATGGAATCTGATGACCGAAATTCACTTCCTAGCGGCGAAGTAACATGAAGCCTGTCTGAGAGCGATAATCGTGTTTCAGCTCTTCACTTCCTGCATTACCAGGTCATAAGTCAATGCATCCAGGTGTTGCTAACAGACGTCAAAAATAGTTCTTAAAAAGGTGAAATTCCAAACTTGAGACAGAAAGAGCAGTAGTCAAGGCAACATGACTGACAAATGACCCACATAATCTCTTGTTAGCTGGACTTTGGCCTGGAGCCAACCGCCACCATGGTGTAGAAAGAAATGCAGAGAGGCGGCAGGACAGCCGGGCCAATAAGAAAGTAACCTCCTAACGACATTCAGTGATGAAATGCATTTCCCAGGCTCCTACAAAGGCACTGACTCGCTGACTTATTAACACTTGAATCATCATCTAAACTCTAAAGTGACCTACCAGAAATTCTCGTTGTTTGCTTCGCTTTACAGAAATAACTAAAGACTGTCAGATCCCATGCTGATATATCCTACTTGTATTTATATCCACGTTCAGACAGAAAATGACAAAAATATTGCATTATATGGGGCAACGATGTCTCCAAGCGATAATCATAAGGCTCTGCATAACAAAGCATGTATTTGCACTCAATCAAATCCAAACAATACCAGAAATATGTAAACAATAGCCTCCATCAGTCAGTGCTGGAATAAAAGCCAACTCCGCAGGGTATAAAACAATCCGCCTGCATCAGACCCGTGTTTAAACTGCCATTTAGTGAATCAGAGATAAAGAAGTGCCCCAATCTGATAAAAATCAGTTCTGCTTAAACTTACCAGAAAGCCGCTGAGTAATGTTGAAATACAGTCATAAAGACGAGCTTGAAAAAAGAAGTCTAACTCTAAAAGGATGATTGTTTGAATTATGTTCAATGTATTTTTAACTTTTAAGCAGCTCCTAGTATATTCTGATTTTTAGTCGGATTCTTTGTTTTTCCGAGCTCACCGACGCCACCATCACTTGGAGACATAAAGGCAGTTTCTCAGTGATATCTTGTCTTCTAGACAGCCACCCGGACACCAAGACCACGGAAACTTTACTGCAGCATGAGTAACCTACTGGTTTATCTGGTCAGAGGAGAACTGACTTGAGAAAGGCCCTTAACCCCCAATTGCTTAGTTGTAAAAGAAATAAATCTCTACCAAATGCTGTAAATGTTTGTGGCTTAGTGGTTACGGTGTTGGACTCATACAAAAAAAACCACCAAGCTACCACTTAACCTCCAATTGCTCAGTTGTATAAAAAAGATAACTGTAAGTCGCTCTGGGTAAGGGCGTCTGACAAATGCTGTAAATCAAGAGGAGTAAAAGTTGCCTAATTCTAAGAAAACAACTGTTATTGTAATCATTTCATTTTATTCATCTTTCCTAAATAAGATACTCGCTTAGACGAATGTATCCAGACGTCCCAGAAGACCTCACACATAGTCAACATCTGTTTTGAGCACATCCCTGCCTACAACGACTTCAGCACTAAAACATCTATGTAATTTATTCCCTTTATGTCTCTCCTTGTCTCCCGACAGTGTTGGCTCGTGGGCCTCGTTAATGTCCTTATCTCAGCCTCGACATGATTCTGCAAAAAAAAAAAAAAAAATCTGCCACCTGTTAGTGAGACTGAAAGCGGCTGCCAGAAGCTGGAGTGTGTCGGGGTGTCTGTCTGCAGGCCTTTCCTCACTCACTGACAGGCTGTTGGCGCTCTTTCCCACAATATGAACATGTGCCTTTGTTCTAGCTTGCAGATGAAGGAGTGGATACTAGTAAGGAGCAGGTGTCAGAAGGGATGTGTGTGTGTGTGTGTGTGATAAAAAGTTGTAAGAATAACGTTCACATGTTGAGCTGAGTGCCACTCACAGCCTTTCAAGCTTTCTGTTGATTAATTCCCGTTGCTGTTAAGAGGACGAGAGGATGAGCCATGTGCTACAGGTCAGCTATGGATGAGTGATTTAGCACAAAACAGACACGACCCACTTGGTCTTTTTTTAACACACCATCTCTGACTAACAATAGAGCTCAGATCCACTTAGCTGCCAAACCAGTTCGGTTGCTCTCACCTTTAGCGCTGCTGGAAACTGATACTCACTTTATTAGAGGGAAATTTCTATACTCTAAATCGTTAAAGATGATGGTTGGGTACGGCCATCACTGCGAAACGAATCTTTCTGTCAGTCTGTGCCACGCCCTGAATTTAAACCAAATTTATGTGCCTTTAATGTAAAGTTGTCCCATACGATGCCACGAGTACCGACACAACTTGGGTTAATTTACATTTCAGATAGTCAAAGTGATTCCTCGGCTCTGCTGCCTCACGCTTTTATAATAATTCATTTTTTTTTAAGTCTCAGTTATTCTTTGAGGTGTTTAGGAATCTGACAGGCAAATCGAAATGATTTACAAGCTCTCGTGCAGGTCCTTACATCGGAAACACAAAACCCGAAGGGAGGAAAGGTATTAAAAGTAAATGGAATTCCTCTGATGTGCTCTTCCCTCCCGACCCACGTTGATAAGAGGGCAAGTGCTAAATTTCCTTCATGATTTAGTATCATTCTAGACGAAGACACGACCCGACTGATCGCAGAGCACTTCTGGAATTTACTAACACACATTATCACATACTATCACCACAGATGGGAAGTAATGAAGTACAAACACCTAAGTAGATTTTTCAGCTATCAGTACTTTTACTTTACTATTTATTTTTTAGACAATTATTTTACTTTTACTCTATTTTTACATTTTTACATAAACCAGACTCGTACTTTAGTTTTAATCTGTTTGATGGCGTGATCGATATACTGTACACACTACTGCACCTTCTCTACATTATTTACCCTAACCCTCTGTAATGATCAACCTCATACCCTTATTTATTACACTGCTATTTACTGTAAATAAGCCAATTATTCACTTCTGGTTAGATGCTAACTGCATTTCATTGGCTCTGTACACGTACCTTGCACAATGACAATAAAGTCTAATCTAATCTAATCTACTAAACCAAGTCTACAGTGTTTTTTTCGTAAATAGTTTTAAAAAGCTACCGGTGTTAATTTTTTGCAATAGCGTAACTCTAAAAACCATTCTACGCATTCTTTGGAGCTTTTTCTCTCAGCTTAATTAACTAATGAATGCCCTCTTCCTAATAAAAGTATTTGTCTAAACAAAACAGAAAGCAGATGTGTACAGATGCATGAGGCTGACGGGCAGTGTGGTGGGCTGGCCTGCATTCTCAAGCCTATTTGTTCGGAAAAAAAGGGGCCAATAAAAAGCACCTGGCTTCCCTCTTCTGGGTTTAATCTGTTTCTTTCTCTTCACCAAAATCCCCAGCCTGGAGGTCTTTGTTCTCTTCTCAGTGGGGTATTAAAATATGGAAGGGCAATAAGCCCAAGTGGATCCCAGCTACCGAAGTGGCATTTGGAGTTTATGGCACTCCACAGGAGTGGAGAATCAGTCAAGGGACGGCCAAAACTTAATTAAAACATCAAATGCTCTTCTCCAGAAAAAAACTCCAGGTGTGTTTGCAGTTTTACAATCGAGACACCTTTTCAGCAGCCCCAGTTCCCGGGACCTTAGATACCACATCCTGAGGGGTATCTGCATGCCTGGGTGATGAAAGAATGTAAATAAAAAATAATGCAACCAAACTAGCATTAGTTTGATTTACAGTACAGCTACCCGGATCTGTGTTTAATAAGTCTGGGTGGGTGGAAAGTCTTTGCTACCACACAGAAGCATCATATAAATCAGTAAGAGAACCGATTTCATCTAATTACCAGCCTTTCACATCATGTGACAGCTTTAAGAAGGTTAAAATTACTAGCGGTTAGTTCTTGCTGCACTTCCTGAATCAAAAGCTTGAGGCTAAATGTCTGAGGTTGAGAGATCCTGCAAAAAAATGTGTTAGGTTTCACTATGGATAATCATCTAGGAAAAAGTACTTAATTGTTAATAGCTTTAAAATGAAACTTACAGCAGACGTCCCATAAGGGAATTATTCACTTCAGTATTATTTAATTAACTCACTCAGTCCCCAAATGTCCCCCAAAATCAGTAATGATGTACTAGAAAATAAATAAAACTTTAAAACTAGTTAAGAGCTAAAGTTTATATAGCATTTTATTTATTTATAGCAAGGCCCAGCTGCTCAGTCCCGGACTGAACTCGTTGGTTCATTGATCACTGCGTGTGTTTGTAAAGGTGCTATAAACACCTCAGACTCTTTTGTGAAACTCTGTACTTGCTTTTTTTTTTTCAATCTGTACAGGTTCCTGAACTTCCTTAACAACGTCCTTTTTGCTGGTTTTTAAAAGAGCCAATCAACCGGGGGCTGGTAACCAAGCTGCCTGTTTATCAGTAACTAGGGTGAACAATGACTGCAACCAGATACCAGAGCAAGAGACCGAGAAAGAGCGAGAGAGAAAGAGAGAGAGAGAGAGAGAGAGAGAAAGACGGGGAGGCGATCTTATGACATTAACACCAGTACACTTGTCAGGAGCAGATACAACGAAGGGTTTAAAAGAGAAACTCATCTTAAGCTCCAGCTGTAAAACAGTACTAAAGAAAGTGTTCATGTTCTATTTTATTTTACTATTAACAAGAACTGGCACCAAGCGAGTATCCAGAATCCTGTGCTTTCAGGCATCAGGTTCAAAGGTCTAACCCTGCTACAAAAAAACATTTTCCTATTATTTTATATCAAACAAGATGCGCACAGATGATACCCTCAAAGTCAATAATACATTATTTAAATCTAATCCAAATATTCTTCCAATTTCTGTCCAGACAAACAGTGTGTGGTGTAGGAAAGTATCTAAACTTCTAGGCAAATTTAGCATTTGGTTTTTAAGCACCAAAACTTACATTAATATCATTTATACAACATGTGCAGATGAAGATTAAAAGCTCTGCTATTATGTAATTATTTAATCGTTCTTTTAGGGTAGTTTTGGGAAAACTGGGGCTGATGGAAAAATGCACCATGGATATAATTATGCATTTTTAGTATTTGATTTTGTCTAGTAAAGAATCACAGAATTGAATTTATTTAGTTATTTTATTTACCTTTAATGAGACAAGTGGTAGCTCCGAGATTACAATGCTGTATGGTTGTTAGTTCAATTTGTAGGACCTCCAAGCTGCCACTGGAAGGTTCCTGCATCCAACCCTCAACTGCGTTATTGTACAATAATTTTTAAAAATGGGGTTTGAAAGGGTTTTAATGGCAGATGCTGTAAATAAAATTTAATCTGTAATTTTAATTTTTTTATTTTATGGCAATGGGAGACAATTCCATCAAAACAGGTCATCGGTTTACAGAAAACGGGTTTCAGGTTAAACAGCTGTTAGAAATGGTACCGCATTGGTTGTGCATTGTTGGACTGCTAAGTTAAAGACCGAGGGGGGGTTCAATTGCCAGTACCACCAAGTTATCACTGTTGGGCCCCCGAGCAAGGCCCTTAACCTCTAATTGCTCAGTTGTATAAATGAAATAAAGTTGCTCTGAATAAGGGTTGTCTGCCAAATGCTAGAAATGTAAACGTAAGACTGCTGGACTGAAGGTCTTTGATCAAAGCCTGCTGCTGCCCTAGTGAAAGTTAGAACATGTAATGTCACAGTTTACGGACTTTCACACAAGTTTCATAGGTGGTTTGACATCCAATCATTGGTGAGCTTTACTTGAGATCTGACCCCCACCGCCAAACACAAACACACACAAATACACTCATCCACAGGCAAAATAGGAAACCCAAACTTCCCACTGTTCACTTTTCCCTCTGTGGTCCAGCAAGGTTCAAGTGTTTTGTTGTATTCGTACAATGACTAAAATTAGACTTGAACGCTGTGGCTGTACATGAAAAGGCGAAGAAATTTAAATCCATTCGCACTTGTGCTCAGCGCTATTGGCAAGAAGTTCTAGCACCCATGCACATGTACAAATCAAGAGAGCTCGCACAAAGGCAGCACTAAGAAAAGCTGGCCAAGTCTTTTGAATCAAAGGGCAAGCTTTGGGAGGACAATGCCCACCCCCCATTCACTGTTCCCAAACAGCCAAACTCGAAAGCCAACCCGGGGTATAAGCTCAGCCTCAGAGTGGCTACAAGGGGCTTACGATCACCATGACAATAACCCCGCAGCACAGACAGACCCTAAATCAGGCATCTGCCAGTGAAAAAAAAAAAATCTTCATCACAAAGTTTTTTACACGTTAAATAAGAATTCCAGTCTAAAGCTTAGATGACAGAATATAATACAATGATCATTTAAGTTAATAAAACAAATGTGTGTGATGGCAAAAAGGAATATACAGAAGGTCGCATGGCAAACAAAGATAGTCCGGCTCACACAAACCCAGCAGCGCTCCTGCAGAACAGATTCCAGAGCCGCACTGTCATCACTGTAATAATAGAGTCGCTGCATTTTATTACCCACCATGCAGGAGATGCAGCGCCCAACATTCTTGTCATGAAGAAGCATGTGCAAGGAGAATCTAATTAAAAGTCATATACACTGTCTCTCTCTCTCTCTCTCTCTCTCTCGCGCGCCCAACCGTCCTGTTCATCTAAATAACCACATTTACAGCATTTGGCAGACATCCTTATCCAACGCGACTTACATTTATTTATACAACTGAGCAATTGTAAGGGCCTTGTTTAGGGGCCCAACAGTGGTAGCTTGGCGGAGCTTGAAATCGAGCCCACAATCTTTGGGTTGCTAGTCCAACACCTTAACCATGAGCCACCACTTCTCCTTGCATTTATCTCACTTTTATACAACTAAGCAATTGGGTTAAGGGCCTTGTTCAAGGTCCCACTGTGGTGGCTTGGTGGTGCTGGGAATCAAACTCTGGCCCTTCTGGTATCAGTCCAACACCTTAATCACTAAGCATCCCCACATGCTTCACCTATTAACTTTTTGCTAGCATGTAGGCATTTTTTCTTTATTCTACTGATAATTAGACACATAATAATGCAGAAATATCTTAAAATTATAACATGACTTAAGAAACAATATTTCTTTTTCTTTTTTTTTTGATTAAGTTGAGATTTAACACTATATAAATTAATAAAATATTCCATAACTCTATTCTATAAAGTCACAAATCTATGAAAAATGGTTTGTGGGCTACTGGAACAAGCTAATAATGGGTGTTTGTTGGAGAAGCAGGTTAAACAATATTAGCTGAGAGTAGTATATAGCTAATAGTATATAGCTAATAGTATATAGCTAATAGTATATAGCTAATATTGAGTGGCGGATGTTTTCACAGCCAGGAACTTGCAGGTACATCAATATTTCTGATGATACCTAACTGCAGTACAAGAAACATTTGCCTCCTATACTATGTTAGCTGTAGTCAAATAGTAGTGCTAAATGTTCACTGATAGCTGTTGGTCGGGAACGCAAACATGACATGATGCATCGAAATATTTTTTAAAGAAGATAATGACAAAATTCAGTTACACATTATATAACTGGACTACCAACTACTACCAACCCGAAGACCCACTGCTGGGTCCCTGAGCAAGGCCCTCAACCCCCATTTGCTCAGTTGTACAAATGAGATAAAATGTCAAAAGTCGCTCTGGATAAGAACATCTGCCAAATGCTGTAAATGTAAATTTATATATATAATGTGGATTTTTCAATTAAAGAAACATAAATTATTTCAACTTTATATATTATTTACATTTGCCAGATGCTCTTATGCAGAGCGACTTACATTTATCTCATTTATGCAGGTGAGGGTTAAGGGCCTTGCTCAGGGGCCCAGCAGTGGTGGCTTGGTGGAGCTGGGAATCGAACCCACACTCTTCAGATTGGTAAACCAACACCTTAACCATGAGCCACCACTTCCCCTTATTATTGAAATCTAAACATTACTACAATGTGTTTATTCTAGCTATGGTGGTGTGATGTGCTTCGGAGGTGCGAAGTCCAGCCGAGGTGAGATCAAGCCTAAATGCAAACAGCGCACACCTTTTAGAGAAAACAAGATCCTATACGCTCTATTCAAGGAGGGGGTGGAGCCTAAGTGTTATCACACACACACACACACACACACACTTCGTTTATAATGGAATGTTCCACCATACTGATTCATTACGGTATTAATGTTATATTTTCCTTTGATTTAAGTCACTTTAACGCTGCAGTATGTAAGATTTTAGTATTTTGCCCTTTTTGTTAAATTATGCTAATAAAAGCAACCTGAGAACATTTTTTAACTTGGGTTGTTCTGCAGTCTTTCTTTACATACTGGTCTAGTATAGACAAAGGGTATATGCTGTATTGGTAGCCATGATCTCATTCCTATCATTGCAAAATGAACTGATGGCCTCTCACAGAATGAGAATGCATGCTGAGGGCAACTGTCTGGGGCAATATGGGCAGAGACAGAGCAAAAAATCTAGCACTGACACTCACATACAGCTAAACATTATGTATGTGAGTAACAGTTGTTAAAAATTGCAAAACAAATCAGCAGTCTCATAGGGGGGATCCACTTCACCACATATAAAGAAACAGTCTCAATGACAACAAAACCCAAAAACAAAACCGAAGGTTGTAGGAAACTGAATAGTAATGAAATGATTGAAACCATTGAAAGCCGAGTTCACACCTCTCATTGTCTTTCGGCCCATTGCTTTGTGAGGTGAGACGGCCTGAACGTTCATGCCACCTGCGAAGAGGGAGTTCTATAGGCTCAACTTTAACACTGATTCTGCCTATTGCCATTCACAGGAGCTCTTTTGACATGGAAAAGACCCTCGGCTTCCCCTCCCCCCCTGCTCCTTTGTTAAAGTGTTTGTGCTGGAGAGAAACCCAGCACACGTCTAGATAACACACTGAGTAATTAATGCAGTAAAATTGAAATGAAACGAGCCTCTATATCAGATTTAAAACCTTTATGAAGCAGACAAACGGAGAAAAAAAAGTCTGCAGGGTTACGAACAATGAGCTAGACGGATTCTTTAAAACATGAAAGATGGTTTAGGTTTTCTGGTTCACAGAGACCCTCAAAATATATTATACATTTGTTTCAGGTTTAAAGCTTAAACGTTTGTGTAAACCGACATTTTTGCAAACAAAAGTCTGATTTAAACTTTTTCCCACTAAAAAAACTAAAATTTGCCACGAGTTTAATCAGGTTAGGACCTAGTAAGTGTGTTTATGTGTGTGTTTTCGCATCTATAGAAAGCGGCTGTCAGAAGCAGATGATTAATTCTTTACTTAAGCTGCGTTAGGAAAATAAAAAAATACATTCCTTTGTTAAATTCAGGTCGAGGTTTCGCACTAGAGCAAATCGAGGTTAAGTTAGAAAACCAGTCCTCCACAGTAGCACATGGGTTTGGTTATCAGAGAGCCAAAGCTTAGACATTGCATTCTATCTGGCTACTGGATAGTCATTAGCTTGGATAACATGCTGCTTAGCTCTAGCTTCCTTGGCTTAGATTAAAAACAAGTTCCTCCACCTGATCCGCTTACACACAGATGTTTGTGGAAATAAAGGAACAGAGAAGAAACCCTCTATAATCCCACATGCACACAACAATGTCCTGGATTTCATATACTGACTCACCCTCATGGAAATAAGCCTGAGATCTGGAGCCAATTTGACCTTAAAAATGTGACAGCAACATGTAGATCATTTACTAACTCACATGGATTTCACGTAAAAAAGCAAATGCTAAATCGGTTTGAGCTAATTCGGTGGACCTACTTTAGCATTAATGTAAACTGAGAGGCCGTATCGGTGTGTGGTTGTTAACACCTAGGGTTATGGATGCTGATTTTCATGCCTTGTTGTGAGATCCAGTGTAAATTTATAAGCAAACCCTAATTTAACGGCTGTATGAGAAGGAAAGGAAGCGAAACTAACCTTTAAGAACGACTGGCAGGAGTTCTCAAAAGAGCGGACAACTTTGAAAGGCTGCACAAATTCAATACGACTAAGCTTCGCCTCAAGGGTGGAAAAAAGCACCTTTTGGATATGTAAGCCTTCTGAACCTTACTTAAATAACGACTGACAACCATGGCGGCAAATATAAAAAGGTCCATACTTGCACACATGGCAATGAAACCTTGACTTTCAAATTACAATGAAATTTTGGACAATTACAGATGAACCTTCTAGGCAGTTATATAGGGAACATAGGGCTAAAAAGTATGACATTTTAAGCACCTGAAAAAAAATCCTAATCCAATGATAAAGACACAGGGATTTGTGTTATATAGGTATATATAGGTATGTGCTCCCATTTTCTCACGATATTTCTATACACAGGTAATAACTATCAGACTGAATTATTGTAATTTATCTATTTTTGTTCTTCAATCACTGAAAAAAAACAAAGGAGAACCTTTGACAGAACGATCTTAGGAACTAATTAATCATCCCAAACATCGATATTATCCAGAAAATAAATATTTTACAAGAAATCTCTCTCAACAAGTGTGTGTTGGTGTGAGAGACAAAGACATGTTGTTTCCAGTGCCAGAACAGGGACCGCAGAGAGCACGGCAAAGTGTGTTGTGTTACACTGAAACAGGTTCTCCATTCCAACCTCCGACCAGTAAAATCACTGTCCCATAATACGCCTGGCCTGTTGGACACAATCTAAGCTGCTGAACATCGTATCGGTATCGTATGAGTGGTGGTGTGAGGGAAGCAGTAAACAGTCCAGGAAATGCAAACATTCAGAAAAAATCTTTACTACTCATTTCTTCTCGCACCACGCTCTCTATCCACAAGCACTTTAGATAAAACTTTTCTCTGTTCTGGCACCAAGATGGTGGAATGAACTTATCATCTCAGAACAGCAGAGTCACTGCTATCTTCAAGAGGCTTTTCTCTGCGTTTGACCCATCTTGAACTTTCTAAATACCTTGTCATAGCATAAATACTTGCTTGACAAATACTTTTTGATGTAACTAACAACGGTTTTTTGTTAAATCTAGTTATCAGCATTGAGATTTTGTGTAAGCAAATTAAGGTCGTCTAGATCTGCTAAGGTAAATGTGACCTAAACTTTTTTATTTAAGGGTACGAGTAAAAATGATTTCAATTTCACTTTAAATTTCACGATATATTTATTTAAATAGGTAGTTATTCCAAAAATTTACAGTGAAGGTCGTATACTAAATAAACTTAAATACTTCGGAAATTAAACAAGCTTCATCTTATTTCAGGTGATGTTTTTTTTTCTTTTATTTGGGCCTTGATAAATATAGTAAACTTAACTATAACAACAAGTTCCACTTTATGTCAGATTTTACAGTTGTGTGGACACTTTATGATTATAAACTTTCTCCATTTACCATCTTTTCACAGGTAGAAACTAAATACCACTTAAACAACAGGAAAAAAATCATCAAATTGAAAATTTAACTACATAAACATTTTTTAAATCCTCATTTGCGTTTCCTTTGTCTCACATGCAGCGTCTATGAATTCTCCACTAGTCTAGTGTAACTTTGCCTTAATGACACTGAGGAGCCACAAAAGCAAAGTCCTCTATCCTTGAGGCTCCCTCGGTTTATGGTTTTTGTTTCATGTTTATGTTTTCGGCATTTTTTATGTTTCATGTTTATAGTAGGGGCAGCACGGTGACTTACATTTTAGCACGGTTGCCTTACAGCAAGAAGGTCCCGGGTGCGATTCCCTTGCAGGGGCCTTTCTGTGTGGAGTTTACATGTTCTCCCTGTGGTTGCGTGGGTCTATTCCGGGTTCTCCGGTTTCCTCCCATAGTCCAAAAACATGTATGTTAGATTGATTGGTGATTCTAAATTGCCCATTGGTGTGAGTGTGTGTGTGTGTGTGGCCCTGTGATTGACTGGCGACCTGTCCAGCATGCACCCCTCCTGCCTTTCGCCCTATTCATCCCTATTGGTTCATTTAGTGTTTATATACCCCATTGTCGCTATGTGTCTTTGTGCATTATTGCTTGTGTACCATTGCGGTGAGTCTATGTCTAAGCTAGTGTTCGTGTTTAGGACTAGTCGAGTTAATTTGATGTGTATTGTACTTTTACTTTGTAAATAAAGTGCACATTGGGGTTCTACAATACTACTCGCCTCAGTGGAGTCTTTACACATGGCGGAAATCCTACTAACTATGTTACAATACGAAGACAATGTATAAATCTCAAATACTGTAAGTATGTAAGTAACATCCCAAGACAGAATATGTTATATCAATAATGATCTATACACATTACATCTGAGCCCACCTGTAAACGAGTAGTTATAAAGCTGTGATTTTACCCATCGCTACTGTCACACTCGATCATTTACCATCACTGTGCTATAATTTGGAATACGCTATGTGACAAAACCCACCATTGTGATAACTTAGTTTCAGTCTAACAAAAAATTACAATAAACGGAAGAAAAGGAGACAAGAAAACCGTCTATTACTATAAATCACTTTAAAAGCCCATCATGGTTTGGGTCATTCATATCTTTGTGTCTGTGTACCGCCCGAGGACAGAGATGAAACAACCAGAAAGTACAGAATGCTGCTGTACTGAAGTCTGTAATTAGGCTCCCAGATCTATTTGACTGCTCCACTAAAACTGGTCAAACTCGAAATTAATGCTAATGCTCGAGTGCTATTTGTACTTAAACCTCACGAGAATCAGAAACTCGGAAAATCACACGGACATGGCTGGAAAATTTAGCCATGTTACAAATCAAGGTAAATTTTACAGGTGTGGACTGACAAACTTTAAACTTACAAAGCTGTACGAAAATTCCACCAGCTTCTTAGAGCCCAAGGTAAAATGTAGTTAGACCACCTTTTAACGGTCTGCCATATTTCACAGCGCATCGTCCTGGAATAACCCTGTCTCTCTGGCTTTGTCTTGTTTTTTCATTACTCCAACTTTTCGCACTAGAGGAAGATCACATCCCCCACATTTCTGTCTTGGCTCCTGAATACGTCTACAAGATTAAACATGAATCAGATTCCTTTCCTGTTCATTTAACAGAGCTTGCGCTGTTAGGTTAAGTTAATTGATGTTCATATTTTGCTGGGCCTCTGGTTGCTCAGCACACACTTCACTTGAGATTAGTTTATTTTAAGTAGCAGCATAAAGATGTTTCCCCCCGAAAAACAATAGAACGGCGCTAAAAAAATTCTTTTGTTATGATGTATAAAGAGACAGAAGGTGCATAAACCAGCCAGAACCAGTAATCTGTAAAAACAGTAAAGAAATGGCAAAGGGCAGATTCCACACATAGTAACTAAACCTGGGGTAAAAAAAAAAAACTTGCAATAGATTAATTATAATTTTATTTATTTTAATTGGACTCAATGGATTTATGCTAAATTATTTAAAATGCTATAACAGGTGTGAACGTGTTGAACTCTGTATGACTCTGTACCATATAACGGCTGAATGTTATCAGATTACGTCCAGTCCTTTATCCTATTAATGTGGCACCGTTAGCCTTTATGATTCATCTAATAACTGATAAGTCAGTTAAAATCTCACCAGTGATTCGTATTAGATTCGGTATTTAAATAGTTGCTTACATGTTTAATAAAGTGATTTTACAACCAGTTAAACACATAAAACAATTTTTACAGAACTCGCATTCGGTTTAAGAATGGAGACCCTAGAATTGTAGAATTGATTGAACACATACAGTAATATCCTGCTTGACTATTGGAGAATTTCACTAAAACAGTTTTCTCTCAGCTAAACGTATTTATTACTTTGCTCTTTTTCAGTTAAAAAACTTTCAAGCAACTATAAGAAATATAACAAAGCCACTACTGTAGACTTTTACTGTAGACATCGATTTAAGAACCAAGGATGCACAAAGCAACTCACATTTCACAATCAAAAAGAAAAGGTACACCAGACCATGAGACTTTCCTAAGACAGACATCCTGACCTGTAGCAATGAGAGGTTAGAGGGCAGAGGGTCACGAGTAGTAAGTGACCTTACACCTGGGGAAAAGAATACCTTGTTATGACAACAGGCTGAGAAAAAAAGAAAGCAGGACGTGACTCATGTTAAAACTGACCAGACAAGAGCAGCAGTGATTTATACACAAGGCCTGAGGGTACCCGACTATATGAATATCGGTTCTCGCTCTCTCTTTATTTTCTTCACTTTTGTGCAGCTGCCGTAATAATGGCAGGAGTGGATGTACAGAAACAGCTGGCCACCGCCTCTCAGCCTCCCCACACACACGCACACACACAATTTTGTCCTTTAATGCACACTCTAGTTAGTCCCTCCAACACACAGATATGTACGTAATTTAATCAATATAATACACAGGAATTCAATATTCCTGGAAAATCACATTTACCAGTCAACAGTCTTTCACTGAAATTGACAGTAAAAGGACAGTATTTCAGATTTATGTAGTAATTGAGAATAAAGAAGGCGCTAACTTTGAAGCTGGAGCACTAAACTTAGCCGGTGGGGTTAAAACTGAGATAAACTTGAATGATCGGGGGTGAGAAAAGGGGTTAAAAAAAAGCCCAGCTATGTGAATCCTGTAGCAGCCCATAAAAAGTCCAGGTCAGAATGTCTACAGGGTTTACATGTATCAGCAAGCTTTAACTGTTGACCGTGGAACAGAGTTGAACAGAGACTCCAGTTCTGTTACACCTCGGCAGTAAAGTGTCTACCAATCTATGCCGTTTATCACACCTTATTTTTACTCAGCTAATTCAGAAGGCTTGCTGCCAAAAAAGGGTAAATCTCCGTAGGACCGAGCGTGGCATACTTGATGTCGTGTTTACACACTTACGCACTCATCATCTCCTTGAGAGCCACACACAGCATGTGTGTCATGATGAAGAGCTCTGACAAAGCACAGATCTCCAACTTTCACACGCAGTGTTTAAGCCCTGGCCTCCTGAGTCCTTTAACCGTCACCACAAGCCTTATCACCTGCATTTATTCAGTCAAACAAAGCAGACAGGCAGAAGACCAAAATCAATACCCCTCACAATGGTGAGAGCCACCATGCTTACATAGCCACCCCTCAGATGATGGAGAAAATGGTTCAAGTGACACAGATAAGGGAGATTAAGTTGCAGTTGGAACACCTAGCCCTTATTCCGGCTTGTTTGTCATCCTAAATGAGTTTTTGTAAGAAAGACAAGCCTTTGTTTTGACTATCATGGTAACCCACTTTTATCAGACAGGGAAATCTGGTAGTTTTTAGTTTGTTTAATAAAAACACAGTATATAGTTCAGAGTGTTATTATTATAAAACAACAGATCAATTAAAGCTAATTCAAAGAAGCGCTCCGTTAGCTAAAGTCTAGCTCAGAGCCAGTCCTGCATTGACTGTATGTCTCCAGGGCAATTTCCTTTTCCCCCTGAGTCAAGGGTGAAGAGGTCATACAAGCATGTTAATGGTTACCTAACATTTGACTTGTGGGTTTGTCTTTAGCAGGAAGAGAGAAGGGGGTTGATATGCATTACTTTAATGGGATTGAGAGAAACCGAGAGGGGGAAGCAAAGAAAGTGTCACATCGAAATGAAAATACGCCAAATTTTAAGGCCAATCAGTTGTGAGATACATATCGTTAAACGAAAAAAGGTACAAGTCATGGAGACAACGAGCTGACCGCATGTCACACTGTAATGAATGAAACAAACTAGGCAACAAGAGAATGCTGCTAAATGTTGTCTGTTCTATGAAAGTGCCAACAGCAAGCAAGTACACCGAGCTAAAGGACAGCAATCCTGAGAACAAAGAGCAGGCCATAAAACCACAGGCAACACAAAAAAGAGCAAGAGCAGCTCACTGAATGGGCTGTATGCAAAATTCAGGTTGCAAACGAGCAGGAAGAGGAATGCAAAAGACCAAAAAAATGGGGGGGGGGGGGGGGGGTATTGAAAGAAAGTGAAAAGAAAAGAAATTCTGAAAGGGTTAAAAATCCTTAATGTAATTTAAATTACAAAAAGAAAACAAGACGAGAGTGTTAATATGCCATGGTGTACTAGCGAACTAATATAACAACGCTCATACTGTATGTTTTTACGACAGTCTCCAACATACAATAGTAACGGCAAGCTTGTACAACTTGGCTTGTTGATAAATAAAATGAGTGATCCTGTCCTAAAAGAACAGTAAAAAACTGATGCAGGGTAAAATAATCTGCTGTAGAAACACCATCTTTATCCGTTCTGCCTTTAACATCCATGCTTCCATGCTGGATCTAATTTAAATCAAACCAACTCCGCCAGCAAAAATCCACTTTCATCAGGGATCAATTCAAAAAACTACAACAGCAACTTAATTCTTGCATAAAAAAAGAACACCACCCACACCAGGAACAACACTTCAACAAAAAGTACAAACAGTTTAAAAGCAGCAGAACTGGATCCTATAGCCTGGAGCAAACACATGCCTCAATCAGACAGACATTAAGATCAGTCTACAGCATTATACTCAGTTCAGTGTACTTCTATTTCGACATACATGCATTAATAACATAAACTACCTCGAACAAATTAACAGGTTAGCCTGTCTAAAGAACAGAGAAGTCTAGAGGATTCTTACCCGTGACAGATACTTTCATGGTGGCCTCCAGTGCTCTGTTATTGTCCAGGTCTCGGCTAAGTTTTAGTTCTCCGGTGTCTGGATTTAGGATGAGCAGACTTAATTCATTCCCTTCCTCAAAGCTGTACTTTAGTTTATCTGAAACATCTGGGTCATGGGCTGGTACATTCCCTATAACTCCAGTCGGAAAACTGTTGGATTTATTAGTGATATAGTTGTTGAAGATAATCTCAAAATTCTGCAAGACAGGCTGGTTGTCGTTGACATCAACCAAACGGATGTGGACAGTTGCCCTGCTGACTAGCGGAGCAGATGTGGCCTGTACTACTATAACATACTCTGTCTTTGTCTCATAGTCTAAATCCGTGAGTGCTTTTAGATCTCCAGTAAAGATATCCAAGTCAAACACCTCTGGGATGTTTCCTTCCACAATTTGGTACATGATTTGAGCGTTAGTTCCTTCGTCTGGATCTTTTGCAGTTATCCGTGCCACCACGGAATCTATAGGGCTGTTTTCCTGGATTTCGATATAAAGCTCATCCTGTTCAAATACTGGCGCATTGTCGTTAATGTCTAGCACTGACACCTGAATCTCCACTGGTGCTTTGAGGGGAGGAATTCCTCTATCAACGGCGTAGGCTTTCAAGTTGTAGACCGGAATGTTTTCCCTATCCAGCTTCCGGTTTGTTCGGATGATTCCTGAAAACTGTTCGATAAAAAAGTCTCCTTCTCCATCATCACCACCCTGGAAGGTGTAGCTTACCCTTCCATTGGATCCAGAATCCCTGTCTGAGGCAGAGATCTGGAGGACACTGGTGTACTGGGGTGCATCTTCAAACACTGTACCTTGGTATTTTTCTCGGCTGAACTGAGGGACGTTGTCATTGGCATCTTCAACGATGATTTCCACATAGGTGGTGTCTGACTTCTGGGGGATGCCGTTGTCATGAGCGATGATAGCCAGAGTGTAGGAGGCCTGATCCTCGTAATCGATTTCCATCTGTGTGGTAATGGCACCCGTGTCGGGGTCGATCGCAAACTGTGGTACTTTGTCTTCCATGATGTATGTTATACGTGCATTCTCACCCGTGTCTTCATCTGTAGCACTGATTACCACTACTGTGGACCCAACAGGCTTATCCTCACTGAATAGTACCTGGTAGTTGGCACTCTGAAACACAGGCCTGTGTGTGTTGGCATCGGTGACATTGATGAAGACTTGTGCTGTGTCATAAAGCGTGCCATCAGACGCAGTGATAGTCAGAACGTACTGTCGCTCCTGCTTGTAATCCAGGGGCAACGCTAGGGTGATGAGACCCCCGCCACTTTGACTGGTGATAGCAAACCGGTTCCGGGTGTTGCCGCTGGATATCTGGTAGGTCACTACGCTATTGATGTCCCGGTCCACAGCCGTCACTGTCAGCACACTGCTCCCCACCACTGCGTCTTCGTTAATTTTCAGAGAGTAGATCTTTTCAGTAAACGTTGGTGCATTGTCATTCACGTCCAGCACTGTTATACTAACACTAGCAGAGGAGGACATCACAGGGATCCCGTTGTCCCTGGCTTCTACACCAAAGGTGTAATACTCTGTGGTTTCTCTGTCCAGTGGTGCACTGGCTGTGATCCAGCCTGTGCTATTGTTGATAGTAAAGGGGAAACCAGAGGCGGTGTCAGTAAGACGATAATCCAAGCGAGCGTTCTCACCAGAGTCTGAGTCAATGGCCTGGATATGAATGACCGAATATCCAATGGGTACGTTCTCCAAAATGGTTGCCTGGAAAGGAGTGCTTACAAACATAGGCGCATTGTCATTAATATCGATCACTTGCACGATGACCAGGCCAGTGCTATTAATAAGAGGAGGTCTGCCTCCGTCTTGGGCCTTAATTCCTAAACTATAATCCCTGTGTGTTTCATAATCCAGGGGGTTAATAACATCAATAACCCCAGTCAGAGAATGAATGTAGAACTGGCCTTTTACATTGCCTTTAATTATACTATAATGAACTTTGGCATTATTGCCCTCATCTTTGTCTGTAGCTTCCACCTGAGCCACTCGGGTGTTGACAGGCACATTTTCGGGCACCTGGACCACGTATCTCTTTTCACTAAACTGAGGAAAGTTGTCATTCTCATCTTCTACCGTTATATGAACTGTAGCTGTTGCACTGAGAGGTCCTGGGTCCTTCCCTTGGTCATTTGCCTCTACAATGAGCATATACTGTGCCAGGGTTTCTCTATCTGGACGGACCCTGACCCGCACCAGTCCATTCCGTGAGTCAATCTCAAAGACAGAATTCACACCATCACTGTTCACGATTTTATAGATCATGTTGGCGTTGGAGGGAGCGTCTTCGTCTGTGGCCCTTACCGTCATCACCTCGAAGCCAACTTCTACGTTCTC
Source organism: Bagarius yarrelli (assembly GCA_005784505.1). Classification (NCBI taxonomy): domain Eukaryota; kingdom Metazoa; phylum Chordata; class Actinopteri; order Siluriformes; family Sisoridae; genus Bagarius; species Bagarius yarrelli. The sequence goes on along the minus strand of VCAZ01000001.1, from coordinate 1,702,344 downwards.
GCGAATGCTGACCCTGTATTCGGTCTGCTCAAAAACCGGACCGTGGTCATTGGTGTCTCTGACCGTGACGGTGAGGTAAGATGTAGCAGAACGGCGAGGCGTGCCAAAGTCGGTGGCAGTTACTTTAAATACATGGGTGTCCTTAAACTCCCTATCCAGGGCCCGCTGGGTTTCAATACTACCTGTCTGAGAGTCAATCCGGAAAAAGTCATTGGACCGGCTATCAAACAAAGCCTCCATGCTGTACTCTATCCTGCCAGCTTCCCCGCTGTCCGTGTCTGCAGCTTTGAGCGTAATGACGTGCGTGCCCGTTGGCTCGTTCTCCGGGACGGACACTTGGTAGTTGGGCAGCTGGAAGGCAGGAGCTGAATTCACACCTCTTTTTCTGCGCAACTTCCATATCTGAGCTCGGTGTTCAACTGGTGTTGGTCTCGTTTCCAAACGCAATTTTACGCGCACAGATAGCGACTCTTCCCGAGAGCCGTGTAGTGCACAAGTTACAGTCCCTTGCGTCGTCTCTGACAAACAGGTTGCATCCCGAGCAAATACGCTGCCATTACGCACCATCAAGTCCAAGCCTTCCGAGACGCACGAGCGATCAGAAAGCTCTTTAACGTGACGCCGAGAGAAATCAGGTACATAGTTCTCGAGGTTCACGAGCTGAACACCTGAAGAAAAGCAGGAAGTTTTTCCCAGGCTGTAAAGATAATCGATGTGAACATCAGGCTCGTTTGATGCGCTCTTTCTTCTGTATTTAATAAAGCAGTTCTGTCCGTGTACGAACACGTTAAAATAAACGACCACAGAGTCCTGAGTGGTTAAAGAACTTATTCTGAATTTAAGCGGCACCGGGTTGCTCTGCGCCAGACGCGTGCAGTTTACCTCGCGCACGAGACTCACCGCGCCGTCCATCCGCTCCACTTTTAGAACATTTCCAAGCGGTTTGGAAACCAAAGTCTTTTCAAGTGTATAAATCCAACCTGGTCCGAGTGATAAATCCAGCAGAACCGCCCCGGAGTGCAAAGTGTCCGAAAGGTGCAGGTCGTAACAGGCAGTGAGAGAAAGAGAGAGAAGGAGCAGCAGACACACGCTCATTTCCATCGTTTTATATATATAAAAAAGCGCACCAGCTCCACACTTTCCATCAAAAGTAAATTCCAACAAAGTAAACCATCAACTCTCCTTCTCTCGAAACTTTCTTTTATCCTTCATGGTAAGTTTTTTTCTTTCAATCACCCAAAAACTTCACTTTCTCTTCCTCTCCGCTCCATAGATCTGGAACTGGCGCTGTTACTCTACCAAGTCCCAAATGACGCCAAGATGGCTCCGCGCGCGCTCGGCCCTCCTCCTCCTCCTCCTCCTTCTACTGCAGCGCAAGATTAACATAAAATCCCGGTGCGCGCGCGCCTGCACGCACTGAAACATCACGCTCCATCGGTTTATTGTTATTCAACGTCGCCACGCGCGTTTTCACCATCTTACCAATCATTTAAGAATGAAAAAAAAACAAAACTTTTTTTTGGAGGTGTCGGTTTCACATTCATGCTTTCCAGTGTCCTAAAATGTTATTGACAGTTAATACTAAATAAAAAACCCTAAGGGTTGTATAAGTCTTCCAGTTTAGCCCAGATCTTAAGATGTTTGTCTATCAGCCTGTAAAATGTATTATTTTATTATTAAAAAAAAAAACATTAACAGACTTTTTCAGTAGTTTGTGTAGGTTTACTGCAAAAACAGACATTTTAGCAGGTCTATATAAATATTCATTCATTCATTTATTTATTCATTCATTTATCTTCTATATCCGCTTATTCCCTAATTCGGGGTCACAGGCATCTGCTGGAGTCTATGAAAGGGTGAAAGGCAGGAGGGGGACACCCTGGACAGGTCACCAGTCCATCACAGGGCCACACACACACTCACACACACTCCTATGGGCTATTTAGAATCACCAATCAATCTAACATACATGTTTTTGGACTGTAGAGGGAAACCGGAGAACCCGGAGTAAACACACACACAAGCACAGGGAGAACATGTAAACTCCACACAGAAACACCCCTGCAGAGGAATCGGACCCGGGACCTAAATATTGTATCCTAAATATTGTAAAATCTATTAAAGATTGCAATAAAAGCCTACAGGATTCCAGAACATATTTCTAGGCATTCTCTGCCATAAAGTGAGGCTTAAGATGAAGCATGACACTAAATTATAGCTTGTTTTATGTTCTATGACAGGAAGTCTTCAAATCACAGCCATTTAGAATAAAACCTCTGATCGATGATTATTAAAAGTTAATTTCAAGTCTATGTTTTACATTTACATTTACAGCATTTGGCAGACGTTCTTATCCAGAGCGTTCTTATCCTAAGCAATTGGGGGTTTAGGGCCTTGCTCAGGGGCCCAGTGGTGTCATATTGGTGGTGCTGGGAATCGAACCCTGATCAGCAGTCCAACACCCTAACCACTGAGCTACCACTTTCCATATGTTTCACTCATATCATAACTGTATGGGCTTTTCAACCCAATGTCTCTGGACTGATATCAGAAAGACCGCGGTTCAATTCCCAGCACCACCAAGCCACCACCACTGGGCCCCTGAGCCCCTGAGCAAGGCCCTTAACCCCAAATTGCTAAGTTGTATAAAAGAGATAAATGTAAGTCGCCCTGGACTAAAGGACGTCTGTTAAATGCTGTAAAGGTAAAATGAATAAAATTGTTCAGCATATTTTAGTTCGGAAATTTTAAATCGGAATCTTATTTTTTGTATAAACAGATTTTTGTTTTTAGCCTGAAAAAGCTGTACATTTGTTGTTAAAAAGACAAGGAGAAGGATTCTATAACACTCTTACTAACCTTTAATGACCATATAGTAGTTTAAATCTGAATAGAATAACATTTCGCAGGTCATGTCGTACAGATTTTATGTATATATTTGACCCATATAAGTCCAAAATAATGGACCTTAATTAAAACTAGAAATGTTTTCACTGCATAATAATCGCACATTAATAAACTTAATTATACTCATCAAATAGTGGTTACCATGCGGCCTACCATTTTTATTATGTAATCTAAGATCAAATTAGTCCAAAGTAGTAAATAAAGACAAGGCGAAAAAAGAAAAGCAAGAAACTGAGCTTTAAGGAGCGATATTAGATAATATTTTTTAAAATAATCAGATGAATTAGATAATAATAACTAGAATAAAATAATTATATAAATCTATCCTAGCATCCTTTTGCACTACATCAAAAATATAAATAACAACAAAAAACAACCATTGCTATATATTAAACTTTATATATATATATTAAACTTTTAATTTAAACTGAAATAGAATTGTGCTTTAAAAAACTCTCGCAGTATTCAGCTAAATTAAGTTTGGCGCGCCCTCTACTGGAAAAGAGAGAAAACTATCAAATTCCAGGGTCAACCTGATCACCAAAATCAAGTGTCATATCTGTCTTTAAAAACAAAAACCCAAACTAACAGTGTTTATAATAAAAATTTCATGAAATCAATTTTAATACATTTCAATGAATCTTTTAACAGAATATAATTTAATTTTTTACAGATAACAGGCTTTATGGCAGCTATTTAATGACTTAAACTACATTTTATAGGACAAGCAGGAATTTAAAGAACACATGTTTACTTTAGCATGAAGCGTCCGGAAGAGATTGCGTCATCGAGGCAGGGTAGTTAACAAGAAGAATAAAAGAAGGATTTACACTGCAGACATTTTTAAACAAGTCCATGCATCTGTGTGAGACATGGATGAGAGGTGATGTGTGTGTTTGCTGTTTTGGAGTGACTCCAGTCAGATTGCTACTTCTGGTGTCTGTTCTTTGCTGAGTCTCTGGAGTGTGTGTTCACTGGGGCCCAGTCGAATAATCTTCCCGCTGCCCAGACATTCATCTCCCTTATACAACACGGCAAACTGCAGCAGACACATGCAATCATGATTAACCGACTAAATATTACAGTTTAATGATGGATTAAATCAGGCGTCACTAAACTCGGTGTCCTGTAGGGGCGGGGTGTCCCGTAGAGTTTAACTTCATTCTTCTGTGCAAGACTGAAACCGAGCTGTTATGTTAATAATATATAATCCATACAGTACATTTACCTGCCCAGGGGTCAGCGCTCTCAGGTGCTGCTTTGCTGTTACCCATACGGATCCATCCGGATTTAAAGTCACACTACAGGGTGCTGTAATGTCCAAAAGAAACACACACACACACACACACACACACACACACTTACACAAACGTAGACAACTTGTTTTAGGTCACTATAATAATCTCCGTCACTTTGAATAAAATCATCTGTTAATCTATAAATGAAATGTGTGTTACTGAATTAATACCCAGGGTGGGCTGTCGGGGCAGGGATTCCTCTGCTGGAGCTCCAAAAAAAAAGTTGGTTTTCTCGATTATTTATTTTTAACATTAATTAATTTTCATTCATTTTAATGTCCACCCAATTGTCTATCATTAGTTTTGTTGAGGTTGAACTGGAATATCTTACATTAAAAAAGGTGGAGCAGCTTTAAGGATTAATGGCTGAACACACACACACACACACACACACACACCCACACCCACACCCACTCACTCCTATGGGCAATTTACAATCAGCAACCAATATAACATACATGTTTTTGGACTGTAGGAGGAAACCAGAGAACCCGGAGTAAACCCACGCAAACATGGGGAGAACATACAAACTCCACACAGAAAGACCCCGGCAGGGGAATCGAACCCGGGACCTTCTTGCCGTGAGACAACCGTGCTAAACACCGTCAGGCATAATATGCACATTATTTTCAGATAGCTGTGTTAGCTGTTAGTTTCTTACTAAAAGTCCACAATACTTTTCATTCCACTGTGTCCATATATAGAATCCATGCATTTGATTGGTTGGGAAAGAAATCACAGATTTATGCTTAAACACATAACCACATAATCACTGATATGGACTGTTGAATGTGATGAGATGGGTTTATATACTATTATTCTGTCCTAAAGTGGTGTGTAAGGAGACACATGATGACATAATCTTTGGTGGAAAATTCCACAGTGTTAAATAAAAACTAAGTAAATGTATAAAACTAAAATATGACACGTTAATTCATAACAAATTAAAAAGATGTGTTATACAGGGACACTCCAGCCATAAGACAATCTGTCCTTTTATTGTCTCTCTATATAACAGCAAACCCCAGTGTTTTATTACTGACATATTACAGCTTACTTAAAGGCATTTGATGGATGAACCTGAAGTGACACTCCATCATCTGTGTGTGTAGCAGTTCAGCAGGAGGCTCTCTACTGATCCAGTGGAAACGATTAGTCTGGAGCGTGTCTCGGAACAGTGCAGGATGGTTGGTGGTAGGACCCTAGGAAAATACAGATACATTTACAGCATCTGGCAGACGCTCTTATCCAGAGCGACTTACATTTATCTCCTTTATACAACTGAGCAATTAGGGGGTTAAGGGAGCCCAACAGTGGTAACTTGGTGGTGCTGCGAATGGAACCCCGACCTTCTGATTAGCAGTCCAAACAACTTAACCCCTGGACTACCACTAAAGCTAGTTTAAAATTATTTTCAGCTTTCAATAATAATAATAATAAAAAGAGTCCAGTGATTAAACAGTGCATCACTCACAATAAATATTTCCCCAGTTGTTGTGTCTTTGTCCACCACAAACCAGGCGTCTTTTTGTCCTCCTATCCTGGCTCTCTGTCCTAAAGTAAAGGTAAACCAGCCTGTGGGAGAAGGAAAAAAAAAACACAGTGATCTCATATATTCTACAAACATCATCAGTGAGTCTGATACAGTAGATTTTCCAACATTACAGCTCTATAAACAGGGCGAGGGAAGGTGGTAGCTCAGTGGTTAAGGTGTTGGAATGATACCTGGAAGACCGGGGTTCAATTCCCAGCACCTCCAAGCCACCACCCGGGCCACCTGAGAAAGGCCCTTAACCCTCAATTTCTCAGTTGTATAAAGGAGATAAATGTAAGTCGCTCTGGGTTGACCTTTTACCTAATGGGGGGTAGTTAGGATGATTCTAAGGGCGCACACACTTTGGGGGCCCCCAAAAATCTGTTTAATTTGTATTAACAATTAATGGCTGTAATGTAATAGTACGTTTGGTTGGGAATGGGGGTAGGGGGCCCAAAATTGCTCTCCGGGGGTCCCAAGTTCGATAAAGTTAAATAATGACAATGCATTTTTATTATATACCACCATTCCTTGGTTACCTTATATTGACTGATATTTGGTATGTTAAAAACAATACTAAAGCTTCATGTGTTCAGTTTTAGGTGTAGCTTTAAACCCTACCAAGTGCACTAGGTAGGGAGGATTTTATCTGAGCAAAGATATTTCTGTTTCGTTATTTAGTTAAACAAGATTGAATAAAATAATACCTTTATGCGTTCCCATTATCTTCCCATCTTCAATGGAGACAAAATGTCCAGGTTTCGGCTCTAAATACTGTCAGGAAAAGAGTTCCACACTCACACATACTTTTAGGACGGACTGTATCACTCTATGGGTTACTGAAAAAAAGAGCCATACCTGAAGAATAAAGTTCTCGAAATGTCGCTCACCAATGAAGCACATTCCCATACTCTATAGAAACAGGATGGATAGACGGTTAGACAGACAGACAGAATAGATGGATAGACGGATTGATGGATGGATGAGTGAATAAATGACTAAATAGACAGACAAATGGATGGATGGATGGATGGATGGACGGATGGTTAGGCAGACAGACAGAATGAAAGAATGAATAAATGGATAGATGGATGAGTGGGTAAATGAATGGATAGACAGACAAAATGAATGGATGGTTAGACAGACAAGAGTGGGTGGATAAATGGATGGATAGCTGAGTGGGTGAATGAATGGATGGATAGACAGACAACCTGGATGAATGTTTAGCCGGACAGACGGACATGATGAATGGATGAATGGGTGAATACATGAATAAATTAATGGATGGATAGATAGATGGATGGACAGACGGACGGATGGACAGAAAAGATGGATAGACAGACAGACAGACAGATTGATGTTATTTATCCCAGGTAAGAAATTTACAGATTCCAGCAATTTGCACAAAGTGAAACAATAAGATAAAACACTAAAACATTGAAACACTAAAATAATATGAGAAAAAATTAATTAAATAGTTAATTAAAAGAAATTAAATTTGAAAAGTTTTGTGCAAAATCAGTGTTTAGGCTGCATCATGTGCAGTGTGTGGTACAGTTCAGAACAGTCCGGAAAGTCAGCACAGACACATGATTCCGCTAACACACTCTTATAGTTCAGATATTACAGCCCGCATGCGGTTTTACCTCTTTCTTCTTCAGTACATGATGAAATCCCGCCTCGGCTGCTATTTTCTTTACATAATCTTTCGTGAGTCCAGCCAGCGGGAAGATGGTCCGCCGCAGGGCTTCCTGTGAGATTTGGCTGAGGAAGAAGGTTTGGTCTTTGAGGCGATCAGCACCTTGGTACAGCCTCACAGCTAGAAAACAGGAGATCCTTACATAGTCACAGGATCACACTAAAGTTACCCCAGTGCCATTTTTAATGTGGTGGCCATGTGACCATTTTACTGCACACGTCACACAGAGACTCACCATTTCTGCTCTCGAACCGATCCCGGAAACGGAACTCTGGATCTGGTTTGTGTGTCTGCTGGAAAACCTCCTCATCTTCCTGGGATGTTCTTGCATAGTGTCCGGTTGCCATGGCATCAGCACCTGTATAAAAATAGTTGTTTTTTTTCATCTGCAGCACCACAAAACACAGAACAGGAAAGAATTTACATGTGCAGCCTCACCTATTACATTAACTGTGTACTGATAGAAGTGCTTGAATTTGATATGTTTGTTGCACAATATATCTGGATTTGGTGTCCTGCCTTTATGGTACTCGCCAAGAAGATTACTGCAAAGAAAAACGGCAAAGAGCTTCTTAAAGAACAGAAACGCTAAACAATTAAACTCTGTTAAACTTCTTATTAATTAAAAAATGAATAATAATTCAAAAATATGTCAATTCCACTTTTTTGACAAAGGTCAGTCGCAAAGCAGCTTTACAGACAAATATAAAAATATATCTTTGGAAGTGGAAATGGTTGTCCTAAGACAGGAACTAGTATCGTTTTGGTGAAAGGTTTGGTAAGGCTGTCACAATTATTAAATTATCATATGATCACAATTATTTGACCTAACCGCGATTGTTGAATCCAACCGTAATTATCATTATTATTATTAGCCACAAGGGGGAGCTGTAGTACTTGCAGCACCCTACTTTCTACCAGAGTGAGTGAGTGAGTGGAGCGGTGTGATATGAAAGTCGGGGTTTTCTGACACTCCAAATGCGCTTCAATAACGCAACATCACCAGCGCAACTCATGTTAACATCCCATAATGCAACTGCAGAGAACAGGAATCAATGTACATGTTACTAAACAGATAAACACACTGACAGGACACCAAATATGGACTTCCTTAAATACTATTTATCTCTAATAAAATATTTACAGTCGAGCGTTAATAAGCACAAACTGGAGCGATGATAAAATACTTTCAGTTGCTTTTATTAATGATTAATTATTTTTCACCCCAAAACAGGCAATAAATCGTCATAATCGCAATTGCCTTCACAATTAATCGCCACCCAAATTTGATCACCGTGACAGCCCTAAGGTTTGGACCCACTTCAAATTGAAGACTTGTGTAAAACTGTTCATGGTATTTGTAGTCCATGAGCTCTAATTTAATGCTGAATAGCGGTGTTTTTATGTACAGAACTGCACTTGAGTACGATACCTAAACACTTCATGCCAGTACTCTTTCACATAGGAGACCTGATGAAAGGGAATATCCAGCATCCGGCAAACTCTATACGCATCTTCACAATCTCTCTCTGTAGTACACACTCCGCTCTCATCCAGAGAATCCCAGTTCTTCATGAAAACACCCGTAACCTGGTAGCCTAAAGTCAACCCAGACACACTAAACTGTTACACAGATGTGTTCACTGTAGAGGATCGTATTTATAACAATATATACACAATATACACAGCTGTACACAATATACACAACTGTACACATGACTACACAAGAAACACATTTGACATGATTTTATATATATATATATATATATATATATAATATATATATATATATAATATATACAGATATATATAGAGATATATAGAGAGAGAGAGAGAGAGAGAGAGAGAGAGAGAGAGAGAGAGAGAGAGAGAGAGAGAGAGAGTAAATGAATAAATGAATGAATAAATAAATGAATGAATGAACAGCTCAGGAACTTTTTTAACACAGTATTTTTATGACTTGTTTATGACAAAACACATCTAATTTTTAATGATCAGCTTTTTTTTACCAGCACTTTTTGTGTTAAAGGAGAGGAAACATCACATGTGAAGAACCCGAGCTGAAACCCTTTTTCCTGTCAACAATCATATCAGATCCTGTTTTAACCTCAGAATAAAGTCCTTCCTCACCTCTCCGTCTGAGTAGAAGTGCAGCCACTGAGCTGTCCACCCCACCAGACATGCCACACACCACATGTCGGATTACACCCATGACTTTCACGTCTACACCAGAATATTCGGTTTATTTCTGCGGAATACACTAAATACCGAAAGTGTCATGTCCGCCTACAGTGCGTCGCCATGTTTGTGGTTCTACACAAAATGTTATCCGATAGGGAACGTGAACTCGCGCCTTATTTACCGTTCATTAGTACACGTTATATGGTGCATTATAAAATTGTATTAGATATGATTAGACGGGTAAAAACCATTAGTGACGTCATATATGTGAAATTTTAAAGGCATCTTTACTTCCTGAACGTCTTTTGTTCTAATGTTTTATCTTTTATTTATTTAACAACACTTTTTTTGTTAAATAGCTAGCTAATATAAACACGTTTTAAATACATTCTATAGCTGGATAAGTCATTAAAGTGTTCTTATACACATTTGTGTAATTTATGCTGTAAATCCCGCACTGTTTAGAGTGAGTTTTCTACACGGAACGCTCATTTTGAACGCCAAACCCCGGGGGAAGAAGATCTGCGGCGCACCAACACGCTAGAAAAAGTGAGTATTATACAGTAAAAGTTTGGTAATTATTGTAACACTTATTTTTGTTTTTTTTGTATATACTAGTCATCTTGTAAAAGCTGTATATTAAAGTTTTTATAGGGTGTTTTGTTACTAGTTAAACCCAAAATCTCTATAATAATGAATTTAACTTTTTTTTTTAAACTTGCCATGTAAGTTGGTTTTCTGTCCATTTCTCAGGTCTGGTTATATTTGTGCATTGAATGGGATATGATCACACAAAAAAGAAAGAATAATTTAATAAAGTCGTGGCTCAGTTGTTAAAATGTTGGACTAATACCTGGAAAATTAGGGTTTAATTCCCAGCCCCACCAAGTTACCACTGTTGGGCCCCTGAGTAAGGCCCTTAACCCCCAATTGCTCAGTTGTATAAATGAGATAAATGTAAGTCGCTTTGGATAAGGACGTCTGCCAAATGCCATAAATGTAAATGCATACTAGAGTTGTGTTGGACCACCAACCTGAAGAACCAAGTTCGATTCCCAGCACCACCAAGTTACCACTGCTGGGCCCCTGATTAACCCCCGATTGCTCAGTTGTATAGGGAGTAATGTAAGTCGCTCTGGATGAGGGAGTCTGCTAATGTAAACTAGAATATATGAACTCGATAGATTGTATCTCTAATTTGGAGAGAATGTGGGAGGAAACCGGAGAACCCGGAGTGAACCCACACAAGCATGAGGAGAACATACAAACACCACACAGAAAGACCAGAAAACAGCTGGAAAATGTGAACATCAATGATTAAAGAATGGTACAAATGATCATTTAAGGATGTACTCGAGTATTAATTTTACCACAAATTTACTCATGAAAATGTTATGTAATGAACTACTTTTGGGTAAATATAAAGATTTGTTTTAGGATCATCTCCTTTAATACACTGTTATTATTATATTTATTGAGTATCAGTCCGTGTCGCAGCAATAGATGCATGCAGCTGTGATAAAAACTGGTGATATGCGATTATCAAATCCAGACCCCGAGTAATGAATGTTCTAAGCAAAGTAACTCTGGGTTTCCTTTCATCCTTCAGCAACATGGACACGGTAGCAGAAGGCGTTACCCTCAAAATGCTTATCGATACTCAGGAGACGGTCATGAGCAGTCCTTTAGGTGTAATCAAAACCCCCATGATCCACCTGAGCCAGACCACACTGCACCCCCACCTGCCCTGTAATGCCTATCTGAAACTGGAGAACATGCAAAAAACCGGTTAGTTTGCACTTTAATCGCACAAAGAAATGAGATAAACAGCAACTTACAATTCATGCGGTGATTTTAAGTATTAGACAATAATTAAATATATAAAGAAAATATTAATTAAACTCATGTATTAAAATGTATTTTGTGTTTTTTTTTTTACTAACAGGGTCATTTAAGATCAGAGGTGTAGCAAATCAGTTTGCCCAACGATCCAGCGGGGGCCCTTTTGTCACAATGTCTGCTGGGAATTATGGGAAATCCTTTGCCTTTGCTTCTAAACACTATGGAACCAAAGGCAAAGTGGTGATGCCTGAAACCGCCCCCATCTCCAGATCTTTGCTGATAGAAGTAAGATCAACGTGGAAATATAGTATATGGCCAAAAGTTTGTGGACAGCACACTTAGTGTCTTCCTTAAAAGTTAGATGTAAAAAAACCACGATGTTTATCTGGAAGAACAGGAGTGTCCAGCACAGACCCCTGACTCTGACCAAACACACACACACACACACACACACACACACACACTGAACACCTTTGGGAAAGTCTGGAACACCGACTGCACCCCAGACCTCCTCAACATTCAACATTAGTGTCCAAACTCACTAATCAGTCTTTAGTTGAATAAGAAAAGCCCCACAGTTAAATGCCCCAGGAGGGGTGGTTGTTATTATACAAGTAAATTTGGAATTAATTTTAAAATAGGATGTTCAAAAATGTTTGGCCAAATTTTTTTTATATATTGGCATATATTTATATTATATATTTAGCATATATTTTAATATGCTAAATAAATATGAACCTATCAGATCGCTCAGATCTTTAGGACCAAGTCAGTAAAAAAACATACCAAGAGTTCAGTCTAAACAAAGGGGAATAGCTAGTATGCAGCCCGCAGGTGGAACCATCTACCAAAAAAGAAGGTAAAGTGGTGGCTTAGTGGTTAAAGTGTTGGACTGATACCAGAAAAAACTTCAGGGGTTCGAGTCCCAGCGCCACCATGCCACCACTGTGGCCCCTTGGCAAGGCCCTTAACCCCCGATTGCTTAGTTGTATAAGAGAGATAAATGTTAGGTGCTTTGGATAAAACATCTGCCAAATGCAGATGTGTTAAATCGGTGGTTATCTTTAAATCCAGGCTCAAAACCACCCATTTATTTAGTTCTGTAGTTACTGAATGAGCGCTGTGATCCGTCCCAACTGACTAGAATCATTTTATATTCTTAAGATAGTTTTTATTTTAATTTGTTTATTGTTTTTCTTACATAAAACACTTTAAATTATTTAATTACACTTTTAATTGCTATCGAAATAAACTCGCCTTGTCTGCTGAACAGTGTGTGTGTGTGTGTGTGTGTGTGTGTGTGTGTGTATAATGCTACAAAATGTGATGTCATTTACAGCACCAGGTGAGATGCAAAGCTCTTTATTATTTCTTTTCGTATTAAACAGAGTTTCGGCATCGAAGTCGAACGAGTTCCAACCACGTCTCTTATGGATGTCGTCAATCGAAGCGTTGAAGAAGAAAAATTGACATTTCTTCATTCCTACAATGATCTCGATCTTATAGCAGGACATGCCAGGTATCATCTGAACCGCTCTTCTGAATATATCTAAGTGAAGTTGGTAGTATTCCACTATTATCTCTCTATTATAGTCTGGGATTTGAGATCCTGGAGGTTCTTCCTAATCCTGATGTGGTGGTGGTGTGCTGCGGTGGAGGGGGTTTACTGGCCGGAGTAGCAGCAGCCATTAAGCTTTCAGGTTGCGAGGATACAAGAATTTATGGAGTGGAACCAGAAGGGGGTAAGAAGATTATGAATGTAATAATATCTAATAATAATAATAATAATGTGTTGGAAATGTTTATTGAGGTTAATTTTCCTATTTGTTTTGTCGTCATAAACAGCATGTACCATGTACAAAAGCTTCATGGAGAAAAAACCTGTTGGCATGAGCAGCAAAAGCATCGCATCTGGTCTTGCACCACCGTTTGCAGGTACTATTTATTCTACGTTCGTCAGATAACACATGATTGGTTGTTTAAGCGTTCCAAAAGTCTGTCCGTTATAAATTTAATGAGGAGAACAAGTGAAGCATTGATGGGGTTCCGAATTGTTGGACTACCAACTTGAGGACCTGGGTTCGATTCCCAGCCCCACCAAGCCACCACTACTGGGCGACTTCAATTTCTTTCATTTGGAGGTTCAGGAGCCCAGCAGTGGCAATTTGGTGGTGCTGGGAATCGAACCCTGATCTTCAATTTAGAAGTCCAACCCCTTAAAAATTAAGCTACAAATTTCCACACTCTTCAGGCAGTTTGTGTGTTTTTCTCTGTGCTGTTACAGGTGCGCTGCCGTACGCGCTGTGTCAGAAGTACGTTAAGGATATCGTGTTGGTGACTGACGAAGAAATCATGTCTGCCGTTTCTGCTCTCTACACCGCCGGTCTAGTTGTAGAACCGTCAGGATCCGCTGCCTTCGCTGCCCTCGTTAACGACAAAATTCCAGACATAACTGACAAGAACGTTGTGATAATCCTAAGTGGTGGAAACATCGGCAAAGATGAGCTTTCTAGTTTCCCAGACTGAGTAACAAAACTTTGGACCTCAATTAGTTTATTCTATTAACTGTCGAAAGACTTTTTAACAGACAGCCAGAAATTACGCAATAAAATTATGGGTTGTTTTACATTTCTGAGTTATTTTTCTGCTGACCTGGAAACCTGATGCTCGTGAAAGCACATTTTGCAGGAACGTTGGCTAACCTGTGACGTCCTGTAGGAAGTAAAGTTAGATAAACTTGTGCGTTTCATCCTAAGTTTCCACACCGTGTGTGAGTGACAGCAAAACACTGTAAGATGCGGAATAGACTTCAAAGCAAGGTTTATCTTTTGGGTTCATATTATAAATGTGTTTTTTTTTATTAATTAAAAACAACTTTTAAATGTTGGAACAAAAATATACACATTTCTATATTTTAACTCAATAAAGCGGAAACTATACGACATCCTTAGCAGCCATTCTGCAGATAACTGCGTCCAAAACACTTCCACACTTCTCCTCCTGGGACGTGACTTTGTAAAGCTAAAAAAAAGACAAAAAAAAACACAGGAGACAGAATCATTTTTACCCTAAAACATAAATCGTCTGTCAGGTTTTAGTGCACAACTGAAATCAAACCTTTTTAATCTTGGCAAGATCACTGAGACGGGACAACTGATCGGTTGGGATCTGCTGGCCGTCCACTTTCGACACCACATCATCTTTATTGTATGCCTCGTCGGTGTTATGAACCAGGACGACGAGACATGCATCGTCGTTTTCCGAGATCCCAAACCTTTTAAAAGCCTCCGAGATCTGCACAGGTTGGACACGTCATGACAGGTTGGGGTTTTTTTTGTTGTTCTGGTTTGTCAACTGGAATCTATACATCAGATGAGTAAAGAACTTACGTTGTTTGTTGGTGAAAGACTAAAGATGATTTCAGAATATAAGCTTCTTGTCTTCATTTTTCCAATCTTCTGCACATGAACTGCCTTATTTGCCGCGAGAAGAGTTTGCAGGGGATCCAACACCTTCACACAGACACGACAGGAGGGAAGGGTTAAGGGTTTTACTCAAAGACCCAACAGAGGCAGAGTTAAGCGGCTTAAACCCTGTTTTTTTAATCAACAACTCAGCACCCTAACCAAGGAAGTGGTGGCTTAGCAGTTAAGGTGTTGGAATGACTTGGTGGTTAACTTCAGATCAACAACTTAAGCTTGCGGTGGTGGGGCTTGAACCCTGGTCTCCCGGGTCTTCAGATCAACAACAATTTACAGCATTTGGCAGACGTACTTATCCAGAGAGACTTACATTTATCTCATTTATACAACTG
This sequence comes from Bagarius yarrelli, assembly GCA_005784505.1. NCBI lineage: Eukaryota > Metazoa > Chordata > Actinopteri > Siluriformes > Sisoridae > Bagarius > Bagarius yarrelli. Next base: position 1,687,069 of record VCAZ01000001.1, on the reverse strand, counting down.
AGCAATTAGGGGTTAAAGGCCTTTCTTAGGGGCCTGAAGCTGGTAGCTTGGTGGAGCTGGGAATCGAACCCACAATCTTCGAATTGGTAGTCCAACACCTTAACCATTAAGCCACCACAGTAAAGAATCGATAAAGTATACTTTATTACTCTTACCTAAGTAACTTTAAACATGTATAATTATACTTATTTCAGTAATTATTTGTACTTAATTAGAATTTTGCCTCCTTCAGCCAATCCGCACAGCACACACTGTGGTTTCACACGTTTCATTATCATTACTATAATAAAAGTCAGTTAGAAAAGGTAAAGTTTGTCATAAACCACTTTAATGTTGACTTTAATGAAAGTTTAATAGGGTTAAAAGTAATTTTTTTATAAAAAAAAATAAAACCGGAAATATAAGTAAAAGGCTGGCAGACAGAAACACTCACCATGGATGGGTTGATCAACGCACAGGTTATATTTCCCTCCATTGCCATTTTTCTCAATTCGGAGCAGTTTTTAACATCTTTAAAAAGCAACTGAGTCACTGCAAACTCTGGAAAAAGCTCCAAACTGTTGGTTAAATGCATCGCGAAGAACCTAAAGTTCTTCAACCTGACTGCAGACAGGGCGGAATAATAATATTGTAACACCATAAACCCTTATAACGTTCCTAATCTGTTCTTTTACACGACGACATTATATTTATTTGCAATTACAACTATAATAAAAACTTTAAACAACACGCCATTTATCTGTCGCATTTATTTTATTTAATTTACAGGCAAAAATACAACACCTCATTTCAGACGGAACGTCTTAAGGAAAGCTTGAACAGCCACCCGGAAAAGTGCTAACGGGTGCACAAGTGAACTGTTACAAACGAATAAGAGCTGCACTTCCTCCCTACGTAGGGTGTAAGTCAATGATCGAATGGTATAAATAGTGTACTCGATTCATAAAATAGGGGATATTTGGGACGCAACCCAAAACTAGCCCTAACCACGAACAAGTAGCAGACATGATATTGTAGTTAAAGTAAAGAAAGTTTATGTATTCGTGTTGTTATTTTCTCTCTCCTCATCGATAGCGGACCCTAAATAAAAGAAAAGGATGGAGAGGTTTGACGGCTACATCTTTCCTGTTGTTTGTAGCACTAATTTTTTAATATCATGTCTTTTATTTTCTAAAATCACCCGAGAGCAAAGGGAGTCGTATATGGACGAAATCTTTCACGTTCCACAAGCTCAGAAATACTGTGAGGGGAAATTCACCGAGGTAAAATAACTGCCACACATCATCAGCATCATCATTATCATCATCATCATCATCATCATCATCATCATTATCATCAGCTTCATCATTATTATCATCAGTATCATCATCTTCATCATTATTATCATCATCTTCTTCATTATTATCATCAGCATCATCATCTTCATCATTATCATCATTATCATTACCCTCATCATTACTTTCATCATTATCTTCATCATTATTATCATCAGCTTCATCATTATCATCAGTATCATCATCTTCATCATTATTATCATCAGCTTCATCATTATTATCATCAGTATCATCATCATCTTCATCATTATTATCATCATCTTCATCATTATCATCAGCATCATCATCTTCATCATTATCATTACCCTCATCATTACTTTCATCATTATCTTCATCAATATTATCATTAACTTTATCATCATTATCATTACCGTCATCATCATCATTATTATCTTCATCATTATCATTATTATTATCATATTTATTGTTATCATTATCATCATCACTATCATCATTATTATCGTTATCATCATCATCATCATCATAATCATTACCATCGTTTCCATAATCATTATTATTATTATTATCATTATTGTTATCACCATCATCATTACCATCACCATTATTATCTTATCATCATCACCATCATCATCATCATTAACATTATTATCATCATCATCATTACCATCACCATTATTATCTTATCATCATCACCACCATCATCATCATCATTACACATCATCATCATCATCATCATCATCATCAACATTACTATCATCATCATCATTACCATCACCATTATTATCTTATCATCATCACCACCATCATCATCATCATTAACATTACTATCATCATTACCACCATCATTATCATCATTATTATTAATATCATCAATATTTATCATTATCTTCATCATTACTATCATCATCATCATCAAAAACTTTAAATTTATGCATTTATAGATTTATCTTTTTAATCCTTAATAAAAATGCAATGTATTTTATCATTTTTTATACTTGTTCCTGCCATTAAATAGCCGCAGTTGCTAATTTATGGTATGGTATTTTACTGAAATAAATAAACAAACAAACTGCATGTAGTCTTAAAAGTGTCCCTGATGTTTTTCGTAGTGGGACCCTATGATTACCACGCCGCCCGGTCTGTACCTGCTGTCTGTCGGGGTGATTAAACCCGTCATGTGGTTGGTGGGTTGGACAGGACCCGCTGTGTGCTCCACTGCCATACTGCGCTTCATGAATGTGCTTTTCAACTGTGGCAACCTCTACATCCTCTATCTGCTAATCTGCCACATACACCCCAAAGAGAAGGTTCCTGACTCTATATCGACATTCCTGACGTTCCATTATCTCTAATAATTCATCAAAGTGTCCACAGTGTCTCACTCTCTTTTTTCTTTGTTCTTGTAGTCTCGTGCATATGGACGGCGTGTGCTCTCCGCTCTGACTCTGTCCTCCTTCCCGGTGCTCTACTTCTTTACATTTCTCTACTACACAGACGCCGGCTCGACTTTCTTCACTCTTTTCTCCTACCTCATGTGTTTGTACAGGTGCCACCAAGCTTCAGCTCTCCTGGGCATCTGCGCCATCCTGTTCCGCCAGACCAACATCATCTGGGTGGCGTTCTGCGCCGGGACGGTCGTGGCTCACAAACTGGACGAAGCCTGGAGGGTGGAACTGTTGAAAAAGAGGGATGAGAAATCATCATCCCAGATCTCAGTGCCGATGAGTGTTGTCACGAGACTAGCACACTTTTTGCTGAAATACTTATTGTCCCCGTTCAACCTGAAGAGTGTGTTGTTCTTGATCTGGCCTTACGCTGTAGTCGCCTTGGGTTTTGTTGTGTTTGTGGTGTTGAACGATGGGATTGTGGTTGGTGACCGGACCAGTCATGAAGCCTGCCTGAACGTCCCTCAGCTCTTCTATTTCCTCTCCTTTACTTTGATCTTCTCTCTTCCTTTAACCTTTAGTTATAACAGGATGGTGAGATTTGTGCAGTCTCTCCGAAAACATCCTTTTCTCTTTCTTCTCATCGCAGCTCTTTCTTTGCTCCTCGTCTGGAAATTCACATTCGTCCATAAGTATTTACTCGCTGACAACAGACATTTTCCCTTCTACGTGTGGAAGAGAATTTTCCAGAAGCACGAGCTGATCCGCTTCCTACTCGTCCCTGCATATTTGTTCGCAGCATGGATATTTATAGATACGCTGACTTCCAAGTCACTTCTTTGGATTTTGGCATTTTGTGTGTGTCTGCTGGCAGCTACGGTTCCTCAAAAGCTTCTGGAGTTCCGCTATTTTATTCTTCCATATCTGCTCTACCGCATCCACCTCCCGCTTTCTTCTCTCCCCAGACTGCTGCTTGAATTCGCTCTGTATACAGCAGTCAACGCTGCGACCATCTACATCTTCATCCAGAAGACATTCCGGTGGCCTGATAGCCCTGCAGTGCAGAGATTTATGTGGTGACATGGAAGCACTATCAGTTTTTCTTTCCACTTTTTTGTTTCAAGGACAAAAAATCGAAATAAATTTGATTATTGTTTTTATTTTTTTTATTATTTTTATGTTCTTACATTCATATCGGCGAGCACAAAAATTATTCTGGACAGGGTTTAATGTGTGGCTCTCTTTCCTTTTTTTTCGATGTGTGTCACATTTCTATATTGTCACATTTGATAGATTTATGGTTCCCGATAAAGCTGGAAGAAACCGGAAATTTCTGCAGATGTTAACATTCGGGGAAAACCTGAAAGTGTGAGTTAGCAGTAAAGCTGCCTTGTTTGTTTTATTGCATCAGGTTGCTGTTGTCTGCAAATTTAAGCCATGTGAATAAAGAATACAAGCTCTAGTCTTAGTCACATGACTTCCTGTATGGCGTGAATTACCTTTATTTATAAAAAAAAAAAAAAAAAGTCCCTTTTTTTTTGTTTTTTGATCTGCTGAAGTTTAAATCCGGTGTTGGGATATAATAAAAAATAATGATAACATCTACACACACAACCTTGTCTTAATTGTGTTAATCATTTTTATAAATTTTTGGACCTTAAATTTTGTGGACACCAGCTGTTCCGAGACTAATACCAGACTGGTAAGACAGGTGAGTTCAAACCCAGACAGGTGCATTTATCAAAGGAACAGATGGGCTAGAGAAGATAGCACTTAGCAGGGCTGAAGATGGCTAGCAGGAACCGAAGGGAGATAGTGGAGCGTGATAGATACCATCAGGACGTTAAAGCGGAAGGAACAGGGCAGAAGACAGGAGCTGGAGATGGAATAAAGTAGAATAGGACGATAGGAGACATAGAAGTAGAACCTGCTGAAAGCTGAGGCTGTGAACAAGCAAAGAAAGATAGTCTAACTTAACTGTATGTGAAACAAGTGACGGTGAAGGTGCTCTTAAATAGAGAATTTAAGGAGACTTAGATAAGTTTCATGAGGTTTGACACAAGGTTGGGGACTCATACAGTGGTCTGAAAAGTCTTTGTGTGTTGCAGCATTACGCTCATAAGCTATTTCAGCTTGACACAAAGCCCCTGAGCTAAATGAAGACATGGTGTGTTCTGGTTGGTGTAGGTGCAGAATGGTGGCTTAGTGGTTAACACTGTTACCTCACAACAAGAAGGTCCCGGGTTCGAATCCCCTGCAGGGATCTTTCTGCGTGGAGTTTTGTATGTGCGCGGGTTCTCCAGTTTCCTTCCTCCAGTCCAAAAACACATGTATGTTAGATTGATTGGTGATTCTAAATTGCCCATAGGAGTGAGTGTGTGGTTGTTTGTCTGGTGACCTGTCCAGGGTGACCCCTGTCTTTTACCCAATAACAGCTGGGATAGACTCCAGCAGATTTCTGTGACCCTGATTAGAAATAAGCGATATAGACAATGGATGGATAAATGGATGTATGGTTGGTGTGGAGGAATTCGAGTCTCCTACACAGAGTCCTGACTACCGCAGATCGTCATTAGTACCTGATTTTATTAATCTCATTGTGGCGGAACAAGAAATTTCCTCAAAATGATTAGGATGTTTAAAAGAGCACATATGGATGTGATAGGGGCAGTGGTGGCTCAGTGGTGGCTCAGTGGTTAAGGTGCTGAGTTGTTGATCTAAAGACCAAGCCCCACCACCACCAGTTGTTGATCTGAAGACCAAGAAGATCTGGGTTTAACCACCACCACCGCCATTCAGCCACTGAGCAAGACCCTTAACCCTTCCTGCCCCCTGCTCTGTGTCATATCTGACCCTGCGCCCTGACCCCCAACTTACCTAAGATGGGATATGCGAAGAAACATATTTCACTGTGCTAAAGTCTATGTGACAAAGGCATTTACATGATAGGCTGGTGTCACAATATTTTTGTCCATATAGTGGACAAAAATCCTTTGCAAACCACTTTCTGTCTACCACAAGGTGGCAGTAGGAAATAATTTTTGAAACAACTTATTTACACATACCATCACGGTGATACAGGAGCATCGTATGGTTATTTCTCTGGCTTATTCTCCCTGGCAGGGTTAATCAAACGTGAGAAGACTTCACACAGCGACAGTATAATTGTTGACTGTTGGATGCGAAATCTTTGACCAATTATAATAATTGTATGTGATCCAAAATGTGCTGGGATTCCTGTTCTTTTCACACCACATTAATACTTAATAATAAATACTGATGATTTATTACATTTTGATTTTGAGCAGATTGATGGAAAATCCCAAATGTCAAATCTGGCACAACCCTGACAACCGCCTAGACACTAAGTTCAGTTCAGGATGTTTTATCCTTGGCTATTTCCTGTGCCAGACTGTTTCGGTTGGAATATTGTGACTTTGTAAATGCCTGTTTTGACCCAGGCTTGGTGTTCCTGCGGGCCATTTCTGAGCCATGATCACATGCTCAAATCCCAGAGTTCTGGTGCTTTCCCCATGTCCTAGATCCAGCTTCTGGAAAGTTCTACTAGGAAAAAAAAAGAGTTACAAACATTTTATTTGACAAATCAGCATCATCAATGATAAAAAATTATTAATAAAAAAATGATAAAAAATCTGTCTGGGAAAATTTTGAATGAATGTAAGAAGATCCGTAGAGAACTATTTTCCTAGGGCGCATGAATATTACATGCATCCGCAGCACAAGGGCTGTCATTTTTTTAATTACGTAGGAAGAGTAGATGCATGCATATCCTTCGCTAGCGTAATTAAGGTGCGGGGTGCAACGTAGTCTAATGTAAACTTATTTTAAAATACATTTTAAGGCTGGAGATGTGGAGTGGAGATACGGTGCTTCCTAGCCAGAAGATGAAGCTACGTTTTAATAAAATGTACAGATAAGTGGACGGACTGATTCAATCAATTTATTCTGTGTGAAACAGAAAGAAAGAGGAGGAGACTGTTTGTTTTTTTGGGGCGACTGGTCCCCAATGTCACTCACCAAGACGTCATGGTTTGACAACAGCATCCAAAAATGCATAATTAATACGAAGCCTAAGGCCAATTCTGCCTTCTGCAGGCAACGAATTTACAGCTACAGCCAACAGTTGCGTCCGAGATTGCTGTTGCGACTTTGTCTGCTCTTTCCTATCTCTCATTTAATAGCAAACACTCGCGTTTCTTTTCTTCCCACATGACCTGTCACTAAGCAATACTTTTTAATGAAGTGAATAAATCGTGATCTCCTTTACTGCCTCTCATTTAACGTGTTTAGAAGACTCTATGATACTCTATAAAAAGAGATATACAGTACATTATCGAGCACACACAGTTACTGCTGTCAACTGAAATGCCATCGCTTTTCTTCATAGTTTTAAATATCTTTTCTGAACATAATACTTTTTATTTTCTTATAGCTACATAATCCGATGTGTGCAGTAATGCATTATATTTACTTTCTTACATTTACGTGAGTAGATGTTTGAATAAAAATGCCCTTTTAAGAGTCGATTTCATCTAAGATCATTACATACAGCCAGGTCTGTGTGCAGAACTTAATTCGGGGTCACAGGGATCTGCTGGAGTCTATCCTATCCGTCTCTAAAAGGGCAACAGGCAGGAGGGGGACACCATGGACAGATCACCAGTCCATCACAGGGACACACACTCTTTCCTATGGGCAATTTAGCATCACCAATCAATCTAACATACATGTTTTTGGACTGTGGTAGGAAACTGGAGTAAACCCACACAAGCACAGGGAGAACATACAAACTCCACACAGAAAGACCCCTGCAGGGGAATTGAACTTGGGACCTTCTTGCTGTGTGGCAACAGTGCAAACCACTAAGCCACCCTGCTGCTCATTAACTAAACCAATTCAATTTCATTTTATTTGTAACAGTGTAAAAGTGTATGTTTGTCATTAATTAGCAAACCGGTGATGATTGTCGTACAGAAAAACTCCCTGAGATGTTGGAAGTTGGAAGAAACCATTCACTATATTCACTCCTGTCGCTGTGCAACAGTTCCTTGACAAATATCAGCTCTTGTAAGATGCGCTTTCTCTTTTAAACGCAATTTTCATACACCGCATATTGAAAGCAGATCCCTGATGCGCGTATTAGAATTTTTGTGGAAACAGGACCCACACGAGAGCAGGCTTAAGAAAACACTCCCGCGCAGGGCTTCAGGCTGCTCATCAACACTACATTCGTTTATTTTTTCTCGCTATTTCATCTCCACCTCCAATCTTTAATACTGTTTTTATTCCGTCTTTGACAGCACATCTGGGACAATTTTTAAAACATAGCATTTATTTCAAATTTAATTCAAGCACTTTCAAGGACCTATTTCTGTTTCCAAGTAATTCCCAGGCTGTGAATTCATTTGTCGGAAATTCAAGTACTTTCAAGAAGCGTGTAAACTCTGAGTTAAGTATATAAGGACCCTTGGATTCGAACTCACGTCCCATTAACCAGTGGTCTAAAATTCCAACTGCTAATCATCATGGGCCTTAATAAGAATGTAAGTTTGCCTGAACATGAAAAACTAAGCATAAGTCTTAGGAAGTTATAAAACCAGTGGAGGAATACAGAGACTTTTGTTCTCTGAGATGCAAAAGGACCAACAAAAGACCACTGGGGCAGTGGTGGCTCAAATGGTTACGGTGCTGAGGTGCTGATCTGGAGACCAGGAAGACTCCAGGGTTCAAGCCCCACCACCGGCAGCTGTTGATCTGAAGACCAAAAAACACCAGGGTTCAAGCCCCACCACCAGCAAGCCAACCACCGTTGAGTCCTTGAGCAAGACCCTTAACCCTTCCTGCTCCAGGGGTGCTGTATCATAGCTGAACCTGCGCTCTGACCCCCAACTTACTAAGATGGGATATGTGGGAAAAGAATTTCACTGTGCTGTAAAAAAGTATACGTGACAAAATAAAGGCCTTTACATTTTTATTTACAGAATAAAGAGCATAAATCATAACAGCAAAACTACACAGACCATCAGCGAGGTTACGTAGCGCAAAAGCTTAACAACTTTAACGTAATACGGAGTGTGAGTGCTGGTAGTTTATATAGTCGAATTAACCATTAAAATAAGCAGTCGAAGCGCTGCCCAGAACCTGGACCAAAAAAATAAATAAATAAACCATGTATTTTAGGCGTAATATCATATCCCAATAGATAGAACTTTAAATGCCGTCTATTGAAGGAGCGCTCTCTCTCTGCCATCTGTTATTTCCACCCACTCTAATCTTTTTTCAAACACACTGTTCTCTAAAACAATAGCATGTTGCCATTTGTAGGAACTATCAGTATGTACTATGGTTAAATCGAACCCTTGCAGTATTATACAGTGTTAAAATACCACTTAAAAATTCCCCTTAATTAAAATTCAGACTCATTTTCTGGTGTTTTAGGTGTAGAGAATTTGTAGGGTTAATTAGTAGAGTTCATTACCCGCTTTTAGTTCTATACCTGCTTATTCCCTAATTCGGGGTCACGGGGATCTGCTGCAGTCTATCCCAGCCGGCTCTGGGATAGACTCCAGCAGACTCACACACACACACACACTCACTCCTATGGGCAATTTAGAATCATCAATCAATCTAACATACATGTTTTTGGACTGTAGAAGGAAACCGGAGAACCCGGAGTAAACACACACAAGCACAGGGAGAACATGTAAACTCCACACAGAAACACCCCTGTCTGGGAATCGAACCCGGGACCTTCTTGCTGTGAGGCAACCGTGTCAGTCAGTCAGCAACTATTTGTAGTAATATAACATGAGTAATAAGAGAACCTGACCCTTCTGCAATATTCTGTTTTTCCTTCTCTCTCAGACCAGCATGACAAACAGGATGTAGCACTTAGCGTCTAGAAGTCTTCAGTAAATTTTCTTGTTTTACTTTAAGTAAGTTGTATGAACTAATTAAGTAAAACAAACCTCCCCGTCAAAAGTAATAATCCTGATTAACGAGAAAGAAGACACAGATGTCATAATCCCAGATAGAAATGTACTCTAAAATCATTATGTAACACACATCCCAGCTAATTATCTGCACACATTTGCAGTGGTGATGACATATGGCTAGACTAGAAACCACCTGCTGTCTGTCACGTCATAGACACCCAGGACTGAATGTGGAAGGATAACTTTGGTTTAAAGCAAAGTGAACTGGTTAAATAGGAAGCGAGTTCTGAAACTGTGTCTCGAACAGCCATCCAATCAAGGACAAAAGGACAAAACTGCTCTACCAAGGGCACAGCATCCCTCGACACAGCTGCATTTCGTGTGTGTGTGTGTGTGTGTGTGTGTGTGTGTGTGTGGTGTGTGTGTGTGGTGTTGTGTGTGTGTGTGTGTACACTTCTGGCACTGTGTGTGGGTAGGTCTAGCAGCTGTACTGATGCTATTAATACCATGTACCTTTCTTGGTCAGTGTATCAGCTGCTGGAGTTCAGCACGCAGTATGTTTGTTTTAAAGGGTCCAACCTATAGATCAGAATCAAATATTCCGACTGCTATCTTTAGACCAAGTCTTTTTGTTTTGGAAAGGGCTGTTTAGTGAATCCTGAGCAGGAGAACATATAAATAGTCGAGTGCTCTTTTAAATGAGGCTACATCTACTGATTTATAAAACTCTGGGCAGATTAGACTGACATGGCAGCACGTAGAGGCTAAAATATGATTGGACTGATTTTTTTTTCCACACTTACCTACCATTTGATATAATTGAAAAAACGTTATCTAAAATCTATAATAAATAATTTAATTCTGTCAATAAATAACATCAAGTGGCACTCGTTTCCGGCTGCAGGATTCGGAATCTTAAGCGTTGCACTGTTTGCTTTTGAGGGAATGGGCACAAAAAACTCTATTTTTTTGGTTAAAAACAATTTTTTTGTAGCTAAAACAAATTTAAAAATCATGAGCTTTTTTAAGGAAGATATTTTGTCACTGGTAAAACATATTAATGTGTGAAAAAGAAATAAAAAATGACAGCTTCCTTTTAAAATTGTTCATTTTTAGTTTGTTTCTAGACAAATTAAAAGCCCCAAACTAGTTTCTTTGTGAGTCTAGGCGTAAACTGAAGTAAATTTAGGCTGACAATTTAAAACGTTTAAAAAAACCCCTAAAATCATGAATTATTCATATTTAGTTTGAATTACGAAAGACATTTGAGTGAAGAATTTCCACAAGCATTCCACAAAAAGATGTTTTGCATAAATGTTTTTTGACAGAACTGCCTTTAGGCTTTCATTAAAACAGAATTTTGGGGGAAATGGTTTTTGTTTCTTCCCTCAGTACAAGTTATACATCTTGTCTGTGGTAATAAAACATAGATTATAGATGTGGTGAGAAGTTTAGGTTGAAAAATGCTGAAGTATTCCTGAAATTGGGATGATGTATGTCGATCTGAGCATCCAATTAACACAACATGCTACTATTGGTATATGCTAGTCTGTCTGTCCGTCTGTCTGTCTGTCTAACTTTCTCTATTGCCCTGGTAAGTGTGGCATTTGTTTATCATGTCTCCCAGTGCAAAATCATTTCCAGCTCTTTTTTTTTATTTTTAGGGTGTCTGTATACCCGCCGGCCACTCAGCATTCCTGCAATAGGATCCGGAAGCCTGGCAGTTTCTGAGAATTACTAAAAATTGAATGAAGCATTTATTATTATTATTATTATTATTATTATTTTCTAGCTTTACTTTGGTCCTTATTGTTGTTCAGTCCTTTTGTGGGCACAAACCAAATTACAATGGTTATAAATCCATTTCTCTATTCCCATTTTTATTATTTTTTTTTTATCTGAATGATGACAATTCCGATAATTGGTGTGCGGAAGCTTTTTATTCTTGCTTAGTATTATTTCATTAAAATAATTTCTGCTGCATGTCAGGGTTTTGAATGCCGTCTGTATAAGAATAAGTAATAAACAAGTAGCTAAAATGCCATTTAAAATCAGTTTTGTATCTTTGGGCAAGATGTATAAATTCTGTTGAACTAATGAACCTGATGTAGATGAGTTCCTTGGGCTGTTTTAACACATGACCTAACACATGATCTGTTTCCTGCATCAGGCATTGAGCTGTAGGGTGAAAATCACCAGATCAAAATCACCTTTTTATCTCTTTAGTTTTACATTTGCAGAATTTGGCAGATGTTCTTATCCAGAGCGACTTACATTTATCTATTTTATACAACTGAGCAATTGGGGGTTAAGGGCCTTACTCAGGGGCCCAACCGTAGTGGCTTGGTGAAGCTGGGAATCAAACCCACAATCTTTAGGTTGGCAGTCCAACACCTTAACCATGAGCCACCACTTCCCTTACATTCTTGCCAGAAGGGGGATTTGAACCCACGCCTCCATTTGGAGACCAGAATCCTCCAGCCTTCTGGAGAAAAGTTTGCACCTTGAGTCTGGTGCCTTAGACCGCTCGGCCATCCTGACATCCTGACTTATTTTCCTCTTGACATTAATGAGATCAAACTGAAATAAATGTTAGAGCTCCATTTCTTAAGGTTTTTTCAGCAAGCTCACCTGCAATCCCTGGCCTCTTTAAAAGGAACACCTGTACACATGTCCATGTGTCAAAAGCAGGGGTGCCACCAGCAATTCTGGGCCCCTGCGAGAGAATATGTGGTTGGGGGCCCCTTCCACACCAATTCCACAGTGTTAAAATTGAAATGTTTTAATATTTCGATATTCTCTGTGCCACACACACACACACACACACACACACACACACACACACACCCATTCTTTCTCTGAATTTTTAAATGCAAAAATTAAATTTTTATAAGGAAAGTTTTTGAAAATGGCCAGCACATGCTACACTTAATACCATTAACAGATTTTCAACACAAAACCTACAAATCCATTCACACTCTGCTCATAATGAAATGCTTACGTCAAAACTTGGTTCCCAAACACATACAAACACACACACACACAATTTTTTAAACAAATCTGTGAGTTAATGAGAACAGCTGAAAATACCAAATCTCCAGGAAAAGAGTTCTTCTTCCGTAATTAAAACTAGCAAAGTGAAATCGTTGTGTATGTGTGTGTGTGTTTTGAGAGTGCGTGTGTGTGTGGATGTGTGGGTGTGTGTATGTACGGTTTATACGTCCTGATGGGGACCTAAACCTGAATACAAATAGACTCATGACATTTTTAAGAAAGAAAGCAAAAATACAGAAAGTTTCCGGTTAGGGGTTAGGGGATTAGGGGATAGGGTTAGGGGATAGGGTTAGGGGATAGGGTTAGGGTCAGGGTTATTACACCTATCAAGAGTCCCCACAGGAATAGCTAACCAGACGTGTGTGTGTGTGTATTCCACTTGAGTGTTGAGCTTGGTAAAATACAGTTGTGTAGATCCTGACACCACATCTTTACATCACGCCTACACAATTTACAAAATGCAGGGCATTTTCCTAGATTTGTCCTTTCTATTATATATATATGTATGTGTGTGTGTGTGTGTGTGTGTGTGTGTGTGTGTATACAATAGGTGTTTTCAGGCTTGTAAAAGGTAATATCATATAACAGTACAATGTGACAGTAGCACAGAGTGAAATATGTGGGTCATCCAGATTGATGTCAGTGTAGTTGGTAAAAATGACCTGCACTGTCTGACACTCAAACACACACACACACACACACACACACACACACACTAGTTAGTGTTAAAAAGCCACTATTGTTTGGATACACACTACTGGCTACCAAACACTACATACAAACATCCCAAATAAAGAACATAATCAGGTAATATTTTGGATAATAAAGAAATACAGTATAGGAAGTAGTATGGAAAATAGTGTAGGAAGCTTAAACAAAATATTCGGAAACTCAAACTGCATCAAAATAGAATGGATTCGTTGCTCAGGCTGAGGTCATGGGGCTTGCAGATTGAGCTAGCAGAGGGGTTTGAGATGGGCCTACCCCTATCTCAGTCGCCTCCGCCTGGCCCGGCGCTAACAGAGAAGTCAGAAGCACGCACTGCGGTTTTTCTCTCTTATCTCACTTTGTGCTTTTCTAAAGTCTAGAGCTTTTGTTCCTAAAAAGGAACAAAAAGGGCATCCAAAAAGGCAAGGCAGACACTAAATAAAAAATCTCCAACTTATAATGGCAAAGTGGGAATGTCATAAAGGTGGGCCTCTTGGCGACAGATACCTCAATGGGTGGGCAAGGCACAGAGGCTTCAGATGTTCGCAAGCCAGATTGTGGGCCACCCCTTAACCTTTTCAGTTGGGCCCCCCTTATCACAGATCAGTGATAAGTAGCTAAATCCCAAAAAAATGTTGTGCATAGAGGGTTACCAAATAAATAAAAAAATTATAATAAGAAAATTACAGGAAAAAAATGCATAAATCAGAATGCTGAGAACATTTCTTGTAAGTAGCTAAATCGCAAACTGAAATTAATAGGGTTTAATTCTGCAAAAAGAACAAATAAATAAACCAGCTTTCATAAAAACAACCTCTGTTAATAAAAAATTAAAATACTAAAAAAATAAAAGCTTAAACAAAAATAATCATACAGTATGTGGTATTTATGGCATGGTTGTCATAATGTGATGGTTTGTTCTACGATGTTCTGCATGCAGAACAAACTCAACCTGACCGCAAGAACTAAGATATTTTACTTCTATTGCGGCTCAGGAATTAGAAAAGTCATTTCAGTCATCAGGCGGCTTGTTTTCTGTTCACTGATATAAGTAATCTCCGGTTTTCAGGCTTATTTCCTGCCCCAGGTGCACTGTATCATAGCTGACCCTGTGCACAGTCCCCAACTTACTAAGCTGGGATATGCGAAGGAACAAATTTCACTTTGCAGTGAAAAGTATATGTGATGAAATAAAGGCATTTACATTTAATAGTATGTGTATAATACTTTCATGGTGCTTTAATTCTAAATATAATTTTTAATTTATTTATAATAAACAACTAAACACAACTACTGTTGACTGAAATAAGTAATAATGAGAAGAATTAAGACAAAGACAAAGACAAGAAGACAAAAAACAAAACAATTACAGATCATAAACAATAAGCCAGTAATAATAGTAGTAATAACAAAGTAATTTAAAGCATCTAGTTAAAACAAAAGCAACACTAACGCTATATGTTTGTGTCTATGGACATAGAACAAAAGAAACAGGGGCAGTTACCAGGTCATGCATGCTTCACGGGGGTGGATTTACAGCTAAATTGAAACAAGAGGTTAAGTGATTATATCACATCATTTAGAGGAACGGATCACGTTTCAGCAGGCTGTGTCTATGTTTAATGCACTGTACAAAAAAGCAGTAAGTGCAATAAGTGTAGGTGTGCGGAAAAGTGTGATATTACAGGGTGTTTTTGTACAGGGTGACAGATACTTACTTATTAAAGCCAAACTTTTCTTACAAGCTCATGCATTGATGTGAGCAGATCAATGTGAGAGAGAAAGATCCCAGTTACCCTTTCTGTCCCTACGGCTTGATGGGTCACTCGGTGTATGCAAGTAATTGGAGCCTGGCAGTGAGACAGTGCTCTTCTTATGCAATTAGCGTGTCAGGGTTTCATGGAAAAACAGTAATTACGCATTGTGTTCTTTCTCATTGCATTGGAGAGAAAAGAGATAAGACAAAGAAAGAGACTAAAGCACTTAATTTACTACATCAGAACTAAACTCTTCCTACACGGTAGAGTAGAGTAATAGTGTCTGTGATAGAATTGACTTCCTTGTTTATTTGCCCTCTATGTGAAACTGAGTAAAATGTAAATGATGATAGAGGTTATTGTTCTATACAGCACGTTAGTGGCATAATGCTAATCTAATGCTAATCTAGACAAATTTTACAGCACAAAACCCGGGGAAGTGGTTCGATTCCCAGCACCACCAATTTACCACTGTCAGCCCCCTAAGCAGAGCCCTTAACCCCCAATTGCTCAGTTGTATGAAAGAGATAAATGTAAGTCGCTCTGGATAAGGACGTCCGACAAATACCGTACACAGCTGATGTACAGTATTAATTACTACCGCACTGCCACTTCTGTACTTTGCACTACTTTATCATTATGCATCTTTGCACGATCTATAACTATCTATTGTTACACCTCTATATTCTATCCATATACCTCTGTACATTATTTACCCCCACCTCTGTAATTATCAACCCCATACCCTATTTATTACACTGATATTTATTGTAAATAAGCCACTTATGCACTTCTGGTTAGATGCTCACTGCATTTCATTGGCTCTGTACACGTACCTTGCACAATGACAATAAAGTTGAATCTAATCTAATCTAATCTACATGCAAATGTAATTTATACCCAATTAACATTTTTGCCTTCAATTAGTGCTCAGATTAAGTGGCCTTAAAATGACCAAGAAAAATGCTGACACTCTTTTATAATAAATCATTACAAATTTATTAACAATCCGAAACCCTGGTAGTTTTATGAAATACCTTATTGATATGTTAAAGGGGAAACAAAAGGTTTGGACTACTAACACTATAATGTTAGTTTGGATAAAATGTGTTTCTCACTTGCTAGGTTTTAAAACTAGTATGCGACTAAATAAAGTTACTGATTGTGCCATACTGGTTTACTGTATTTAAGACCACACCAAAGGACATTATTATAATAGTGAGCATGCTGGCAATTGGTAAAACGGCCCAGTACCATGGTATGCGTCAGCAGGACCGGCTTGTGGAATAGGTGACGTAGGTAGTTCCCTAGGGCGCAAACTGTATAGGGGCACCCCACAAGTTTGTTTTTTTTTGTCAGAAGTGACCATTGTGCGCTCCTACACCCATATTTATAGCAGAAATATGTTTGGCATGACAGTGTTAAAATGAACCACCACTTTCTGAAGATTATAAATACAGAATTTTTTTTTGCTGTATTACCTCTTTTTCATATTCTTAATTAATGACCTACAAAACATTACCGAGTGAAAGTACTGGGATACCTGACCATCACGTGCGTATTTTGAAGCGCAGCTTTGAGGAGTTTCCCATGTGACCACATAAGTATTAGTGAGTTCAGGCACTTGTTTTTGTGAGGAGGTCTCGGGGCAATCTGTGTTTAATGAGGATAAGTCAGGGCTCTGTGCAAGACAGTTGAGTTCTTCCACTCCAATGTCTGCATGGAACTCAGGAGCTTTGTGCACAGGGGCATTGTCATGCTGGAACAGTGTTAGTTTCAGTGAATGAATAATGTAATGCTACAACAATAAGACGTTCTAGATAACTGCATGCATCGAACTTTGCAGGTTCTGCAGTCTTTCTAACTTAGGGGTGGGCAATCTCAGTCCTGGAGGGTCAGGGTATCCTGCAGAGTTTAGCTCCGACTTGCCTTAAAACACTTACCTGTAAGTTTCAAGTATACCTAGCAAGATCTTGATTAGTTGGTTCAGGTGTGTTTAATTAGAGTTGAAACTAAACTCTGCAGGATACCCCGACCCTCCAGGACCGAGATTGCCCACCCTGCTCTAACTGCACCCACGTGTCCCTGTTTGGAACATTTGGTACATTGTTGTACATCTGTGATTAAATGTACTTTTATTTAGTTTGGTTGGCACTGTGGTGTAGTGGATAGTCAGTGCACTGACATATACATGGCGCTGTTGCACTCTGGGCGACCCGAGCTTGATTCCGGCTCAGGGCTTTTCCGGTGTAGTCCCACCCTCCTCAACTGTTTTATTGCTAAAATAAAGAATAAACATGGGCAAAAAATATAACATTCCAGAGCCTTAAATTGTTTAGTAAGAATGTTTATTCCAAAATCAATACTTTAATACAGAAATAGTCATTTAGTCATATTTAGATTTACCAGACAATCAGTACTGCAATCATGCATTCTCTGATTAATCACCGATTAGCAAAAAAGTACAATATGTAATTTTTCCATACATGAATCTGTGCAAAGAGAATATACACTAAAAAGCAATTCTACACCGACACAAAATATAGAACAATTCATATTCGAAGGCATTGCACGATTCCAAGAATTCAGTGAAAGATTAAGGCCATTTTGTACAGATATTTTTAACATTTTTAAACATTTGTCCCCAAAAACACTCTATTAATAACAAAAAGAACTAGTGCATCTCCTGTAAAACTGTACATGCAAACATAGTGCACATTATATAATAAGATATGATAAGCATACAATATATTTGGATAATTTCAGTAAACAAGAGTTCATGTGAATGAAATCACACGTCCAGATTAGTCTTTTCATCACCACACACACACACACACACACACACACACACACACACACACGCACACAGTCATGTGGTTGGGCTGTGCAAAGCTGTGACGTTGCCATAGTCTTACGGAGCGCAGAAAAGGAGCTGCCAATAAATCTCAGATACTCCTGATATTAATGTTTGCAACATTCGCAGACAGACATGCAGAAATATACACACAGACAGACACACACACAGGCCTGTACTTGATATAAGATTTGTTTTAGCCTTTATAAAAGCTTTAAGACTGTCATTCAGTTCTTTATTTTATAAATTCCTGATTAAAATTCATGGCGGATCAGCAGCCATTCAAGTTCATAACTCAAATGAGAAAGTGAGTCGGGATCTTCGCTGTTACTCAGAGGCATTGAGCTACATAAAAGACTGTAGAATGACACATGGCTGTCACTCGAGTTATTCAGCTACACCAGCTATGCTAATTGTGACAACAGAACTTAAAAAAAACCAGCTAAATTTAGTGAGGTGATTATTTTTGTCTTTATAATTTGCTACATATCGTGCCATTCACATTATTTAATGAATAGCAAAAGGACCTGAACTCTGTACGGCTTTCTTCTTTTTGTGTGTGTGTGTGTGTGTGTGTGTGTGTGTGTAAAACAACGCCTGAGACATAAAAAAGAAGACATGATTAATTAAAATGAACGAATGCTACTTAAAACTTTTGTCCAACTTGTAAATTAGATTTAGAAAAAAAAAAAGAAGTCTGACGTGAATCAGAAATACAGGGTTAGGGAAAAAATACAAATTTTATTTTTAAATTTAGGTACAGGGCAGAACGGTGGTTCAGTGGTTCACACTGTTGCCTCACAGCAAAAAGATCCCAGGTTCGATTCCCGGGCAGGGGGGTTTGCGTGTCCCCCCCCCCCCGTGCTTGTCTGGGTTTATTCCGGGTTCTCCGTTGTCCGTCCAAAAACATGTAAATTAGATTGATTTTCAATTGCCCATAGGAGTGAGTGTGAGTGTGTGTGTGGCCCTGTGATGGACTGGCGACCTGTCCAGGGTGTCCCCCTCCTGCCTTCTACCCTTTCAGAGACGGCTGGGATAGACTCCAGCAGATCCCCGTGACCCCAAATTAGAGAATAAGCGGGTATAGAAGATGAATTTAGGTACAAATTTTGGAAATATTTGGGTTGCCAAAAATGTTAGAAAGGTGTCAGTGAATTTTGTATTTTTGTAAACATACTTGAATTAAAGTTTTTATATGTCTGGATAATAAAATTGGAATCTAATGTTAATATTTAATATGTAATTTAATATTAAAAATTCAAGATTATTCCAGTTAATAAAAAACAACCTGATCTTTCATTTTATTTGAAAAATGTCTGTCTGGTGCATCGTAAATATTTTCCTTACTACAGCTTTGGAAATAATGACATTTTTTCCTTAAAAAGATTTTTATATGATTTTATATGATTTTTATATGATTTTTTTCGATAACATCATATAACTGTGTGGTTTGAAAGCTGGACAGCTGAAGACTTGTTTTTGTGGCACTGTTTCAAAAGGTAGAAAGAGTTTGTGAATGAAGCACCTCCTTTTTTTTGGCAGATGTTTTAGAGAATTTTCCGTTATGTGTTACAGTAAACGAAAAGCTCAGAAAAACTGTGATCATCTGTAATCATCTCACATCCGCTACAGACATACAGCCAAACAACAGTTTTTATATAGAGACTAATATTTTAATTATTTTAATATATTTCTATATTATAAGGTGTGGCTGTCTCACATATATATAATATATATATATATATATATATATATATATATATATATATATTTTTTTTCTATATATATATATATATATATATAGAATCTGTTTAGATCCAGTGTGGTTTAAGGCTGTGAGGTATAAAAGGAAGATTTCACTGGCTAAAACATGATCTTAGAAATACGAATATTGTGTCATATTTTAAATGATGTATTTTAATAAATCCGAGGGGGAAAAAAAATCTTATTAACGTGTTATTTTTCTGTACAAAAATATTGTAGAATAAACACTTGAATGTAGTGAATGGCATTGTGGCAAAATAGTTATTTTGGGTTTTTGTGGTTATTTTGTGTTTTTTCCCCCCACTTCGTTAGGTAACTGTATGTTAACTTTAGAAATTTAACCTTTTTTTTAATAAAACATTGATTTACAAACCGAACCCACCTGTACTGTCTTTTTTTCTAACTACGAACAGGACAGAAATGGAAGAAAAACAATGGCATATGTTTTTGACCACTGGGCTCATAGTCTCTAATCCTATTTGAGAGCAGCTGCTAAGGTTTTGACACAACAAAACACACACATGCACACACACACACACACACACACCACGCTTGTGCCAGGGTGGTGTGGAAAAGAGGTTTAAAAAATGAAGAGGAGATGAGATTGAACATGGCCTTCATGCATC
This sequence comes from Bagarius yarrelli, assembly GCA_005784505.1. Classification (NCBI taxonomy): domain Eukaryota; kingdom Metazoa; phylum Chordata; class Actinopteri; order Siluriformes; family Sisoridae; genus Bagarius; species Bagarius yarrelli. Next base: position 1,666,670 of record VCAZ01000001.1, on the reverse strand, counting down.
ACGAAGCGGAGCTGGCTGTTACCCCCATGCCATACGATGCGATTAATGTGACGATAAGTGCCTGACATGCGTGGCAAAGACAACACGCAGATAGAAGTCGTATTCCAAATTTCATACTGAAAGTTTACGCTGATATAAAAAGTATCCAACAGTAAGAAAGTCATCAACATGTAAACACTGGGTAAGATCGAGAGAGAGAAAGAGAGAGAGAGAGAGTGAGAGAGAGAGAGTGAGAGAGAGAGAGGTAAAGAGGTAAACAGTGTAAGAGGGAGACAGAGAGAGAGAGAGGAAGGAAGACAGAGAGAAAGAGACAAAGCGAGAAAGAGAGAGAGAGAGGGAGACAGAGAAAGAAAGGGAGGAAGACAGAGAGAAAGAGACACAGCGAGAAAGAGAGAGAGAAAGGGAGGAAGACAGAGAGAAAGAGACACGGTGAGAAAGAGAGAGAGACGGGGTAAGAAAGAGACAGAGTGAGAGAGAGAGAGAGAGAGAGAGAGAGAGAGAGAGGAATATACATAAGTAATAGGAAATGATCAGTTTCCAGAGTTATGTACAACAGTTAAGTGTTTTTCAGCCAGAGGAAACAGATCCTCCACCCTTTCCATACATCTCCAAACAATGTCAACCGATCCCTTCTTTTCTACATCAATCCAACCTGGAGCCAAGGTCAAGCTCAGTCCATTTTAGTGAGGCTACAAAAAATAAGCCAGACTCTGACAGAGGGAGAGAAAAAGAGAGAGAGAGAGAGAGAGAGAAAAAAAGAGAGAGAGAGAGAGAGGAAGAGAGAGTGAGAGACCCTGACAGAAGAACGCTTGTTATGGAAGTAAATCAGGCCTCACTGACCCTGTTTGGACAGGGCGTCTCTATTCTTCCAGTGCCTATAGTGCAACGCGATAGAATGACAGGTAGAGATGGGGTAGCAGTGCCCCTCCACATCATTAGAAGATTTAGAGACCGAGAAAAAAAGAAACGCAGATGAGGACAGGTCAGATCTGGGTCTGTAGCGGCTGTCCTGGTGGTGTGTATGGAGGTGGTGCAGGTAAAGGTTTGATGCCTCTGGTCCTCATGTAGGACAGGAATTGGTCCGGAATCTCGGCCAGTACGTCCTTCGCCAGACGCGCCATGCTGAGTATGTGGTTCCCTGTTCGGTCAATGTAATCGCGAAATGGGACAAACTGTCGGCAAACACAAAAACACAGAGATGTTTTTGGTTAAGGAAGCAAAACAATGCTAATCCTAACCCTAACCCTTACATCTGAGGATATTTTATTTATAATAAAATAAATATTCAGAATTGCACACATTTAAATAATGAGCGTGATATTTAAATTATAGGACAAATCTGGACTATAACCTGTATGTGCAATTAGTCTTGTAGTTGGCTGCAAAACCAGAGAACTTCTGATCTACAGGACAAAGCTATAAAGCTAATAAAAAAATACATTCAAAAAGTATTTAATCACAGATTTAGCTAAGTATTATGAGCCAACAGATGGCAACACAAGTCTTCATGCAATGCTGTGATCCCTGTGACTGTGCATGCAGTCTGCAGCCTTGTGCTGCCATCTATTGGTGTGTCTCGAAACATTCTGATACCATCTCGTATGACATGTTCTTCCAACAGGAGGTGGTCCCGACCCACAAGGGGGCCTCAGCGAGCTCTTTGGGGGGTGTCGCATTGTATTTTGAAAGGTGTTGAGCAGTAAGGAGCATTAAGGAAAACGTCATATTGCAGTGGCTCAATTTATCCATGATTCACTGGTGAACCAAAAAATGGATAAATCTGTAATTCGTCCTCCACAAAAACAAGTGAGTGTCACTGATTCTCCTTCAGCAGCTGATAGTAATGATCCAGACATACCGGACCCTGCAGGTGAGGAAGAGCCACCAATTCGGGTCGCAGTGCAGAAATACTGGAAATACGAAATGCAGGGAAATACCAAGAGCTTTCCATATAATTATATCTCTGCTATTATTATTATTATTATTGTTACTACTTCTGATATTAACTACTACAAAGATTTGTTTAAATGCACAAGCTAATCAGAAACAATTACATCCGCATAAAGTGTATTGTGATGTTAACAGACCACTTCACTTTATGCGCTTATCTAAATTAAAGTGGTGTGTGTGTTTGTGTGTGTGTGTGTTGGTATGTCCTAGTTGCAGTTATGTAATTTATGAACCTGTTTAAAATGCAATACTGAACACTATTTCTTCACAAATAACTAAGTTTTTATTCAGTAATTAAAGCTACAACATGTGAAGGTTGAGAGACCTTATATTAAAAAAGAGGAATATCGAATGATCTGCTAATTAGCAGTAGGTGGAAAAAAAATCTCAAGTCTCTGATCGTCTCTTATAAAATACAAACTTTTACATTTAAATAAAAAAAAAAACTGCTTTTTACAGGTCAAATGTGAAACAGCTCTTATAGGAATGGGAACTTCTTAAAGTAGTATTTAAAGCACCGTGGTTTATTTCTGTAGTGCAACACTACTTTTGCTCCAAAAAAAAGTTAACTTTCAGCTACGGTGACTGATAATTTAACACCGCAAACCTTTATACCAATTAAAAGACAAATTAAATGGCTCTGATGACAATAACGTAGAACAATTCGTCCAGGCTTTGGCAAGAAATTTGCAATGCTGATTAGAAAACAGTGATTATCCGGCATACATGGCATTTAAGTGAACAAAAATATTCCGAATCTGCATAACAGTGCTGCCGAAAGGCATCAAACACACAATGGCAGTCGGGTTAAAAGCATCTTGAAACGAAAGTTAAATTAACTTAACAGTTACAGCTTTTTTCTCAGGACTCAGAAAGACGAGCTGCGGCGTGATCGAGAAGAGGAACAGAGTCAGATGTGCTCAGACAGACGTGCCTTTTATATTTACTATAATAAGTAACCAGACCAGAAATCATGTAAGCATGGCTGCTAAAATTGTTGAAGGGAAAACAGAGAAGGGAGGAGAGGGCAGTGGAAAGGATAGTTGGCTCTCACTTTCACACAGTTAATAGAGAAAGAGTGATAGGAGGGTTGAAACAGATGAAGGAAGAACGAGGACTGTAGAGAGGTGGGAATAGGAAAAGAAGGAGACAGACGGCTGTAGGAGTCTCCCTCCATCTGCTCTAATAAGGTTGAGGGGGCTGAAATGAAACACAAACCACATTTGAAGCCGTGTACCTCTCTTCTAATGTCTTCTAATATGCTAATGCACACATTATTAAAGGAGCACCAACAGCAGGCTCTGGTTCGAGCTTTAGAAAATACGGGTATATGAGAAATAAGCATCTACAGGCATTGACGATTAAAGTCTAACAGCAATCTGAGCTACAGGTAAAATGAAAACAGGTTTTTCCTACCCAATGGAAACCAATCCAATAACATGGAATTTATTTTATTATCATGACCTTTAAAACCAAAATCTACAGTAAGGTCATAATACAAAAACAACACATTTTATATCAGGTTTATTTTTTTAAATTAAATTTAACAAAGCCCTTGTTCTCTGCCTTAAGGGAAATAAAAGCATTTAAAGCTGACACTGCTGCACAGGAGCTCCAAGAATGGATTAGAACTTACTCTGCTCCACTGACCCAAGGGTACAGTATTCATCGCATTTGATCACCATCACTGCGTTTAACTTCAATAAACGGACATTCGGTGTCCCCCAGATAAGGATGGGTTCCCTCTTAAGTCCTTTCAAGGTTTCTTCCTACTTTAATTCAGGGTTTTTTTCCTTGCCACAGTCATTAGGGACAAAATGACATTCTTACTACATGACCTGTTTAAAGCCGCTTTGAGACAAAGTCCACTGTTAAAAGAGCTATACATGAAAAAAGGAATTGAATTGAAAATTCACTTGGTACTAAAGGATACACTTTTTTGCATTTTTATGGTCTCTTAAAACAGTGGTTTCCAACCTTATTTTATCTGAGACCCCCTTTTAACCAAGAAAATACAGTGATGCATTGACTTACAAGTGTCCCAACTAGATTTTCGAGATACAAGTCGTCTCTAAGACGATTTTTTTGGTTTGAGTTGTGAGCTAAAATTCGGATTACGAGCTTCAGACACCTAACCGCTAGTTAGCGTAGCAAACACCACAGTAAAAACGTAACAACCGCCCAGCATCCCGTGTCTCACTCAATCGCTAGTCAGAAATGCACGTAATGGCGTTAGCAAGTGGAGTCGTCTGATCTCCAGGGTAAATGCTGTACATTATACTTTATTAAACCAGTTTATTGCAGTTCATCCTATTCTATTGTTTTTTATACAATATTCGTTATTTATAAGTTTATTATTTTTTATTGAAAACATGTAACAAAAAAAATAATGGTGATTTATTGTGGACCCGGAAGAAATTAATAGCAGTTTTATAAATTTTAATGGGGGAAAATTGATTTGACATACAAGTGATTTGAGTTACATTTAATGATATTTTCGCTCTTGGTATTTTCCGATTTCGTGTTTTTAGTATTGCTGCACTGCGACCCGAATTGGTGGCTCTTCCTCACCTGCAGGGTCCAGTATGTCTGGGTCATTACTATCAGCTGATGAAGGAGAATCAGTGACACTTGCTAATTTTTGTGGAGAACGAATTACAAATTTGTCTATTTTTTGGTCAACCAGGGGATCATGGATAAAATTAGTTAATGCAATATGATTGTTTTCCTTAATGCACCACTTAATATATAATACAAAATATTCACGAACCCCCACAGAGTTGCTGAGGCCCCCTTGTGGGTCACACTCATAGAATACAGTTTTAGATCAGCATACATTGAAAAATCAGATCCAAGTTACCATACATCATAAATACATTACCAATACACACATTTCACAAGCTGACAGAGATCGCAAGCCAGATTGTTATATATCTTTTGAAACACATTGTCCTGCTGGATTCAATATGCTTTAGGGCATTGCTGTTTTTTCTGTATTCGTGTGTGAATTAAGTGCAAATTCCACAGAGACCCTTCCAAATCACACATTCCCACTTATATGCTGTGAACTATATTTAAAATTCTGATCCACCACAGCGATACAATAATGCTCATAACGCGGTACACCAGTGTAAACACAAATGCTGTTTGTTAACCGACTCAATGTCTCTCATGATATTTAGTGAAACATGCTGTAGTTACAGTTGACCTGAACAGATTTGCAAGTAAAAGTTTTAAAGAATATTTTGTCATGTAGGCTGTTTTAGGATTAGAAAAATTTAAGGCCGCATTTACACCGCATGCATCAAGTGACCCAATTCAGATTTTTTTCTCGGATATGACCCACGATTGTGTAATCAGGAAACAAGCACATGGATTCAGATATTTTTAGATCAGTCTCAGTCCTCAATTTATGTGGAAATGAATCGGATACTAATCGGATACGAATCGAACGGATTTTAACCTGTCAATGCGAGTCGTACACCATTATATATTTTATACTTTATTTTTTTTCTCTGTCTAAAGAAAGCAGCGTTTTGAACTTTACATATGATTTGGAAACCAAAATACTGAATAATCATTTCGTCTTTTGATTAATTATCGCCACATTTTTACTTCCTTTTCCAGTTAGTATGTCTACCTTGCAGTGTAAATGTGGCCAAAAGATTTCTTTAGATTTCACACTGAAATTTGCTGTATTATGTTGTGTACAATTAAACAAGAAAGAGAGAGACAGGGAGAGAAGGGGGGTAGGGTAGGAAATAAAGAGAGAGAGACAAATCATCATACCTGTACAATGTCCCTTTCTGCATATCTGCCTCTGGACGAGATCCTGACTTCATCCCCGTCCAACTCGATCATCGCTGCAGACAAAAATATCAGCTCATTAACACAGGCGTGACCAGTGGCTTAATAATGAGTATGTGTGAGTAAAATAAAGAAAAAGAGAAAAAGACAGACAAAAAAAAGGAAAAGAATCAAATAAAAAAGTGACAGAAAGACAAATGAAAATGTCTTTAGGTGTGAATGTGCATGTTAGTCCCTATTGGAGCAACCCAATTAATCTCCTTTTAATCACTATTCCCGTCAGTATGTGAAAGCTGCAGTGAAATAGCAAGCTGCTGGACGTATATACATGTTTGTGTGTGTGTGTGTGTGTTTGTGAAATTACATGGACATGTTTGTCAAATTACATGGACGTTTCTTTCTCGCAGCCAGCTCTCATACGGAGATCATACAGAGATCTCACATTGAGCGCCACAATAAAGTAGAAGACACCTCAGTGGGAGTCAGCGGGAGCAGGAAAGAGAAAGACAGAGAGAGAGAGAGAGAGACAGACAGACAGACAGAGAGGGAAAGAGAGGAAAAAAGATGGACAGACAGAGATAAAAAGAGAGAGAGAGAGAGTTCAAACTCTACCCTTCACGGAAAAGGACAAGACGTAAAGCTCCACCATTTGTAACAATTCACCAATGAGCAAATTAGTTCTCTTGTATGTCCAATCTCATTAAAGAAAAACTAGCTTAGGCTAATTTAATGACTTTAAGGTTTAGGGTTTTTGGTTTTATGTTATGTTCATGTCTTGAGTTTTGCTATGTTGTGGCTTCTTGTTCATCTTGTTCCTTTGTTTACTTCCTGTCTTGCCATGTGATCCCCCTGTCCATGTGTCATGTTTTTATTGGTTTTCAGTTCTGTCTTGTCATTGGTTCATTTTGGTCATGTGTTCCCCATTGTGTTTTGGTGTTTCTCATTTAGTTGATTGTTTCCCCTTATTAGTTTGTGTATTTATACCCCTGTGTTGCAGTTTGTCTGGGTCTTATTTTGTTGCTTGTCATGGTCAGTGGCTATGTCACATTATGGTTCAGGTTTGGGTTCTATTTCAGATTAATTTTATGTTTTAGTTTTTCCATGTTCTTTAATCTTTTTTTTTTTTTTTTTCATTTGTTATTTTTATAAACTGCACCTGCATTTCATTCTAATCTTTCACGACTTGTGATAACGACACATGACTATGTGTTCATGGCACTTGAAGTCCATGTATTTTAAAGGTTGATAAGAGACAATAACTAATTTTCTTTTTAGTCATGGGTCCGAAACTCAAATGTTTAGTCAAGATAACTTGATTATTTAAGTAAGAACTTAATGTTAAATGTTATAGTACAGCCAAAACAAAATGTTTAAATCAGGCATTTTATATTTATATTCTTAAATACTGTGTTAAACACTTTATTTCTGTAGATTATAATCATCAACTAAAAATCAGGTAGAATTTCTGTTGACATTTAGGTAAATGCCTCTGCAGTGTACTACATGTTGTAGTGCAAAATGTATTTTGTGATTCAAGGCCAGGGAACAGACAAACAGGCTAAACCGACTGTCTGCTAGCTGCATAAAATCGTCACTCGGGGTTCACCATATTGAGGCTGTGTCTGTCTTCTGAACAAGATCAAAACATAGAAATTTCCCAGAAAGTTTGTTTAATTAACTTGCTTAACGTTAAATTAAATACACATCCCAAGTGTGGATGGGTTCCCTCGTAAGTCTAGTTCCTTTCAAGGTTTCTTCCTACTTTACCTCAGGCTTGCTCATTAGAGACAGACTTACACTTTTCACTGTTACTGCATTCTGTGTAAAGCTGCTTTGAGACAATGTCTGTTGTTAAAAGTGCTATGCAAATAAAACTGAATTGACTGAATTTTGTGGAGTGCAGTAATAATAATTGGGTAATATGTAACTACCATGTCAGTCAAGTACTTAAAACCTAAGAGTATAAACTAATACCACAGTATACAGTTTGCCATCCAAGCTTTAGAAATAATAATAAATAAGGTCCTACCGTCAAACTCTGCTGGTCCAACACCAACGATGATAATTGACATGGGAAGACATGAAGCCTGAAGGAGACAAGTATAAAAACAATCAAGATTTAAAAAAAACAAACAAGCAAATCCGGTAGAAAATCCACAGCTTCGTGGCAATAGTGAATAAGTTACAGTATTAAGCAGGCTTGACTGTGACAGGTCATTTATATGGATGTGCTAAAAGTGAAGACTGTCTGCAGACCTCCTTGGATCGGTCATGAAAAAGTAATAGAGCCCTCAAAGAGGACATTCTGTGACTCGTCAAATAAGTAAGGTGTCTGTAGCTGTTAGAAGTGGAAGAGGGGTTGAGCGCTACTAAAATCACAGAAAGGCAAAAAGAGGGAAAGAAAGTGTACACATATATGCATGCTATTATACATGAATAAGGGAAAATTCTAGTTTGTATTTAGGAGGGGACTGGCTCTTAATGGATGATACCTTAAATTCAAACAGGCCATACTGTAAGAACACTATCAGGTAATTTTGGAAGGAACAGCAATCGATCACAAGACAGAAATGTTAATGTTTACTTTGCTACATTCTCTATATGATGAATACAAGTAAACTTCCTTATTTCCTTCACAAGAATTATTCATATTTTATACCAAATACAAGTTCTTTTAATAATAGTATTAAAGTAACCAGTTATATAAGTTAACGGGATTTAAAGAATATTTAAACTATTACGAAACTCTGTAAAAACAGGTCTTAAGACCAAAAACCTTTTTAACCAGTACTGCTCATTTTTATATATGGGTTTTGCAATACACAAAAACATTCAAAATGGATACATAAAGGTAAAGGATACAATCAAAATGGATATTTTACTAATTATGTAAGTAAATTATCCTTATAATCTATTTACTTACTTACTTAGTAAAAATGTATCTAGCTTATTTTGCTTTATTGAATTCTAATCATATTGATTGATCAAAATTTTTAATGTAAATTATTTTGTTTTTTCAAATCTTTGGAGAAATGTATTTAAATACACATGCATTTTTTTGGCCAACAGAGGCCTCATTAACAATAACATTAACTAGCTACGGCAGACTAATTATTTCTATAAACAGTTTTAATTAATCATATTAAGCATCTGTGTAATTGCAATTCAAGTCAATAACAATATTATAGACATTTTAATTGTATGCAAACAAAATGTTTTGTAAGTGTGAGTTCTGGGATACTTACATTAACGATGGACTCTTTGGTCTGGGCCATGTCAGAGATGACGCCGTCTGTGATAATAAGGAGGACAAAATACTGCGAACCGTCCTTTACAGAGGCAGAGTACCTACAGGACAACAGGATAGCATTGAGTCACTAAAAAGATTTCTAACTGATCTCTAACACCAGCGCTGAAAGCTCAACGCTTAAGTCATGTCTCCTCACTAATGTTACTTGAGGGGAATGGACATCCCTCAAAGGTCATTTTGAAATGTTTTAGTGATGTTTTTTTGTTTTTCTCATCTCTGTGTTTTTAATGAATTCTGAAAAAAGCTTATTTGTCACCATGTCCGATAAAAATGAATATCACAGAATAAACCATGTAGATTTACGTCAAATGGCAAAGGCAACGCAAACAAACTAGCATAATAATAAAGAACGTCATAAATATGTAAATGTGAAATAAATCATTTAAACGAATTAAAGACAGCTAAATTTACCAATTGTTATTACTATCATTCTTTTATACTATACTAAGATTTATTTTCTCTTTATCCAGAGCAAAAAGACAGCTTTCTTTATTGACTTTAAAGTTTAAAGACTGTTTTCTATCTTTCACTCTTTCTCTCCGAGCTCCTTTTCGACAAAAAGCCTACAAAGCCACCATTCTGAGTACTTTTGTCAGGTTAGTTGTATGTCATTAAATCCTGTAGGTGTAAACTGTGTCACAAAAGTCTAGATAAAACACACAGCAAGATGACAGTACTGATGTCAATGCACAGAATTACTCCATAGGTGTTTTTATATTGTACAAACTGTATTTCCTAACCCTAACTCTAACCCCTCACTCTAACCCTAACCCTAACTCTAACCCTAAACAGAATCTCTTTCTGTATGATTTAGAAGCTTTCGTACCCATGGGGACCCTAATTTCGGTCCCCACTGTGACATGGGCTTCCATGAGTCTGTGTGTATTCAGATTTAGGTCCCCACTAAGATGTATAAACCCGTACACACACACACACACACACATGGTGATCAAAATCTAGTTAAAATCATTTCCAGAAAGTTATACTGCAAAATCTTTTTATCTAGTCAAGACTTACAATTAGACTTATTTCTAGCCAAAAAAATCGTAGTGATCTTGTTTTAAGAATAAAATACTTACGCAAGAGCAGATTGTGTAAGATTATTATGATTGCTTAACATTATTTATTTATTTTTTAAATTTAGTTGGCAAAATTTAAAGTTAGTTACTTCACCTGCAAATTGAGCATAATTACAATCAGAGACATTCTTTTAACACGTGTATTTTTAAAGACTTTATTTTAGCTTTAATTGTTTGCATTTTAAGTTAAAATGCTTTAGCTCATTTTAAGATATAATCTATAAAGCCAATTCTTAAATTAGGAGGAAATCTTTAGTTTAGTAACTGTAGATCTAAGATATTTTCACACAAAAGAAAAAAAAATATGATTAACGAGCTTTTTTAATATAATTAGACTAAATACAATGTTCGGTAAAGTGTTTTAATGCTTATTTAATGCCTAAATAGGTTTTCTAGGCATTAAATACGCATTAAAACATTAGTTCAGGCATAATATTTTATTATATTATTTTATCTCACTGCACTGGTAAATAATTTGAATTGTTTCTAGTCTGTATCTTCTTAAATCGCACATTTATTTCTCGTATTTAGATGGTTATTTTTATAGTTTAGAGGTTATTAAAGAAATAAAACTGAGACTTAAAATAAAGGTCAAAAAAGCACAAGTTTACAGCAAGAGTGTGTTTTGTTTGATTTCCAAATTTGAATCTATTTCCAAATTATTATTATTATTATTTTTTTTTCACGAATTGAATTATGTTACAGGATAAAAAAAAATGTCTATGGATGAAACATGAACAACATGTAGACACAACAGATCATAAATGAAATACAGCATATATTGACATGACACTGACACTGTTTATTCCTGAGTGTTGGACATCTGATTTGATTCTCATCACCGTGTGGTGCAGGAAGCAATACAATGTGTTGTTCATTCAATAAATCATGTGAACTCTTAACTTTTCACATACACCTTATTAACTCACACATGGCTCCATCAGCCAGCCCCGGAGTCAGGGGTTACACATCGATCACAGTGAAAACTAATTACGACACACACAAAGAACAAGCAAAACACACAGCCTGAGGGTCATATTGATCTTTCTAGAGATGATTTGATATTACACACACATACACACACACACACACCCACACAGGAGAGTGAAGCCTTTGCCATAATAATCATAACTTTTATGTTTTATTGATTGAGTGGTATAAAAGTCATTACAAAACAAGGGTTTCAGTTCCAGAAATTAGTAGCTAAGAGATCCAGAAATTGGGAAAAAAAAGAAATTAAATACTTGACTAGGATACGGCTGATAGCAGATATGGTATAAACAATAATGTTCTAGGACGTGCATTATAATATCCATCCATCCATCATTTGACTATATTCGCTTATTACTAATCAGGGTCACGAGGTTCTGCTGGAGTCCATCTCAACTGTCATTAGGTGAAAGGCAGGGGTCACCCTGGACAGGTCCCCAGTCCATCACAGGGCCACATACAGACAAACAACCACACACACTCAAAATCAATCCTATGGGCAATTTAGATTAACCAATAACAACATATTTGATTTTGGAGTGTCGGAGGAAACCGGAGTACCTGAAGTAAACCCACGCAAACGCGGGAAGAACATGCAAACAGTGGATACGAACCTGGGACCTTCTCAGTGTAACCACTTAGCCACTTTGCTGCCTGCATTTTATTATAAACTGACGAACCACAACATCTGATTTGATTTAAAAGGATTGCAATTAGGGCAAAAACTAAACCGTAAAATGTTTTATTGTTATATATCACATGATTTATTATGAAATACAAAAAATTCCAGCAAAACCATGCCTAAGCAAAAGTCACAATATATAATATAATAAACTTAAACTTTTAAATTCTCTACAACTTGTTTTTTGTAAGAAATTTTTATCTTTATTTAAAGTTGAAAAAAAAAACTTCAGGGTAAACCTGTTAAATCGAATCTAATTAATAAGAATTGTTATCATTGTTATATTAAAGTGCTTGTTTTTTCTTACTTTCAATACATCAACGGTTAAATCACTGACACTTGGTGGGCAAAATTAAATCCAATCATATAGAACCTCAATATTATAAGGGTTTGGGTAAAATATTAAATAGACTAATTAAAATGTTCGAATTAGATTAAGCAGGTTTTAAGGATTCAGAGAGACTATTTGGTGGGTAGGCATACATACCTTGCTACGTGGTTAATGACAGGTGAGAAGTTGGTGGGACCGTAAAGCTGCACACTCTTCAGGCTTTGGTAGTACGCCTCCATTACACCATCTATTCCATTACAGTATGGGTTCTGTGGGTTCCCATTCTAAAGAAAACAAAAAAACAAAAATGCCACTAAGACACTAATCCAGGGACTAAAGGATTAAATTAGCGAAGACCAATGAGTTGATCCATGGGGCAGGTTCTGTATGGCATCTGCAAACTGTGCTGTTAATTGTGTAAAGACAGCTTGGCATTTGTATTATCTGTCCAAATTCATAAAATAGGATCTTATGAAATAAATAAATACATATCCTTGTTCATATACAGTATCTCACAAAAGTGAGTAAACCCCTCGAATTTCAGCAAACATTTTAGTTTATCTTTTCAAAGGACAATACTATAGAAATAAAACTTGGCTATATTTTAGAGGAGTCAATGTGCAGCTTGTATAACAGTAAAGATTTACTGGCCTCAACTCAACTGTCCTGGACAGTTAGTGTTCTGCAGAGTTTAGCTCCAACCCTAATCAAACACACCTGAACCAACTAATCAAGATCTCGCTAGGTAGACTTGAAACTTACAGGTGGGTGTGTTGAGGCAAGTAACCATTTAACCAAGAAAAGTCACATGTCCTATTCCTCATGTTTATGTATTTGTCAGCTTGATAGACCCATACAAATGTGTGTATTTTATATTAGAGTATTTATAATTTCGTACGTTAAGTACAATACACTAATTCTGACCACTGGATGATAATTAGAGGGGTGTACATACTTTGTATTTGCTTATAGCATTTGTATTGTCTCTTCCAAATCTTAAACAATATGACATAACAGGACCAGACATAACATGATTTTTTTATTGCAATACAGGCTTATTTTACAATTTCACATGTGGGACACCCAGAAATGCTCAGGTGACTAAAACCTTCTTATATTTGTTAATTTTATATGCAATACATGTAGAAAATCTGCAGCCCAGATGGTGCTGCATCTGTCCGTCATTAAGAATAAATCATGCTCTTCACTGGCCATATTGCAGCTTTTGCAGCATGTTTAACAAACAAGTAAGCACATGACAGGGTGACGCTGAGCCAAAAGAATGTGTCTGGTGTCTCGTGAAGTATTAAGATATAGATGTTAAAAAAATGACAGACAACTTTATTGAATATGTTTACTGTATCATTGTGCTTTGAATAGCCTAAACAGGCAATTTTCTTTAACTGTGCTAAGGATGTGGTGCTTTTAGCTGGTTGAGTGCAATAGAGTGCTAAAAGATTGTTAAGTTTAACATTCTTATTAAAGACAATACACAATGTAAACCCTAACGTCTTGTTTTTACTTAAATAATCAAGTTTTCTTGAGTAAACATTTGTATTTTGGACTCATAACTCAATAAAATAAGTTAGTGTCTTTTATTAATGTGACTAGCATCAGTAAGATTATAAAAAAGATCCATAATTCTAAACAGGTTTATTAATACCAAGCAGATATTACAAATTAAAAGACAAAATCATAAACAGGAGGTAGGAAGGAAGTGGGTAGATAAACAATAGCAGAACTAACGATCAAAGCCAATATATGAGAATCGAAAGACTTAAGTGATAAATACAAAGGCAATCTAAACATATAAGAAACACTTGCAACTATGCAGGCTGGCTAACAATACTTTGCGATATGATACTTTTGTTAGCTTATAATGGAAGAGACTGAAACTTGGGTGAAAGTGCAATCATGCGGTCAGATGCTGAAAGTGCAGTACTCCTTACAATTAACCTTCAAAATACATAAACTTAAGATTTTAAGTGACTATTTCATCCATCCATCCATTCATTCACTCATCCATCTATTCATCTATCCATCCATCCATCCATCCATCCAACTATCCATCCATCCATCCATCCATCCAACTATCCATCCATCTATCCATTTATTTATTGCCAATAGACAGTAGTACATCATGGACAGGTTATATATATATAAAATATATAAAATAATATTTTGTCTGGAACCACACTGTATCTGTCAGGTTCTTATAGAGTGCAAACCTTTATACACTGTGGTACAAAAGAAATGCATGACTTAGATACAAATTTTGGTGAAAATATTCAGTACAAATAAGTGTCAACTAAAATTGTAGTGAAATTCTAAAATGGCACAAAAAGTGACACTGATGCTGGCTGTTAAGCAGCATGTTGTGATTAAATAATCTATTATTGTCAGTTAATGAGAAAAAAAACATTTAAGGAGCTGCGAGATGGGAAAGGATCTGGATTACAGTTTAAATGTTTTCACGATTACTGGCTAAAAAACTGTAAAAACTATCAGACGTAAAAATGAGCAATGTTTAGAAATGAAATATTATCATTAACAGCTTAAATATTACATCGAGTCACTCACTAGGGCGAATTCATGGGATACCCGCCCGTCGGGGGGCAACTTGGCACCAAAACCCAGCGCTGGAAACATCTTGTCACTGTCATAGTCCTGAATGATCTCTCCTACAGCTTTGAGAGCCATGCCATAGGCATTTAGCTGATATGGACTCATGTAGTGCAGGGACGTTGGCTGGGCAGGGTTGCCTAGTAACCAAGAAAAAAATAGAAATGTTGTTGGTCAGCAATGAACTGTAACTATAAGTAAATATAGACTTAAAGAAAAAAAAATACATGATACACTTCAGCAAAAAGTCTTACATGTTTATGGTTAAGATCTGTTTCAGATCATGAGAACAGTGTTGCTAGGCAACTGGAAACATTTCCTGCAAACGTGTTGCTTAATTACTAAGAAATTGCATGCTAATTCTGCTCGGCATAGGTTTTGCGAAGGAAACTTCAACTTTGCAACAAAAGCAGATGAGTTGGTGATGCATATTTTTATGTATATTTTTAGTACTAATTTTCAGTAAAAATAACGTCTCAGTTTACGAGTGCAAAAATGGGTCCCTGGGGGAATGAGACGCCATGTCAAGACTTTTGGAAACACCTTTTTATAAACAGACAACACAAAGCGAGTGTGTATCTGATCCTGTTATAAAACAAATAATTAATATTTTTGTTAGTAAATCGTATTTATATTTTTTACATTTTATTATTATGTAACCTATTGTTTGTTTATTTTTTTTATAATTATAATTTAATTATCTGATTAATTAATTATCAACTCCCTGCAATTTTCTTTCGAACCCCAGTTTGGGAAACCCTGGTCTATACTATAGTCCTTTATATACTATAGTCCTTTATACTCCTACTAGAAGTCTAAGATGTGATCTAACTCTAAGAGTGATCAGAATCTTCTTTTAGTTTCTCGGTCCAGACTTAAACATAGACAGGGCCGTGCTTTCTCTCTGGTTGGTCCTCGGTTATGGAACAATCTGCGGTTTGAGAGTACGATGGCTCCTTCCCTATCCAATTTTAAATCACTTTAAAAAACACACTTGCTCAATCTGGCCCAATAATATCCCTTCTTATTACATTCCACTACGGTTTTAAATTTTACTCTGTCATGTTTCTAGAATGTTTATCAGTCGTTCATTCGTGTGTTATTATATATTTTTTATGTATCTATGGTTCGATTTTAATGTCCAGCACTTTGCTCAGTCTTGTGGCGGTTTTTAAATGCTTTATAAATAAATGAACTTGAACTAGGCTACCACACCCCGTGTTCTCGTACACCATCAGTAGTGCATCAGTAGATTTCTATTTTCGGATTTTTCTATTCTAAATAATTTGTGAAATCTCTTTCATATTAAGACAGCAGTGAGATTTCTTACATGATTATAGCTCTCATGCTCTCACTCGACAGGTAAGCATTTGAATTTTGAGGCCATTGCATGCTAAAATCTACCTCATCATCTCTCTAGATATAATGGAAGTGGTTCTTCAATTTGGTGAGGCTTTGACTTCTCCACGACATGCTGTGCCTCTGTGAACGGATTTCAAAGCGAGGTCGATCCTCTTCATCACACTGATTGCAGCTCTTTAATACATTACACCTCGCTTATCATGCTGGAAGTGAGCTATCAATGGCTGCTGTTCAAAACCAAATTGCATGCATTTTAATAATTCCCAACAGCCCACCGGTGACTGTTGCACTCACCATTTGAGGCAGTGAAATCAATTGCCACCGTGAAATTAATCTGTGTCCTGCAGAACAAAAAAGGAAGAAAAGGGAACATTTAGTTGACAGACTTTAATTCACAAATAAAGTCCAGCAAAAGCCGGTGGGCTCAATTAAATAAAAATCAAGATTTCAGAAAGCTGTCACCTTAAGAGACATAAATCTCTAAAGGGAGAACAAACCCATCATGTAATAAAATAAAGCAAGTGATTACAAAAGGGATAAGAGGTTAATTTCCCTCCTTTACCATAATGTAAAAAAAAACAATAGGGATCGAAAAATGATGGTCTTTAATAAAATACAGTACAATAACACATATCTATTATGTGTAAATGTTAAACGTCTGCCATGTTTTATTTCAAATTCAGTGGGATATAATTGTGAAAAATTGGGAAGACAAGGATCCATGTTGCAATCAGTGGCTTTATTAAAGTAATCCAGTAACGTAGTCAAAGTACAGGCAGAGGTCGGTAAACAGTAATCCAGAACAAACTTGGCAAACAAATCAGAATCGCTAGACTGAGAATCATAAACAAAAACCAGGCCGAGATCAGAAACCGTAAAGACATAAGTAAACTTGGAACGCTCTACCGGAAGTGTGCGTGAAAGTCAGTACTCTGGTGACAGCGCCCTCTGGTGGGGGAGGGAGGAGTCATTACAATAATATAACTAGAGGTTTAACGAGGTCCCATGACACGAGATCTCGTGAGATCCAATGTATCCCGCAAGTTTTAACTGGTCCTGTGTGATTGTGGCAACATTTGGTGGAAATAAAGTGTAACCGTGCGTTCGTTACAGGTTCACCTAAACAAAATAAATAACAAAAGCAGTCCAAAATGTCCTGAACTGGTTTATTACATCATTTACCAAACTATGACAAGCCCAGCGGGGAAATAATGCATTTACCCCCACACACAGAATTAACGCCGACACAAAATTATTACGTCTAAACTTAATAAACAGTTTACTCTGTTACAGAAACGGCACAAAAATAGACAAAAGAGAGACAATATGCAAACACTGTAAGAAATGAATAACTCTGCTAACACCATCTGCACAGATATTGTAACAGATAATGCGCGCAATATGGATGTGGCAGTGCGCAAGACAGGATTTGAGCCGCACATCAAACACACAATACACCTCCCTACACAAATACAGAAACACCCCATACTATAGCCCCGCCCCAGACTATGGCCGAAATGCAACGATGCCTTATAAAACGCAAAAATACAGTCTGGTCAGTTTAGGACCATGATCAGTTCATGCTGAAAATCTGATATGGGCCACATTTAAAAAAAAATCAGAATTAAACACTAAGCCTTACGGTAAACACAGAGCCATAGAGCTTTATTAAATAACAGCAATTGGTTGCATAATTACTTAACACATTTATTTTCCCCATAACTTACATTTAAAAGCTTCTCTTTTAAAAACTGTACATCGATATTATTTGATTATTATAGCATTCCAAAGTAAAATAACATTAATAATTTAAAAATCCCATTTTCTACCATGTGCTGTGGTAATTTAAGTCAGTTACATTTACAGCATTTGGCAGATGCCCTTATACAGAGCGACTTACATTTATCTCTTTTATACAACTGAGCAATTAGGGTTAAGGGCCTTGCTGTGTCTTGGTGGTGCTGAGAATCTAACCACGGTCTTTCTGGTATCAGTCCAACACCTTAACCACGAAGCCACCACTTCCAGTCAGTTCAAGCAGCTCAGCAACAGATATCCAAAGAAATATTCAGTGCTTACTAAGTAGTGATATTTTAGAGGAATATCATCATTGTGGCCAGGCTCTAGTAACAGATGTTTGGTAATAAAAAAAAAAGAAGAGAGCAAATAAGGTCAAATTGAACATGCCCTGATATGTGTATGCTGCCCAGTTCATTCCCTGGCCATCTGCTCTGTGTGCAGCCTTCAGCTGAAGGGGCAACAGAAATTGGCCCCTTTCTTATTCCAGTCCCTGTTCCACTTTCTAAGACTAATTTACATTGTGCGATTTTAGCCTTGATTTGTTCATCCGAGAAAATTTTGAACACAGCTTGTCTGCTTGCTTTGCTATTTTTAAAATAGAAGGGTCGCCCCTGACGACTGCTATTTCCCTGTCTAGGCTTCTCCTGGAGGTCATAAAAATGACAGGGAATTTAGAACAGAGCCATACGGCCAAATGTAAATTCAGAACCATGGCAACAAAAGTTGACGTAAGGATTCCTATCGTTCTCTTTGTGACTTTAAAAGTCCTGACCGAAGTGCATTTTAAAAATGTCAACATGTTCCAGCTCTAAATATCAATGATTGCATGTGTTTTTTTAACTAGATATCAATTATTGTTCATGCACAACAAGATATCTTCTCTTTTGGTCTTTCAACAAACATTAGTGTTAAAAATAGTCAATCCATCAAGCTACAGTGGGCAAGCAGAAGGAACCTGTAGCCATGGCGACAGAAAGAATACAGATGTGTCTCAGATGTTGCATGTGTTCTGGTGTATTTATAGTAGTGTGCTATACTATTCATTATGAAGGAGTCCCTCCAAAGCGACTTATATTTGTCTCTTTTATACAACTGAGCAATTAAGGGTTAAGAGCCTTGCTCATGGGCCCACAGAGGTGGCTTGGTGGTGCTGGGAAGCCACCACTTCCCTAGTAAAAATTCCCCAATAATAATCCTATAAAGCTTAATTAGAAATTAGTTTCTAACAATGACTAAGCTAAAAGACTGAGAACTAATAACATCAGGCACATGCTAGGCTGACAGCAACATCAGTGAACCTGATATACACTTATATAAGCGCATTAGACAGCATCTTCAAAAATTTAGGTCTACCACCTGAATAATTCCTGGACAGCCTTATCAAGTAAACAAATATGGCCACCAGACAGTAATTATTATTAATAATATTAATAATTAACCCCTTCTTCTTTTCCCTTTGGCTATTCCCTTTTAGGGGTCATCACAGCAAATCATGTGTCTTCACCTGCCCCTATTCTCTATATCCTCTTCACTCACACCCACTAAGTTCATGTCCTCGTTTATCGCATCCATAAACCTTCTCTTTGGTCTTCCTCTTTGCCTTCTGCCTGGTAGCTTCATTTCAAACATCCTCCTATTAATATATTCACTATCCCTCCTCTCATATAAACAAATTTTACTCTGTTTTTCCACTGATATCCCTTAATATTAGTAGAAGGATGGAATTTACTAACACAACTGCAACAAAACTCTTCTCATGCACTTATTCATCACCGTGTCATGACTTCATCCATTTTAAACTTGTAAAAATAATCCAATGTTTGCTGACATTTCCAGAACTCCAGGCTGTGCATTTTATGTGCTAACACCTGAAATGCTTCGGACAGGATGTCATGAGTTGAATACACTACTTGCAGGAACGGAGGTATTAGGTACCAATGCCTTAAAAAACTGAGAGAAATCATGTTTTTCTGTCACTTTCCATCTGTCTTGTCTCTGACACTATCTATAAAACTCATCATTAACTAGCAGTGACAGAGAAGTAAAAGGGAAAAAAGAGTGAATGCTGTATTGGTGGAGAACTGGGAGTTCTGTCCCTCCACCAAACTGAAAGGAACGTTCAGATAATCAGAACACCTCATCATCTGAGCCTGCATTTACACTGCATGTATCATGTGACCCAATTCCGATTTTTTTCCTCCAATGTGGAACGGATCGGATTTGACTTATGACAAAAAAATAGCACATGGATTTCGATACATTTAGATTGCTAAAATTCTAAAATTCGGGTTGTGATTCAGCTTCAAACACACAACTGCAAGTTGGCTTATCGAACGCCACAGTAAACGCCGTAACATCCACCCAGCATCCCGTGTCTCACTCGATAGCTAGACAGACATACGAGTTAGCAAGTGGAGTCGCCTGATCTCCAAGGCAAATGCTGTACATTATACTTAATAAAACCAGTTTATCACAGTACATCCTACTGTATTTGCTTATTCTATACAATATTCATTATTTATACGTTTATTTTTCTTATTTAAAAACATTTAATAAAAATAAATCACAGTGTTTTTTTGGGGCCCCGGAATGAATTAATGGAATTTCAATTCATTTCAAGGGGAAAAACTGATTTGACATACAAGTAATTTAAGTTACGAGCTCCGTCACAGAACCTATTAAACTTGTAAGTCAAGACACCGCTGTATAGTGTACACACTTAATAAGTGTTTCCTAACCCCATGAGTTGTTAATTAAGGCAAATGATTTATAAATAAGGATTTACACACAGTTTAGAAATGGATATTCAAGCAAGTAATGATGCATACAAAAACAAAATAAAAAAAAAAAAAAGCAGAGTCTTTCACTGTAGTGTATGCGTTCCCTATTCCGAAATGAGTTAAAATCCTTTGGCCTCCGGTATCCAGACAGAAAACAATTATGAGAAGTGCATATGTCAGCTAAAATCTGAACAAAAACCCTACAGGAAAACACCTCCATCAAAAAGAGGGCAGAAACGAAGGGGAAAAAATCGCAATATTTCCGTCACTTCCCTTAATGGCACATCAGTGCCTTATAATAAAAGATGACAGTTCAATAAACAGAGGTTTAACACCAGCAGCTGCTTGCTGGAGCTCTCCGAAATACATGTGTTTATAACGGAGCCTGTTATATGTGAGCACAAGACGGAACCACATATCACAGCACTCATCTTAAACCCCGGCTGACAGCTAAAGATGAGGTTTTATAGCTTTGCATGCATTGCATCGGCTTAAAATGTTGCAGATGGCTAGTGAAGTAAAAAAAACCCACAACTTTTAGGATTTCTGCGAAATACATGATCATGGATGATAAACTGTTTTGGCGGGTTTTATCCGTGTGAAAATGTACACTGCCGACTAACTGCAATAGCGATAACAAAACTGGTGCAAAAAAGCTGCTAAAGATGGTGTGGTATTGCACCACATTGCATCAACGTCCATTTCAGTTTCGGAGAATTGGGTTGCTTATGCAGCTGACCTTTTAAATGTTTACTGCATAAAATGTCAAAATAAAATAAATAAAAAAAACAGTGAAATTAATGTGAGTGTATCAGCATGACGAAGCTGACAGACTTTTAATCTAGTGCCGTTTTTCGACACACCACTGGATTTGATAAACACTCAGAGAGCTATTTCTCCAATCCGCCAACCCAGCATTCTCATTTTCAGTGAATAGAGAGACAGAGGGAGAAAAAGAGAGAGAGTGTAAAAACCTGTCACATTAGATATGTGCTTCTCCATCCCTTAGTAACAATGGATAAAAAGGAACAAATGACTGCATCAGACAGCGTAAGCTCTCGTCACACTAACATCCTGACTCCACCTGGAAGCCATGCAAGCTGTCGCTTCAATTCGTTCTTTCGGTGATGAAATACTAATTACATCAATTTATGCATCTTTTGCTGAAAAAGCATGTAGGAGTGTTTTTTTCTGCATGAATGAAATACTTGGGGAACAGCTTCATAAAATTCACTCCATGCCAACAGATGTTGTAGGGAGTGGGCGGAGAGCTGGGACAGGATGAGGGCATGACAGATCAGGAGGCAGGAGATTTGTGACAGAGAAAACGTCCCTGCATTTCCAGTCTGTTGAATTCCAAACTCTTGTAACTTCCAACCAAACTTGTGCTCTCGGTGGTGAACTATATATCATAGGGTATAAACTGTGCTGTCAATTTGTTATGTATCTATTAGGCAGGAAAGCCAAGAACATAATTGGACCACAAGGAACGTGAACGGAATGCATAGTGGAAACGTTTCTTAATCCTAAGTCAGATCCAAACGGAAGGAGTGGCCAAAGCAATAAATGTGTGGCTGTATAAAACTGTCTATTTAATGTAAAAAAAAAGGGTAAATGTCTTTATTTGTCACATAAACTCTACAGCACAGTGAAATTTGCTTCTTCTCATATCCTATCTTTTAGAGACGACTGGGATAGACGCCAGCAGATCCCTGTGACCCCGAATTAGGGAATAAGCGGGTATAGAAGTACATTTTTGGGGTAGCTTTTATTTTTAGAGTATATTTTTTAGTATATATTTGTGAACTTTTACTGTTACTCAAGTCAATTTTTAGTAAATAACTTTACTTTTACTTCACTGCATTTGGCGTCGTTCCTCCATTACTGACAAACTGTACTTTTCAGAAGACTTTTCAAATAATCAGTTTATATGACAAACGACAAATATCTAATTAACCTACAAACAAACACACAAATTTATGAACAAACGTTTATTCTAAGCATCTGCAAATTTTCATATTTAATTAAAACACAAAACTAAATAAACTAAACAGCAAAATGACGTCCTGCATTTGTGTAACAATCCGGACACGTCAGTAAAGTTTATTTTAACACCTGACTAAAGTGTAGAAAATCC
Source organism: Bagarius yarrelli (assembly GCA_005784505.1). Lineage (NCBI taxonomy): Eukaryota > Metazoa > Chordata > Actinopteri > Siluriformes > Sisoridae > Bagarius > Bagarius yarrelli. The sequence continues at coordinate 1,643,820 of VCAZ01000001.1, read as the reverse complement.
ACACAAACTCAACACGGGATTGTATTTTATTTTATTCCTACTGAAATAATGCAGGTACATAAACATAAAACGTTAAAATAAAGTATCATTTTAAAGGAACTGATCTTTTAAAGGTAAAAATAAAGACCAATTTCCTGTTAGAAAAACATGTGCGTGTGTGAGATGTGATAGTAAATGACAGCTGATGTGAAGTTAATGTCCATCACAGGACTGAGACTGACTTTACTTTACTTTAATCTGTTTTATATCATTAGAACAGAGAGACTTTGGAGGAGACGGGATGTAAAAACTCGCCAAGTAGTTTAAAATTCAGGGTTTTTCGCTTCGTGTCTATCAAATCAGAAGAAACTAATAACTAATTACTGGAGTAGATTTTTCATATTAGATACTTTTTTACTCTTACTTTAGTAACTATTTAGATTTTTACTTGACCCCCACTGACTGTATCTCATAAATGTGGGGAAGGTGGTGGTGGCTCATGGTTAAGGTTGGATTACCAACCCGAGGTTGTGGGTTCGATTCCCAGCTCCACCAAGCCACCACTGTTGAGCCCCTGAGCAAGGCCCTTAACCCCCAATTGCTCAGTTGGGATAACAAGGGATATTGTAAGTCGCTCTGGATAAGGGCGTCTGCCAAATGCTGCAAATGTAAATGGTAAATAAATGTTTGCACCTCCAGGGTTCCCAAATACATAAAAAATGAAGTATAACACACTTAATATCTATTACATACAACAACTGCTGTTAAAAACGGACATGGCTGGATGCATCATGCTGCTTTCCTGACTCATCTCAATCTTATTCAGTATCATCTCATCCCTGCCACGATCTCAGTGTCTCTATATCAGTGATGTATAATAACCTAACCATCTGTTTCCTCCCATAATGGTTTATAGCTGACAATGTTTAATCATTGCATTTGTAAATATCTACAGAAAACCATCTGGGAATCTGGAGATCCTACCATAGATCTAAAAAATAGAATAGTTGCTTTTTCCAAATCTTTGTTTATTTAAGAATGAACTTAGAAAGCAGCAGGTGGTGAGAAAAAGTTAAATATTTACGTAAATATGGTTTTGGGCTACATCATTAAAGCCTATCCTTCATTTGATAGTATATCCTATAGTGTTTGTTAGCACAAATATCATGCAGGTTTCAGGTCAATTTAATAGAACTTTTAATAATCACATGAAATAAATGCATTGATTTTTCTAGGTTTGCCTTTAGAAAAATCAAACGCTACAAATATAATAATACAAATATAGTTTTATATCACAAAACACAAAATCTGGTTAGTTGCAGTTATTTGACATAATTGATGACAATCAGGCTGCGTTTACACTGCGTTTTTTTTTTTGCCCACATGTATTTCAGATCTATTTTTTTTCCATGACAGTGTGAACAGCACAAACCGCATGGAATCTGATCTTTTCAATTCCGATTTGTGCCACTTTCTTATGTGGTATTAAATATAACACAAGTCAGATGCTTTGCATTGCGACCGCAGTGTGAACGGTTATGTCGTAATTCATGCAACTTTTATATCACTTTTTTCTGCACTGGAGCGTAACTACTACGTGGTGGGAAAAAAATAGTTTCTGAATCGATTCTCAAAAGTTCGGAATCAATTCTGGATTTAAATTAGATCGTGACAGCGCAGGTCTGCGTGTGCGCGAACAGGAAACCGAAAAATAATTAGCACTGATAGACGTGTGCATGTTGTCAGACTGTGTGGAAGTTTGTATTTCGGGGACACAAAAATGCCAATTATTTGAAAATATTAAAAAAATCAAACACACTGCAATTTAGCAGATGCCTAAATAACACCGATCCCATAATTATCAGATAATGAGGTGCTCTTCATACGGAGTGCCAATCACTCCATTCAGCCAAGCAAACTCGAAGAATAAGACATAAAAAAAGACAGAACAACAAAAAACATCCATGAAAACCTATAGTATGTCACTTTGATCAGTGTAGATATATAAAAGCTGTCACGCATTAACATTTGCTATGTCAGTTCTTCTGGTAACTTTTTAATCTGGTAAATGGGACTTGCTGCTGAGTAAAGTGACTTTAAACCTTTAACCGACACACGCCTACTTTATCAAATAGTCAACAATTTCCAACCAAAAAAAAATTAAAGAAAGATCTACGTTTTGCTTCCTGAGACTCTAAACATTATAGATACAGCCTGCTATAAGTAAACTGATAATAATCCACCTGCTAGTCATCTATCTCCTCTGAAAGTAGTAGAGACCAAGACACCATCTACATCTATCTCTGTGTGAATATATAGGGTGGACTCCAAGTTGGCGAATACAGATTCATAAGCATTATGTGTCTACCACCTAACTGGCATTGTAGCTTTTCTCTACTTTTAATCCTGCAGGTGGTTTTAATGTTTAGGACATTTTAATGTTGTCAAAATGTGGAAAATGTAAGTGGAACCATGGCACATCTCCAGTGTCCCCAATCCAACCGTAAGCTTGGATAATTGTTTGTGCAGCTTTTCTCAAAAGTCTCCGTCAGATGTATGGATGGTTTTCTGCAATGGACTGATCCAAAATGTACCCAATGCACTAGGACATACCAATACTGCGGTCAAAATAAAGCATCGCCACAATGTGAGTGAGAGAAAAATCTGGTAATTGGGACTATTGATAGTCGGGGTGCTTTGTGTTAACATGCTAAAACTGTTTTTCTTATGCAACAATTAAAAAAAAAAACAAATTAAGCAAAATTGATATTGATAAATAGACTGCTTTAAGCATAAATATTGATAAATAGACTGCTTTAAGCATAAGGGGATGAATTTAGACCCAGAGCATTAACCTTTGCAGCAGCCTGTCAGGCTAAAAGTAGTATCTAGCCATTAAATGGCCGCCTATGAAAAAGCAGCCTCTGGCCTTCCCTCTAAAAGGAATCCCTTTATGTAGGCGTGATGTTTGGTTCACATGAATAACCCTTCTTTACTCTGTCTAGAGTGACCATAACGACTTTCATTTAGCCTCCTGCACCCCATCCGTGCCACCACACTGAATGTTACCCACCCACAGTCACCATTCTTATCCACTCACAGTTTTTGCCTGAACATATTCACTCTGCTCCAATCTCACAGCAGGAAACAGGTGACATTCAAAGTTCCTGCTGCGTTGTACTGTATAACAGCAACACTGGATTCGCCAAAGCTACACAAGAAAATCCTTACAGAATTACGTGTTTTTCAAAGCAAAACAAAATCATAGCTATGTGTAACTTTTGCGTCGATCTGACCTATATTTTCCTTTCTGCAAGCGATGCATAAAAAAATGGCCACTTACCCTCCTTTAATGTAGTCTAAGAAGGTGACTTCAGTATCCACAAGGAATGACAGAAGTGTTACCTAACAATAAAAAGACGAGGCAGTTCTTACAGAGTACAACGACAGCCTTCAGCAAATTTTCACACACCATTAATTTTACAGTACACAGCTGCCGTTTTCCATGAAATCCAATCAAAGCTGCAATAATGTGACATTTAAAAATGCTGTATGTCATTGCACAGATCACTCTTACACCTGGTACAAAACTGGATAAGCACTAAACATTTTCTACATACCGTTCCAGAATTGAGGTATTTTTTCTTCTTGCCTCTTTTTTTTGGATTGATGACCTGTTGGGACAAAATCATGAGAAAGTCAATTTTAAAACTCCTAAGTGGTTTTAATCTAATCTCTGTTTATAATATGTGTAGTTTCATCCATCCATCTATGCATCTATCCATCCATCTATCCATCCATCCAGTTATCCATCCATCCATCCATCCATCCATCCATCCATTATCCAGTTATCCATCCATCTATCCATCCATCCATCCATCCATCCAGTTATCCATCCATCCATCCATCCATCCATCCATCCATCCATCCATCCAGTTATCCATCCATCCATCCATCCATTATCCATCCATTCGTCTTCCATCCATCCATCCATCCATCCATCCATCCATTGTCTATACCTGCTTATTTCTAATCAGGCTCACAGGGATCATCTCTAAGGTTACGTATGTAATCCCGGGTTCCAGAGAAAACGCTGCATCAAAACGCTATGGAAACGCATTCTATAGCATGCGGAAGTGTTGGCTCAGTCGCTAAGGTGTTGGACTAATACCTGAAAGGCCAGGGTTCAATTCACAGCACCACCAAGCCACCACTGCTAAGCCCCTGAGCAAGGCCCTTAACCCCCAATTGCTCAGTTGTATAAAAAGAGATCAATTCGCTCTGGATAAGGGCGGATGCCAAATGCTGTAAATGTAAATGTTTTGATGCAACTCGATTTCCTTGCAGGGATCTGCTGGAGTTTATTCCAGCTGCCAGGCGAAAGCAGGCGTCACAATGGACAGGTCTCCAATCCATTGCGAAGTCACATACAGACAAACAACCACATTCAGTTCTATGGGCAATTTAGAATCACCAATAAATACTTGTTTTTGGACTGTGGGAGGAAACCGGAGAACCCGGAGTGAACCCACACAAACACGGGGAGAACATGCTTAGTGGGTTAGCACTGTTGCCTCAAAGCAAGAAGGTTCGATGCTTTGGAGTTTGGATGCTCTTACCGTGCTTGTGTGGGTTTACTCCGGGTTCTCTGGGTTCCCTCCCACAGTGCAAAAACATGTATGGTAGATTTATTGGTGATTTTAAATTGCCCATAGGAGTGAGTGTGAGTGTGTGAGTGTGTGTTTGGTCCTGTGATGGACTGGCGTTCTGTCCAGGGTGTAGCCCTCCTGCCTTTTGTCCTTTCAGAGACGGCTGGGATAGACTCCAGCAGATCCCTGTGACCCCGAATTAGAGAATAAGCGGGTATAGAAGATAAATGAATGAATAAATGAATGATTAGGCTTTCACTCTTTTCTCTATACAGCCTGATATTCTGATTAGTGGCAACTTTTCAAGCTGTGCAGATGCTCCATAAAACCCTTTATTTTGGGGAAATTCAACATTAGAATAAGATTTCCTCACTCAGAAAATTGTAAAAGTCGGCAGGTACCCACCTCATATACATTAAACTGGGACTGTCCTCTGGACAATTCTCTGTAGCTTGTGCTAAACTCGCCAATGAAATCATGGCTGTGAGATTATACACAGAAAGAGCAATTCATTATTAAGGTCGGATAGAATGTGTTGCATAATGAGCAGCTGTGAGAGCACAATATGCAAAATAGCATCATTTGTTTCACTTCTGGCTAAATGACCATCAACGTAAATGCACTAGATAAAAATACTGAAGTCCCTATAAAGGCTGATGTATTTAAAAAAAAATAAATAAAAAAATTAATGAGTGTGACTGTATTAATGCGGTGCTCCAAATGACCCTGTTTAAAATCTACATTACAAATAAATCGCAGATACCTGCTGGCAGACTTTACAGACTGTTTCATTTGGAATAATACAGCTGCCCATTTCTTTCTTCCGTTGTTTCATTTCTATACACACAGCATTGGTCTAATATCTACATTATACTCACATTAAACCCAAGTTTTGCGCTTGTAGTTAATTAGCTGATGACATTTGTTAAATATTTAATTAAAATGAGTTTTTTTCCAGTGCACAAAACTTTAAATTAAACAAGAAGCTACGTAACATTCTGAACTTCGACTGAGAAAAGAATCTAAAACCGAATCTGGCTTATATTATAAAATATCAGACCTAATAAAATAAAAACCATGGGAATCGGTAGCCAGAGGAGGGTCGACTAGTCAAACTCTGTATTCATGTAAAAGTACAAGTATTTATGGAAATATTCACTCAAGTAAGAGTAAAAAAGAATCCGATAAAAAATCTACTCCACTAATTAGTTACTAGTTTCTTCTAATTTGATTGACACGAAGCAAAAAACCCTGAATTTGAAACTACTTGGTGAGTTTTTACATCCCGTCTCCTCCAAAGTCTCTCTGTTCTAATGATATAAAACAGATTAAAGTAAAGTAAAGTCAGTCTCAGTCCTGTGATGGACATTAACTTCACATCAGCTGTCATTTACTATCACATCTCACACACACACACAAACACACACACACACACACACACACACACACACACACACACACACACACACACACACACACAGATGTGCTAAACTAAAGAGGGAGATTTGTAAAAGCCTCTCGCAAAGCAGTCACTCCAAAGTCTTGGGGGATTTGCGAACAATTCATATAATTGTTATCGTTTGACAGTAATGAAGGAACGCCGCCAAATGTTTTTTTTTACAAAAAATGTACTTGAGTAACATTAAAAGTACTCGTCATTAAATATACTCTAAAAGTAACGGTTAGCCAAAAAATTTACTCAAGTAAATGTAATGAAGTAAGTGTAATTCGTTACTATCCACATCTGGCGGTAGTGCAGTGGTTAAGTTGTTGGAACGCTGTTCAGAAGATTGTGGGTTTAATTCCCAGCACCACCAATCTGCCACCGCTGAACCCCTGAACAAAGCTTTTAACCCTCAACTGCTCAGTAAGATATATTGAACATGTTAATGCTGCAAATGTTATTAATTAATATTAATTAACTATGATTAAACTAGAGCTATTACACCCCTCTGATGTATGGATGGTTTTCTGCAATAGACTGATATCCTATCCAAAGTGTATCCAGTGCACCAGGACATACCATAACTCTGGTCAAAATAAAGCACTGATACCAAAAGGAAGTGAGATAAAAATCTGGTAATCTGGTCATTTTTGTTAAAATGGCCGTCTATGAAGAAGCAGCCTCTGACCTTCACCCTAAAAAGAATCCCTTTATGTAGGCGTAAAGTTTGGAACACATGAATAAACGTTCTTTACTCTGTCTAGAGCAGCGGTGGGCAATCTGGGTCCTGGAGGGTCGGGGTGTCCTGCACAGTTTAGCTTCAACCCTAATCGAACACAACTAAACCAACTAATCAAGATCTTGCTAGGTTTACTTGAAACTTACAGGTAGGTGTGTTGAGGCAAGTTGGAGCTAAACTCTGCAGGATACCCCGACCCTTCAGGACTGAGATTGCCCACCCCTGATCTAGAGTGACCATAATGCCTTTCATTTTGTATTAAACCCACAATCTTCTGAAGAGCGTTCCGACCGCCTAACCACTGTTCTACACTGTGTAAATTCACATGACTACAGGTGCCCCACCTTGGGCTAATGATCACGTCACATCACCAAGGTGACTGAGGACACTTCCACTCTACCATGAAGACGATCCAGATGTTTTCTAAGGATGTGTGACCACAGTTGCTTACACACACAGTGCGACTGCAAAATTCCTGCCATCTGCTTTTCACCCAAATGAGGATGGGCTCTCTGTTGAGTCTGGTTCCTCTCAAGGTTTCTACCTATTTCCTATCTCTCAGGGAGTTTTTCCTTGCCACTGCCCCCCTTAGCTTGCTCAGCAGGGACAAACTGATTTCTGTTTTATTTACATTGTATAATTATCTTTGGTTGTGTTAAGCTGCTTTGAGACAATGACCAGTGTAAAAAAAATGCCATACAAATAAAATTGAATTGAACTGAACTACTAAAGACACCACTGGTATTATCACTAATAATAATAATAGCAATGGAATTAATAATGTCACTAATTTGATTTTATTATTTAATTAATATTTTAAGTGGCACTTAAATCTACATGTAAGTGATTTTGTAATATTTACCTGCCATCTCTGTCCCAGTCATACACTTCAATCTTTATTGTTCTGGAGAGAGAGAGAAAGAGAGAGAGAGAGAGAGATTACAATGTCATCTTGACCACTGTACAGTAATCATGTTTTACACCAGCCGTTCTTTTTTTTTTCACTCCAATTTCGCTTCAATCAGAGTCTGACATATCTGTAGATCTTCCACTCAATAATCCATAAGCAATTTTCCATCGACTGTGGCCAGCATCACTGATAGACATTTTACCAATCATTACATGGCTGATCAGGGCAAGTAAGCAAGACGTCCAGAGATACAGAGAAAGTGGAATGAATCCTAGACTGCAAAGTGAGTAATTAGTCTTATGTTACAACCCTAGAAGTAAATTGTTTTGCAGAGAGGTTTTAAGAGCAGCGAAAACCACTTACCAAGCGAGTGATATCGTGCACAAATTAGCGATAGATTTCGTCTGAACAGCTTCGGCTAAATTGTGTGAAGGATTTGTAAACCTGCCACAAATAGCGCTGGTTCGAGAATAAGAATAAGCTAATTGTTTTATTAACTGATCTAAGTTTTTCATTTTATTTTTATCTCCCTATTTTAATCAGCTTTAGGCACTGCTACTGTTAGCAGCTACGCTACAAGTAATACATGTACAGCATGATTTTTTTTTGTGTTGGTATATTCAGGCCCTACAGTCTGTGATCAGTTCCAAAACAGCATCGGGACACTTATCACTTCCCTACAAGGGTTTACTGCTGAGTCTGAATCTTCCGAAGCAGTTCAGGCTCCTCAAACTCAAACACTTTCAATTACAGATAAAGCAGAAGCAGGAGGCGATAATCAGAACTCCATTCAGCCCAGACTTGTGTGTGAAGTGTTCGAGAGGAAGCACAAGTGGTCGTTTTTGACTGCTACGGGTTGCCATACTTACAACATTAAAGGTGTCAGAAATGCCTTATAAAGCAATACTTTGTGTGTAACAGTGAATCTTTATAAAAAAACAATATACTTGATAGCGTTGCCATTAAGGGCTGAGTGAGGCAGTGCATTGGCTTAGTGGTTAGCACTGTTGCCTCACAGCCAGAAGGTCCCGGGTTTGATTCCCCTGCAGGCGTCTTTCTGTGTGGAGTTTGCATGTTCTCCCTGGGTTTACCCTGGGTTCTCTGGTTTCCTCCCACAGTCCAAAAACATGTGTTAGATTGATTGGTGATTCTAAATTGTTCATAGAAGTGAGTGTGTGTGGCCCTGTAATGAAATGGCGACCTGTCCAGGGTGTCCCGCTCCTGTCTTTTCCCCTTTCAGAGACGGCTGGGATAGACTCCAGCAGATCCCCAAATTAGGGAATAAGCAGGCATAGAAGATGATAAATTAATTTTCTGTGGCGCTGTGGTGTAGTGGGTATAAGGCACCGTGCACAGCTTTGGCGCCCTGGGTTTGATTCCGGCTTGGGTATTTCCCGGTCCCATCCCCCTTTCTCTATTTAAAAAAACGTTTTTGGAAGAGTGTATTTTTGGCACACTGTGTTTTAATCACAGTTTAACAGCAGCTTTTATCCCATTAAACTCTGTTTTGAGTATATATAATTTATCTGTTTTGTACTTGTTTTATATTTCAAGTCTGTTCTGAGGAATGTAGTAATCGTTTTATCAAACTGGCGGTAATAGAAAAGGGGAGTACATGTTAAAAAAGGGGGAACATAGTAGAACACACTTTTTTGTTTTTTTACAATTTAACAAGATTCTGACTTGGGGCAGGTGTCCTTATCAAGTGCGACTTACATTTATCTCTTACACAACTGAGCAATTAGGAGTGAAGCGCCTTGCTCAGGGGCCCAACAGTGGTGGCTTGGTGATGCTGGGAATCGAACCCTAGCAGTCCAATACCTTAATTATTAAATGTATGTGATGTCATGATATTTTATGTATCCAGAGATATGGTTTAGTACGTTAAACGCGGTTACACAGAGAGCACCCAGCTGACATCTAATATCAATTGGGAGAATTTCTAACTTGGGGAACAAAAACATTCCAAGGAAGGACAAAGGTTCAGAGGGCTGCGGGGGTTGTGGATGCCAGAAATTGTATTAATTATTAGCTACACTAAACACACATCAACTAAAATGTATTATGTAGAATAAGCAAACTCACTAGCACTTATTCCCACATGCTGAGGTCCTACCTGTCATAGTCGCCATTGCACAAGGCTCTGACAGAGATCTTAAAGGCCTGCCATACCGGGTTCAGGGTGTTCTTCACCACTTCTGTTTTATGGCAAATGGTGAATCTGTAACAAGCACAGACAAAAAGAGTCACAAACATAAACTTATCATTCCAAATAATCATACATTTTCCAAATAATCAGTGTATTTATCATATACTCAGCTATTTTAGGTCTGTACTTCCAAAGAATAGTAGTTATATCAGCTAGAATTAGGGGGAAGGTGTACAAGACAGTGGTGAGACAGCTATGATGTATGGTTTAGATACAGTGGTGAGACAGCTATGATGTATGGTTTAGAGACAGTGGTGAGACAGCTATGATGTATGGTTTAGAGACAGTGGTGAGACAGCTATGATGTATGGTTTAGAGGTTTAGACAGTGGTGAGACAGCTGTGATGTATGTATGGTTTAGATACAGTGGTGATGAGACAGCTATGATGTATGGTTTAGAGATACAGTGGTGAGACAGCGCTATGATGTAGAGCAGTGTTGGTTAGAGAGACAGTGGTGAGACAGCTATGATGTATGGTTTAGAGACAGTGGTGAGACAGCTATGATGTATGGTTTAGAGACAGTGGTGAGACAGCTATGATGTATGGTTTAGAGACAGTGGTGAGACAGCTATGATGTATGGTTTAGAGACAGTGGTGAGACAGCTATGATGTATGGTTTAGAGACAGTGGTGAGACAGCTATGATGTATGGTTTAGAGACAGTGGTGCTGAAGATGTTGAGGTTTTTCTTTGGGAGAGACGAGATTGAACAGGATTAGGAACAAGTTCATCAGGGGGACGGCTCATGTTAGATGTTTTGGGGAGAAAGTCAGGGACGTTTCATGGTTTGGACATGTACAGGGGAGGGATAGTGAATATACTGGTAGGAGGATGTTAGAAATGAAGCAACCAGGCAGAAGGCAAAGAGGAAGACCAGAGAGGAGGTATATGGATGCGATAATTGAGGACATGAAGTTAGTGTGTGTGAGTGAAGAGGGTGTAGAGAATAGGGTTAGATGGGGACAGATGATTCGCTGTGGCGACCCCTAAAAGGAAACAGCCAATAGGAGAAGAAGAACTTCCAAAAATACTAGTCAAAATTTAATGTGGGTATCGTGTTGTTTTAGGACAACTTTGATGAACTTAACTTGAAATGTTGACTTCTGATTTTAAAGTTATTGAGGTTAAAAAAAAATTAATCGATGTCGGAACTTAAACCATATAAACTTCTGTGTTTAAAATCACTTTGCAAACACATTTTTTTAATAATCACAATAATGTGAACACGAATTATATTTGAATTGTTATACTGGATCATGTATTATTAAATAATATTATGTAATTAGATTTCACTTATAAACATTATATTGATATTTGGAGTGGAAAAAAAATGACTGATTTAACCAAAAAAATCTTTACTTGATGAAAACAAAATAATTTCGTCACATTCCTATGTGAACTATTTCAGAAAAAAATAATGATAATAATTCACAACACTCTATTTACACTTATATAATTATAATCATATATATGCATCTGTGATACACTTGTTTTAAAATGTAATAAAAAATTATTACCAACATTCTTGCAATCTTTATTAACATTACACAAAAAAATGCACCAACAGCGAAGTTCTGTCCACACACACCTGGCCAAGACATAGGCAGGGTTTACTTATGGACATAACATGCTGCTTCTGAAGCTTTTTTCTGCTATTCAGCTGCACACAAACCTCCTTTTGTCCACCTCACACACAACTCGGATTAAACCTCTTATAAATCTGGTTACAGAGCTATAGCGAAGACAGGTACCACAGGTAGATCAGATCAGACTGTAGTTCTCAACATGGTCTGATGAACTGACTACTTTAACCTGCCCTTGATTTGGACATGACAAGCAATTACTGAAAAAACCCCTAAATAAATGAGTAATCAATTTGTCCTGAATGAGTTTTGGAGGATTGATTCCCTGTGTGTGTTTTTCTTGTTGTCTGCAAGGAAGTAATCAATTCAAACTAACAACTTGTAATCAACGGATTTATTGACACACAAACAGCAAAAGAAGAGACTAATTATAAGGAATCCGATTATAATAAGAAATAATCCTGCAATGCTTTTTACAGCACGTTATATTAGAGATGTTTATTAGCTAATTATACTGCTGTGTGTATGTGTGTATTGGTATCTGTGATAAATCTGTGTATTGTGTGTGCCTTTACATTGTCTAAACAAAAGAACGGATATCTAAGTGGCAGTTAAATCTTTGGACTAATTCGCTCTGTGTGTCCATGCATTACAGTTTTTATGATTTAAAACCTAATAAATCCTAATCCAATTTTCAAACAACAAGTTAACGGTGTTTATTTTTAGGCTAATTAGCCTACTTACGTTCCATCTTCGTTGCTGCGGTAAAAGACGAGGAAAGGGTCAGACTTGCCAAAGAAATCCTTCTTGTCCAGTTTGTTACCACAAAATTGCATCAATACAGACTCCTGTAGGACAAACATACAACCACTGTAACATTAGTGTACAATAATGAAGCATTTGGCAACCAGACCTACCTGTATACAAGCAGATGATATTGTGAAAAATCAACTGGCAGTCTTTTGGATTTGTGTAATTAGCCCTAACCCTAACCCCAGGTGCGAAACTATGGAGACCAATTAGAACTCCCTTTGACAAGAATACTTATCTTCCCAGTGGGTAAGGTGTTGGACTGTTAACTAGAAGATCGGGGTATCATTACAAAATGTACAGTGGTACCTTAACTTACGAGTGTCGTCTCTCAGCCCTTTTTTTGTGTTGAGTTGCAAGCTAAAATTTGGGTTATGAGTTTTAGACAACCAACTGCTATATTTACATTTGCAGCATTTGGCAGACACCCTCATCCAGAGCGACTTACATTTATCTCATTTATACAACTGAGCAATTGGGGGTTAAGGGCCTTGCTCAGGGGCCCAGCAGTGGTGGCTTGGTGGAGCTGGAAATTGAACCCACAATCTTTGGGTTGGTAGTCCAACACCTTAACCATGAGCCACCACTTCGCTATGCTAACTAACTAACTAACTAACGCCACAGTGAACGCCATAACATCCACCCAGCATCCCGTGTGTCACTCAATAGCTATTCGGACATGCGCGTTAGCAAGTGGAGTCGTCTGATCCCCAAGGTAAATGCTGTACATTATACTTAATAAAAGCAGTTTATTCCAGTACATTCTATTGTATTGTTTTTATACAATATTCGTTATTTCTAAGTTTATTTTTCTTACTTAAAAACATGTAACAAAAAAATGTGATGTTTTTTGGGGACCTGGAACAAATCAATGGCATTTAAATTAATTTCAATGGAAAAACTGATTTGACATACGAATAATTTGAGCTCCGTCACGGAACCTGTTAAATGAATGAGTCAAGGCACCACTACATATATACGTAAATATTTTTTCCTTTTTGTATCTCAGTGTGTCTGGAAGCAGCGGTTATAGTACAGTGTCAGTTATGGAAGGTTTTTGAGGTGCCAGTATTAAAAGCATACATTTCTTGGGCCATTTTTGAATCAGTGTTCAATCTCCTCCTTTACCCACTTAGACAACATTGTCCAATGCGACCCCAAAATAAAACACTAAGTGTGTCATACAAAGCAACTGCAATGACACGATTAAAAATTACACACCAGTCAGGATTACTTACTCTGCAGTTGTTCAGTTCCTCAGCCTTTACAATAACTGTGCCACATTTCTTCCCAGGAATGCCGCTGTTGGTGGAAAGAGAAACATTTGAATGCATTAATTACAATATTATTCTTACAGTAATACATACAGTTCACTGTAGGAAAATCTAGATTTAAGGTCTTTGCACACCAAAGTTAACTTTTTTTCGTATTCGTTATTCGAAAAGTTTTCTTTGCTTACAATACTGGAGCCACATATTAAAACAGAAGACCACCAATTTCTGTTAACCAACCGATTCTGAACTCGCAGTATGTATAAAATATGGACACACACACACACACACACATTAAACTACAGGAACGGAATAATTGCATGCAGGGAATTGAAACCATCATACAATAGGCTATAGCAGTGGTTCCGCAATCTGGCTGTTACGTAGCAAGTCTTCTTCTACTTCAATTCTTGTAGCAATCTGCTCGTTGTTCGTAAATTAGTTTTATAAACTAGCGCTGTGTGATAGCCAGGAAAACAACCAATGATTGGTTAAAAAGCCGTGTAATAACAAAATAAGATTGGTTGGTTGAAAAAGGTGTGTAAATTGCACAATTAAAAGAAATAATATTGATCACGCCATCAAACAGATCAAAATGAAAGTAACAAGTCTGGTTTAAAAATATAATCAGTAGAAAATTTGTGCCAAAAAATGAATGATTAAAAGTAAAATGATGACAGAAAAATAGATAGTAAAGTAAAAAGAACTGATACCAGAAAAATCTATTAGGTACTTGTATAACAAAGTATTTGTACTTCATTACTTTCTGTCTTCGCCCCAGGGAAATGTTGCCATGTTTCTTTAGAGAAAACCCCACCTGTAATATTAATCGAATGTAAAACTTAAGCTGAGAAAAGTGTATTAGTCAAACTTTTGACCATGTTCTTTATTTAGAGAGAGAGAGAGAGAGAGAGAGAGAGAGAGAGAATTCACCACAAACATTTTAGGAGCAGATTGTCAGCCTGTTTAGCAGTTTGCTTAGAAAGACCCATCAAGTTAATTCTAATAATAGCTGCTGTGACCTTTGGAAGTCCCTTTAAGGACTGCAATTTTTCGAATGGAAAACCTGCTGTTAGTGTTTCTTACATCTTTTCCTCTCTGTTTTTGTTTTAGTTCCAGCTTAATTGTGTTTTACATCTTTCAGCTTTTATCTTTAGTTATGCTATTGTATACACCTATAGTGTATATTATTGCACCTATAGTGTATATTATTGCACATATACTATTGCACCTATAGTGTATATTATTGCACATATATTATTGCACCTATATGTATATTATTGTATTGTATATGATTGCACCTATATTATTGCAGCACTATATTATGCACATATAGTTATTGCACCTATAGTGTATATTATTGCACCTATAGTGTATATTATTGCACATATATTATTGCACCTATAGTGTATATTATTGCACATATATTATTGCACCTATAGTGTATATTATTGCACATATACTATATTGCACACCTATATGTATTATTGCACATATACTATAGTGTATATTATTGCACCTATATATATATTGCACCTATATACTATTGCACCTATAGTGTAATATTATTGCACCTATATATTATTGCACATATTATTGCACCATATATTGCCTATAGTGTATATTATTGCACATATATTATTGCACCTATAGTGTATATTATTGCACATATATTATTGCACCTATAGTGTATATTATTGCACATATATTGCCCATATATGCACCTATAGCACTATAGTATATATTGCACCTATAGTGTATATTATTGCACATATATTATTGCACCTATAGTGTATATTATTGCACCTATTATATTATTGCACCTATATATTATTGCACATATTGCACCTATAGTGTATATTATTTTCACATAGATTACATATATTATTGCACCTATAGTGTATATTATTGCACATATATTATTGCACCTATAGTGTATATTATTGCACATATACTATTGCACCTATAGTGTATATTATTTCACATATTTATTGCACCTATAGTGTATATTATTATGTATATATTGCACATATATTATTGCACCTATAGTGTATATATTTCACAATAGTTGCACATAGTGTATTTATAGCACATATATTATTGCACCTATAGTGTATATATATTGCACATTTACTATTGCACCTATAGTGTATACATATAGTAGTGCACCTTATTGCACCTCAACATATATTATTGCACCTATAGTGTATATTATTTCACATATATTATTGCACCTATAGTGTATATTATTTCACATATATTATTGCACCTATAGTGTATAATATTGCACATTTACTATTGCACCTATAGTGTATATTATTGCACATATATTATTGCACCTATAGTGTATAATATTGCACATTTACTATTGCACCTATAGTGTATATTATTGCACATATATTATTGCACCTATAGTGTATATTATTGCACATATATTATTGCACCTATAGTGTATATTATTTGACATATTTTATTGCACCTATAGTGTGTATTATTGCACATATATAATTGCACCTATAGTAAATATTATAGCACATATATTATTGCACATTTTATCTGCAATACTATAGGAACCTGTTCAGGAACACTGTATCTGCAGTAAAGTGTTCCACATGGTATTTGTTTAAATTAAATGTGGTATCGTTTAATTTTTTTTCTCTTTCTATATACTTTGACATCTCAAATTAGTTATTCATATAAGAGCCCAACACATGATGAGGTAATATGTTGTGAGAAGAACGAATTTCCTGTACTGTACCTAATTGCATGTCCCTGCAATTAAGTTTTTTTCTTCAAAAAAACAAAATTTCTTTAAAACAAAGTCTATATATTTTTTGCGTTTAGCTAGCTAATAGTAATACCGGTTAATTATAATAAAATGGTGACTAACAGTAGCGAGGGACTGCCTCTGTTAGCAAACACTACTTTTTCTTTCTTTCTTAGAGCAGTTACTTTGAGATATAATCTATAAGCAACTTGCAGTTATACAAATGCGAAGTTTTATCAAATTTGAGCTCTTGGTCTGCTTTTTGCTTATTATTCTTATGAAGAAAGTTAACAAAGGCATGACTGACATCACAGAATTCTATAAGGCTGATTAGTTGACTATAAACTGTCTGACGTGCCATAGAAAATCAAGAACTCCATATCCTCTAGTCCACCTGTCTACAGTCGATGCCGGGATGCTGTACAGACATAAACATCCATCAAGTGTTAATGGATCAGGACACATCCGGATACAAGTTTGTAGAGTCAATTTTATAAATTAATAATAAACTGAATTATAGCCTTGTAAAAATGTTAGAACTTAAGTATATGTATATTTAAAGCATTACATTCATCAGATGATAAAAAATCAATAAACATTTCCTCCAATAATATTTCAAACCCAGAGAGTTATGCAGAGACAGTTGTTTTAGGAGTATATGAGAAGCCTGGCTACACCTATAAAATCTTAGCAATTTACTGCAACAGTTCCTTTTGTATCAAACTGTTTTTTGACGGACTCAGTACTCACTGACTTAAACAATTAGTAGTCACTATTCCAACTTTATAGAGAAATAGAGATTTAGGCAGGACACGAATGAGGGCACCCTCCCTGCTTCAATTTCCCTACTTTAAATAGCCTGCTTATTTTTAATGTTCATAAGCCTATTTTCATTGTTCATCCCAATTCCCATTGTCTCCCAAGTTCTAGGTTTTTCTGATCCATCCCACCTTCTTCAATTCCCATTAAAACTTCGAGTACCTAGTTTCCTTATCTCCTTCCTGTCTAGTCCCACTGTTAGGACCACTTGACTGCTGCTGCCTAAAAAAGAAACCTTTTTACTTAAAGACAGTGTTGTGTGTTGGGTCACCAGTAGCAAACAATTAAGGTAAGTAATTACACCATTTCAAGCATTTTACTTGCGCTCGGTAAAAAAACCTGTGATATCAGTGGAACATCACCGACATATTCGCTTATATCGGCCAATAAAATCGACAAACTGATATATCGGTCAGGCTCTACTGTCTATGTGAAAAGTTTCAAATACAAAAAAGTCAAGAAGCTTTTCTTGTCTTTTCAGCCATAGAAGAATTACACAGTGAGGCTTATAATATGATTTAATTGCTGCTATTCTCACATGATGTACATAACGATCATCCTGTTTTAAGCAACATTACATGCCCCAATTATGAATGGCCACATAGCAATTATGATAACTGGCTTGCAATATTATCTAACAGCCATTAGCATTGACCTCTTACTCCTTTCCTTACACCATTTAGATAGAAGCTACATACGCACATACTATTCAAGTCAAGGCCCCTTTATTTCTATAGCAATTTAAAACAATCGAGATTGTGTTAAAGCAGCTTTACAGAATCAAATCAAATAAGACAATACAGCGAAAACTCACTAAAACACACTCAGTTTAATTAATATCGGTAAATTAAGAGTCCCTAACTAAGCAAGTCAGCGGCGACAGCGGCAAGAAACCAAAACTTCATCAGTGACAGAATGGAGAAAAAAACCTTGGGAGAAACCATGTTCTGTCGGGGGGTCAGTACTGTTACTAGTAATGAAACAAATGTGAGGGGACCCCAAAAGTGCATGGGCACCCTAACGTTCCACCCTTAATGGGGAAGTAATACATCCTTATTAAATCAGTACACATTCCATTACTTACCAGGAGAGTCTATTAATTAAAATATAATGTCATGTCAAAGCAATGAATCACAGATGTCACAGTGTGCTATTTTTGGTTTAATATCAAGGGTTTACAGCAGGGGTGGGAAATCTCAGTCCTGGAAGGTCAGGGTGTCCTGCAGAGTTTATCTTCAACCCTAATCAAACACACCTGAACCAACTAATCAAGATCTTGTTAGGTACACTTGAGTGTGTAAAGGCAAGTTGAAGCTAAACTCTGCAGGACACCCTGACCCTCCAGGACCAAGATTGCCCACCCCTGGTTTAAATAAATCTTGCACGGCAAAAAGTATCATATACTAGCTTATTACATCACAGCAACAAATTTCTGAATTTTTCCCACACGACTTTTATCAATAAATGCTTTAAATTATCTGCTAATAAGACAAAAGTGACAAACAAAATCATTGTTATTTTTACTGTATGGCAACCAACAAGCCACTGTTGCACCCTATCGGTCAAACAAAATCTTCAGAGCATTGAACTGTTCATAACATGACCTGAAAAACAAAAGGAAGACAGTGAGAGAGAAAAAAAGCAAAGCTGAGGTCTCCATGACAACCCCAGCCATTAAGCTGGGCAAAGGACCCCAGCAGAGATAATGATTATATTTCTGCATGAATATATTTCTGCAGCTCTGCCTCCCGGACATGGGTTCATTCATATTTCACTGCGATAACACTGTCACCTAAATAAAACTCAAAGTGAACACTGGAGCTGGAGGACCAGGGGTATAAAAGAACTGCTATAAAATTGAGAATTTATTGCAGACTGTTTTTGTACTGTTTAATTATTGTTATTAATTATTAATTAACTGTCATGTTTTAGGGCTGAAGGTGGATTCAAAATGCATTAAATAGCTCACCATAAACGTATCGCCATTACAAAGATACCCCAAACAACAGCCTGGTCATACAAATTAAAACACAACGAACGAAAATACGAACATAAGTAAAAATTGAGAAGACTTATCGTCTTAACGAACGTAAGTAAGTAAGAACGAAAGACGAGAAAAACGAAAGAACGAATTTAAGAAGTCTTATTGTACGAACGAACATAAGTATAAAACGAACGTAAGTAAGAACGAATGTCAGTAAGAGCAAACCTAAGTAAGAATGAAAGAAGAAAAAAAATTAAAGAATGAAATTGAGAAGTCTTATTGTACGAACGAACGCAAGTAAAAGCGAACGTAATAAGAATGAACGTAAGCAAAAACTAAAAAAGAAAAAACTGAATAAACGAAATTGAGAAAACGTATTGTACCAAAGAACAAACAAAAGTACAAACGAACATAAGTAAGAACAAAGAGAAGAAAGAAATTGCGAAGTCTTATTGTACAAATCACCGACATAAATAAAAAAACAAATGTAAGTAAGAACGAAAAAAGAAATAAAAATAAAAGAACAAAATTGAGAAGACTTATTGCAGACTGTTTTTGTACTGTTTAATTATTGTTATTAAATTATTAACTAATTGTTATGATTCAGGGCTGAAAGTGGATTTAAAATGCATCAAATAGATCACCAAAACAACAGCCTGGTCATACGAAGGTGATTAAAACAAATATCAACTTGACTAAGAAACTCATTTTAAGACACAAAAGGAAATACTGGAACACACAAACAAAGTAGCGTTCATTCAAAACATGCAGGGTCGCCCTCTGGTTGTCCGGCAGAAAAATATACTAGTATTCATGATGCTTAAAATAATAGGACATTTGACTTTTAATTTATGTCATATAGGAAATATTTTGTGTACGGAATAAATTTAAAAAAATGCCCCGATGACTAGGCCAGAGGCAAAGGTGGTAAGAAAAACCCCAGATGAGTAAACAGGATTTAATGAGTGTCTACAGTGTGTCTGCATTGTGAATTTTAACACCACTCTTTCACTGCCTTGTGAAATAGACTCATATTTCTTCTTAGGTGCAAACTATGAGGAAAAAAATTATACTTGTTTTTTTAATGGAATTTGTTTGTAACAATGAATAAACAAATAATAAAAATTTAGGCACGGTTGCCTCACAGCAAAAAGGTCCCGGGTTCGATTCCCCTTTCTGTAAATTCTAATAAGAAAGCATGAATTTACAATCAGCATCCCGAAAGAATGCGCTAATTAAGTGCCGGTTACACTGCAGCGGAACAGCTGTTTTTCGAATCGTCTCACGTTCAATTATCTCATCCTTCACCCCCATCAGTACAGACTTGAATGAAATAACAATCATCATTAAAAGCAATCTTAGATGTTCGGCTTAAGTCCCTCGTTCTGTTTTTCAAAAATCCATTTCCGTACTCTTTTTTTTAAAGATAGCTGCTCAATGGATGACCTTTACTGCTACAGAACAACTCATTGCAATGTATTGAAAAACTAATCAAACTTGATTTATTCTTTCACAGCAGGACTGGAATTTATAGTCAAACATTTTTGTGCTTCCACTTAAGCAGCGAGGGTGGATTTGAAAAACAAGGTACATAGATAAGATCTCAGAGTAGTAAATTAGAGACAGTTTGTTCTACAGTGAAAGCTCTGGTATGTTGAGTGAACTCAACTGATCGAGTAAATTTGTTGCCTCCATTTCATAAGCAATGGGCCAAACCTAACCCTAACCCTAACCCTAACCCTAACCTATATTTAAGTACACAGGTCACATAACTTGGTGCTCATGTAGACCCTAGCAAAAGTTCAAACTCCCGTCCTCTCCTTTGCGGTACCAGACGAGACGTAAAGCTAAAAAGAGCTAAAAAGTTAAAAAGAAGCTACGTTAAGTTAAAAAGCGTTTTTGTTTCATGTTTCACGGTTATGTTCATGTTTTGAGTTTCTCGTTTCGTCTTCATGTCTTTTGTTTACTCGTCATGTGATCATTGTTTCCCCTACATGTTCCTGTCATGTGAATCCCCTATCCATGTGTCATGTTTCTATTGGTCTTAGTCCTGTCTTGTCATTGGTTTGTTTTGGTCATGTGTCCCTTCTTGGGGAATGAACAAAAGAAATTGAACGAAAGTAATTACAAAAGAAAGAAAGTAAGAACGACCGAAAGAACGAACAAAAGAATGAACGAAAAAAGAAGGAACAAACTAAGGAAAGCATGAAAAACTAAAGCAAGAAAGAACGAAAGAACGAACAAAAGACCGAATGTAAGAACGAAATAAAGTAATAAAAAAAGTAAGAATGAATAAAAGAAGGACAAATGAATGAACGAAAAAACGAAAAAAGAACAATAGAAAGTAAGAAAGAAATCAGGAACCAACATAAGTACAAAAGAACGTAAGAAGGTAAGAACGAACGATAGAAAGTAGGAACGAAGGTAAGAACAATTCCTTTCTATTCTGTTTCTCTCTCCTGCCATCCACAGACAGGGCTTATAATAGCACCATAAAGACAAGCTGAGAGACGTCTCATTCTGTTCCTTCTTTAGGCGGAGACTCCCGAAAGCAGGCTGGTGTGTGTGTGTGTGTGTGTGTGCTGATTAAACTGTGTGTGCTGATTATATCTGTGATTAACTGTTGTTAAGGTTGTTAAAGGTGCCCCCCATTAGGGTGGAAATGCAGGTGTGTTGCCTTGCCGCAGTTTTTACTTTTTTTAGATACCGTTTTTAACTACTAAAGTAAACTGTAAGACAGTTACATAACCATATCTTAATCTTCAGTCTAATTACTTGGCATCTGATCTTTAATAAGAGTTAATAAGAACGAAAAGCTAAAACTTCGGAAAACTTAAACAATAAGCAGAAGCTCTGCAAACTTTTAATTTAATAAATCTAAATAAAAATAAGTATACAATATGTATTTATTTTACCGTATTAACAATACAATCCCACAAACACACCATAAACTAGGTCTACCCTGAACTGGTGGCCTAGGCAAGATTGTAGAGTATTTACACACACACACACACACACACCCTACCAAGAAAAATCCTTAAAATGCAGATTTTTAAACTAATATATATGTGAATGCATAAGTACTAATGTATTATGGTCACATCATGATGCAGATGCGCATGTTTTCCAACATGACGTGTTGTAGTGTGAGAGTGTGTGTGTGTGGCCCTGTGATGGACTGGCGTCCTTTCCAGGGTGCACTTTGTGTGTGAAGGTTGCATGTTCTCTCTGTGCTTGCGTGGGTTTACTCCGGGTTCTCTAGTTTCCTTCCACCGGATTCTAAATTGCCCATAGGAGTGAGTGTGGGTGTGTGGGTGTGTGTGTGTGTGGCCTTGTGATGTACAGGTGATAGACTCCAGCAAATCCTTGTGACCCCGAATTAGGGAATAAGCAAGTATAAAGCATGAATAAATGATTTTTCATTGAGGTCAATTTTATTTTGTTCTAGCTGAAAAAAATATAGAAAAAATATATAAAAACAAAATTTTTGGTTGATATATGGGTGAAGGAGCGCACCATGGTCACAAGAGGACGCACTTCCGGAAAATAAAAAAAGAAAACCTCTCGTGTAGTGCCCCCCCAGTCATTTTGCACCCTAAGCAGCTGCCTATATCGCCTATGCCATGGGCCGCCCCTGACTGCAGCATTAAGATTTCTTTTTACTGGAACTAAAAGACCCAAACATCACTAAAACCCAAACACTGATCTTCAGGAAGACAGGGTGTGTTACGAATGATGTGGAGGAACTTGAGAGTTTTACACAGAAAACTGACCTTAAACCCAAATGAACACCTATGAGATTAACTGCATCCCAGACCTTCTCACCACAACACCAGTGTCTAACATCACTACAGCTATTGAGTCAATACTCAATAAGACACTCCACAATCCAGTGGAGGTTTAGATACACTCCACAATCCACAATCCAGTGGAGGTTTAGATACACTCCACAATCCACAATCCAGTGGAGGTTTAGATACACTCCACAATCCACAATCCAGTGGAGGTTCCGATACACTCCACAATCCAGTGGAGGTTCTTATAGAAGTGTTAGTAAAACTACACAAGTTATATGATGTTTAAAAATCCATACAGACGGAACAGCCAGGTGTCCCAATACTTTTGTTCATATAGAGTAGATTTTAAACTATTCTCTGAAGTGGTATCATGTGAGGCTCAGCTGTGGAAGTGCTTTTTTCATTGACATTTTTATTTTCATTGACATTTCAGTCAAATTTCAGTCATTTTCCGAAACACACCAGAAAATGAACTTCTCAGAATTTAGAGTTTCGTTTATATAAAATTTCAAATGTTAAGTTATTCAGTGATGTATTTTTGTGTAGCTTTTGCGTTAATTACAGGATCCAGTAACTCAACATTCTTAAGCATTCTGCAGCAACAACAACCATCAAAAACAAAACACCTCAACCAACACAAACAAGTTAGCTTAAAGAGATAAGGAATGCGCTAATTAAAAAATTAGCTATAAGTGCGTAAAATATATTTTTTATATACTTTTATTTATTTTATACAACTGAGCAATCAGGGGTATATCACTATATCACTATATTCACTATATTACTATATTCACTATATTCACTATATTTACTATATTCACTATATTCACTATATTTACTATATTTACTATATTCACTATATTTACTATATTCACTATATTCACTATATTTACTATATTCACTATATTTACTATATTCACTATATTCACTATATAAGCAATCATTTATTGACGGCTCAAAACAAAGGCCAAAAAAGTTGAAAGGAAAAAAGTTTCACTATTTGTAATGAATTACATTAAAAAAACCTGGAAAAAGGGTAGAACGGTGGCTTAGTGGTTAGCATGGTTGCCTCCCAGTAAGAAGGTCCTGGGTTCAATCCCCCTGCAGGGGTCAGGGAATAAGCAGGTATAGAAGGTGAATGAATGAAACCCTAAAAAATATATTATTATTAGTTTTATATAGTATTATTAGTTATATTATTAGTTATATTTTTGTTGAATACATTTTTTTTACTGTGAGAGTAGATAAAATATACGTACTTTAAAATAAACAACTATTTTATCTAAAACTAATAATTACTAAATATTGTTTTGTAATGTTTTTTTATTTGGATATCAATAGTCAGTTCTACTTACATTTCACATTTACAGTATTTGGTAGACGCCTGTATCCAGAGCGACATGGGGATTAGGAATGGCGCTTGGAATCCAACACCTTAACCACTGTGCCACCACTTCCCCACAGCCATACTATTGTAAAGAGCACAAATATCTTCTTCATACTTTAAATAATAATGATCCTGACCCTTCACATGAGCCTTCATTAAATCCTCTGTGTTCCATCAGATATCGACACCCTCATACGGTGTGATCCTAAAAGGTTCCCGCTGTTTCTTTCAAGAAGCTTCACAGAAATCAGAGCAGAGCCGCAAACGGTGTTATCAGGAAAAGGAAGAGTGTATTACGACAGCCTTATTCGATTAACATTGGCTTCCTATTAGGTTTCGTACTGACTATAAAGTTAAAAGAATCTTTAATGGGTTAGGCTTGGCATATCATGTTGATCTATTAAATCATCATGGCCCATCTCGACCACTTTGCTCGGCTGATGGGGGCTTAGTTCAGAATATTAGAATTCCTAGCAACTCAGTTAAAGCGCTGGAACGTTTTAAATCTCATTCCTTTTAAAATGTCCATATAAAATGTTAGAAAAGCACCAGACCAGGAGAGAAGACCACAAAAGATTCTACACCAACATTGTACACCAGCAGTTTTTGGGGGGTTTAATCTTATTGTCGTGTTGTATAAAGTGTGTTTCAATGTTGTATGAAACAAAAACTAGTACATGGAAAAATATACAGTAACACCTTGAACATTGACGAGGTTAAGTTCCAGAACCCGTCGCGGATCAGAAGAAATTGCAAATGTTTGGTACGAGTCGCTAAATATGTTAATAAATGCTTATTCTTCACTCATACACTAGTGACAGTATGTACACAAAGCATCCGAGCTACAAGCTAATCAGCAATGAAGACAGCTGGTACCCTGGAAGAAATTCGGCCAACTAAATCCCAACCCTTCCAGCCAATAGCGTGTCATCATGGAGCCTACGTCATGGCCCAAACCGATACAGTCTGCACTTGCTATGAACACTAGCAAAGAATTTTATTATAATTTTTGTGTTGAATTTACGTTAACATTTATTAACTATTACAAAATAGTAAATTAACTACAGTATTTTTCTAATAATTATGTAACCATTAACTTTCCAAAGAGAACTTTGCGAATGGGTATCACATCTTTGTAAAGGTAACAGTACAGCTACTTTACGTAAAATGGAACATTTAATAAGAAAGCTAAGATTTTTTGGAAGAAATTTCTTTAACTGATTTCTCGTATGTCTTAGCTTTTCCCCAAAAAACTGTAGAATTTTCATTAAGAAATTTTCCTAATTGATTTTACTCTAAAAAAGCATAATTACTTCAAAAATCAAACATAAACACTACTGAAGGGGTTTTAGAGAATTTCGCAAATTTTGCAGATCTGTAAAAAAAATTGCAAATGAGTTCGCTCCAATAATAATTTCACGTATCCGTAAATTTGCAAATCCATAAAACTCGAATGCACCAGGTATCACTGTATTATCATTGTTATACATAGCAATGCACCAAGATGTTATTGCATTGCTAAACAATATAAGGTCTTTTATAGAGTAAAATGGAAAATGAAAATGCCTCACAAACAATTTATGTTAAACTGATTTATTTATAACGTTGTTTATGAAATGCTTGTCAGCAGATCAGACCAGAGAAGTATTTCAATCCTGTCCAACTTAGTTTTTTTTTATGTTGACTTAAGAATTATGCACACATAGTTTTGAAAGTCACTCTGCGTTCTCTTCAAGTCGGAAATACCTAACATACCCTAAACTCGCAAGGAAATGAACTTCTCATAAGAGTTTATGTAATAAGAGAGTTATGGTATTTTGTGTGTAACTTTAGCTTTTTTTACAGGATCCAGTAATTCAACATTCTTAAACATTCTGCAGCAACAACCATCACGGAACAAAAACGAAATGGCTTAAAGAGATAAGGAATGCGCTAATTAAAACATTAACTATAATTGCCTAACATATATATTTTTATTACATTTTTAGATACATACTGTAAGTAACTCTTACAAGCTACAACATTTAACATAAGACTAAACGCTTACACTAATTCATGACCCAGCAGCTGATAACAGATGATTGAACCAGTGTTTGCTAACAAAATGAACCATATAGTAACACACATGAATGATCTAACATGTACTGATCTCTATTTACAAGGGGTATCATTATTTTTCCGTTATTGTTATTTAACTGTCACGACTCCATCTCTTAACCACCGGAGGGCGCCTTCGCCCGAATACTAGCACCACTTCCGGTATCATTTCTAGAGTTAACCGTTTATCTGCTAGAGCGATGATCTCCTCGTTGCGAAAAGTTGTTTCTAGCCATCATACTGAGCGTTTTTCCGTTGTACTGTTTGTTACGTTATGGATTTATGCTACGGTTTGTTTACGATTTCTGTCTTTGCCGGATTTGTTTGTTTTGTGTTATAGTGTTTTCCATGTACCGAACTTTGCCTGGATATCTACTACGTTTATTTCTCAGCAATATGGATTCTTTTTCAGTCGACTTTTATACATTAACCTTGTTTTGATTGGTACTTCAGTCTAAACATTTATTTAAACCAACCACCGACCAGTGGAAATCCTTAAAAGTGATTTGAAAGACTTGTATGGTGGACACCAAACACAATCCATAACCATAAAGTAGATACATTTTTTAAAGACTTTTATCTATGGACTCTATCTATAGAGTCTTGAGTGTCAGTACTCTGTAACAGTCATGGTGCTTTGCAAAGCAAATGATATGGTTTTTTTTACGCTTTTTTTGCCAATCCGAAAAAAAGGATCCGATCCGTGACTCAAAAACCGTAATGTGATCCGAACCGTAAGTTTAGTGATTCCGTTGCACCGCTAACAGCTAGATGTGTTGAAGTTGGGAAATAGATAAACATGTCATGCTGGTTCTTACCCAAGAGGTTTGACTAGCCGACTCCCCAGAGAGCCCACTACCTCCCCTAGAGTACAGTACGCCTGACCCAGGAAGTCCTGCAGAGAGAACGAGAGAAAAAAGGAGAGAATAAGAGACAGAAGACAGACAGACAGACAGACAGGAAAACAAACAAGTAAAATAAAAACGTTATACATTCTCAAAAATTGTGTAAACATGGATTTTGCTCTAAAAGAAGAAAGTCTTGGAAAAAAAGGAGGGAATAGACGGATACACAGCAGCATGGTGTGATCTTTTCGTTCTTGCCAGTCATTATGAGTGCTGTAATATTCTTTTCCTTCCCTTGATCTGATCTGCAAAAGGCATGAGAATATATCCAGCCCTTCACCTTTGCTCTACCAGCTGAAGCTTTGATACAAACCCAGAGGAAAGTTTATAATGACAGCCGCCCAGCTCTTCCAGCATCTCTATAATGAGCTACAACTGACTGCAACTGACGTGGTTGCAGGCCAAAAAAGGGTTAATAGGAAACTGGGCCAAGAGATTGTTCTTGCGGTGGCTAATGGAAATGGAATAGTGTGTTGAAAGTTTGACTGACCAAAACTTAATGGATTGGGCTCTATTAAATAAAACACATGTAGCACAAGCAGACAATAAATTGATTATTTTTGGTTTATCTTTTGTACTTACTGAATCTAATAGTTTATTATAATAAAGGCATGTAATTAAGCTGTAATTAAGCAGTAATAATATCTGGCATACATAACAGTATCAAACCTTTAACACACATTGCAGGTATGAATGTGTCAGATTCAGCAGGAATTTCAGATACCATGATACATCTACATTTCAAGCATTTCTTTCCAGAGTGACTTACATTTAGCTCTTTTATACAACTGAGCAATTAGGGGTTAAGGACCTTGCTCGGGAGCCCAGAGGTGGGAACTTAGTGATGCCAGACCTCACATTCTTATACCAAACCTTTCCAATCTCACTTTACAAAAACGTACAAGATATAAAACTAACCTTCGAAGCATATGTGAGTATTAGTTAATACAAAATTTTAAAATCAAAATGAACTCAACACTAAATGATAGCATTAGGAAAACATTAGGAAAACATTCTACAGGATATACTAGATGTCTGAGAGAAGTGGTAGCACAGCGGTTAAGGTGTTGGACTGCTAATTGGAAGATCGCTGTTCTATTCACAGCACTGCCAAGTTGCCACTGATGGAGCCCTGAGCGAGACCCTCAACCCCCAGTTATTCTCATTACATTATAAATGTAAGGCTCTTTGGATGAGAGTGTCTGCCAAATAATGTGAATGTAAAGTGGTGGTTTGTGAAGATTGTGGGTTCGATTCCCAGCTCCACCAAGTTGCCGCTGCTGGGCTTCTGAGCAAGGCTGTTAACCCTCAATTGCTTAAATGTATAAATTTAAGTCGCTCTGGATAAGGGCGTCTGCCAAATGCTGTAAATGTCTGTAAATTCTACTGTGACATTTTAAAAAAGGGTCTCCAAGGATGACCTGCTCTAGAACATCACATCAATGTTGAGAAGCACTGACAAAAAAAGCAAGCCATGCAGTGTGTGGCTTAAATGAAAACAAACTTTTTCTACAAAATACATCTCTATTTTTATTTCTCAGCAATACCAAACATTTCATTCTGTTTGACTCCGTCTGTTTTTCCAGCCTTGTGGCAGCTTGTTTTTTGTTCCCTGTCTAAAGAAATAATAGAAGCAGACTCCAGAGACAAATGCGACATCTAAAACACTAAAATAGCCAGCAATGACATAAATCACAAGTGGAATAATCACGAGAGGACAGCTGACAGACGTCAAATTTTCCTGGCATTTGACATGTCTTGAAACTGTAAATGTAAAATAACTATAAATGTCTTCATTTTGTCACATATACTTTTTTACAGCACAGTGAAATTCTTTCTTCCCATCTTAGTAAGTTGGGGGTCTGAGCTCAGGGTCAGTTATGATACAGTGCCCCTGAAGCAAGAAGGGTTAAGGGTCTTGCTCAAGGTCCCAACAATAGCTGGCTGCAATATTGGGGTTTGAACCCAGGTCTTCTTGGTCTTCAGAATAACAAGCAGCACCTTAACCATTTGAGCCATCACTGCCCTCACAGGAAGTGCTAGCGGAAGTGGTGCTAGTACTCAGATAAAGCTGACGGTGAAGGTAGAGGTTGGAATTCTTACAGGTACCTTGGTTGAGCTGAGAATCTTCCGGTTAGCAATATGTTATGTGCTTCATTTAGCATACCTTTAATGTTGACACATTGGAATGCAATAACAGCTAAGCAACTTAAACAGTAAACTGGGGTCAGAGCACAGGGTCAGTCGTAATACTGTAGCTTTGGAGCAGGAGGTGGGATAAGAGTCTTGCTTAGAACCCATTGTTGGTAGCTTGGCAGGGTTTTTAAGCCAACACTGCCCACAACTACTGCCCATTACAAGTTTGACGCACAAGTTCACCCTTTCTGCTGTATTTGCTTGGATTATTATGCGATAAATGGAATTGCAAGAACACTTTTACACAGATGAGTAAACCCGTATTTCCAATTCAGTAAAAAAAACCCCAAAATTGCTTAAGAATAACAAAATAATAAATAACAATCTTCTGTGCTTTATATGCGTGGCACTAAAGGCATAATTTAGTGCTTGTGAATGGAGGGTGGGATCTTGGACAAATTGAGGGTGATGTAATGAATAACTGTTCACCAGTGTATTATTAATGATGCACTATTTTTAGTCCGCCCTGCAGTGAATATGTGACTAGCAGGCAACGCAGTGGCAAAGTGAAACAACTCCTCCTTAATAGAAATCTGCAGGGTGTGTTGAATTTTTATTTCAGTGTAAAGTACATATTTGAGTTAGAAAAGGGTGTGATGTAAAGCAGGATAGGAAATAAATCCAGATAAATCAAAAACACATTCTCACCTAAACCTCTTGAGTCTCTACTGTTCCCAACTTCACTGAAGGTGTTAGAATACCATCTCTATTTGTATAGAAAATAAAACCAGGCTATCCAACCTTGGTAAACTCCTCGCATATAGCTACACAGCTAAACCTTTCACTTCCAATATTACATTTCCTTTTTATTCCCCAATGTAGCCAAAATTGTAGCTAAAAATACGCTTCATTAGATAAAATAAGTCTTTCATTTCATTTACTACTGGCTTGAAGTTTATATAATAAACTAGAATAACTAAATACAGATAAATTTCAATATTTACCTTCATTACAATTTGGAAATTAAAAAAAATAATAATAAAAACAATTTTTTAGTATTAAAATCAGTTCACTGAGAATTCCACATACCACCATTTTCAAGAATGGTAGTGGTTTAACAGGAATCAGTGGTGTACTTACATGTTTGGAAAGATTGCTGCTCTTTGAGTCCACATCATACCTGCAAAACGGAAAAAAAATAAGTACTTTGCCGTCCTTTGCATCATTTTTATATCATCTAATGACTGTAAATATTCAAAATGGCATCACTTTGAAATATTACACTGTTACACACCTAAACAATGAACTCTGTATTGGTTTATTAGTCTTTCAGGTAAAAAATCTATTCACAATCTATCCACTGATTTTTGTTTGTTTTTGTTTAACTCTCTTAATCAGGAAATAAGTTTTTTTTGTGGCTGCGAACCATTTCGTAAAAACCTACACCCTCTGCTTCCTCACTGCTGCTTCCGAAATGAAAGGACTGATTCAGCGGGGACAAATAAACCTGCTGACTGGAAAGCAAGCGTCACCTTGAGCTACACACATGCAGCCATTCAATCAAACCAACAGCTAAACGGCAAACATCCAACTGACATCGCCATTGCATCAGACTCCTCCGTCTAGACTTCTCCTAAAACACACTTGTAATTGTTCCCCAAACCATTCGGGCTAAGAAAATCTGAATACAGCATGACACCATTTCATGGCCGTGAAAAAACACAAAAAAACCCCAAAATAACCAAAGTACAACCTCTTCGACTGGGCAGCAAACTCAATAACCCCACCCACCATTCAATGACACACAGCTTAATAATTCTCAAGAAAACCATCAGTAAAATACACACACCAATCCAGCCTGACATTAATGTATATTATAGTATTATTATTATATATTTATATATTCAGCTATAAATGTTAGATGTTTTAGGGAGAAAGTCAGGGAATCCAGGTTAAGGTGGTTTGGACATGTCCAGAGGAAGGATAGTGAATATACTGGTAGGAGGATGTTAGAAATGAAGCTACCAGGCAGAAGGTAAAGAGGAAGACCAGAGAGGAGGTATATGGATGCGATAAACGAGGACAAGAAGTTGTTGTGTTTGAGTGAAGAGGAAAATAGGGTTGGGTGGAGATGGAGGATGTAGGGAACAGGGTTGGGTGGAGACAGAGGATGTAGAGAACAGTATTGGGTGGAGACGGAGGATGTAGAGAACAGGGTTAGGTGGAGACAGAGGATGTAGAGAATAGCGTTGGGTGGAGACGGAGGAGGATGTAGAAAACAGGGTTGGGTGGAGACTGAGGATGTAGAGAATGGGGTTGGGTGGAGACGGAGGATGTAGAGAACAGGGTTAGGCGGAGACAGAGGATGTAGAGAATAGCGTTGGGTGGAGACGGAGGATGTAGAATATAGGGTTGGATGGAGACTGAGGATGTAGAGAATGGTGTTGGGTGGGGACGGAGGATGTAGAGAATAGGGTTGGGTGAAGACAGAGGATGTAGAAAACAGGGTTGGGTGGAGACAGACGATGTAGAGAATAGGGAAGGGTAGGGATGGCGGATGTAGAGAATAGGGTTGGGTGGGGATGGAGGATGTAGAGAATAGGGTTGGGTGGAGACAGAGGATGTAGAGAATAGGGTTGGGTGGGGATGGCGGATG
This sequence comes from Bagarius yarrelli, assembly GCA_005784505.1. Lineage (NCBI taxonomy): Eukaryota > Metazoa > Chordata > Actinopteri > Siluriformes > Sisoridae > Bagarius > Bagarius yarrelli. Next base: position 1,611,677 of record VCAZ01000001.1, on the reverse strand, counting down.
TAGAGAATAGGGTTGGGTGGAGACAGATGATTGCTGTGGCGACCTCTGAAAGGGAACAGCAGAAAGTTGAAGAAGATGAAGAAGAAGATTAATCTTTATATGTTCATAATTATAAATAATGAATTAAATATATAAGTAAAGGAATGTGTAATTACAGTTATATTACTAACAGAAGGTAAAGTTCATTTAAAAATTTTTTTTTTTTACAATTAAATCAATTAAAAACACATTAAACAGTGAAACCACTGGCATGTAAAGTGATTAATCAGACTGTGTGTCAGTAGCACCTGTCCAGGGCGGTTATACTGTATAATCAGGCCACAAATAAACAGACAACTTTTAACCTGTAACTTAGATACAGCAACACACACTTACACACCCACACACACACACTAATGTCTGTCAGTGACACAAACACATTTCCACCTAACTTATGCAGGTGTAATACAGGACTCAAGAGACATAAAGGCAAAAATAAAAGAGTCTGTAGACTTACACAGTCAGTGCAGATTGGAGTGTGCTGTCCACCCACACTATCAGCTGAGCCTCCAGGGGAAGACACTCTCCCACACACTCTCTTACACACACTCTCACATACCCAAACTAACAATTCCCCGTTTACACTTTCAGTCTGACCGGGCCATAGACGAATTCTTTTCCTTTTAGCTATTTATAGTTGTGTGCTTTTGCGTCTCAGTTATTGGTGCATCTGTAGAACAAAACGCTGAATCTCTGTCAAACGACAGAGCATCAGGTGTGTGTGTGTGTGTGTGTGTGTGTTTCTTTCTAAATGCATTAAAGGATGTAAATGAATGCTGTTTCTATTTATAGTAGTGGCTAAAAGAGTCACGTGCCATTTGGAGAATTATAGTCTATACATTCAGGTTGAAATTTCCCTTTTTTTTTTTCGTTAAAAAAGTCGCAGGTTCCACTGTCGCTGGCCATGCTTCAGTACCCAAACCTCCTCAGTGGAAGATATCTTGCTACCTTGCTTACCCGAAAAAGGTACGTCCTGTTGCTTATGTTTATATAGCATTACTTCCTGGTCAATTACATCACGCTTTTTTTTTTTTTTTTTTTTTAATGGTGAAAATGCACACCTGCTTTAGAGCAAAGGTTATAAAATGTCATGCGTAGCTGTACTCCGGTGACATGGGTTCGATTCTGGCTCGGGTCCTTCCAAACCCCCCCAAAATCATCTCTGACCTTTAAATTTGGGGGTGGGGGGCGTCCGCAAATCTTTCAATGCTATGTCTCGATCCCATGTAACCCTGAAGACGTTTTCTCTGTGATTGATAGATCTGGTCTAGTGGCCAACGCAGGGTCAGAGGGGCTTTTTGAGCATAAATGTGGTTCTCTGTGTACAGCACATCCAGTTTTACACAAATGATTCACTCTTTTTTAAATTTCCTATCATTACCCAAAATATGCATGACTTAGTACAGTATCAAAACTGACACACACACTCACACACACACACACATGCACAATGTACTTACAGATCAAAACGAAGGTTCTGCCTCTCTTCAAAAAAGTAATCCAGAATAAACTTGCGCACAAAGTCAGGGTTTAGTGTGTTATCGATGACTTCTGTCCTCCCGTACTGAAAAAAAAAGACAGACAGTAAAACCACAGTCCACCAAATTGTTGCTGAAATCCTGCTTTATTATTTTTTACTAATTCTAGTTCCTCTAAAAGAACGTTGAGGAGTGCTTTGTAGGTCAATCCTCACTGTTTTTAAGAGAGAGAATACTGGTGGGAAAATCTAGAGTTACAGCTGCAGATGTGTGAAATGAGACAGAATATGGACAGATTCACTTGTGGGTTAAAAGAGTGTGTACAAAGTCTTTAGCGAGTGCTGAAATGTTAATTATCCTTCAAGAAATCGTGTAGTAAAGTCACAGAATCTAAACACATCAGTAGTTATAAGTGATTTTTTTTAGTAAAAAAAACAGGTTGGCCGATGCAGACATGTCGGTTACTGCTTTTTTTTAATAGCATTGTGCTTTTTGACCACATAGAGGCACAAACAGGATGAGGTTTTTGCCTCTGAGAAGCATAAGTACTGCGGTTTGCTGTTGTTTTAGGATTCAGTTTATAATTAATTGTAAAGTGAAGTGATTCAGAGTCTAATGAGTTTGCAGAACCCTCCAGAGTCAAACTACCTGTCCGTTGACTGTCATTTGATTCGTTATTCTTGCAAATCAAATACATGCATTTAAAAAATGATTTATTTCTTTTGGGTGTAAATCAGGGGTGTCTAATCTCGGTCCTGGAGGGTCGGGGTATCCTGCAGAGTTTAGCTCCAAAACACAACTGTAAGTTTTAGGTAAACCTAGCAAGATCTTGATTAGTTGGTTCAGGTGTGTTTGATTAGCTTTGGAGCTAAACTATACAGGACACCCCGACCCTCCAGACACCCCTGGTGTAGGTGGCATACCTACTATGTGATAACTGCCTAACAGTCAAGATAAATGCCACAGTGGCACGATCATTCTCCCGTATCAATTTAGCGGAACAGCCTGATGTTTTATGTATGATGATGAAATCTTTGCCTCCTATTTACAGTCAGGTAGTATTAATACTCAAAATCAGTCTGTACATTTAACATCACTGCAGCAGTCAATTTTTTTTTATTGCCCCATATGTATTTCCTGCTCTTAGATAAATATTGGGTTAATTAGCTTTTATAGAAAGTAAGTTGATGTTGTATTGCGTCTGATTCTTACCGTTCGGGACAGTTTGTAACCACGCCCACTTACGCCAACAACTACACGCCATCCGAATCTCTTAACTCTTAAACTTCTCTGTGAGTGTCAATTTGTCCTGTTAACTTTCACATCTTTATGTCATAGTGAGTTTTACAGTCACGTTCAGGTCTGTGTTCTAATACATGCTTTTGTGTTTGCCCTTTTCTTTTTTTTGCTTATTTTTTAATATTTGTTTTTACAAATTTTAGTAATTTTTGTGAATTTTGGCTGTTGTATTGTGTCGTTATTCTTTCATTCATTCATTCATTCATCTTCTATACTCGCTCATTCTCTAATTCAGGGTCACGGGGATCTGCTGGAGTCTATCCCAGCATTCTCTGAAAGGGTGAAAGACAGGAGGGGGACACCCTGGACAGGTCGCCAGTCTATCACAGGGTCACACACACACACACACACTCACACTCACACTCACTCTTATGGGCAATTTAGAATAACCAATCAATCTAACATACAGATGTTAGATTGGAAATTGGAGAACCCGCAAGCACAGGCAGAACATGTAAACTCCACACATGAAGACCTCTGCCCGGGAATCGAACCCAGGACCTCTGTGAGGGAACAGTGCTGCTGTCTTTATTCTTAATAAATGTTATTTTAATTTCTGCCCTGTATTCATTTTTGACAGTCTTAACTTCAACTTAACTTTCATATCGAGACTTTTTATGTCTTGATGTGTGAATTATGCTGTTATAAAATCAGAGAATGTGTGTGTGTGTGTGTGTGTGTGTGGTTTTTGATTCGATTTGATCTAAGAGAGGACCAAGCTACAGTAAATTAAATTGCATGTGCACACACATTAGCCGTGGCAGAAAAAGTGTGTATTTTCCTAAAGCAGCAAAATGTGTGTGTGGGCGATTGTGCTTTAATAAGCGAAGGTTTAATAAAAGCACACTGAAAAAATAATTTAAAGTAAGTGTTGAATAGCAAATAATTTCCAGTGGCAGTTAAATAACTGCATGTAATTTGTGAGATGGCAAAAATGTGTGTGTGACTGAAAAAAAGAGTCACATCCATTTCTTTAAAACACTTTAACTAAATCTATTAATATCTAAATGCTTTATGAGGAAGAACCCACAAAAAATAGATACCATTTAATAAAAAAAATACCAGGGGTGTAAATAAATGTAACTTTACACACACACACACACACACACACACATACACACGCATTCCTGTACCAACAAATTATGATTTATTATAATAAATTATAATTTTTTCCCCCTAATTATCAAGGTAATTATATATTGTTGAAATTATTGTTGAAATAACTTGCAAAAAGTAATTAATCGTTAAAAATGTAATTAACCACGCCAACAATTTTGCCATAATACCTAATCATTAATTCACCGTTGAGGTTGAAAAATCTTGTGTTAGTTTAAGTTTTGTTACAGATTCTGTCTTCCTTCTCTCTCTCTTTCTCTCTCTCTCTCTCAAGCTACATATGCCACAACCGAGCTGCCAGTGATCCAGACCCCATCTCCACCCCGGACCTGTCGGACTCTTCCCTGTGACCTGCTCCAGTTAATGATCACATCACCAGGGTGACCGAGGACGTTTCCACTCTGCCATAAAGACGTTCCAGCTGTTCCTCGAGGACGTACGATTTAAGTTGCTTAGACACACAGTGTAACTACGTAATTCCTGCTTCCTGTTAATCACCCAAATGAGGACGGGTTTTCTGTTGAGTCTGGTTCCTCTCAAGGTTTCTTACTGTTCCGTCTCAGGGAGTTTTTCCTTGCCACCGTCGCCCTCGTCTTGCTCATCAGGGACAAACAACTGATTTCTGATTTATTTGCATCGTATAATCTCTCTGATTGTGTAAAGCTGCTTTGTGACAATCTCTATTGTAAAAAGTGCCAAATAAATAAATCAGAATTGGATTGAATTAAATTTAATAAATAAATTATTTTATTCCTTAAATGATATATTATGACACAAAGCGCAAATGAAAGCAATCTTTTAGACAGTAATCAAAATGCTCATCTTATTAATTAATAATTGATAGAACTGTTAGAAGGTCCTGGGTTCGATTCCCAGGCAGGGGTCTTTCTGTGTGGAGTTTGCATGTTCTTCCCCTTTTAGGAAATAAACAGTTATAAAAGATGAATAAATGAATTTAAACTGATGAAACTGACGAATTGTGGTTTATTAGTTTACTATCATAGCTAAAGTTTTATAGTATAAAGTCCAGCAAAGAATCTTTTCTCTAGATGTTTTCCTGAACAAGAATATTAATGATCAAGACATTTTTAATTAAATAATTTAACCTTGGCATGGATTTATATGGTGCCCATGAGATGACACTAACCTCTCTCCATTCTTTGTTGCCGATGCCTTGAGTATACAGCACACAGACTGCAGGAGAAATAAAATTAATTAAAACATAATAGAACAGACAGGGTTAAAAAAACACACACACAAAAGATCACAACACTTCTTTAATCACATTATAAATCCATCTCCAGTGGCGTAGCTGTGGGGACAAGGGGGTGGGGGCATCTGTCCCCGGGCTCAGCATCAGGGGGCGCCAAATTGATTATTTCGAAGGAATTTCCTTTTTTACTTGTTTTATACCCTAAAAATATGCCACAAAATGCAGGTTTTCATGTTCTAAAACCCCTTTAGAACTCACAGCTTGTCACAAGGGGGTCACGAGGGGGCCAGGAGCTGAAAAAAACCCCTAGCTACACCTTTGTCCATTTCATATTTCTGTTTTATCTTATATATTCTTATAACATTTAAAAAGGTTAAATAGAACAGGTGGGCTGCAGTCTAAACGTAGTCTTTTACAGCTACCAAGGTGAAAGGCAGGAGGGGGACACTCTGGACAGGTCACAAGTCCATCACAGGGTCACACACACACACACACACACACACACTCCTATGGGTAATTTAGAATCGCCAGTTAATCTAACATACATGTTTTTGGACTGTGGAAGGAAACCGGAGAACCCGGAGTAAACCCACGCAAGCACAGGGAGAACATACAAACTCCACACAGAAAGAAAGTAAAATGAGGGAATGGAATAATTCATTAACACTCCGAATAAAACAGAGAGCTGTTACAGGTTAGCGATTATCTTTGGCTAATATATAACGTTTGCACTACTTTTAATTACACACACATCTGAAGTGCCTGACAGACCTAATTCCCGCACGTCCAAAGAGCTTCAGCTAGGAACATTCATGTGTCTGTGTCAGTGTGAAAAGGGGAGAAGAACCAGATGAAGGTCTAAGACAGAAAGGGGCTGCCGGGATTAAAGTATGGATGTGCAAGTCGGTATGACAGGAGAACAACAAACCTATTAAAGTTGTGGAAAGTTTAGTCGATTTTATGAGACTGGACCAGCTTTACAGCGGATCACAGACTTACTCATGTGTGTGTTATTTGTTCATGGCCTTTGTTTACTTCCTGTCTTGTCATTTGTGTTGAAAGTGGTGCCTTAGTGGTTAAGGTGTTGGAGTGATACCAGAATGACCGTGGTTCGATCCAGGGTTCGATTCCAGCGCCACCACTGCTGGGCCCCTGAGCAAGCCACCACTGCTGGGATCCTGAGCAAGCCTCTGAGCAAGCCACCACCGCTGGGACCCTGAGCAAGCCACCACTGCTGGGTCCCTGAGCAAGCCCCTGAGCAAGCCACCACTGCTGGGACCCTGAGCAAGCCACCACTGCTGGGCCCCTAAGCAAGCCACCACTGCTGGGACCCTAAACAATCCCCTAAGCAAGCCACCACTGTTCGGCCCCTGAGCAAGTCACCACTGCTGGACCCCTGAGCAAGTCACCACTGCTGGGCCCCTGAGCAAGCCCCTTAACCCCTGATTGCTCTGTAAGTCGCTCTGTATAAGGTTGTCTGCCAAATGCTGCAAATGCAAATGTAAAGGTATTGGATTTCAGTTCTGTCCTGTGATTGGTTTGTTTGGGTCATGTGCCCTCTTTGTTAATATTTATAATGTCAAGTCGAGTTTGTGTTAATTGTGGGTTAATTTGGACTCAATAAAACTGCATTTGGGTTTACAAATACTGGACCAAGTGGAGTTCGAGGTAGAAACAGTTACTGTGATTAATATTACTTGCTAACACTAGGAAATAAGGTCGGGTCTGGGATTATTGAACTACTGCTCAATTCTGACAAGAGTTCCGTTAGTTCACATTCCCAGGCCACCGGTGAGTCAATTCTGCCTGAGGCATGCATAAAATCAACACAATTAGCAAAGAAAATAAGGACTGGCAATAATAAATACAAATAAAAAAAAGAGGTAATGTAAGGGTACGCTTATGAAATGCACAAATAAGCCAGCAAGGCAAAGAAAGCCGACAGCGAGACAAATGGGCAGAAAGAGAAAGACAGTAAACAGAAAACGAGATGCGTACCACAAGGCATTCCGTCAAAGAAAAGGACAACAAAAAGGCAAAGGAGTATGTGTCAGGAAAGTCACAATGACTTTATCCTTGGCATCGGGACAAAGCCCAAAGGCAGCCTGCTGATGCTCCACTTTCCAGCATGCATGTCTGGAAGCTCTTTTCGATTTGTAAGAGTTTGATGTAAACCAGACCTAATTTAAAAATAGATAAATGCTTCTCAGTGCTCATGTGATGTATGTTGAACTGTATGAGCTAGAGCATTCATCGCTTGAGACAATTTATAACGAGTTCGGGGTTTAGGGCAATCATTTAGCAAAAAGGGTTATAAAGATAATGAAGCTTAGATAAGTACGTACTTCCTAATCGCTAAAAATGTACGTTCTTTAGTATGGTTAGGGGTCGTATGAACGAAATTTGGATGGACTACATCTGTTTTTGATATGGACATGTCACATATGGGCAGCATGATGGCTTAGTGGTTAGCACGGTTGCCTCACAGCAAGATGGTCCAGTTTCGATTCCCAGGCAGGGGTCTTTCTGTGTGTGTTTACTCCGGGTTCTCCGGTTTCCTCTCACAGTCCAAAAACATGTACGTTAGATTGATTGGTGATTCTAAATTGCCCATAGGAGTGTGTGTGAGTGTGTGTGTGGCCCTGTGATGGACTGGTGATCTGTCCAGGGTGTCCCCCTCCTGCCTTTCGCCCTTCTAGAAACGGCTGGGATTGACTCCAGCAGATCCTTGTGACCCCGATTTAGGGAATAATCAGGTATAGAAAATGGATGGATGAATGGATGAATGGATGTGACATACGACATCCCAGCAGCGCAAATTTAAAGTTGGATAATGTTTAATTTGGATGATGTTAAACGAGTGCGATTTAACAATAATTTTCTTTAAGGGAGACACTTGAAAAGTGCTGCGTCCTTGCTAGGATAGTGTCTCTCTTTTAGTCAGTCTCGTTATCGAGCATGCAGTATTGATAAATAGCAGACAGACGATTAGAACAAAGCAAGAAAGGGCAGCGGGAGCAGCAGTAGCTGATTCTCAGGTTGAGAGCTTCTTGATTAACACACAAATCAAAGGGATTCATCAGTTGGAGATGTGTGAATAATTAATAACATTGGCCAAGACTGCTCAAAAATAAAGCAGAATTACAGACAGAAAGCAAACACTCAAGACCAAAGTGCTCTGTTGCAGTGATGAATGGGTTTCCACACTTTCTCTTTTCTTTCTTTCTTTCTTTCTTTCTTTCTTTCTTTCTTTCTCTTAATAATCCATATGATTGTTTTGTTGCTTTTGTTTAGAACATTTGTTCATTTATGAATTAATAATATTGAATCATTTAAGGAGATGATTTACTGATTTATCAATTTATAGACTTACAGATATTGCTGGCACAAACTGTAAGCCAATAAAGTTGAGTGCTGCAAGTACCCAATTAGAGTAAGATCTAGAACGTTCCCAATTAAAAGCAAGAGCCTTGCGACCCAGTCAACAACTTCACTTATTAGTAGCTTGCTTGCAAACTTGTATTTTACTGAAATGTAATTTAATTCCAAATGAACCCAACTATTCAAAATACCCATTGGAGTGAGTGTGAGTGTGTGTGTGTGTGGCCCTGTGATGGACTGGCGATCTGTCGATTGTGTACCCCTCCTGCCTTTCAAAAGGCTCCAGCAAATCCCAGTTACCCCGAATTAGGGAATAAGCTGATAAAGAAAATGGATGAATGGATGGATTGATGGATGGATGGATGAACCTAACTATTTACAGCACTAAAAACACCAAAACATATCTTATGGGCGGTATGGCTCGAATGGATAAGGTACTAAGTTGTTGATTGAAAGACCAATAAGACCAGGGTTCTAGCTCTACCACTGCCAGTCTGCCACTGTTGGGTTCTTGAGCAAGACCCTCAACCCTTCGTGCTCCTGGGGTGCTGTATCAAAACAGTTTTATCAAATTATGGGCTTACACATACATTTGCAGCATTTGGCAGACACTCTTATCCAGAGCGAGGTGAAGGGCCTTGCTCAGGGGCCTGGCAGTGGTGGAGCTGGGAATTGAACACACAATCTTTGGATTGGTAAACCAACACCTTAACCATGAGCCACCACTTCCCCTATTTACATTTATGTCATTGGTCAGATGTCCTCATTCACAAAGACTTACAGTTATTTTCTTTATACATCGGAGCAATTAGGAGTTAAGGGCCTTGCGCAGGGGCCCAACAGTTAGGGCTGTCAAAATGATTAAATATGTGGTTTTTGTATTCAACCGCAATTATTGCACACCTTTATTGGCCAAAAGGGGGCGCTGTAGTACCTGCTGTACTTTCAACCAGAGTATGTAAACGGAGCAGGAGTGCAGTAGCATGATTCTGTCCAGAGTTTGTCGCCGTCTTTTTGAAAGTCGTTGCAGTGTGGTTTTCTGTCACCGCGCACCACTAACGTTCTACCACCAGCTGTTAACAGCCCATAATACAACTGTACAGAGCATGTTCATTTTCCATGTGCATGCTCTAGTTCATGCTCTATGTTTATGTTCTATGTTCCTGCTCTAGTTCATGTTTGTGTCTAGTCCAGTTAAGTTTAGTTTAGTTCATGTTTGTTGTTTGTCTGGTGTTTTTGTCAATAGTCACGTTGTAAATAAACTGCCCATGGGTCCTATATGTCTTCCCTCAGTGGAGTCTGTTACAGAACCAAACCCCGATCTTCCAATTAGCAGTCCAACACCTTAAACACTGCGGCACCACTTCCCCAAATAAATCCCCTTAAAACAAATAAAAGGTTTAAACATTTATATCACTTTAAAGCCAATTTGTAGGCAAAATGTCCATTATAAGACATTAAAAGTATAAATTCAGTTATAAATTAGACTGATTAAAGATAAAATTGTAAACTAATGCTAGGACGTAGAGAGGAAAATACCCTGTGTTAAAGTGACAGCGAATAAGGGAAATAATTCATGGATGATGACGCAGAAAAATCCCAATAGCACGGTTGCACTAAAAAGGGGTTATTATGTTCTCGATGGCTTACATCTATTGGCTGCGGCCAAGCTTGCAGGATTCGTTTTAATTTCTGTGCAAGGCAAATGTCGCCACCCACCTTGTTTCTATATCTGCATCCCTTCACCACATGCACATCAAGATTAGTCACTGGAACAAAAACCGTGTACGGTTCATCAGTGCACAAGTAAACAACAATGTGACCGACTGAGGAACCGTGCAAAGATTTTGTTGATGATGGAATCCTGAGGTTTTTATGGTCAGTCGGGTGGTTATGCTCTCATAAATAGCATGAGATAATGGCTGGTTACTAGATCTGGGGTGTGTACTTAAGTGTGAGTGTGTGTGTGTGTTTAGTGTATATGCTGGGGTGTGAGTTCTACAGTGTTATCCAGGTACAGTAAATAGTGCAGAGCAGAGTAACACGGCCGAATGCAAACAAATAAATCTACCCATTTTGTTAAAATTTAGCCAGGATAGCAGCAGTGGTGGCTTGGTGGTGCTGGGAAACAAACCCGGGTCAACAAGTTGGTAGTCCAACACCTTAACCACCTAACTACCAATTTCCCACAACACTATATTACCATCAATTTAGGGTCGATGCTTAAAAGAAGGGATGATCGCTGAGATGGATGCTTTGTGTATTTTTGTACATGTGTTGATTTGTAAAGAAGAAACAGTCAAAGTGAATCTTACTTGGATCGGACTTGGAGAAAGTGTCCCTGTCGAGCAGATTTCTGTAAAAGAAAAAAAAAGAGGAACAATTTTAAATAAATGAATTGCTACAGTACAGTATATAACACACGTGTGTGTATAGGGTTGTCCCGATTATCTAATTTGGCGGACGATTAATTGTCAAAGAAATAATTGCGATTATAACGATTTATTGCCTGTTTGGGGGCTTTAACACACTTGTTAACACACTTTACACATTTAAATAAATCAAATATAATTGTTTATTCAGTATCTAATAAATAATAACTACGGTGTCTTTCAGAAATATGACAATTCAGCAAAACTGTCACAATACAGTGACCATAAGAAAAGACTGCAGACCCCCAAAAAAACATATACACACATTCAGAAATGAGAAAAATTCTGTAAATAACAACACAATCACGCTAAACGATCAGGATGACGATAACAGAACAGGTCATAAAGGTCACATTTCCAAACAAGGCTGATTCTGCTGCTTAATGGCTTTGTAAATTACAGGAAAAAAAACACTAGCAAACATCCTTGCTGTATAATTGAGCTGATACGACTCGGTGATGCAGAACTCGGCAGAACCGTGACATTTGAGCATAACATGCGTATTTGCTTCGCTTATTGCGTGCACAGAAAAGCACGTTGGACGCAAAATATGTTATCGGAATGGAGCGGTAAGAATTTTCTCTCCACACTTAACACATTTTATAATCACTCCACTTCATCTTCATTTCCTGCTCCTTGCTCACTCTGCACTTCCTCCTCACTCCATGTTCACTCCATGGAGAATTGGTGCCTTGTTAACGCTCCACTGTAAATATTTTATTCCGAATAGAAAGTATTTAACCAAAACCCATCCTTTATTGTGTTCTGTCAGTGGTGTTTAACTGTTCATGCTTTATACAGTTTATGTCTACGATTGTAGCAGAATGACAATAAAGCTCGACTTGACTTGACTTGTGTGTGTGTGTGTGTGTGTGTGTAAAGTAAAGGATTGCAAGGCGATGCTTTGCCTGATGAAGCCGGATAAAGCTGCAGAAAGCTGGTTCTCTGTAGTCATCATTTACTGGTGTCTCCTGGCCCTCACAGTCTAATTACCTGAGATTAAGACAGGAGGGAGCAGCCAGGAAACATGACATGAGCGTCTCAGGGGTTTACTGCGATATACACACACCTTAAGAGCATTTTTAATAAGCCCTCACACACACACACACACACACACACACAAATGCAGACTTGGCACGCAATGCCACATTCCCATGAAAATGTTCACAGTGATGCAGGCTAGTCGGATTTCTCGAAGACAAAAAGAGATCAAGTTCCATCATAAACACAATCCAAGCCTGGAATCCTGTGTGTGTTTTGTGTGGAGTGTATGTCTGGAGGTGTTATTTCCACCCTGTGGGTTAGTACATGAGGCATTTGTGCTAACAGGCTTCTGGCACTGCAGGAGCAGAGGTGGTGACTAAATGAGGTGACAAAGATCTCCGTTTGGTTCTCCTGATTCAGCTCCTGCCAGGTTACAGGGGCAGCCGTTATTATCAGCATCGGAATTTACGTTGATTTTACTTTTACAGCATTTGGCAGGCACTGTTAACCAGACGGACTTACATTTATACAACTGAGCAATTACAAGTTAAGGGCCTATGGCAATTTGGTGGAGCTGGGAATCAAACCCCCGATCTTCTGATTAGCAGTCCAACACCTTAACCATTTTTAAGGGCTACTATTTTTTAAAAAAAAAACAAAAAAAAAAAAAAAAACCATATTGTTATTTTATATATATATATATATATATATATATATATATATATATAATATATATATATATATATATAATAAAGACTCTCCTTAAAAAAATAAAGAAGAAAATATATATACCTACGTTTACAATCAATTTAAAAACCATTGTCACTTCATTTTAGCAGTCAACATTAGGGATGATATAGACCCCGAGTGCCATGTGCCATCCATCAATTCTAACAAATCCTGCCAGACTTGTAGGGCTGCTGACGGGACAAGAAAAAAAAAATCATTCATCATTCCCATTTTTTCCGCATGAAAGGCAAACCGGTTGGGATAATTAATGCAACCCAGACTCTCAACATCACACAATGTTTTTATGATGTATAAATGTATTTTGTAGCATTGTATATTTTATAGTATTCTATAGTGGTGGGAAAAAAAACAATTCATAGATGCATCGTGATTCTTTCTCTAACGATTCTGAATCGATTCTCAAAAGTTTAGAATCGATTCTGGATTAGAATAGATGGGGACAGTGTGGGTCTGCGTGTGCGCGAACAAGAAATGGAAAAATAATTAGCACTGATAGACGCTAGTAAGCAAAGCTGATGTTTATAAGATCCAGACTGTGTGCAATGTTTAAGGCACCAAATTCAGGAACACGAAACAAAATTCTCTTCCAGTTGTGTCCACTACCAGTTTAACTCAAACAAACCTCGAGCAAATAGCAAAGCTTCCACCGGATTCTAAAAAAAAGCTGAAGTGAATCACTCGGTCAGTGGCGGTTTTATTGCTGAGGATTTGTGCCGGCTCTCGGTGGTGGATAACACAGGGTTTCACACACTGTTACAGGTGCTTGAGTCGAGGTACAGTGTGTCCTTACGGCGTTATTTAAGTGTTCTTCATAAACGTTCTAATAATCTGACGTTTCCATGTTTCATTCAGAGCTTCAGTTCATCCTGAACTCGACTTTATTAATAAAAGAACATTTACGGAACCAAATCAGCTTCTTAAAATGGATGATGTCATACTGAAATTCCATAAACAAAAAGCATAGAAACGCCAATTCGGGTTATAATGTAAAGATGGAAACACAACAGAAGAATTAAAAAAAGGTCTAGATTAGGAATCGGTTTTAGAATCGGATTGGGACTCCCAGACTCGGAATCGGATCGGATTGTAAAATACCTAAAGATTCCCACTCCTCGTATTTTATAGCATTAATAATCATTTTGTACGCACACTCGATTTTTTTTCCTTTGATGGTAAACATTTTGCTTCAGGCCAAAGATCTTCCAACATTAAGACAAACATCTTCCTGTTGTGCCACTTGCTAATCAAAGATATTCAATGCTAACGTTGAATATTAATGTTACCGGGTCACATCCCAAAAACTCTTTATAAATGAACCATCATTAAAAGTTCCTCTGGGATCACATGACGCTGCAGGTCAGTGTGAAGATGTTTTGTACTTGTTGTTTAGTAATAATTACATAAAATCCAGAAAAATAATTATTGCATTGGACCTCATATCCACATGATCAGTGGAATGTGTGGTAGCCCCTCTTCATAATCCTTTTATCCCTGGCAGCTTTAATAGGTCTTGAGGGGACGCTAAACTCTCAGTGAATGACTGCTCATGCAAAGCTTTGGGCTGTTAAAATAAGCCACTCGAATACCCCACTGTTACCCAGTGCAAATCCTGAGGATTCTGGGAGGCTTTTAGCAGACGACAGTCAATACCGTCTAAAACAAGCGATGCATTTATACAGAATCAGATATCAAGACTTTCTACCAATGTACAGTAAAGCGCATAACCTTATCAGTCGACTGGGTTAGACGACAGCTGATCTTATCTCTCCGAGTCTGGGATCGTCTGTGACCAGGAACTTCAAGATGTTTTAATCAGAATCGCACACACACTTTATACGGTTAGATTTACAGACAGAAAGAGAAAAGATAATAAAGAAATAAATTTCTTTTGTTTTATTTTGTTTCAGTGGCATCGAAAAAGAGAAGTGATGGACTGCTGGGCCCCTGATCAAGGCCCTTAACCCCCAATTCAAACCCCCAAATCAGTTGTATAACAAGGAATATTGTAAGTCTGCCAAATGCTGCAAATGTAAATGCAGGCTGTGTAATAGCTACACGAAGATTCCTGTTTAATGTAAACCTTTGGTATGTCTAACAGACTTGATCCTAATGATCGGAGTGATCTGATTGGTTTATATTTATTAAGCATATTTGCACTGAATTCGGGTCCCAGGTCCAGCTCTAGGCATGGGGCAGTTCATGTCTGTCTTGCCCACCTGATCGAAATTTGTTAAAAACAGCAATTATATAAATACGTTTCTATTCACTTTTGTACGATTTGTGATTTGAGAAAAGCGGTCTGTGTTGAGAAGTTTGAAGAAAGCCCCGACCAATCACAACGCAAAACCGCAAACCGCAAAACAGTTTTTGATTGGCTGTAAGTAACGAGGCTGTAATCCTCTGTAATTACGGAGAAGCTGAAACACAGTCACGCAATTCATCAGTCAAACTTATATAAAGATTATAAAATTGTCTGAATGTTGTGTTTATTAGTCCAGTCATTATCCATTCTTAATAAGTGAAATTAACCCCTCGTTTAACATTTAAAAAACAGATTTGTGCTTATTTTGCCTTAATATAATACGTCACCCTGAACAAGCAAAAGCAAGAAAATTACTACAACAATATTTTTGCTATTTTATCATTTAATTAGTTGAATTTTACGGAGTATCTATCACCTCAACCCCACCCCTAGCTAGAAGATAAAGCAGAGGAAGACGTGTGTGTTATTAACCCTGTTAATAATCCTTTGGTGTCTATTGGCACTTTAACCTTATTGTAAAACCACATTTCACACACTGCCCCAATATTTTTCCTCATATGCGCTCACGCACAACCAACGACAAACATCTAGTGAACCTACAAACCACACACACTTTCCAAAAAAACTGGGACGTCCTGCATTTATACAACAATCCGAACACGTCAGTAAAGATTTTTCACATCTGACTAAAAGTGTAGAAAATCCACACAAACTCAACACGGGATTGTATTTTATTTTATTCCTATAATATAATATATAATATATAATAATGCAGGTACATAAACATAAAATGTTAAAGTATATTTTTAAAGGTGGAAAATAAAGATAAAGTTTAACTGTTAGAAAAACGTGTGTGTGTGTGTGTGTTTGAGATGTAATTGTGACTGACAGGTGATGTTAATGTCCATCACAGGACTGAGACTGACTTTACTTTACTTTAATCTGTTTTATATAATTAGAACAGAGAGACTTTGGAGGAGACGGGATGTAAAAACTCGCCAAGTAGTTTGAAAGTTAGTGTTTTTTCTTCGTGTCAATCAAATCAGAAGAAACTAATAACTAATTACTGGAGTAGTTTTTTTTTATCGGAGCCTTTTGTACTCTTACTTGAGTGAATATTTCTATAAGAACTTGTACTTTTACTTAAGTACAGATTTTGGATACTCGACCCTCCTGTGTGTATGTATATCTGGAGAACTCATGGAAATCTTCTAAAATGTTCAAACTGCACCAGAATTTTCTCTATTCAAATATTTTCTGCAAGCGGACGACATTTCCGGCGCCTTCTTGGGCAACACAGGTCTTTTAAGTCGAACCAGGAAGTTATCCTTGAGCATTCTCTCTTTTAAAATCAAAGAATAAATATTAGAACTGCATTTGCGTCACACTTTGTGACCTGTTTTTGGTCTGATTTGGTCCGTTCCGCGTTTATAAATCAATCAAACCGCGCCAGAGTTCATTTGGAAGTGGCCCAAACCCCATAATTTCATCGGTTTCAGTCCGCTTATTTGATACGCAGCAGGTTTCATATGTCAGCATTGAGACTTACTCAGACGACCAGCACTAACCGAGTTTATTTTTTAATCGAACCAAACATGACAAGTGTGAACACACTCCTAAACTTCCAGAGAACTTCGGCTGTTTGCATATGCTTTAAAAATAATACTTACTTATTTTACTCATTAACTGGTTGAGAAAAAGAGGCGGTGGTGACAGAAGAGCTGATTAAATCTTTCTAAAATCATTATGACAGAAATACATTATGAACTTTAATCTATAAGTAGAGCGAAGCCTGTGGCTGTACATGTGGGAGTGAATCTCATCTTGGGAGTCATTACAGCATTCTACGTGTGAGACTGATGGAAAAACACTGTGTGTATGTGTGTGTGTGTGTGTGTGTGTGTGTGTGTGTGTGTGTGTGCGCACAGAAAAGAAGGCGCTCTTTGTGCTGCTGTGACACCTCAGACACAGTACTTAACCTCTCCGGGAATGACACAGTAGCGGAGCGCAGTCCTGCGCAGTTCACCAGAGACAGAGGCAGATAAAACCAAACCCATTACACTTTTCTCCTGCGGTGTGTTTTTCACCTGGAGACGTGTGTCTCTCTAATCACCGAATCATTTGGCAGAGTGTTCCAGATTCAAAGGGTTGAAATTCTAAACAGTGAAAGTGGCTGTAGGACGCGGCACCTGAAGGATCTCCTGATCGAGTAGAAAAAAGAAAACAGGAGATTCTCCAGACAGTTCATCCATCTCACTTGTCTCTCTATTTTCTCTCTTCCTCTCACACACACACAGACTCATATACACACACCCTTTGTAAACAATCCAAACAGACCAGTCCTTATTGCTTTCTGTCCCTAACACATTTCTGACACATCTTTAAATCTATACTACGGTGGGGATGTGGTAGTGCAGTGGTTAAGGTGTTGGCCTGGTCATTCAAAGATCCAGGTTTGATTCCCAGTGCCACCAAGTTATCACTGTTGGGGCCCCTGAGCAAGGCCCTTAACCCTTAATTGCTTAGTTGTACAAATGAAATAAAGGTAAGTCGCTCTGATTAAGGACGTCTGCCAAATGCTGTAAATGTAATAAACCAATTCTTAATTTACTCCCTCTCTCACCTCATCTCCCTCTCTCTCTTTCTCTCTCTCACGGTTTCGGAGATGAATGCTGTCCAAGCAACTAATTTTCTAAAAGGTTCTAGTATTAACAATAAAAAAAAACGACCTAAGAGAAGACATAATAGAACAATCAGGTGACCAGTCTCCGCCCCGGAGAACAGCTGATGACTTTTCTACACTTTTCTGCCCACAGAATGTGAGATACCCTTACAAAAGCAATATCTAGTTACAGGATAAAAAGTGAAAGCGAAACGAAGAGTCCGAGCGAGTCAAATAGCTTCAAGCGTCCTGGTGGTAAAGGAAGAACCGTGTGATTAATTAAAGTCACCCTGCAGCCATAAGACTCAGCAGCTTAAAAACCTAGAAAAATGAGACAGACAAGTTACAAGAAACACCTTAATAGCTGAAGTGGTACAGTTATTAGTGAAGGTGTGTGTGTGTGTGTGTGTGCGTAGTGGGAAAGTTAAAAATCCTTCGAATAAGGCAGCGTCTGTTAACACATCAAACCAGAATCCAGTCAGCTAAATTTACATTCCGTGTCATTTTCACTGGAACGAAACAACAGTACAGCAATGTTTTAAAATAAGCATCCAGGAAGAACACACCCACTATTATAGTCTTTTTTGCAGGGAAAATAGCTTAAAGGTGCAGAAGGACAGCTTGGAAAACGTCTCACGTCCCACCCTTCCCGTCCAAAGCGACGCCTCCTTAACACACGGAAGCACAAAGACAACATTACTACAATGTTTCATTCAACGGTGAGAAGAGTTTATAGTACAGTTAGTAGAGTATTAAAATAACAACTATAAAATATTCCCCGATTACACGCTGCTGCTGTAGTTCTTAAAGTTACACAAACTACATAAACTACATGTTACTATCAAAACACACAGAAAATAAATCATTACATTTACCAGACGTCCTTATTCAGAGCGACTTACATTTATACAACTGAGCAATTAGGGGGTTAAGGGACTTGTTCAGGGGCCCAATGGTGGTAGATCTGGGAATCAAACCCACAACCATCAGGTTGGTAATCCAACAGCTTAACCCTGAGCCACTACTTCCTACCTAATCACACCCTATTCCTACCTGCCCAAAAGAAATATTGCAACTACAGTGTCATCTTTCAGACCAGTGGTTTACTACCTATTTGTGTCTGAGACCCCATTTTTTCCCCAGAAAATATTTTAGTCCCCCTTCACATTTAATGATATTTTCGCTCTCGGTATTTCCTGCATTTGGTGTTTCCAGTATTTCTGCACTGCGACCCGAATTGGTGGCTCTTCCTCACCTGCAGGGTCCAGTATGTCTGGATCATTACTATCAGCTGCTGAAGGAGAATCAGTGACAGTCGCTCGGTGTCCATTTTTTTTGGATCACGGATAAAATGTATCATCATTTCACAATGAGCCTAATCAACTCTTAAGAGGTGGGTTTTATAATTAGTTTATTGTTTGATACAATAATGAGACAGTAATGAGAATAACATGATCAGGATCAATCATGTTTCTGTAGATCTTCAGATTATTATTATTATTCTTATTATACATGAATATTAGACAGAAAAAAAAACAGACCGCTGAAATTAATTCCGGTTTTTCCCTCTGTTTTTTCCGTCTTTTTTTCTCCAGCCGTACATGATTGCACTGATGAAGTATTTCGGCTGCTTGAACAGGATGCGCAGACGTTTGCACATGCATATATTGGCAGGCAGGGATGGAAAGCCTATCATCATGTTCATCCATTTTAACTGGACAAAATAGACTTTGTAATACAAAATTGCACCGATTTCCTTTTTCTGTAATGATTTATTTCAAAGCAGCACAAACGTGTTGTTATGTGTTGAGAGAGAGAGAGAGAGAGAGAGAGAGAGAGGAGGGTGAGGGGTAAAGATCCATCAGACTGGTGTGTCTCTCCTCGTTGCTCTCATGGGGATCTCGACCCGGTGGACCAGCAACGGTTACCCTGGCAACGGGCAGCCAATGAAGCATGTTTACGCTCTGACTGACACTTGCTCTTTTTCTTCTCTAAGAGATAAGCAGCTCAATAGAAGGATGATGAGCCAGAAGTGAAAACACATGCCATGGAAAGACTGTCAGTCAGCAGTATGTCTAGAGGAATCTCTTTCTATCTCTCCGTCTCTCTGCATTTTTTTTTTTGCTTTCCATAACTCTTTCTCTCTCTCTCTCTCTCTCTCTCTCTCTCTCTCTCGCTCTCTCTCTCTCTCTCTCTTTCTTACTTTCTATCCCCGCCATCCACACTCTAATTAGGTCCATATCTACCCACATATGACACTAATTAAGCATGCAAATCTACTATTCAGATTTGCCAGTGAAGGTGTCTCGTGGCTGCCGTTTTTTGACAACCTCTACCTTGGTGACCTGCAGAGCTTGTGACGGCCTCTGGTGAGAGTCTCTGACATGAAGGAACGGAGGAAGTAAGAAAAAGAAGCTGCCATGATAGCCCCTTCTAATAAAGCTACACGAACTAGGGATAATATTACATTTGTAATTGCATTACATGTCACATTGATTGGTCTTTATACGCAGTGCTTATCTGTTTGGGTATAAACACAATCCAAAATAAACGAATGAATATTACTGACGGCATTTTAGTCACACAAATGATTAAACACCTAATTAGATCGTTTTGTATCAATGAGAGCACAAATCATATAAACACTAAAATGCCAGAGGGTTGAAGAAAAAAACATCTAATACCGGATTTACTCCCCATTTTGCTGTTAGATTAAGCGCCGCTCTTCTACTAACGCTTTCTATTACAATTTAAGGCTTGAATGTGGGATATGTGCTCATTAAGCTACGATAGTGTATAGCAGTGGTGGGCGGTGCATCTGGTAGCTGGGTCTTTAGTGGGGATTTACCCGAATGATACACCTTTTAATACCACCACTATCACGTCGTGATTATAGAGACACATCAGTACTAAACGAACACACAATATAACACGGCGTGGAATTACAGACAGAGAGACAAGAAACCCGTTAACACACAACTCCAAACCTCTACACTACAACCACAACCGTACCACCTACAACATCTGGAGCAGTTCAGAATCAATATTTATCTTAATATTAACATAACATCACAAAAACATTACAGATATCAATAAATTATATCAGACATTTAAAGGCTGTAAGTCAGTGTTACTGCTGGCAGAAGGTCTCTGCTTTAATTAGACAAGATGGCATCTAACGTACTTGTTAATGAACCAATCACAGTTGATTTTTAATTCTTAAAGGGGTTGAAAAAAGTAAAATTAATGTCTCTTAAAAAAACAACCACACATTATTTACATAAAATGAGTTTATTCCGTAATTATTTAACACATTATTTTAAAAAAACACCATTTAGCTGATCTTTATAGGTTTATATTTATATAGTGTACATTTGCCCACTTTTATCATGTATATTACGTTTCATTCATACCATTTATTCATCTTTTATACCCGCTTATTCCCTAATTCGGGGTCACGGGATCTGCTGGAGTCTATCCCAGTCGTCTCTGAACGGGTGAAAGGCAGAAGGAGGACACCCTGGACCGGTCACCAGTCTATCACAGGGCCACACACACACTCACACACACTCTTATGGGCAATTTAGAATCACCAATCAATCTAACATACATGTTTTTGGACTGTAGGAGGAAACCAGAGAACCCGGAGTAAAACCATGCAAGCACGGGGAGAACATACAAACTCCACACAGAAAGACCCCTGCAGGGGAATCGAACCCAGGACCTTCTTGCTGTGAGGAAACAGTGTTAATCACTAAGCCACCGTGCTGCCCACCATTCAATTCATATCTTTTCATTCTTTCTTTATTCTTTTATTCTTATTTCTTTTGAAGCTCAGTTGTGAAGAAACATCACGCTACCCTGTCATATCATGTAAACGACAACTAAAATTTGATTTATTATTTTTTTTAAGCCAAAAATTCTGAATTTCATAATTATCGATGAAGTGGAAAAAGCTCAATGTTTGCTGTGTCTCTCAGCCCTCTGCCCTGAGTGAGATCCCGACAACCTTTTCTCTCTCTCTCTCTCTCTCTCTCTCTCTCTCTCTCTCTCTCCTTGCTGCATGACCCACATAATGGCTCCTTGGGGAATAAGACAACTCACTGAACTAGATTCTGAGGCCACCTTACACTCCTTCTGAAAAACACACTCCCTCCTACCATCCAGAATCTGTAGGACAACTAACAGAAAGCTTATTAAAAACATGTAAAGAATCTTTAGCAATATTGTGTAGAAGCCAGTGCATTGACATAAAGGCTTTGGGCAGGCAGACATTCTTCAGACAAGCACACACACACACACACACACAGTGACACACACACACACAGTGACACAACAGCAAGATGGTCGGAACAGTTTCAGTGCTTCTCTCGAAGAGACCTGCCCTAATTTTATTCGACAAGAAAATGTGAGCTGAGCAGAGACACTACACGCACACACACACACACACACACACACAACACACACAAACACACACACACACAATCTTTACACATCTGTACACTTGTATATCGTGTATATATTATGTTTGGGGCAGAACCCTGCCACACTATAAAACATGTAAATGTGTAAATACAATAATTCATTAAGAATTTCTCTTCTCTCTCTCTCTCTTTCTCTCTCGCTCTCTCTCTCTCTCTCTCGGCTCTCTCTCTCTCATCTCTCTCTCGCTCTCTCTCTCGCTCTCTCTCTCTTCTCTCGCTCTCTCTCTCTCGTCGCTCTCTCTCTTTCTCTCTCTCTCTCTCTCTCTCTCGCTCTTTCTCCTTTCTCTCTCCTCTCTCTTTTTCCTTCCTCTCTCCCTCTTTCTCCTCTCTCTCTTTTTCCTCTTCCTCCCTCTCTCTCTTTCTCTTCCTTCCTCTCCCTTTCTTCCTCCCTTCCTCTCTCCCTCTCTCTCTCTCTCTCTCTCTCTCTCTTTCTCTCCCTTTGTCTCCCGCCGCACAATATATCAAAATCATTTCTGACTAACGTTTTGGATTTGTTTGCTTGCGTGTACCGACCTTTGCATGTTTATAAATGTTAATAAAGCTTTACTCTGCTACATGGATCCCTCTCAGATGTCTTCTTCACCCCCACCCAGGACTTACCCTTACCCTGGGAATGTGTGGCAACAACACTTTTATAGTCAACAGCTATAAAAACATAGATTTACTGTTTTATTATGTAGGGACGCCTTTTACAGGTTCACCCTGGCTGTTATCTTTATCTTCTGTCTTTAAACAATGTCTGTATTTTATAACATTTATATATATACATATGTGTGTGTGTGTGTGTGTGTGTGTTTTTTTCTCTGTGCTTTGATTCATTAACTGAAAAAACGATGCAACTTTTCCATAATACAGTCACGCGGAGCGGCGAGCCGTGGCTACTGGGAGCGCTAGCTGGCTATGAAATTGCTATGAAGAGGCTAAAAGATAGACAAAGAAATTGAGAGAGCGTGAAAGAGAGAGTCAGTGAGCGAGACATGCCCCCTCCCACCCCACCCCTCCCTTCCAAGCCTCACGTAACTGAGCACCAACAGCTGCCCCACAGGTGCTGTGTTATTTTGGGGTGGTAAGCTAACCCATGTCAAGCTACATGTAAAGAGATCTCAAACAACCATGTGACCGCTGCGGTGTGGGCGTCATGTTAAAAAAAAAAAAAAAAAAAAAAAAAAAAAAAAGGAGTAGCTTGCGTTTTATTTCAGATGAAACCTGGACTGGTTGCACGTCCACGGCTACAGAATTGTAAAGGCAATTTCCGCCGCTGAGAGCGTGCTAGTTAACGTTTTAGTATTCTCTAAATGCTCTGATGAAGTGCTGGAGAGATTTAAGAGCCTATTTTCAGTAAAAACAGGATTCACACTCCAAACCCATTCCAATCACTCAGTATACCTGAGTACCACCGATATTTCTGTTATTTTGTTCACTTCTAAACATTGCACTAGCTCGCTATAAGGTTACGGCAAATATTTGTGTGTGTGTGTGTGTGTGTGGTGTGATTGTTTTTGTGTCTGCAATATTTAGAAGTGTTATTAAGGTGTTATTACCATGAAACCTATTTTTTTTACAAAAATGTCCCCGTAGGGACAAAACTGTCTCCATAAAACATAGAACACATACACATAATTAACTAAATACCGAAATATATAATAGATAAATTATAATTACATAATGTCTTTAACCCTTACACAACAATACACTTAATCATTTTTTCTCTTTCTCTCTTAGGGGTGGGTTAAGCTGCCCCTGAGGTACCAGCGACAAGATTTCTGCCCCTTTCCTCGAATTTCGAGGAGCTTTGTGGATGTACTGGTTACAAACTGGTTACATTTAATCATCTCAATATGCTGTAATTAACAATAACATGTGGTGTCCCCCCCAGATGAGGACGGGTTCCCTATTGAGTCTGGTTCCTTTCAAGGTTTCTTCCTTCTTTCTTTACCACAGTCGCCACGGGTTTCTTCATCAGGGACAAACTTACACTGTTCACTGTTCCTGCATTCTGTGTAAAGCTGCTTAAAGACAATGTCTACTGTTAAAAGCGCCAAACAAATAAAATGAATTATCAGAACATTTGACCTGACCAACATGCACACAAATCTAGAACTTGTTCAGTCTCAGTAATCAATCGGACCCTGTTGACGAGCGTCCGGCATCAGTCAAAAGCACTTTAAAAACCTTTATTGATTTTTTTGTTTTGAAAAAAAAAAAATGACATTTCGTTTCAGCACAAAAGGGAAAGAAGCTGGACAGACATGACTAA
The DNA here is from genome assembly GCA_005784505.1 of Bagarius yarrelli. Taxonomy (NCBI): domain Eukaryota; kingdom Metazoa; phylum Chordata; class Actinopteri; order Siluriformes; family Sisoridae; genus Bagarius; species Bagarius yarrelli. The sequence goes on along the minus strand of VCAZ01000001.1, from coordinate 1,587,319 downwards.
TTTTTAAAGTATTAAGAGGTCACGCATTAATCTCGCTCGCTGATGTTTATTAAAAATTAAGCCAGTTATATAAACTATTCCAGATTTTCTTCCCACCTGCATGACTTGTGGAAAGGTTTCCGATTGCAATCTTTAAAAAAAAAGCAGGTCATGAAATGCACAGATGAACGAATAAAAACACACCCAATCTGAATGCCTGATAGCGGTACAGGGAAGCAGCGGCAGTGGCTGGATTAACACTGGAATCGGTTCTGTGAATGTGGAATGCCAGAAGCAGCCCGTGTCATTCTTTCTGTCGAATCGGCAGACTGGCAGATCCATGATTTAATATTCAGAAAAAGAATGCGGAATGTTGAATGGATTTGGAACGAATAGGCCGATTGCTCCCCAGGGCTGTCAGTCGTTTAGATCAGAGCTGATAGACGGCTTAAGGGGGAAAAACACACTGTGTGATTTATCTTTCTATTTCTGGATGCCTGAATCTCCTTTTATGACCATAAAACTTTACTGTCAATCCACATTTCTAAAAGTAAATTAACTACTAACAATTTCCACCACATCTATCATCCTTCCTATCTATATCTATCTATCTATCTATCTATCTATCTATCTATCTATCTATCTATCTATCTATCTATCTATCTATCTATCTATCTATCTATATCTATACATCCATCTATCTATATCCTTCCAATCTATCTATCTATCTGTCTATCTATCTATCTATCTATCTATCTAGCTATCTAGCTCTATCTATACCCCCCTATCATCTATCCATCTAATCTATCTATCTATCTATCTATCTATCTATCTATCTATCTATCTATCTATCTATCTATACATCCATCTATCTATCATCCTTCCTATCTATCTATCTATCTATCTATCTATCTATCTATCTATACATTTATCCATCTAATCAATCAATCAATCTATCTATGTCTATCTATCTATCTATCTATCTATCTATCTATACATCCATCCAATCAATCAATCAATCAATCAATCAATCAATCAATCAATCAATCAATGAATCTATCTATCTATCTATCTATCTATCTATCTATCTATCTATCTATACATCCATTTATGCACTAACACTATTCCCCAGCCGTGGACAGTGCAGTATGTCACACTGAGTAATAAAGATCTAAAAAGACTATGAAAAATTCGAATTCTGTGACACTAAGAACTGAATTGGCTCTTAATTGGATGGGCTTACAAACTCACACTATACGCACGCTGACACACACACACACACACACACACACACACACACACACACACACACACACACACACAGCCCTCATTTAAAGGGTTTTGTCCATGCAGGTGGTGGAATGTTTTGGTGCAATGGGAAAGCCGTTTGGAGGAACGCAGGCTGAGGGCAGGACAACCCTGGTTTTTTTTTTACACAGCCGTGCGGCACTGGAATAATGAAGAGCTCTGCCATGTGAGCTGACTGAAGATGAGTTAATCAGACAAGGCTTGCCTTTTCAATTTCACTGGGACTCATCGGATAAGGCTGCTGCATCCTTACATATTAGACGATACCACACATGATTAGTGCTTCAATCCTCATTATAAAGGAACAGAATTAAAAGGCTACGCTGGAGAGTGTTTCTAGTCCTCTTTAAGAAAAATGACACGATTTTAAAAGCACTTTCTGTAATACTGCCATGCTGTTCACTTGTTTAGGTTTTGCGTTTCAGGCTTCTGTTTACAATTTTCTTTTTTCCAAAGCGAGAATGTCTCTTTTCCTTAAGAACAACTGACAAGCTGAGGTTCTAACAATGCTTTAAAAAACTCAAACTGGCCTCAAATAGACCAGAGCTGGAATCGAGCACCAGGTGTTTGATTCCGGCTCTGGTCCTTGCCGTTCACACCCCCACTTTCTCTATCTCCCCTATTTTATCTTTGTCTCTAAATCATACATCATAGCTGTCTCACCACTGTCTCAACCACCATGTCTCTAAACCGTTCATCCGGTTCATCATAGCTGTCTCACCACTGTCTCTAAACCATACATCATAGCTGGTCTCACCACTGTCTCTAAACCATTCATCATAGCTGTCCCACCACTGTCTCTAAACCATACATCATAGCTGGTCTCACCACTGTCTCTAAACCATTCATCATAGCTGTCCCACCACTGTCTCTAAATCATACATCATCATAGCTGTCTCACCACTGTCTCTAACCATCATCATAGCTAGCTGGTCTCACCACTGTCTCTAAACCATACATCATAGCTGGTCTCACACTGTCTCTAAACTCATAGTCTCACCACTTAAACCATACATCATAGCTGGTCTCACCACTGTCTCTAAACCATACATCATAGCGTCGTCTAAACACACATAGCTGTCTCACCACTGTCTCTTCTCAAACCATACATCATACCATCATCAGCTGGTCTCACCATTGTCTCTAAATCATACATCATAGCTGTCTCACATCACCACTGTATCTAAACCAATACATCATAGCTGGTCTCACCACTGTCTCTAAACCATACATACTGTCTCACCCACTCAAACCATAGCTGGTCTCACCACTGTCTCTAAACATCATAACCGATACATCATAGCTGGTCTCACCACTGTCTCTAACCATACATCATAGCTGGTCTCACCATTGTCTACCACATCACTCACTGTCTCACCATAATCTAAACCATACATCATAGCTGGTCTCACCACTGTCTCTAAACCATACATCATAGCTGTCCTCATACATCATAGCTGTCTCACCACTCTCTAAACCATACATCATAGTGTCTCACCACCATGTGTCTCTAAAATACATCACATCAAACCATACATCAAGCTGTCTCTAAATCAGTCTCACCACTGTCTCTAAACCATACATAGCATCTCTTACAAACCGCTGCTCTCACATGTCTCTAACCGCTGTCTCACCACTGTATCTAAACCATACTGGTCTCATGTCTCTAAACTCTCATAGCTCTAAACGTCTCACCTTCACTGTCTCCTACTGCTCATACCTGTCTCACCACTGCTTGCTACTGTACCATACTTCATCTCACCACTGTCTCAAACCATAATACACCTACAATTTAGCTGTCTCATACGATTGCTGGTCTCACCACTGTATCTAAACCATACATCATAGCTGTCTGTGTGGATTTTCTCCTATTCATTCATTCACAATTGTCCATTATTTTAGTGGAATCTCCCACACTGAATCTCCCACTGAGCATAACGCATCATGTCTTTATAAAGCTTGGACTTTGTGGGCCTGCCTATAAAAGCTTGGACTTTATAGGGCCTGCCTATAATCACCTGCTGTAAATTCACCAGTATCACATAATCGGTTACTGATTTCTCCTGATATATCCCTCCGGTTCACTCAAATCCTTCGGTAGCATGTAGACTTAACTTGTCATGTGATACTATTAAATTACACAATTTGCAGCGGGTGATTAAAGGCAGACACGATGCCATGTAAATTAAGGGCTAAGATTAGCTCCAGATATAATTTTTAGATTTGTGCAAACAATAATAAATAATAGCTGGGAAATAAATCTGGTGGAATCACCACAAATTCATCAACAGCCTTTTCATTAACTGTCTTAAATATCAGCTTCTTGTTTATTACAAGCTCATAAGAACTTTTTTTATAAATATAAAATAAAGTGAACACAAAACAAAAAAAGCAACACTTCTCTTAATGAGACCTACAGACTTAGAAAGACAGTGAGATGTTTCAGTTTCATGAGAACAGCGAAGTTCAATTCATTCTGCAGTCAGCAGAAATGGCAACATGTTGGCTAAGTGTTTAGCACTGTTGCTTCACAGAAAGAAGGTCCCGGGTTCGATTCCCCTGCAGGGGTCTTTCTGCGTGGAGTTTGCATGTTCTCCCCGTGCTTGCGTGGGTTTACTCCGGGTTCTCCGGTTTCCTCCCACAGTCCAAAAACATGTATGTTAGATTGATTGGTGATTCTAAATTGCCCATAGGAGTGAGGGTGAGTGTGTGTGTGTGTGGCCCTGTGATGGACTGGTGACCTGTTCAGGGTGTCCCCCTCCTGCCTTTCGCCCTTGCAGAGACGGCTGGGATAGACACCAGCAGATTCCTGTGACCCCGAATTAGGAAATAAGTAGGTATAGAAGATGAATGAAGGAATGGATGAATAACTGAAAGAATGATTAAATGAATGAATGGAAAGTGAGATAGACAAATAACAGCATCATCTCTTATCAAATATCCTAAATGTAGGAAATCAAATTTATAAGTAAATAAAAAAATGTCTAATTGGGTGTGGGCTCTCCTGTCCAAACACCTTTGCACAGGCTACTCTATTAGCTTAGCTTCCTAGCAATCACAGCAAAACAAAATATCCTGACCTTTAACAACGGTGGGAAATAATGAGATGAAATGCCACAAAATGTACTGTATGTCTGATCCATTAAATCGACAGAAATGATTAGAAGTCTCGGATTAGAGATGCTGATTTTCAAATAAAGGCACTTAACATGTTTTACAAGAGGATTGATTTATCCAGAAAAGCCTTACAGAACCATTACCACATAAATCCTTGCGTTAATCCTTGCCTTATTAGCCTATCTGGTAGTACACAGGAAACAAAAGCTAGGAACTAATTAGCATGAGGCAAACGCTGTTGGGAAGAAACACTGTTTGCTCCCCAAGCAACCTGTCATATATATATATATAATGCAGTGGGTTACCTTGACTTGCTTTGAGTTGCAAGGTAAAATTCGGGTTACGAGGCAGCTTTCAGACACCCAACCGCTAGTTAGCATAGTGAACGTCACAGTAAATGCCGTAACATTCGCCCAGTATCCCGTGTGTCACTCGATAGCTAGTCAGACATACACGTTAGCAAGTGGAGTCGTCTGATCTCCAAGGTAAACGCTGTACATTATACTTAATAAAACCGGTTTATTCCAGTACATCCTATTGTAGTGTTTTTATACAATATTCGTTATTTATAAGTTTATTTTTCTTACTTGAAATGTGTAGCAAAAAAAATGTAATGTAAAAATTGCATTTCAATTCATTTCAATGAGAAAAATTAATTTGACATATGAGTAATTTCAGTTATGAGCTTATTAATTAAAATAAGTAAGTCAAGACACGGCTGTACATGCAAGTCTTACTCATAGGTGTTACTTATCCTGCAAGACGAGACAATACACAAGACTACACAAGATTTTTCCAAAAAATAAATTGTATAAATAAAACTAAAAAAAAGCTGTGGTGATTGTGTTAGCAGAGGTTTACGCTATTTATTTCGTATAACATTTACATATTGTCTTTGTCTAGTTTGTCATTTATTCTCTGTTTTTTATTTTCCACCGGGAAACCAAAATGTTACCAGCATCTTTTATCTTAACTTCTCCTTCACACTCCATTACGGCAATAGAACGAGAACTTATGCCACCTCTCAGAACCTTTTCCAACAGCAGATGGCAGACCAAAATGATCAAACTACCTTTTCTGGGAGTAAAGGATGAAAACCAACCTACAATTTCAAATCTAGAAATAAAATGACTTTCACCTATAAAGACTAAAATCACACAAGCTCCTGAGCAAAACTTTTGAAAGAACTTCTCAGAACCTTCCATCACCAAATCTTCACAAACTCTTGAGCAAACCTACTTCAGCTTATCTCATCTTAGTTATAAGTGAGAAAAAAGATCTATTGGTGTTCATCATAATCTATTTATAGTTACAGTTATATTCCGCCCACTTCCAAATGGCACCACACCAACAAAGACAACCAACAGGAACTGTAAAGCAGTCATTGTGCAAAAAGAGGAGTGGGTGTTAATATGAGCGGGACACTGTCTCTGCGGTGAAAAACTGGAGGAAATGAATACTTGAGGCAGTCACTAAGAGAGAGGCACTACAATAGCATGACCCCGTCAGAGGCACTTCGTGGAGCGGTCTACTGAAAGGGATGAACACAAGGAACATAATTATTTTATGGGTATATGGTATGTGTATAGGGTCAGTATACCGTATATACCCTGATGGCCGTACTGTTATCTTTAATCTTTAATCTGCTACAACATAAATCTTTTAGTAAAAATTTTATTAATTTTATATGAGGTAATATTTATTAAAAAATTGTCTTTAATACAATAAGTTGTTGTTGTTGGACTGATACCAGAAAGACCGGGATTCAATTCCTAGCATCACTAAGCCACCACTGTTGGGCCCCTGAGCAAGGCCCTCAACCCCCAATTGCCCAGTTATATATAAGAGATAAATGTAAGTCGCTCTGGATAAGGGCGTCTGCCAAATGCTGTAAATGTAATCCAGTGTGTGAAAACAGATTACATCATGAAATGGTTCTACAGTATTGAGCAATTGTTTTTGTCTTTTCCAAGAGAGGACAAATGTGTGAGTGTCTCTCTTTCTTTCTCACTCCATGTGTGTAAGTGTGTTTGCGTGGGATTCACGTGTCATATAATACCCTTTCAAATTGTTGGTCATTTCTGCTAGTCATAGAGATAATGACGTATTTCCCAACTGACTGTAAACCCTGAGTCTCCAACCCACCAATGAATGACATTATCAGTCATTAGTCACCGGGTCTCCTATAAGATCTGCCCCTTCCCTGTTCCCATCAGTAAAAAGAAACTGAAAAGTAATGGACTACTTTACTTGAGTCTGTTCACTGTACAAAAGATGAAAATTGCAATCTGACATACGGTAAACCCTCTGTGGGCTAAAAAAAAAAATCACAGCAAACCCCATCTTTCACACAGCCTAATTACCAGCTGATGACTGATGTGACGTTAACAGCCCAAAGAAAAACACAGAATTCACATCATTTCCAAATAAGCACTTGTCAGACCTTGTGCATCTGCAAAACAACCACCAAACTCCTACTTGCCAACCATGCACAATACCAAAACTTACTTTCCCAACCACGCAGAAGCTCTACTTCCTGAGCAGCAATGCAGCAGAATGATATTCCAAAAGGTTGTCATAAAGCCAAATGATATTTGAGATCTGCCGTTTGGCACTTGGCTTCAATCACATGCCTGTCTCTTTGGCTTCATCCAAGCGAGGCAACTGTACATTGATTTGGTTTTGTCAGTCTTTTTGGCTTGCAGAGTTCTGCTCTCTTTGTTGTTTTTGTCTTCCACATGGAGCCATTAAGCAGAGGCCCAGCAGGCAGCTTGTCGTTGTTCAATACATTCAGACCCACTTGTCATTTTCCTCAATACCCTCCATTATGTGATCTTTATGGGTCTAAAGGTCAATACAAAGGCTTTCTCTCATCATGACGCATTACGGTGCCAAAAATATCGCTCCGAACCAAATTCAGTGCAGCTTTGCATATCCGACTTCTACAGTAGCTTTAGTTGTGCGAGCCTACAATCAGTAACAGTCAATGTTTAACAGTAAATGTTCGGTTTATTATAATCATAACTCTCTTAGCTCTGATCTCGGCTCCCTGATCATGTATCTATATTTACTGGAGGCAAGTGGTGGAGAATAAATCTTACATCATGCCCAGCGCGCTGAGGCCTAGAAAGGTTCACTGTCATGAGTCCATGAGTCACATAGCAACCGGGGATTTTTAGGTTTGCCAGACCCTTTGCTCAAGATTTCAGTCAAAATGAGAAGAGAATATAAACAGTAAATTACTCCTTTCATATTATATGGCACACACCTGGGCTGTGTATGAATATCGATATAGCTAACTGTCGCAATATTTTATTCACAATATCGTATCGATATTTTAACCTCGATTATCGATACGTATTCAATCTAGGTTATGTTAATATGTAATAAAAACCCTGTGTGTGTGTCAAAAGACTTCCTTCTCCGCTCCTGTAGTTTTCACCAACAAATACACCCAAAAAAAATAATGGTTTTGTCACGATTCGGCCCGCCAATCACCAGAGGGTGCCATCACCCGTTTATTAGACTGCTCGGTGCACTTCCTCTAGCCCTTCCTGTCTGGTAAGTCGGTTTCCCTGGTCTTGATCTCTGTTCGGTTTTTGGTTCGTGATTTCAGTGTATACGTTTTGGATTTGGTCGCTCGGTTTTGTTTTGGCTGTTTATGTTTCTACCTTCGTCTGTGTTATGTTTTCGTTTCTGCCTTTTCCGTTATTTAATAAAGCTACTATCTGCATTATGGATCGCTCTCCGTCTCCATGGTTACAGTTTTGTATTTTGTATTTGCTACATTTCCAGCTATTGATTTTTTACATTTTTGCATTTATATTGCAGTAATATATCGTGATATATTGTATCTTAGGAAATATTTCGATTATTAATAGCTGTAATACCATAATAAAATCTCTGAATATAAGTTAGGTGACTGTTTGACCGAGTTGGACGTACAAAAATAAATTATTTAAGATCATTTTACAACAGGAAAGAAAACTTTGACTTAAAATTCATATTTTTTAATTAAGCCGAATGTTTTTGGTTGTTGTCAGTCAAAATATTTCAGAAGAAAGTAATTTTAATGGCCTGGGTTAAAAATTACATTTATTCCACATTCCACATTAATATTCTTACATTTACGCCATTTGGCTGACGTCCTCCTTCAGAGCGGTGGGAGGTGGTGGCTTAGTGGTTAAGGTGTTGGACTGATAGCAGAAAGACTGGTGTTTGATTCCTAGCATCACTAAGCCATCACTGTGGGTGCTTGAGCAAGACCCTTAACCCCCAATTGCTGGATTTTGGGGCAATTGGGGGTTAAGGGCCTTGCTCAGGGGCCCAACAGTAGCATGCTTAATGGTGCTGGGAATCGAACCTCGATGTTTCAGCAGACAACCTGCACACAGGAGCTTTTCAACCAAGAACAAAAGAGAACTATGATTTATAGGTTTATTTATATATAATGGTAAATCCTGATGTCCTGCACTGTTGTGGTGTAAAGAAAGGTTGTCCTATAACTGGGAAAATTATTTCTATTTTGTGAGACGGTACCAATTAGATATACTAGGTAATTTTATTCCTTTGAAACTGGAACTATGTCCTAATGTGTTCATCGGCGAGCAGTATTTTACCTGGCAGAACTTAATAATTCCAGTAATTAATTTCCATACAAATGGTCTAATAAGACACAACCAAACGAACATAACTGTAGAGCCTTTGTGTTAAAGGTCTCTGAGGAAATGCACAGGACAGCATGGTGAACTTACTGACACACTTTCTTTCTCTGACTTTCTTATTTTCTGGGAGGCAAAAACATGCTAACACTGAAACGCCACATTATTTGCCAGAGTTAGATACCAGGCCGCAGACTTGTTCTCCAGTAAAATTGTTGGTTGTTGATTTTATTTATTTTGTCTAGATGGTTTTGGTTGCATTACAGGTTATTCTAGAACACCGTAGTGAGAGGCTCACATTGTCCTCAGGAAAACCCAGCACGGTGGAGGAGTTGCATGGGATTGGGAAGGACACATTTGGACTTGTTGAAGACTTTATTTTTGCATTACTTGGATGAGGACAGGGAATGATTATTTCTCACTTCCCTGCTACAAACCAGATTAATCACAAGGGGGCAATTAAAGTTGTGATCATTCCGACAATTATGCTTATACTGACAACTCAGACTGAAAACCAGACAGGCGTAAGATCTCGGAATGATAAGTTCATTCTCTGCTACTGAAACCAGAGCAGATTTTCAGACCGATGCCTCATCAATGTCTTCGCCAGACACTATTTAACTGTCTTTGCTCTTGGAAGCCCACATAGAAGTCTATGGCCAGATTAAACTTTTTTTGTGGCAACAGAAGCAACACTTATGATTGCCAGTGAATAATTTGTCAAGAATTGGTGCTGTGCTGAACAATCTTTGGGTTGAGTGAGATAATGGAAAAATTGGCAGACTACACGTACAGCGATACATCTAACACCACGGTGTGAAAATAATTACACTGGTCTCTGTCACATTATATTACTTTACACGTGCAAGTAATTAATATTAAAAACTGCTTATTCATTTATCCATTCATTCCAACGAGCTGAGTTAAAACAAAAAAACTTTAGATGTTTGCTAGCCTTTCAGTCAAAAATCACCCACTTGCAGCATGGACACACATTTATACACACTTCCTAGGTTCATTTATTCATCTATACCTGCTTATTCCGGGGTCACAGGAAGTCTATCCCAGTGGCTCATGATTAAGGCGTTGGACTGCCAAACTGAAGATTGTGGGTTCGATTTCCCGCTCCACCAAGCCACCACTGCTGGGCCCCTGGGCAAGGCCCTTAACCCCTAATTGCTCAGCTGTATAAAGAGATAAGTCGTTCTGGATAAATGTCTCTGAAAGGGTGAAAGGCAGGAGGGGGACACCGTGTACAGCGCCCCAGTCTATCACAGGGACAATTTAGAATCTCCAGTCAATCTAATATACATGTTTTTGGACTGTGGGAGGAAACCGGAGAACCCGGAGTAAACCCATGCAAACGCAGTGAGAACATGCAAACTCCACTCAGAAAGACCCCTGCAGGGGAATCGAACCCGGAACCTTCTTGCTGTGAGGAAACCGTGCTGACCACTTAACCATTGTGCTGCCTGCGAATATTGTAAAGATATTCGAAAACTTAAATCATTACTCACCCCTACTCTTTATCTTCTGTTTATATTATTCCTCCTCTATTCCTCTGTTGCTTTCTTAATCATTTTTGCATATTCTTCGCTTGTCTTCGCCCTTACAGGGACCCCATCTACATCCACCCTGAATCCACCCTGCATCACTCCACAACACTAAACTGTCCATGTTTAATGCAGGGAAAAATTGATTTAAAATACGAGTAATTTGAGTTACGAGCTCCGTCATAAGACGAATTAAACTCGTAAGTCAACGCACCCCTGTATATTAATAGAAATATTTGTATGTATATATATTTTTGATAAACACTAAAATAAATATCCTTTAACCATATATGAACACTCATTTTATAGGCATATATGTGTCATATATGTGTGTATCCGGGAAAATATATGTAACATATATAAAAACAGCAATTTTTATAATATTTTTAAAATCTCAAATCATCTAATCTAATCTAATCTAATCTAATCTAATCTAATCTAAATCATCTATCAGATTTCTATAGGGGATTTTGATTAAAATTTACATTTATCTATTTTATACAACTGAGCGTTAAGGGCCTTGCTCAGGAAGCTGGAGCTGGGAATCGAACCCACACTTTGCACTTTGGGTTGGTAGTCCATCACCTTAACCTAGGCTACCACTTCCCCTAGTGTATGTTATTTCTAACATACACTATGTCATGATCTTGGTGCTTGTGCGCTCTTCTGAGCCACATAAAATCCTGCACACACACACACACACACACACACACATCGAATGAAGAATTCGAGTTTGTCCTTGTGTTGTGAGAGACCTGACATTCTTTCAGCTGACCAAATATAATCGATTGCATTCCTTTGTTCGAAATCATTTAGTTTAAAGTGACTTTCTCGTACAATGCAACTAAAAATGCAACTAAAAATATTATAAAGGCAGTTCAGTCTGCTGGCATTTACAAGATGTGTTTAGTCATGAATGCTGTCAGCACCTGAACCTTTCCATCAGTCTGACCCGAATGACCCACTGTTTATAGATCGCAGCTTTCTAGCACAACATATCAGCTGTATAGCCAACAGAAACCATCTGCTACACTCCTATAAAAAACAACAACAAAACAATGGAAACTGTTTGAGATGCCAAAAAATCATAATGAATCTACGGCCCTCTAAAATACAAAAATGGTGGACAAAATAATATTAGAAACTCGGGTTGCACAATATTAGACTAAAAACAGACACTGTAATATTCTGTTTTCCTGCAATATAAAATATTTATATTGCAATATGAAAAAAAAAAAAATGACAGATGACTAAAATATCTCTATTTGGAAAAAAATCATTATATATTTAATCATAAAATTATTAAATGACATTCTAAGAATAGATAAATACAATAACACAAAGATGTAAATGAAACAAACATTACATGTTTTTCAGTTTTTCTGGATATTTAGATAGATAAATAACAATTAAATGTAAAATTACACTGTACAGGGTGTACCTAAATGTCCCTATGTGTCCCAGTTTGTCTGGACTTACATATTTTTAAGAAATTATATTAATTAACAACAATTTTATTCCATTGGAATATTAAATAACATCTTTAATATGATTTCCATCATTTGCGATGCAAAGGTTGATGTGCTTTTGAACTCTAACAGTAGCACATCCACTCTTTATGCGTTCAATCGAGTGTGTTACATCTGTGATCTGTTTCAACAGAAACCGAAACCGAACGGATAACGCAATAATCATTTTTCCATTTAAAATGAATACAAGTGAAAGTGTTACACATTCAAATAAAGCCTACAACATGTTCCTGCTGCAGGCAGCAGGGTGGCTTAGTGTTTAGCACGGTTCCCTTACAGCAAGAAGGTCCCGGGTTCGATTCCCCTGCAGGGGTCTTTCTGTGTGGAGTTTGCATGTTCTCCCTGTACTTGTGTGTGTTTACTCCGGGTTCTCCAGTTTCCTCCCACAGTCCAAAAACATGTATGTTAGTTTGATTGGTGATTCTAAATTTGCCCATAGTAGTGAGTGTGTGTGTGTGTGTGTGTGTGGCCCTGTGATGGATTGGTGACCTGTCCAAGGTGTCCCCCTCTTGCCTTTTGCCCTTTCAGAGACGGCTGGGATAGACACCAGCAGATCCCTGTGACCCCGAATTAGGGAATAAGCGGGTATAGAAAATGAATGAATGAATGAATTAATGTTCCTGTTGCGTTGAATAAATCTACACAATTTGCATTAAAATGTTTTACAACAAAAAACACCACAAATACTTTGTGTGTCTTGCGCACGCATGCTCTATATATTTGAGGTTGTTGGTTACATTTTTCTGTGACGCGTCACGTTTTGTGCACAATGTCCTCAGGGTTGGTTGCATGTGTAGACATTACCAGACGTTTGCTGTATTCGTTATTGTCTCTTCCTCGGGCTCTCGCACATTGCACTAAAGTTAGCCACGCCCACTTATTTACATATTGCGGTATACACAGAATAAAAAAAATCTATTATGGTTGACAATTTATTTCACGGTAGCGATATATAGCGTCATACCGCCCAGCCCTAGTTGTAACATTCTGTTGATTAACTGTATAATGCTACAACATTTAGCATTATACACCTGTATTTGTGCAAAATGACCAGAATCTTTGTTTCCATAACAATCCAATATACGATACAGAAAAATGAGAGCAAGTAGCAGCTCACAGAGACGAAAGTCAAGGCAAGTCAAGCTTTATTAGTCATTCTGCTACATGTGTGGACATATAATTAAACAAAATGTCCTTAGTTGAGCAGTGAACTGAGGGACAGAGGGACAGCCTGGCTTGTCTGTGACAGACAGAAGGACAGTATAAGACAAACAGACATGATACTGTACACATGTTTGTTAAAGTAAGAATAACAAAAACAGCTGATGATTGTCTGTCCCTGTGAGATCACTGTTAACCACAAGGTGAGGAACTACCAGCCCCTGACCATCAACAGGAACCTGGTAGAGAGAGTGGACAGCTTCTGCTACCTGGGGATCCACATCACAAATAACATGACATGGTCCTACCACATTGAGAGCACAGTAAAGAGTGCCTGACTGCGTCTTTCTTTCCTCAGACGCCTGAGGGACTTCAGACTGCCCACACTGGTGAACAAGAACTTTTACAGCTGTACCATCGAGAGCATCCTGCGGGTAACATCACTGCCTGGTACGGAAAACAGCACCATGCAGGACAGACGGGCTCTACACAGAGCGGTGCGGACAGCCCAACGCATTATTCGTACAGAGATCATTGACCTGAAGTCCATCTACGTCATAACCCAGCCATCCCAGCAATAAACTCTTCACACCGCTGAGGTCTGGAAAACACTGCCGAAACGTCCTGACAGAGACAAAGCCAAGGAGAAGGACCTTTTGCCCCACAGACCATTCTGGACTATTGGCCCTCAACAATAAAACCATAAGGAAAAAAATAAAAAACTTAAACAGACTCTGCATGTAAACACACACACACACACTTCACACATTTAAAACTGAACTTAATTGTAATTATTGTAATATATTCATTATAATAATTATTGTTTATTGTGCATTGTTTATTGTGCATTATTTTCTGTTTTGCACCCGCCCCCATATTATTTTTTATTATTATTTTAGTTTATTCTTTTTATTCTTCTTTGTGCTTTTATTCTTATTTTTAAAAAACTGGTGGAAGTGGTGTCTCATGGTTAAGGTGTTGGACTACCAACTGGAAGATTGTGGGTTCGATTCCCAGCTCCACCAAGCCACCACTGCTGAACCCCTAAACAAGGCCCTTAACCCTCAGTTGTATAAATAAGATAAAGTCGCTTTGGATAAGGACGTCTGCCGAATGCCGTTAATGTGTATTTCCTGTAGACGACAAATAAAATTTGTATTTGAAGGTAAACACTTGTTCTGTTATAGAATATTGACTAAAGTCTGACCCCATTTCAAACAAAGACGGCTATTCAGGGTTGTTTATCTTTTTTTCCCATTTAAGCCAGACTTTACTTTAAAACTGTAAGCCAACTCCCATCCCCTCCTCACAATGTTCTCTTTCAAGCAACATGTGAGAGGGAAAATTCCAGAAACTCTGAACAGCTGACATCACAGCACGCCTGGTAGGTCTCTGCATGCCAGTTTAAAACAGCTCTTTTATACAGACATTTCCTCTCTATCTACTTCCTCTCTATCAGACAGTGTGCAAATTTCACCTTCATGCAAAAATACACCAGAGCACCGGTAGGCTTGGGGCACCGTGCTGATATCTCGCTGGGAAAAAAAAAATCTTAACAGGGAGCTGCTGGGAGCCACAGAGATTTAATCACACTGTGGCTGATGTGCAGATATTTCCAGCCTATAATTCAAAATATGTGCAACTTGTAAATTCTGGGAATACGTCAGCGATTTCTCAGGAGATTGTGAGTCCAGCTGGTGCTCAGACTATATTTCTGTCCCTGTAACTCAGTCCCAGAGTCAGAGGATCCCTGAGTCAAGCTTAAAATGATGTGTTTTTTAGGTAAGCATGACTAGGACAGGTATCCAGAACTGCTGTATTCTCAAAACTGAACGCATGGAGGAAGTGACCAAACATGAATACAGAAAAAATCTAGAACTCGTAGGATGAAAGCAGTACAAAACCATAGTAAAGTGTAGAGATGGGAATCTTTGGGTACTTTACTATCTGATTCCGATTCTGGGAGTTCCTGATCTGTTTTGTTTATAGTTGTAATTTCAGTATGACATCATCCATTTTAAGAAGATGATTTGTTCCATAAATGTTCTTTTGATTAATAAAGTTCAGTGTCCGGATGAACTGAAGCTCTGAATGAAACATGGAAACGTCAGATTATTAGAACGTTTATGAAGAACACTTAAATAACGCCGTAAGGACACAAACTGTTTTAGTTTGTACCGCCACTCAAGCACCTGTAACAGTGTGTGAAAACCCTGTGTATCCACCACCGAGAGCCGGCACAAATCCTCAGCAATAAAACCGCCACTGACCGAGTGATTCACTTCAGCTTTTTTTTAGAATCCGGTGGAAGCTTTGCAAAAGTGTTTCCCACACAGTCAGGTTTAAATTTGATGTTAATTTGATGTCCATTTTTGTAGGTAAATTTTCCAGCATCAAGTACTTGCGTCAGTCAGTGATTAAATAAACCAGACTAATTGGTCTATTAAGTTTAGACCTGTAGTTTTGTGTCATTCTGTGTGTGTGTGTGTGTGTGTGTAAATGCATTTTTCCCCTCGGGGCTTTCCGTAGTTTGGTGAGAGTGCATGCGCGCAGGGGTGTGAGACAGAATGAAAAACGTTTCGAATACATGTCTGTAGCTAATAAAAACCAGTTTCAGGACATTTTGGACTGCTTTCGTTCTTTATTTTATTAAATTCGAGTGTTTAGTTGAACCTGCGACGAACCCTCGCTTATAATTATCAACAGATTCTGGACTTTTGAGAATAAATTCAGGAATCAATAGGCAAAGAATTGCGATGCATCGATAAATCACTTTTTTGTGTGTGCTTATGATTTCATAAATCACTTCCAGTTATAAATATTATTTACTAATTATTTCCTATTATTAAAAATAGAAATAAGAAAATCCTACACTCTGTACTACATTTCTTAGAAATATAGAAACCTAAAATAACAGAGAAATAAACATATATTTACATTAAAAAAAAACCCCAAAAAAACTTGCACTGAAGATGTTCAGCATTTCTTGGAAAAATACTTTGTACAGGTGGTGGTGGTGGTGGTGGTGGGGGTGTTCACTGAGAGAGCGAATTTAACAGAAATAGTTTACCAGAAAAGCAGTAGAACAATGAAAAAGGGGTTTGCCAACTTCTAAACCACTCCAAACACACAGACTTTCGTTTTCACCTTGGCTCATTTCCAGCGTTTACAATCACACGCTTATGTTTCCCGCCCGAGAGAACACACCCTTCTGAATGTAACTTCCATTCTAAGTAGCATAATAGCAGGTACAATTATATCACTCTCACACACTCTTTCTTTCCCTCTTTCCTCCAGCACCGTAAATAATTCAGTTAAAAAATAAATGTGTTAAAGTGTAAACGTTCTTTCGAATACCCTATTAATGTGATTAATGTGGTTCTGATGTTATAAAGCCTGCATAGGGGTTTTAGAATAGAGACTGCTCCCAGGCCTGCTGCTAGTAGCGCCATTCCAAACCAAAATACTGCGGCTGCTTTAAAAGCCCTGTATATATGCTGTTACTGAAAATACTACCTGCCAGAATCTTTTCAGGGTGAAAAATAGTGAAATAGACCACTAGGTCTTCAGTTCCCCCTTAAACACAGAGAAATGAAGAGCAAAATGTATTACAATTTTACTGAGCTGTAGTAAACTGCATTAACCCTTTATTCCCACAATTTAGGGTTAAGGAAATAAAAGATTAAGGAAATAAAACATTAAGGGAATAAAAGGTTAAGGGAATAAAGGGGTAAGGGAATAAAGGGGTAAGGGAATAAAAGGTTAAGGGAATAAAAGGTTAAGGGAATAAAGGGTTAAGGGAATAAAGGGGTATAGGGAATAAGGGTTACGGGAATAAGGATTACGGAATAAAAGGTTAGGAAACGGATAATGGAATAAAGGGGTTAAGGGAATAAAGGGGTAAGGGAATAAAAGGTTAAGGGAATAAAACATTAAGGGAATAAAAGGTTACGGGATAAAGGGTTAAGGGAATAAAGGATTAAGGGAATAAAGGGTTAAGGGAATAAAGGGTTAAGGGAATAAAAGGTTAAGGGAATAAAAGTTTAAAAGAATAAAGGGGTATAGGAATAAAGGTTTAAGGGAATAAAAGGTTACGGGAATAAAGGGGTATAGGAATAAAGGGTTAAGGGAATAAAGGGTTATGGGAATAAAAGGTTAAGGGAATAAAGGGGTATAGGAATAAAGGGTTAAGGGAATAAAGGGGTATAGGAATAAAGGGTTAAGGGAATAAAAGGTTAAGGGAATAAACAGTTGAGGGAATAAAAGGTTACGGGAATAAAGGATTAAGGGAATAAAGGATTAAGGGAATAAAGGGTTAAGGGAATAAGGGTTAAGGGAATAAAGGTTACAGGAATAAAGGGTTTAAGGAATAAAGGATTAAGGACTAAGGGTTTAAGGGAATAAAGGGTTAAGGGAATAAAGGGTTAAGGGAATAAAGGGTTAAGGGAATAATAAACAATATTATTAGTTTTTAGCCTGTTTACTGTGTTTGACTTCAAGTTATTTCGTCTTTGTCTGTTTTACTGAAAGGAGTTTTATTTACTGGCTCAGACATCATTTTAAGCTTCACTCTTAAACATTGTGTGTTTGTGTTTCGTCACCTTATGGAAAGTGTGACAATGTTTTAACTAGTTTAACCGAATGATTCAGTATATTACAAACACAGTTTTGGGTCTTAGGCGTCTTAAAACACAACAACAACAAGTGACATCTTGAATCCAGGTTTACACTGTGCGATTTCTGATACTTTCTTGGGATTGTTGCTTGTCAGACTGTACAAACATCTCACATCTCACATCATGTCACACCGTAGGATCCCTGCTGTCATAACGTCAGTCAAAACACATCAAAATTAAACACAGACACAAAGACTCGTCCAGAGTTTTACATCATCAAGCCGTGACACCTTTACTAACTCAGGTTTTTTTTACACTAAATGGTAGCCAGCAGCAAAGTCTGTGGTGGCTTAGTGGTTAAGGTGTTGGACTGATACCAGAATGACCGTGGTTCAATTTCCAGCACCACCAAGCCACAACTATGGGCCCCTGAGTGAGGCCCTTAACCCCTAATTGCTAAGTTGTATAAATGAGAGAAAAGGACATCTGCCAAATGCTGTAAATGCAAATAAAAATAATCTGCAGCGTTAATTTTGCTCATAATCTCAAAAAGATTAAGTGTGAAAGTGGTGGCTCGTGGTTAAGGTGGACTGCCAACCTGAAGACTGTGGGTTTGATTCCCAGCTCCACCAGTCCCCTGAGCAAGGCCCTTAACCCTCAGTTGTATAAATGAGATAAATGTAAGTCGCTCTGGATAAGGACGTCTACCAAATGATTACTTTTTTGCTGTTCTGTCCACCGGACTCGTTTTGACATGTTCCCTGGGGTGGTTTGAAGTTATCAGGTCCAGCACTTCTATTATTTCTTGGTTTTTACGAAGTGTGTGAAATTTACTGACACTGCCAAAATTTTATCGGAAGGATCACAACGGCCGTTAATCAGCTGCCGGTCAAATAATGTCAAATTTGCGATCTCAGGCGACCAAATTTTGGCTGAAATCACACAACCGGACCTTAGTTACCTCCGCTTGCAATAAATACTTGTGCTTGTAATGTTTTTATTAAAAATCAGGGGCAAATGGAGACTCACCAGCTAAAATGCTGACCTGTTGATTGTGAGTTTGTTCCAGTCCCCAAATGACCCTGAGCATGTGAGTCGCTCTGGATAATAACATCTGCCAGTCGGGTTATTGGGTGTATGTTTGTAACTTTCACCACCATCAAACCATTTTACGTGTCCTATAAAAGCTTCAAATGCACAAATAAGGTCATTACAGGGTCAAACAAGGTTAATTTAAAACCCACACTGACCATGAACATACAATTTCCCATAATGCACTTTCGCGATTTCCACGTGCCACGTGACATACCGGCCGCTGGAGTGCTACAAGTTTCTACTTCCTCATTTCACAGACAGATGTCCAAGATAAAAGTTTACGTCAAAAGAAGACCATTTAATAAAAGATGGAAAATCCAATTATACGTTCACGCTTCGAAGGGGGACAAACTGGCGTCGGGTGGTGGCGGAATACAATAAACATCTGCATTTTAACGCTAAACAAAGCGCAAAGTATGTTGAGTGCTCTGTATGGAAGCGAGTGGAAAGAAGAAGCTTCAGTGTTGGAATCAGCTCTAAGTCCTGCATTGATTAAAGCCAATGTAGAGAAATTCCATTCAATCACACGCTCGTTAGTCAGCAGAGCCTCCAAAGCTGCAAAACTGGACTGAAAGTTTTGATCCATTTACAAAGTCAATGATTTTATTTCCAGATTTTCGCTCCATGGATTTTTTAGTTTGGACAGTGCAGCTCGATTGATTTGTATAGTTTGCTTCACGCAGTATGAGGAATTCACTCATGCACTCATGCACTCATGTCTGCCCTTTTCACAAAACAGATGCCTTGTTTTGGGGTTTTTTTTTAATTACCTTATTTTTAAACAATAATCAGTCATATTTTGGCACCTAACAGCATTTCAGTTTTAATGAGAGGCTTTCATAAGCTCAAGAAAGAAACAAGCTATTTTCTTGCACTCAGGCCTAATTTGAGACCCCAGTGCAAAGCCACCTCGGGGTATTTCTTTATTCGGGGCTGTTGTGTAACCCTCCAGCAATCGTGCTTATGATAAATACATGCTCCAGGATCTGGGGGCAAAAAAAAAAATGTAAGGCCAAAAATAAGGTTAGTGAGGACAATATCGTGGGATTTTTTATAAACAGATATGAGTATTTATAGAGCGTACATAACAGCGGTCAGTCAAAAAACCATTTTAAATTCTTAATACTACATAAATACACGCTTTAAAAATCATGAACTTTATGCTTACTGACAAAATACGGGAAAATACGGGTGGTAATACGGGTGGTAATACGGGTGGTATAAAAATAGCGGAGCTCCTGTTATCACTTAAAAGTTAATTATTTACCTGTAACAGCAAGAGTTTCTTTTTACTTGTTCTTTTACTGCTCAACTTTTTCAGTAATTACAATTTTTAATTTCTTCCTGAACAGATCGTTTATTATATTTTTACAGTTACAGCAGTGAATTGTGCACTAGGGCATCGTTATACTGGAACAGGGTTCGATTCTCTTAGTTCCAGTACGTTTACATTTACATTTACAGCATTTGGCAGACATCCTTATCCAGAGCGACTTACATTTATCTCTTTTATACAACTGAGCCATCAGGGTTGAGGGCCTTGCTCAGGGGCCCAACAGTGGTGGCTTAGTGGTGCTGGAAATCGAACCCTGGTTTTTCTGGTATCAGAGGTACATTAAGGACGTTTGACAGAGGCCTTTATCCAGAGCGACTGACATTTATCTCTTTTAAACAACTGAGCAATTAGGGGTTAAGGGCCTTGCACAGGGACCCAACAGTGGTATTACTTAATGGTGCTGGGGATCAAACCCTGATTTTCCACTTAGCATTACAACACCTTAACCACTGCGCTACCATTTCCCCCTCTGTCTGTAGAATTGTCTGTAATTGGGCCGGTTTAATGGTGTAGCAGGTTAAGGCACCAGCACACAGTTGCTCCCCGGCGGCCTGGGTTCGACTCCGGCCTGGGTCCCCCCTGTCCCTCCCTCTCCTCTATTTTATCTCTTTTTGTTCTATAAATAAAGGCAAAATGCCCCAAAAATTGTTATTTTATTTATGATAAGACACAACTTGTCTCAGTACTAAATAAAAAAATAAAATTATATTGTCTCAGCGTTGAGATGGTATAAGAGTTGTGTGAGGGGTCGGACACCGGCACCCACATGTGCGGTTACGCTCCAGGGGCCCAAGTATGATTCCGGCTCGGGTCCTTTTCGGTTTTACCCTCCCTCTTTCTCTCCTCTGTTTCATCTCTGTACTGTCCTATCAATAAATGCCCCCAAAATACAAGCATAAAAACAAAACAAAAACACGCTAGTAAATAGTTTATTATTAGTCTTACATGGAGCAGCTGTCTTATTATTATTATTATTATTATTATTATTTCTTTTTTTTGTTGCAGAGCTGTTACTATAGAAACAATACGCTATTGCATCAGCACGTTAATATAAATCTGTTCAATTTCATTAGAGTCAGCTGTAATTTCAGAGCGAATGGAGACACTTTTTGGACCCCTTCGAGAGCAAAATGGTGTAATTGCTAGCAAAATGTCATCTCTGGGATAACAAAACCAAACAGCAAAAAATGTGCACACTTATTATTTCGGCAGCAGTTTGGAATTCTTTAAGACTTTAAACAGGAACGTGTAGGAGAACTAAAATATCATCCAGACGTAATAACAAGGCAAAAATATCCATATCTGTCTCTTTTCTGTCTCTTCTCCAATTTTCCATGGTGTTAAATGATAACCATGGTGACAGAGTAGCCCCTTATGTACAGTAAAGGCATGTACCTGATGGTAACCATGGCACCAGTGCAGGCACTCCTCAGCAGGCATGCAGCCGCGCAGAGAAGTCCAACGAATTTACCCATGGGGACGCAGAGCAGAACAATTTGCCATGTAGCCATCTGCCTTACCGCCCACTTCACTCCGGACTTGTATTGTGTTTGTCACTTTTTTTTTCCCCGCAGAATTCACATAACTTAAAGATCAGAACATCAGATAAAGAAAAAAAAAACCCAAGACGTAAACTTCTATTCAGATGAACATACTGGACATAAAGACATTTTTCACCCATGTGTAAAATAACTGGATGGAGAAGACAACTAGACAAAAAAACCACACACACTACAAGAGACTCGCACTTTCCTTAAAAATCCATTGCGACATCATCCATCATCTGATGACATCACTGTCCATCAGCAGCTCGCTGTAGATACATTCATCTTAATTATCGTTCATCAGTACTGATGATTGTTGACTAGACTTTCACTTCAAACACCTCCAGTCAAGACAAATTTGGACAACCAGTAATATAGACAATGTGTCCATATTTTGACCCCAAAAAAACATTTTACATTACTAATTAATTATTAGTAACTAAACCTGACATCAAGGCCTCAGGACTGAAATCATCAACACTCATTGTCAACATCCAACAAAACTTTTTTTTAGAATTAATGATTTTTTTGTTCTAAATCCAATAAACGATTAAAGCAGAAACAGGAAGACAAAAACCCACCCTAGCTTTAATAAACACATCTCACTGATTCAGTCAAATAAATAAACTTTTCTACAAACACGGTGGGGTTTTTTTTTAAGAAATTATAAAAAAACAACAAATAAATAATTCCAGAATCTTTAAATATGCGTCACTTTCAGTTCCACACAATGTAGATACAGATGTTTAAGAAAAAATGCTGGGTATCCCAACAGCTGTCTGGATTAAGACAAATAAACAACAAGAAAAGTTGATCCAAACTTTCACACCTATAGAGCAAAACCCCTCCAGCTGCTTAAGTGTGTTTCTGGAGGAACATTTGAACTTTCTGTAAGATGTCAATAAAACATCTGGCAGTTTTTCGGTTCGTTTGGCTGTCCATGTTAAACGCGGGAAAAGCGCACTTACCTGCATGAGACCGTGATTTCAACTTTGGTGGCGGGGACGGTGGCATTGAGCGGGTCGAAGTCTCCGATCGTCGCCATGTTCACGAAGCTGCTGCTGCTCATCGTGGCAGGAAAATACACACTCCCTTACACACACACACACACACGCGCGCGCGCGCGCGCGCTTATACTACTGTCCAACCTCTTTCGTTTAAAAGACGAAGCGAGCGCTGACGCCACTGAGTGCATGTGTCTGTGTGTGTGCGCGCTTGTTTGTCTGTGTGTGTGTGTGTGTGTGTTGTGTGTAGTGAGCCGGCTCCGTGCCGAGAGGTGATGTTACAAACTACCCAGCAGAGGCAGCAGTGGCCCGATCGCGCTCTGTGTGTGTGTGTGTTTGTGTGTGTGTGCTTGCGTGCGTGCGCGCGCGCGTGTGTGTGTTGGACAGAGGAATCACGGTGCCGGGAAAATTCCATGCTCGTAAAAGTTCCTAAAGGACTGAAGCGCCGTGGAAGAGACTAATCATCAGCATCATCATCATCATCATCATCATCATCAAGGAGAAGATAAAAGGAAGAGGAGAGGAAGAAGAAGGTGAACATCTTAACTAACAATATAATAATCTGCTCTCACCATGATAATATTATTAATAATAATATTTAAAAGACAAGTTATATCTCAAGTCATAACACACAACTTAACATCAATAATAAAACACAAATCAACAGTGAAGTCAAGAAGAATAAAAGTATCACAGTATAACATCTGATTGCTCTTTATTTACCTCTGGGTTTGTAATTAGCTGACCTGACTAGCAGAACTAAGGGGTGGGCGGTATGACCAAATTTCTAATTCAGATTAGCGATATATTTTACGATAATTACTCATTCATTCATCTTTTATACCCGCTTATTCCCTAATTCGGGGTCATGGGGATCTGAGAGTCTATCCCAGCCGTCTCTGAAAGGGTAAAACGCAGGAGGGAGACACCCTGGACAGGTCGCCCGTCCATCACAGGACACACACACTCACACACTTACACTCTTGTTCACGATATACTTATTTCAATGGTTTATTCCGGAAAATCAAACGAGGGCTTTATGTTATAAATAAACCTAAATTGTTTAGAAATTCTCCTTATGGCTGGTGGCGTGGGGTAGCGGGTTATGGCACCAGCACCCACATGTGCAGTTGAGCTCCAGATTTGATTCTGGCTCGGGTCCTACCCCTCTTTCTCCCCTATTCTATTTCATCTCTGTCTGTCCTATTGATTAAAACCCAAACAATTAATTAATCTCAATTTATCCTAATCAATTTTAATCTTAAAAGAAATTCACCTTATTAAATTGAACCTTTTCCATTCCTTTTTTTATTTGAGCTTTGATAAATATAGTATATGTGAACCTGGATAACATTCAACTGAATGTCACATTTACCAGTTATAGCAGAACATCCAGTTCCAGATGTTGGTGGATTTCACAGTTTTCTCCACTGTGTGTTCATGTATCTCAAACACATGTTCAAAGTTGCTGCGTGAGATTTATTTGTCACATGAGGACAGTAATGACTGACAGAACGATGTCAGGGAAATTGGTGCACAACAGATCCGGAGAGTCTTAGAACGAAATTAAACTGAAAGCAAATATTTTATTCACAATAGAACATAAATAACATTAATGTTTAAACAGAGAAAATAAATCAGTCCAATAAATCAGTTTTGACCCATAAGACACTGCGGCGTTTCTGGATTAAGTTCACAAATGGCTTCCTTTTTGCATGAGGAACTTTAGACTGTATCTGCAGGTGTTACAGCGGGTTGTGTTTACTGATGGTGGTTTCTGGAAGTTTTCTTGGGTCCATTTATTAATGTCAATCACAGAATCATGCCGATGAGTGATGCAGTGTCATCTGAGAGCCTGAAGACCACCGGCATCAAACAAAGCGGTTTGTCCTTGTCCCTTACACACAGAGATTTCTCCATTTTTTTCCAAATCTATAATGATGTTCTACACTGTAGATGATAAAATTTGTAATTTGACGTTAAGGAACGTTGTTTTTAAAGTATTCCACAATTTTTTTCGCTCTTTCACAGATTGGAGAACATCTGCTTATCTTTACTTCTGAGAGACTCTGCCTCGCTAATACTTTTATAGCTAATTATGATACAAATCTGATGTTAATTAACATAATTAATTGCTAAATGTTCTCCCAGCTGAATCTTTTTAAAATCTATTGCTTTTTAGCCCTTTGTTGCCCCCGTGGCAACTACTTTAAAAAACCCGTATCAGACATCAATACAAATATACAAATTTTTACTTGTCACATGAGGACAGTAATGACTGATACAACGATGACGGGAAAATATGTAAGCAACAGATCCGGAAAGTCACTGACATATTGTGTAAAATCAGTGCCGCTGATCTCTATACACACGCATGAGGGTGGATTAAAAGGGAAAGTAAAATCAGAAGGCAATTTTAATACCACACACAATTATATCGGCTTCCCCATACCTGAATATTGCAGATAACATAATTGCCTAACTATATTTGTGAGAGAATGCAAAATCATTGAAATATTTTTTTCCTCCTGTCTGACTGGCAGGGCGCAGATATATTTTGGTAGCCCGACCGGAAGACACATAAGCCTCGGAACGCCAGGCCAGCGATTTAATGGTAGTTCAAGAACGACATCTTAAATGTGACTCGGTGAGAATGAGTCATTTAGGAGACTGATTCGTTCAACCATGCATGCGGTTCTCTTTCCAGCTCAGACCGCATTGGTTAGGCGTAATTGGGTTGTCACATGATGACTGAACGACTCAAACCCAAAGACTTGTCAGATAAGAGATGAGGTGAGATAATTATAGACTAAAGAACCAGATAAACAATGAATTAATCTTTTCAGTTTTTTATAGCATTATTGTTGTATATTGGTTGTAGTGCGATCGAGGTTTGGGTAAGTAGTAGATTTTAATTATATTTTGCTAAAATAAACCAAATGAATCAAAAAAAAAGATTCGTTCATTTTGCTGAACGAGACAAAAAGGTCCAAGTCCATAAAGTGAGACGAACTTCCCATCACTATGTTATGATCCCTGGTCTTGCTGAGTGCACATGAGTTAGCCACGCCCACTTATGTACATGTCACGCTATACACGGAATTTAAAAAAATCTATTACAGTTGACAATTTATTCCGTCGTAACGATATATAAACCGTCCATACCGCCCAGTCGCAGACAGAACAATGACAAAAAAATAGTTCAGTAATACCATAATACTACACAGAAATGCTTTTCGACATGTCAGGTGCTTCTTCGTTTACTTTTGGCCTGTCAGGTCACACAATAGTACTATAGTGTGTTGTTCCAGAGTGAATAGAAGTGGTGAATCAGGTGAATCACAAGTAATAGAAGGGTTCATGTTGTATCACAAAAGAGAAAGTGTATCTTTACTAACTGCACCTCTCAAGCTGGAATTTCTGCATTCTTGTAGTTTGCTAACCTCAGACCAACTTCAGCAGCTAACAGACTGGCGTCTTAAACCCTAATGGTACGATGTCTAGCCACCGGCTTGTTAAGAATGTAAACCACAGAAGTAGATAAGGAATTGCACGATTTGGAAGTTTGTTATTCTGACTAGAATGTCTAGAAATCTAGAACGCAGTCATCCATGCATAAAAAAATATTTCTACCAGGAACGAGTTCCAGCATGTAAGCGCTTTGTTTTGGGTAAAACATTTTAGACTGGAGATGTTCGGAGATAATACCGTGTGCTGGTTGTTATTGGTTTGGTTCTTAAGACAAGAATTTTTTGATTAGTCATTCTAGATTAAATGGCAGAATTTAATTGCTTGAGTGCCGAACTTGGACGATGCCATATATTATCTAGGTGCTTCTCGCCAGGGCTAAAATCAATCAAGTCCTACTCTCGCAGTGATTCTAACAGTAAATGGTATTCAAGTTTAAAGAGAGGTTTTGCATAGAAAGATACGGTACAGACGGGTTCTTTTAGAGAGGAGAACCAAAGTAACAGTCCTTAATTTTTTTTTTCTTTGTCCTTATCCAAAGCGACTTACATTTATACAACTAAGCAATTGGGGGTTAAGGGCCTTGCTCAGGGGCCCAACAGTGGAAGCTTGGTGGAGCTGGTAATCGATCCCACAATCTTCAGGTTGAAAGTTTAACACCTTAACCAAGAGCCACCACTTCCCACCATTTATTATTAGATATCCAGTTATCCATCGTCAGAACTGTTTATACTAAAACATGGTCTAAGTAGGCCAGAGGACTTGGATGAAAAACGAGCTAAGCTCATTATTATCCAAAAAAAAAACATTAAGGATCTCTACTTAACTCAGGGGTGGGCAATCTCAGTCCTGGAGGGTCGGGGTGTCCTGCAGAGTGTAGCTCCAACTTGCCTTAACACACCAACCTATAAGGTTCAAGTTAACCTAGGAACACCCTGATTAGTTGGTTCTCCAGGACCAAGCGTGGACTCCACTGACATGTAGACAATGACCACTTGTTTGTATGGATCCATGTTTTCCATCTATTTTCTGAACTGTTTATCCTGTACAGGATCAAAGGGAGCCGAGGATCTTGGACGGGCAACATCGACTCAAAAAAAAAAACACTCATCCATTCATCCACTACAGATATTTTTAAACATACACCACAGCACAGCATGGCAACTTAATAACTCTTAATAACTCAAAAATTAGAGAAGAATGTCAGTTGTTCTTTAAAATCCAGCCTGATCCAGTTTGACTGAATAACTTTTCACCAAATCAAATCTTTATTTACAGTCTAATCCACTCTCTCCTTCATTATGCCACTTTCATTCATGCCCACCTGTTCTAGGCCCAATTTCACAAAACCACAGACGAATGCACACATGCATAAAAACATAGAGCACGCACACACACACACACACACACACACACAACATCCAAATTCAGACACTAGCTCATTTCTAGAGTTTCAGCAATCTCACTCTTAATGAGAGTCGATCTAACCAATCAGAGGTTTTTATTTTTCCTGGTGAGACATTCTGACTGATTTAAAAGCTATGCCTGATTAAGCAATTCTCTCTTCAACATAGAGAGACAAAGAGTGAGAGAGAGAGAAAGATAGAGAGAAAGACAGGCACAGGGGGGCTCTTCACTCTTCACTTATAATCGCTGTTCCCCTGCAGAGCTGAAAAGGTTCTGTATTTCCTAATCATATCCAAACACAAGTGCTATTAAAAACCAGGTCAAGTTATTTTCGGAGGTTAGACTTGACTATTAATTAAAGATCCAGTGGAACAGGAATAGTTTGGACTAACAACACTACTGTTTGCTGTTTGACATGTGAGTAATAAAAGACAGGAACGTCTTATTTATATTAAATACTGGGAATATGAGAAAGTGGAGAATTCATACAAATATTTTTTCGCACCTTATTATATTATATATATATATTATATGAACAAAAAATTCTAACATCTCTCGTAGTCCTCCTACACCCTTGGGAATTGCGACCCCCCCCAACCCCCCTCGCCGCACCACAGCCGACCCCGCGCCCTGACCCCAAACCCACCAAGATGGGATATGCAAAGAAACTGTAAAAAAGTATATGTGACCAAGGCATTTATGTTTTTTAACCTCTCTATTTTTTTTTTTTTTTTACTGTAACACATCTTTAACATCACACACGTTCTGTGTAACCTAAAATTCCATCCCGGCTCTTTGACAGGCAAACATACAACACTCTAAAACATACAAATATTTTCTAGGAAGGCTGTAAAGCAACAAGGAGCTTCATTAGGTGACTTGTATTTATATACTGCCCTCTAGTGATGCAGTGCTGCAGTGCAGTTCAACTACAGTATATAACACATACATGCACACATCAATACACACACACAGTGAAATTTGCTTCTCCGCTTATAGGGAAGTGCTGGCTCATGGTTAAGGTGATGGACTACGAACCTAAAGATTGTGGGTTCGGTTTCCAACTCCACCAAGCCACCACTGTTGGGCCCCTGAGCAAGGCCCTTAACCCCAATTGCTCAGTTGTATGAATGAGATAACTGTAAGTCGCTCTGGATAAGGACGTCTGCCAAATGCTGTAAATGTAACTGCATATTCATAAGTTGGGGGTCAGGGCGCAGGGTCAGCTTGGATACAGCTCCCCCGGAGCAGGAAGGGTTAAGGGTCTCGCTCAAGGACCCAACAGTGGCAGATTGGCAGCGGTGGGGCTTAAACCCAGATCTTCAACGCAACAGCTTAGCGCCTTAACCATTTGAGCCACCACTGCTCCTTGATGTTTATGTGGGTGGTTAAGATGTTAGACTACTGGTCAGAAGATTGTAAGTTCAAATTCCAGGGCCACCATAAAGCCAGCGGTGGGGGTGGGGGTTGAGGAGATAGATACTCTGTAAAATTCAACCAATTAAATGATGGATATATATTTGGGTAACCTACTGGTTTATCTGGTCAGAGGAGAACTGACCCCACGACTGAGCCTGGTTTCTCCCAAGGTTTTTTTTCTCCATTCTGTCACCGATGGAGTTTTGGTTTCTTGCCGTCGTCGCCTCTGATTTCCTTGGTTGGGGTCTCTAAATTTATAAATATCAATTAAATAAAGTGTTTAATGATGTCGTTTCCGATGTGATTCTGTAAAAGCGCTAAAGAAATAAAGGGGACTCGACTCGACTACTAATATTCTTGCTTGGGTTTGATTACGAAGACATTATATTAAATTAATATAAACACAAATCAGTTTTTTTATTGTTAAATGAAGGGTTAATTTTTAACATTTAGAATCATTAATGACTGGACTAATAAACAGATAAACAAATTCAGACAATTTTATAATCTTTATAAAGTTTCGGCAACTAAAAATGAAATATTTAAGTAATATTTTTAAAGAGAGAAATTTTGTAAATGTTTTTAAAAAATCTGTGTGTTTAGTTTAATTAGAAGTTTATTATTAGGAGTTGGAAGTATTTCTGGCACGGGATCTGGAGCCACATCACAGTCTCTGTTTCTGGAGTCTCTAACAGGCCACCAAAAAGCCACCAAAAATCAATGCACTGCATTTGGAAGCCAATATTTCTAGACTTTATGAATTGTGTGTTTGTCCGTTTCAGCTTTTCCGTAACCCTTCACAGACCACCAAGCCGCCTCGTTTCAGCCAATCAAAAACAGGAAAATGTTTGGTCGGGGTTTTCTACACCCCTTCTTCAAACTTCTCAACACAGAGTCCACCTCAGACTGCTTTTATCAAATCCCAAAGTATAGAAAAGAACATAAAAACCTATTTATACACCGCTGTCTTTACCTAATGTTGATTGGGTGGGCAAGACAGACGTTTGGGTGGGCACAGCCTACCCCTGCCCATGCCTAGAGCCGGCCCTGATGTAAATCACATTTTAAAGCCATTATAGGATTGTAATATCACTTGATCCTCATTTGAAATAGTTTTTTTTTTTTGTAGTTATTTTAAAGACGACACAGAAATCAAATAATCAGACATGATTTTTATTGAGGTGGGATTTTTATACAGACAGAACCGATTTGGTTAAGACACTGATTTACAGTTACAGTCACGTTTATCTAAAACCGAACAAAGAACAAAAGTTTATGCGCATAAACAATAAACTCAACACTTCATGAATCAAACACACTTACATACATCACGGATACAGTAGATAGGACAGGTGTGTGTTTGTAGCAGTAGTACTGACGATGAAGCTAACAATGCTAGTGGAACTCTCACTGCTAACATTAACAACAACACTTCTTTAAAGAGAACTGACATCAAGGTTTGCTTAAGGTTTCGCTGAAGAACATGTTGGTCCCATTTAGTGAAGATGGAACAAGTCTTCACTGGATTTAAGTCAGATGTTCTGCGTTTACAGCACCAAAGCCCAGCTTTGATGGGTGTGAAATGAATTCATACAAAAACTGTTGGCAGTGCTCAGGAGCGATTGGGGGTGGTGGTGGTAATGGTGGTGGTTGTGGTGGTGGTGGTGTTGCACTTTTAGAGGTATGTTGTTCAGATTTGTTCCCCGTCAGTCATACAACACACACTCCAGTAAAGATGGCTGGGTTTCTTTTTTTTGTGCAAAATATCATTTTAATTATTGGAAAAAAGTCACATTATGCATTGGCGTCAGCAGGGGCGACCCGTAGCAAAAAGACTGGGGGGCATCGCACAAAGTTTTCGGGTGTTTTTTTTGTCGGAAGTGCGCCCTCCTGTGACAATCGTGCGCTCCTACACCCCTACATTAAGCAAAAAATAATTTTAGTACTGAAAGTGCACTTTTTTTGTTGATTTGCACTTTAAACTGTTTTAACTGTTGTGCGACTTTTTGTTTGTTATTTATTATCACAATTTATTTACTACTTATGTTTAAGGCTTATTTATTTATGTATTTGTTTAGTATGTATATTATGTCATAGCAAAGGTTTTAAAAATCAGCATTTTCTGGATTGTGGTAGTGTGTGTGTATGTGTTTTTGTGTGTGTGTGTGTGTGTGTGAATAGGTGTGGGGTTGTTGGGGGTTTAATAGGAGTGGCAAAAATCTACTATCTCGCCTAGGGCACCACCAGAGTCTGGGTGGACCCCGGGTGTCAGTAAAGCCCGCCGTCCAGAGATCCTTTAACCTGCCAGATTTTCACTGTCCGGTCTCTGCAAAACAAATCAAACGAATTAAGTCCATTTGCCGTCTAACAAACGAAACTGAATAAAAAATATTAAAAAAAAATACAAGATCAAATATTAAAATGAATGAATGTATAAGAAACGGGGCAGTAGGGTGGCTTAGTGGGTCGCACTGTTGCCTCACAGCGAAGAAGGTTTCGGGTTCGATTCCCAGGCACAATATCAACATTAAACGTCATAATTCTATTATTTAGCCAATAAGTGAGTCGTGTGAAATGTGAATAATGTTTCCATCCACTGATTATTTGCGCATTTAAGATTATCGCACGGAAAAAAAGATGGAACACATTTACCAGCCAAAGCGTCCAAAAAGTCATGTTATTTTGCGTCAATATATCATGTGACAACGTAAATGGCAGAAAGTGATTGTTATGTTTGGATAGACAAAGAGGTCCGAACATCCATCCATCCATCCCTTCATCTCTCTATTTCTCTATCCATCCATCTATCCGTTTGTTCATCCATCCTTCCTTTCATTTATCCATCCATCTATCCATTAATTCATCCATCCATTTAACCATCCATCTATCCATCCATCCATCCATCCATCCATCCATCCATCCATCTATCCGTTTATTTATCCATCCATTTAACCATCCATCCATCCATCCATCCATCCATCCATCAATCCATCTATCATTTATCCATCCATCCATCCATCCATTTATTCATCCATTCATTGTCTTTACCCGCTTAGTCCTAATCAGGGTCACGGGGATCTGATGGATTTTATCCCAGCTGTCATTGGGTGAAAGGCACGGGTCACCCTAGACAGGACACCAGTCCATCGAAAAGCCACATACAGACAAACAACCAAGCACACACACACACACACACACACACACACACACACTTACTCCTATGGGCAAATTAAAATCACCAGTCAACTTAACATACATGTTTTTGGACTGTGGGAGGAAACCGGAGAACCCAGAGTTCCTTTTTGTAATTTTACGCCAGATTATCAGAAAGTGATGATTTTGTTCTCTTTGACTCGTTGGATGGAAACGGTGCTTTATTCACAAGTGTTTTTATGGGATATTCCAGTCTAAGTTTAATTCCCAATTTTGGATGGAGACATAGCTACTAACGGCTAGTAAAGTGAACGTGGATTAATATTTGACTTCAACCAAATCCTTATTTTCTGTAAGAATCCAGTCCGATTTGTCCTCTGAAAGTGTTTAAAGGTCTGGCTGGTTTGGGGTGTGTGTGTTTGCGTGCTGGTGTGAGACTCACTCTGAGGCAGTGAACAGATGAGTGCTGTTAGTGGAAATGCTGTTGATGGCACAGTCGTGTCCTCTCAGTTCCCCCAGGGGTTTGAGTGTGCCTGAGTGCCACAGCTTCAGGAGTCCTCCTCTACACACACTCAGTAAAATCCTCGAATCTGGCACCACTGCTAGAGCACTCATCCAATCGGAATGTGCCCTGTCAACCTGCTGCTCCGGGACAACACACAAACACACACACACACACACACACACAGTACATTATTGACAGAGTGAGCTATTAAATCTCTTTTTAAAATCTATTACGAGTTAATAAGTGATGAATTTATCTTAACAGCTACTTTATTTCGTTGTGTAAAGAACCACAGGACTGACTGGACCATGGAACCCCACATAAACCTTTAAAACTTAAAGCACCTTCTATACCGTCATTTCCTATTAGTTTTAAAACAATTACCAAAATGCTTTGAAACAAATAAAGTCTCCAAAACTATTTCAGTGATAAAACTATTTATAAACCGGACTAATTTTACTGCCTCCGCTACCTGAGCAGCCTCCTAACTGCTACACCCCCTTCTGTAGGTTTTCCGATCGGCTCGGTACACACAGCACATCCCATCCCTTATCCTACTTTATTGTTCTGCGTTTGATGTGCAAAAATGTCCCCATTTTATCAGCATAAATAAAATCACCCATAAACACATGGGACTGCATATCTCAATACTGCGATCAGACGTCGATAGGCAGGAAGATCGATTAGCCAAATAAACAAAGCAGGAGCCAGGCCTGATTTCTGATCCACCATTTCTCACCCTCTTGTACCTGTTTGAGCTGTTTGTTGGAAAGGTCCCATCTCCTGATGCAGTGGTCTCTAGCTGCACTGTATACCGAATCTCCCAGAATGCACAGAGCCTCTAGGCCATCCTGATGGGCTGGCTCAAAGTTATGAGTGGAAGGAATGCTTCCTTGAGCTCCTTCCAAAACGTCAAACATCTGAAACAAATCAACACACACACACACACACACACACACAGTTCACATGGGAAGTCTGTACTGCTGGGAAGCGGTAATTGCACATAATGGGTGTAAGGGTGTGAGACCACTGGCATATTTTTGGATTAAAACTGTATTGTTAATATTTTTAGGCTATGAATTATCTGCAGAGGGAGTTTGGATGTTCTCCCTGTGTTTGCGCGTGTTTACTCTGGGTTCTCCGGTTTCCTCCCACAGTCCAAAAACATGTATGTTATATTGATTGGTGATTTTTAAATTGCCTATAGGAGTGAGTATTGCCAATAGTGTGTGTGTGGCCCTGTGATGGACTGGTGACGTGTCCAGGGTGTCCTCCTCCTGCCTTTCACCCTTTCAGAGATGGCTGGTATAGACTCCAGCAGATCCCTGTGACCCCGATTAGGGAATAGGCAGGTATAGAAGATGAATGAATGAATGATTTTGTGTGTGTGTGTGTGTGTGTGTACCTTAAGGCTGTGGTCTTTGGAGCCTGTAATGACCAAATCTTGACCGTTTCCCAGCTGGTCCACTCCAAGACACATTACTGGCCCCAAATGTCCAGTCAGTTTTCCTGTAGAGACAAACCTGTGGGAGGACAAAGAGACAGAGGAAGTGCTTTGGAGGATACGGTTTAAAATAAACTGACTAATATGCCAACTTACGTTTACATTTCTGGCAGACACACATACGTTTATCTCATTTTTGTCATATTAAGCAGTTAACGGTTCAGGGCCTTGCTCAGGGGCCCATCGGTGGCAGCGTGGTGGTGCTGGTAATTGATCCCAAATTATTCCGAACAGCAGGCCAACCTCCTAACCACTGAGCTACAGTATCACCTCAACTTGAGCCACACTAATATTCTAAAGGTTAGCAGATACCTTTCAGGTGTTAAAGAAAGAATCGGCAGATAAAACAGTGTGACAAAAGATAAACATTCTACAGGAGGTCCCAGAAGATTCCATACACAGGAAAAATAAACATTTTTTATGAAAACCATTTTCCCAGATTTCCCAGATCTCATCCCACTTGATTTTTATCTTTGGGAGCACTGGAAGGCGATGGTGTATCAGGAAAAGATACTAAACATAAATCATCTTAAGGAACAACCACCATCACCATTACAAGCAGAGCTCCAGCTGTGCTTATACGTGTTCCTCAGCAGTGGAGGAACCGCATCCTAATGTGTTTTTAAACAATGGTAGAGCAAATTATAGAAATAAAAACGTTTTTTTTTGTTTTTTCTATGTATGGAAACTTATGAGACATCCTGTAAAAACCTCCTAAGAACATCTTTCATGTTCAGAACACAATTTATGATACAGTATTCTATGATGAAATCTGAGGGCTCTCACAACCAAAGTTGAAAGAAGGTTGGGTGAGTTATTAATGTCAGAATTTCAATTTTGGGGTGAATTATTCCTTTAAAACCAATTAAAAACTGCATATCTGATTATCTGTAGAACTTCAGGATCAGCTCACTTGCTCCATACCTCCTCAGATCCCACATCCTGACTGAGTTTCCTGCTGCAGCATAAAGGAATGTTCCAGAAGGATTCAGGGCAATCTGGTTGATCTGATTCTCACCAGGTGGAATAGCAACAGCTCTACTGCCCATATTAGCACAGGCATCACCCTGAGACACCTGACCAGAAGACCTGAGACAGTGGGGGAATAAAAATCCATGGAATAACAACAGAAAAGCATAAAAGAAGAAAACAAGAACCGCGTCTCCTGCTTAACTTTAGAAGCTCATATGAACATGAAGCAGTTATTTACTCAGCTGAAGAAAGTCTAACTCACGTGAGTGTGCGGATGCACTTGGCCGAATCTCTGATGTCCCACACTTTGATGTAGGAGGTTGAGATAGTAAAGACGAGACTGGAGCAGTACCTGACAGACACCACACTGCTGGGATGACCACCGAGAGACATAATCTCTTGTCCTGTCACCAGGTTCCACACCTTACATGTCCGATCTGCCAACAAACATGAAGGACGCAGATCAATCAGGGACATCAGCTACAACAGCTACAAATCATTTGGGGGCAGAAAGTGATTTCTTTCTGATACTGTGAGTGAAGCTTTGATGAAAAGTCATGGTGTATAGCAGGTCTGAAGCTGGTCTTGACCTAAAAATGGACAAATTTGTAATTCGTCCTCTATAGAAACGAGCGAGTGTCACTGATTCTCCTTCAGCAGCTGATAGTAATGATCCAGACATACCGGACCCTGCAGGTGAGGAAGAGCCACCAATTCGGGTCGCAGTGCAGAAATACTGGAAATACGAAATGCAGGGAAATACCAAAGAGCGAAAATATCATTAAATGTGAAGGGGGGAATAAAATATTTTTTGGGGGGAAAAGGGGGCTAAGAAATGTCCTTTAAGCAAAATTATGGTGAGCCAAATAGATGCTCATTTACAGGGATGAAACAATTATTGACCAAATGACAACACAGAAACAAGCCACTTTGTTGGTGGTGCCTATGACTGATATTAACCACTGAAATCTAAAACAGAGTTGTTGTTTTTTTATTTACTGTTTACAGATGTTATGTCCAATGCTATAACTTCCACCAGCGAGTGTGCGGCTTCGTTACCAAAACACAAAAGAGAATAAGTGAGGAGTTTTAGGGTTGTACCCTTTGATCCAGTAAAGAGTAGATCATCAGTGGAATCCACACACATCAGAGCTTTAGTGTGTCCCTCTGCTGCATACACACACTGAAGTTTAGCTGCTTTACTGCCCTTTGGGTTCGGTACAGGGTTGATCACGCCTCTGGAAACAGAAGACATGGATACACATACACATAAGGTTCCGTCATGGTAATAAATATACTGAGAAATTAAAAGAAATTAAAAAGGTCTGTTGGACATGACACAGAAAAAAAAAACGAACACATAAACAAAACAGCGGTAATAAAAGTAAGGTGTGTACAGAGGGGATCCAAAAGCGCTACCTTTGTGCGTCAAATACTTGATCATCAGACCTGTAAGAGAAAGCAAATGAAAAAAAAAATCACTGGAGGCTTTAATGTCCAAAAAAAAGGAATTATAGGGATGCATAAATAACGTTTAATTAATAAGCACACACTAGACCAGGGGGGTTACCCCGCTACCCCGCACATGGCTCTTCTATCCCTAAACTATGGCTCCCTGTGACTTTAGAAAAAAAATAATGAGAATAAATAATGAGTATTGAATCTAACTTTATTTTATTTTACTTCATTAGTTTTTTAATCATTCTGAATTTAAAGACGACGATAAGGTTTTAACATTAAAATAAAATGTGTTTAATTTTTTGTCGTTTAAAATATGCATCACAACCCCCCAGTACGCGACAGCCGTCGGCACGCAAAACATGAAATGCCTCCGGCGACACTTATATGAACGTAGACCAGTCCTGCGTTTGGAGTCCTGTCGATGTTCAGATCCACATCTGTATGTGAGCAGGTCGTCTCCAGTATTAACCATATAAAAAAACCAGTCCTGTGTGAAAATGAAGGTGACGTCTTATAGACCTGATGTGGAGACGCTGTACGCTGAATATTTTACATTGTTTAGTGAAATAGTCCGTTTTATATTCAGGTTGACGGACGACCGTGCGCTCCGGTGTGCACGATAAAAAGATGGCGGCACACGCAAGTGAACTAAATTTAGGTTTAAATACGAGGATGACTTAAAAAAATTATAATCTTATGAGAAAGTATACATTAAACCAGCGTTTTTTTGGAGTTCAAAATTTTGTTTTTTTTTTGCACGCAGACATAAGATGTCATTTTTGCTGTAGAGCTTTATCGATTTAAAAAATGCAACACACACACACGTATTTATACGCTTTATATAGTTAAAAAACGGAGAAACTGGCCCAAATGGCGCTGTAAGTGTTTAAGGTTACGACCCCTGGTGTAGGAGATACGCAAGCAACACAAAACCTTTATTAAATATCATTAATAAAAAATGTGTATTTTGTGGGCATGTTCAGCTGTAGGTTGTAGAAATGTACTTGTACTCATTCTGTTTCGTGTCTTGACTTTGTGTCCTGCTTTTTTCCGTAGACGTCTGACTTCTTTCCTGATTTGTCCTGCGTGTCAGAGGTGAGTTTTCTGCTGATCTTTTCTCCATCGCTGTGGGACACCTGAGACAGATTAATCGATCTACCTTTAATCCACAATTGACCAAAACCTACTGTGTATATTCAATTCACAAAATAAACGAAGCTTCAGTATTCGTTCTGAACGAAGCAGCTGCTATTCTCATCAGATCATTTAGGTCAGACTTACGAAACACTTGGTAGGGAGGAGAAACTTGCAGCCAGGTCTCTGTCCATGGAAGAAGACATCGCTAGAATGCTTTGTGAGCTTTCAGAAATAGATAAGAGAGGAGCAGGGAAATCATCTAGAGGGGCATCAGGGTCAGCACTGTTAGCATACAGCAGCTCCATCTGGGTGGTGGTTCTTCTTCTAGCCTAAAACACATGGTACAACCCAGCAGAACTCAATATTATATTTTTTATGTTTTCCAAACACAGATTATACATTTTCCGGTCAATAAAAATGTTTGCTTACGAATAAGATTTGGATGATATACTGTATATGTTATACTGCATGGTGATGTAGGTGTACCTTACTCCTGGGTTTGGACTCCGCACATAACTTCATCAAATCCGAGGCCAAAGAGCTTAAACAGACAAATTAAATCCCTAATCAGACTTTAACCATTAAATAACATAAGGTCTGATGAGCAGATCAACCTGAAGGTGATCATTAGTATTACTGACTGAGATGTTGCAGTGAAAACCAGATGAACTGTGGATATTGTGAACAGACGAGTGAATAACTATATGTTTATAATTAATAATTAATCATTTATTGTGCGGATTGGTATTTTGTTGGTACCTCCCGTCAGTAGCCGGACTTCTGTCAGATTCATCACTGCTGCTCTCCTCACCATTTTCTGAATGAGGACAGAATACACACAGGCCATGGTCTGATTAGCCCAAACACATACACATGGCGGCATATGTTAGCTAGCACAGCTTTTCATGGGGCATTTTATAGATCCAACATCCGATAGCGGACTTTCAATAACTAAATGTTGCGATCGGAGAAAATCTTTTGATATCATTATGGCTGAAAAAGGTTTTTGCACCTAAACAACTAAACCAACTTCAACTCCTGCATACAATGAGATAGTTTTTAAGTAGATAACAAATATACACAATTTTCCACTTACCTTAAGGCAAGATATGTTTCTAGCTAATTTTCAGTAGCTGTTGTTTTACATCATTTTTACTCTAGTTAGGGATGCAACAATACTATTTATTAAAGTCCATCCAGCTCTTCTCAGATTTTTCCCCGGTACTTACCGATATCGATACCTGTACTTTTTGCTGCAGGGTCGGTTCCCCAGTGCTAATGTTACTGTTAGCGGCAAATTCTCCATGCTCACTTTTGTGTTTTAGTTTTAGATGTTTTACCTAAATATTCGTAACATGACACAGCCATGCGTGGGTTGTCATCATTAAGTTTTTGTTCTCGGAAAGTTTTGTCAATGTATCGGGCTCGATATCGATACAAGTACAAGTTACGAGATACGAGTACCGATACAAATATTAGTATAGGTGCATCCCAAACTTTAGTAAAAAGGAACTACGCTAGATAAAAGTGTCTAGATTTTCCCAAACTACCCCCCCCCTTACAGTATATATTAGTTAATAGAATGTTATTTAATGAATCTGAATGTTTGCTAAATGTTAAGTTTAAAAGAAAGCAAATGACGTGTTATTTACACAACACTGAGCCAACAGTGAAGCTTAACCGCGAATCCAAATCAAGGGCTAAGACAGCACAAGAGAGGAGATAAAAGAATTCAAGAGACACCAGTAACCATGAGGTTGTTAGTGAACAGAGGTGGGTAGAGTCTTATAGAAATATTTACTTAAGTAAAAGTAAAAGTACTTCTAATTTGATTGATACGAAGCAAAAAAACCCTGAATTTCAAACTACTTGGCGGGTTTTTACATCCCGTCTCTTCCAAAGTCTCTCTGTTCTAATGATATAAAACAGATTAAAGTAAAGTAAAGTCAGTCTCAGTCCTGTGATGGACATTAACTTCACATCAGCTGTCATTTACAATCACATCTCAAACACACACACACACACACGTTTTTTCAAATTGGAGCTGGAATTCTTGTAGGCTGTGATGTCAGTTCGGTTTGATCACACAGCATAAATCACATTATAAAACTCTTCTTTTTGAAATATTGGAATGAACGTAAGGCCACTGGTGATCTGTCGTCGATAACACACACACACACACACACACGTTTTCACATCTTCCAACTAAACGTACGCTAAACTTAAGCAGAAGATTTGTAGCAGCCCCTTGTGAAGCAACGTCTTCAATGTCTCGCGAGGTTTGCCAACAATTTATATAAACTTATATTATTAAGTCTTATTAATACTAACAATAAGTCTTATATTCATTACCGTTTGACAGTAACGGAGGACGACGCGAAATGTAGCGAAGTAAAAGTAAAGTTTTTTTCACTAAAAATACACTCGGGTAACAGTAAAAGTCATCCAAAAAACTTACCCAATAAATGTAATCCGTTTCTACCCACATCTGTTAGTACGTCACTAAACTACCCACTACACTTATGTGCTGTAATGTGTTTCCGAGAGCAAAGCATTCAACATACTGCAAAGTGTTTAGCTGCAAACCACTAAATATCATCTGCTACCAACCTACTAAACAGGAGGAACTCAGCGGCCCTTTAGCCGGTGGCTGAAACCTGGTTACCTTTAAGGAGGGAATATTGGAGACGGTTTTTGGGAAAAGGTGGGACCCCATGCACAGGACTACTGTTATAGTTTCTGGTTAGCTTGGCGGAGAAGCACATACTCACATAGAGTTTTTAGGACTTACCAGCTGCAGTGTTACCTAGTTCTGTTTGAGTTTGGGTGAGAAACAGATAAAACGTAAATCAGGAACAAACTCAAAAAAAAAACGCAGACTGGAGTGTAGAATATGAGAGCAATGCTGGCTGAGAAACATGCATATGTGTGTGTGTGTGTGTGTGTGTGTGTGTGGAAGTAGCTTGCACCTTGCAGGGCGTTCCCCAGTAGTGCATCCAGCTCAGGGTTGAGTTCAGCTTTTTCCTTCAGCATGTGGAAGAGAAGTTGGTTCTGTGTGGCGCTGTTGATCTCGGTCTGCTTCAGTCGTCCCTCCATGACTTTAATCTGAGATTCTTTCTGTGCTGCCTGAAGACCCTGGAGGCGAAATTTACACTTTCAGTAGACATAATGTGTTTCTTGCTCTTTAGTGGGGATTTTAGATATTTGTTAAAATTCTGATGAACTTATATATTAATTAAAATTGGAGGGGTAAAATAACCCAATGTTCCCTCTATTTCTGTTTAATAATGGAAGATTGTTGTCCAGCATTTCAGCTCCAAATCCTCCCATCAATGTTTCTCGCTCAGTTTTGTGGAGGACGAATTACAAATTTGTCCATTTTTCAGTCCACCAGGGGATCATGGATAAAATTAACTAATGCAATATGATTGTTCTTCTTAACGCTCCTCACTGATTAACACTTTTTTTTTAATACGACACGACCCCGGACAGATCTTACCGAGGCCCCCTTGTGGGTCAGGACCCCCCTGTTTTCTGTAACTGGTGGCTGGTTTTCTTACTGTTTCCAGGTGTGTCTCGTTTTGTCCCTATGAATGTGTGTATACATTTCTGTGTGTTTTTTCCTAAACTTCCTCCTGTCTGTTGTTGATGTTGTGATGTTCCACTGTGGTAATGTTCTTTTCTTCATTTCTCTAGGGTCCTGTGATTTCCTTGATTCTCCTCGTGCCTAATGCTAAAGGCTGTATGCTAATCGCTTGGTTTTCCCTAGTTCCTTTGCTTTCTTCCAAGGCTCGCTCTTGTGTTCCAGTTTGCCCATTTCATTGGTTGTGTTTTGTTTATGTTTAAAATAAAGGTTTCGTCCTCCTGCTCCATTCCACCACAGTACATAACACAATGTTTGATTAGGTTAAGATATGATAAGGAGGAAGTAGTAGCGCAGCGTTAACCTGCTAATTGAAAGATTGTGGGTTAGACTCCCAGCACCACCAAGTTACCACTGTTGGGCCCCTGAGTAAGACCCTTAACCCTCGATAGCTCAGTTGTATAAATAAGATAAATGTAAGACGCTCTGGATAACGACGTCTGCCAAATACGACACCATTTTCCCAAACAGTTATTGGCACCCTTAGTACCAAATGCTATTGGAAACAGATCGTGACGTTTCTAACAAATAAATACTGTTAAAATTTAAACATTGTGGTACTATAAAATTTTAAAAGTCGGGTCTAAATTCAAGCTCAAATTTAAAAAAAGGCATTGCGAGTTGGGCGCATTAGCTACAATCAGACATTTTAATGATTTTTTTGTTGGTTTGTGTGTTTTTTGTACCTTATTGATGGCCAAAGAGACGAAGTGGTCGAGTAGGAAACGAGCCTCTGATAGATTGCAGGAGCTAATGACTGCCGAGACGTCCACGGTGTCACCCTCCTCCTATAGGACATACATTCACAAATTTATTTTCTTACTCATGCCTTTACTACAATACATTAAGGTGAAGAAGGCACAATTTAACCCCCAAACTATAAAGGTCTGCATCTCAACATACTCAAGAACTTCTATCGTTGTGCACTGGAGAACATCCTAACCAGCTGTATCACAGTCTGGTACGGGAGCTGCTCGGTGTCGCACCGCAAATATATGCAGAGGGTGGTAAAAATCACCCAACGTATTTATGGGAACCCACTCCCTGCCAATGAGGACATCTGTCCTAAATGTAAGTTGCTCTGGATATATATATATATCAGTAGAGAACAGAAATACACAATTTTCCACTTACCCCAAGGCAAGATATGTTTCCAGCTAATTTTCAGCAGCCGTTGTTTTACATCATTTTTACTCTAGTTAGGGATGCACCAATACTATTTTCAAATACAAGTACCAATATTTTTTTC
Source organism: Bagarius yarrelli (assembly GCA_005784505.1). NCBI lineage: Eukaryota > Metazoa > Chordata > Actinopteri > Siluriformes > Sisoridae > Bagarius > Bagarius yarrelli. The sequence goes on along the minus strand of VCAZ01000001.1, from coordinate 1,544,498 downwards.
CTGGTAATCACCGATACCGATACCAATACCTGTACTATTTCATCCCAACTTTTTAAGGATGTGGGATTATTTTGAATGGCTTCAATCTTGCAATGGGTTTTGCTGCAGGGTCGGTTGCCCAGTGCTAATGTTACTGCTAGCACCAACGTCTCCGTGCTCATACTGGTGTTTTAGTTCCAGAGGTTTTGTCAAATTATTCGTTATATAAGTACTAATTTTTGCAATCTGCCATGTTAGGTTGTCATCAGGAATTTTGACATTTTGTTGCTGCCTCCGGAGTTTTTTGTTCACTGAAAGTTCTGTCAATGTATTCGGTTCGATATCGATACGAGTGCGGGTTAGGAGATACGAGTATCGATACAAGTATTGGTATAGGTGAAATATATTTAGTATAAACACGAAAACGTATTTTGACTCATTGACTAGGTTACCTTAGACTAGTCCCCCTATTTACAGTATATATTAGTTAATACAATGTAATTTTAATTTTAAGTACCATAATATTTATTAAAATACAGGTCTTACATAACACAACAACTAATTAGCCTATAACTTTATTTATAACACGATTATAACTGTACAAATACCTTGGCTTCTTCCATTTGCATGATGTTAGCCTGGCAGTCCGCAATACTGTCATTTATATAGTCAATGTTGGCTGTGAGGGACTCTATTTCCTCGTTGAGGGACTGGATGGTCCTGTCTGTGTCAGAGCCCTCGGCTACAGTCTTATCTCTTTTCTTTAACACCTTCTCTTTGCGTTTGGTCAGCTCTTCTCTTTGCTGAAACATATACACACAAACAGCAACTTAAGAAATAAGATCAATAAAAAAACTTTATTGTTCGCACATGATTATTATTCGACCATGAACTGTAGCTGTCACCTTGAGGAGACGGTTCATATCTGCCTCCATGTTGGAGATGGTCATCCTTTGCATAATAATATCAGTGACACGTCGCTCCACAGATTGCCATTTGGCCCGTGCTGTTTTGGTGGAAAATACACCCCTTGACTGCACTGGGTATTTCCTGTAACAGTTCAGACATTATGTCATTGTATGGTGCAGTTATTGGAACCTCAAAGAAACAGTAATGTATAACTAAATGACTGTAAAACACAATATTCAATACATTAAAAAAATATTTTATGTGCCTTTCACCAAGAAAACATCCTTTTTCTCCTTTCGGCTGTTCCTTTTTTTAGGGGTTGCCACAGCGAATCATCTGTCTCCACCTAACCCTATTCTCTACGTTATGGCTGAGAAACATATTAAAGATAAGCAAAAGAAAGTGTTTTGATAGAGTGGTGGGACATCCCAATGCACCACGCTCCTTCAAATAAGTCTGCACTTTATCTGACACGTAAACACTCATTCTTTACTTGCAAATCAAAAAATAAAGAAAGAAAAAACAACAGAAAGAAAGAAAGAAAGTAAGAAAGAAAGAAAGAAAGAAAGAAGGAAAGAATGAGTGTGTACTGCCCAATTGGAACAAACACCAAAGTAAAATCCCTCAATCTATAACAGTGACTGAGAGTAAAGTCTATCACCTCTCCGAACTGTCGCATAGATAAACATTGGGGGTTGGATTTGCTGCATTTGCTGCTATAAGTAGGGAAGTGGTAGCTCGGTGGTTAAGGTGTTGGACTGATACCCGGAAAACTGGAGTTTGAATCCCAGCACCACCAAGCCACCACATCTGGGCCACTAAGCAAGGCCCCTAACCCCCAATTGCTCAAATTCTATGATAACTATGATTGTCAGGAACCCATTCGGAGACCCCCGCGCCCTGAAAGGGCCACTACCACTTTTTAATTACACCTTCTTTAAAAATAAAATGACCTGGGACAATTATATCGGTAGTAAAGAGTTTTAGCAGAAGAGGTAAAGCTATTTAAGTACAGTGATGCCTGGGGTGCATTCACGCTTCTGGATTCGGGAACTTACGAATTAGTGAAATTTTCGCAATTTTTCCGCAATTTTTTTCACAGATCTGTGAAATCCTGCAAAATCCTCTAAAAAACCCTGCCGTAGTATTAAAGTTTAATTTTTGAAGTATTTTATACATTTTCATGCTTTTAAGTGTAAAATCAGTAGGAAAAAGTTTGTTAATGAAAATTCTACTGTTTTTTTTTGGCAAAAGAAATCAGTTAAGAAATTCCTTCGAAAAAAAACTTCGTAAAGTTTCCACTTCGCAAAGTTTCTTCCGGTTGGAACGTTAATGGTTACATAATTATTAGAAAATAAATTTTGTTTTAGTAAATAAATGTTAATGTAAATTCAACACAAAAATTATAACATTTCTGCTCGTGTTTATAGCACATGCAGACTGGAAGCCAGGTTAAGGTGGTTTGGACATGTCCAGAGGAGGGATAGTGAATATATCGGTAGGAGGATGTTAGAAATGAAGCTACCAGAGAGGAAGACCTGAGAGGAGGTTTATGGATGAGATAAACGAGGACGAGTGTGTGTGAGTGAAGAGGATGTAGAGAATAGGGTTAGATGGAGACAGATGATTCGCTGTGGAGACCCCTAAAAAGGAACAGCCGATGCTTTGTGCACGTACTGTCACTAGTGTACGAGTGAAGAATAAGCTTTTATTAGCATTTTTAGTGACTCGTACCGAACATTTGATCCGTGACGGGTTCTGAAACTTAACCTCGCCAATGTTCGAGGAATTATTGTATATCCCATAATAGGAAGTGAAATGACTGAATAGATGAGACTGAGTAACAGTGGGCATTAACGTACCTGGTTCCGTTAGGTGCACTGCTACCAGCAGCGTGTGTTCGGATAGGTCCGGGACGTGCAGTGGGTTCTTGTAAAGGCTCCGGCAAACTGATCTTCCGGTTTACCTTTCCGGAGGTGGGTCGAACCTGCCTCCTCAGAGCTGTCACCTGCAGTACAGACACACAAAACAATACACAACTTTCACCATCAGATACAGTGTTTTATTTTATAACGCTCCATCCATCCATCCATCCATCCATCCATCCAACCATCCATCCATCATCTATGCAACCATAAATAGTAGGATGGATAGATGGATAGTTTGCTAAACAATTTTTTGGTCAAGAAGTCGTTCTTTTCGGTTTTTATTACCTCTTCGGTTTTCCTGCGCAGGATAAGCTCTTGTTGCCGTTTCTGCGCCTCCAGCTGTCGTACCAGGTGCTGTAAAAAAAAACGAAAAATGGAGCCTATAGGTGAAGTTCTTCTTCTTCTCTTTTCCTCTGTGCTCATGTAAAGTGAGATCTGAACGTCTATACCTCCTGTCTGCGGTGGTCCTTTTTGAGCGTGGCGATCTCACGGTTATGGCGGGTTTCTGATGCACGGCTTCTTTCCTGCTGCTCTTTCATTTGTTTCATCAGCCCAACCTGAACATAACATTATGTACATGATTCATAAATGTGTTATAACTATAAAGCTCGCTGGCGTATAACCAAGTAAAACACATCCAGTATAACATCTAGACATGCACTTTGTCCAGTGGTAGGCCTGGGCTGACCATATTTCGATATTTGCTATGTTTTGCACATTCATGTATACATACCTTTGTCTTCTTCATCTCAGAGACTTCCTGTTGGAGCTTCTTGAGCTGTTTCTCATGCTGTGACTGGTTTTTCAGGAGGCGTGCATGCTCCTTCTGAGCTGACTGCAGTTTCTGCAGCTCCTTATTCATTGAGCTCAGCTTTTTCTCATACTCCACCTTGATCTTCTTCGCCTTTTCCTCCGTTCCTGAATCCACAGAGCCTGCAGAAACATCTCACCTTCCATAACAACACCCAAGCAACAGTATGCTCACAGACTCTAATAATTATATCGATGAATTAATATAAGCAAGCAGACTATGTGGAACAGGAAGTAATTAGCAAGAAATAAGCAAGCTGGAAATCATTTTGCCAAAAATGCAGCACTTTTGCACAAATCATCTTCTATATCCGCTTATTCCCCAATTCGGGGTCACAGGGATCAGCTGGAGTCTATCCCAGCCATGTCTGAAAGGGTGAAAGGCAGGAGGGGAACACCCTGGATCAGGTCAACAGTCCATCACAGGGCCACACTCACTACTATGGGCGTGAGTCCATAACCCACACAGGTACAGGGAGAACATGCAACCTCCACACAGAAAGACCCCTGCAGAGGAATCGAACCCAGGACCTTCTTACTGTAAGGCAACAGTGCTAACCACTAAGCCACCGCGCTTGTTTACTCTGTGTTAGTTTATCTATTATTAGATCTTCTATATATGGATAAATGTGTAATTATGGGTGAATATGTAAATATGGATAAGAATAATTTCATTAAACAGGATTTATTGTGTACACAGCTGGAAGGAATTTATTTATCTTTCCGTATATTATTTGATTTAGCAGTAGAAAAACGCTGCCGGTGTCTCTGGCAATAAATAATAATGTCCCTGGTGCCGGTGGTATAGTAACACTGATAAAGAAGTTGCCTAAATAAAAAAAATAAAAATTTGTAATTTTGTCTGCAGGTCCGAGTACCCGAGCACATACTCATGCTGTGCAGCACGCGGTCTCTCTCCAGTTGTGTGTCTCGGATCTTGTTCTGCAGCATCATGAGTTTCTGTTCATACTGCTGTTTCAGTGTGTGAAGACGCCGCTGACTGTTCTCCAGTTCATCAATCAGCTTCTGTTTTATGGCGATCTCACAGGTGATGTTGGCCAGGTCTTCCTGGAAGTTAACTGTGAACAATCACACATCACCCAATGAAAATGAATACAATTCCTGCTTGTAAAATCACGTAAAAGACACATGCTTTCCAAAAAAACCCACCGGTGAGGTGCTGCAGGGACACCCTACTGAAATACAAACTGGGTTTTTTTTTATTTTAAAACATCTATCTATCTATCTATCTATCTATCTATCTATCTATCTATCGATCTTTTTACAGTATCTATCTATCTATCTATCTATCTATCTATCTATCTATCTATCTATCTATCTATCTATCGATCTTTTTACAGTATCTATCTATCTATCTATCTATCTATCTATCTATCTATCTATCTATCTATCTATCTATCTATCTATCTATCTATCTATCTATCTATCTATTATCTAGTATCTATCTATCTATCTATCTATCTATCTATCTATCTATCTATCTTCTATCTATCCTATCTAATCTATCTATCTAGTATCTATCTATTCTATCTAGTATCTATCTATCTATCTATCTATCTATCTATCTATCTATCTATCTATCTATCTATCTAGTATCTATCTATCTATCTATCTATCTATCTATCTATCTATCTATCTATTTTACGTATCTATCTATCTATCTATCTATCTATCTATCTATCTATCTATCTATCTATCTATCAGTATCTATCTATCTATCTATCTATCTATCTATCTATCTATCTATCTATCTATCCGTATCTATCTATCTATCTATCTATCTATCTATCTATCTATCTATCTATCTATCTATCTATCTATCTATCTATCTATCTATCTATCTATCTATCTATCTATCTAATCTTCTATCTATCTATCTATCTATCTTCTATCTATCTGTATCTATCTATCTATTCTTCTATCTATCTCTCTATCTTTGCTATCTATCTATCTATCTATTCTATCTATTACAGCTATCTATCTATCTATCTATCTATCTATCTATCTATCTATCTATCTATCTTCATCTATCTATCTATCTATCTATCTATCTTTTTACAGTATCTATCTATCTATCTATCTATCTATCTATCTATCTATCTATCTATCTATCTATCTATCTATCTATCTATCTATCTATCTATCTATCTTTTTACAGTATCTATCTATCTATCTATCTATCTATCTATCTATCTATCTATCTATCTATCTATCTATCTATCTATCTATCTATCTATATCTATCTATCTCTATCTATCTATCTATCTATCTATCTATCTATCTATCTATCTATGTATCTATCTATTATCTATCTATCTATCTATCTATCTATCTATCTATCTATCTATCTATCTATCTATCGATCTATCGATCTATCAAATTGTGTTTTTTATTTTATTAAAAACTTGTTGTGGAAACTTTAGTTGATCACATTTATATTTGAAGAAAAAAAACTTTTCCTTGGTCAAAACATGGTCTATTTTGTCTATGTCTATTTTTACCTTTCTCGTCCGGCTCAGAGTCTGACTCATCCGAGCTCTCGTCTGCCTCCATCTCATCCTCCTCTTCCTCTCCCTCACACTCATCTCCCTCCTCATGATCACTTCCTTCCTATGCAATCAGTGGGGAATGAAGTTCACTTTTTTTTTTTGCTTTCTTTTAATCAGAAAACAATCAAACAATAAACTGCTTTTTTCTCACTAATTTCCTTCAGCGCATAAACAGTTTTCAACTGTATTGTAAAAATACTTTCTTGAAATAAAAATATTTTTATTTTCTAGGACAGACAGAGATAAAACAGGAGAGAGAGAGAGAAAGAGAGAGAAAAAGGGGTGCGACCGGAAAGGATCCGAAATCAAACCCGAGTCAACAGAGTGAAACTGCACATCTGGGTGTCGGTGCCTTAACCCACTACACCACGGCACCGACCTCACGTTCTTAAAACACACTTATTCAACAGAAGTATGATAAAACTGGTATTTAACATATGATTCGGGTATTAAAACCAAAAAACGAATGTACTGAACTACCTCGGGCTCTTCAGTGGTTCTGTCTGAGGGCTCTTTGTCCTGGTCATTATCAGGCCCCTCCTCTTTAATCACACTATTAAAAAACAGAAATTAAAAACTGGTAACTTACCAAATAAATACAGACAACAAAATAATTAAAAAACATGAACTCGGGTGATTAAAGAACAGCTCCTACTCAAAACTATTAATAAATAAAGATAATTAGTCCAACAAAATCACTAGAATACAGATTATTAAAGCACAAAGCAAAGTTATTTTACAGGCAGAGAACTTATTATAACAACATCATTATAACAAAATCTCAAAATTATGACTTTTAAATTCATAATTTTTACTTCTTATCTCATAATTATAACTTTTAATACATAAATTTTAATTTGTATCTCATAATAATCAAAATTTACTATAGTAGATACGTCCTTAGCTAGCTAGTAAAGTTAGCTCATAAGCAAACTGGCTAACAAAATCTGTAACAACAGTTAGCATAGCAGTTTTCTAGATATTTATTGTGTTTTCTTTTGTTGCGTTATAAAAAAAAAAAAAAAAACGCTTTAAATTAGTGTTTCATTTTTCGGAGTATTTTGTAATAATTATATGTTATTTTATAGTCAGAGAACATACACAAAAGTTAGCATAACAAAATCCTTATATCTTTATATAAGTTATATAGTTTTGTTATATAACAAACGTTGGCAAATTGAAGCTACATTGAGATAAAGGAGACATTTAAACGCTGTTTAGAATGATAAAGTGAAGGAATAAAGTAGCTGGAGAAATATACCGGAAGCACTCATTAATAAGTATGGATGAAAAGCAGAGGAACTGAAGTTAGAGATAAATGAAAAATGGAGTCTGTTTTCGGGATGATGATGGTTTCCACCTGCATGTACAATGTACAGTAGAAAAATGACGTGTTAGTGGTGAACTCATGAGATCAAACCTGTCTTGGTCAGGGTCTTCATAGGCACATTTCAACACCTGCTGTAGTCTTCAGATGAGGAGAGTGAGTGGAGGTAAGAGAGTACACCAAAAAACAACATTAGGTATAAACAGATTTGCTAAATGATCTGTGTAGTGTAGGTTTTCTCCAGTGTAACTGCCCTAAAGTGTGATTTTTAGATTAAGAAACCAGCTAGCATTAGCATTAAAGAAAGAATATCTAAATATCTATATATATTATAGATATAGATATATATATATATAACTATATATCTATATATATATATCTATATATATATATATATATAGATATAGATATATATATATATCAGCAAATTATAATTTAACATTTTTAATCTCATATTTATCTATAGATAAAAATATAGATAAAATAGTTAAAAATAAATATTGTGAATATTATCATTATTAATAAAGAGATATTATGAAGATTTTATGAGAGAATTATAAAATAATTTGTGATCTCATAATTACATTTTTTTAATCTCATAATTTTTACTTTTTATCAAATAATTATAGATAAAAAGTCCCAAAATGATTACAGAAATATTAACAGTAATGAGGTTTTATCAATGTTGTCGTGATGTACATATACGTCAGTCTATGTCTAAAAATCAGAAATGACATATTTCAAAATGTGTAATTTAATACTGTTTATTGGATATCATTTAAATTGAGTGTTTAATGAGTTTAATGTTTAATGTGATTCTGTAAAACTGATTGTAAAAAGCGCTGAATAAATAAAGGAGACTTGACTTGACTTGACTTGACATACACACATCAGTGTAATTGAGCTTGTCAAATAAATTCCATGGAGAAAATAATCACTGTGTGGTTTTCTAAACACTTTCATTGTAATGACACATAATACACGTCAATCCAGCAGGTGTGCAAAGAACCCAACCCCAGGGCACAAAGCCAACAAGTAATTACCCCAAAACCCCGACACTGAAATCCTGTCAGTCTGCAGGTGTGTGACGAGGCTCACCTCTTCTTTTTCCGTTTCTCTTTCCTCTTGAGTTTCTCCAGGTTCTTTTTGGCAATTTCGATGATGTCGGATGCCTCTTTCTCCGGGCCGAGATGGGCGGAGGGGAACGAGGTGCTTCCTCCATACAGGGAGGAGCGGGTGGTAGCTCGGGAGAGGCTCTTACGCAGATTTTCACTGACTGCCTCACTCTCTAACAGCTTGGCCCTGGAGACCATAACCACATGACAACATTTTTCAGATGGTTACACACTTTCTCTCCACAGAGAAAAAAATGCATGCAAACATACACTCACCTCCACACACACACACACACACACACACACACACACATATATATATATATATATATCTATTATATATATATATATATATATATATATATATATATATATCTATATATATATATATACATACAGAGAGAGAGATAAACTGTAGACTAACGGTAATAATAAAATACATGGTACCCCACCTGAGCTCCTCAATTTCTTTAATATAATTGTGGATCATGTTTCCTATTTCCTCATTTCCTTCACCTGCAAAGAGAAAAAAGGAAAAAAAATACAGAAACCTTTTGGTGACCTTACAAGGAATTAGACGTTAGATCACACAGTGGTATTTAGTACAATATTACACCTAAGCCCAAGCTATTTAATACCAATAATTCATTCATTCATCTTCTATACCTGCTTATTACCTAATTCAGGGTCACAGGGATCTGCTGGAGTCTATTCCAGCCTTCTCTGAAAGGGTGAGAGGCAGAAGGGGGACACCCTGGACAGGTCACCAGTCCATCACAGGGCCACACACACACACTCACTCCTATGGGCAATTTAGAATCACCAATCAATCTAACATACATGTTTTTGGATTGTGGGAGGAAACCGGAGAACCCGGAGTAAAACCCACACAAACACAGGGAGAACATACAAACTCCACACAGAAAGACTCCTGCAGGGGAATCGAACCCGGGACCTTCTTACTGTGAGGCAACTGTGCTAACCACTAAGCCACCTTCTTTTTAACAATTTTCATTATTTTAGGTAAGATTTTAAGACATAAGAGAATTTTCTGATATAAAAAGCAGTCCCGTCTCAGCCTACCTGCTTTACTGAGGGTCTGGTTGGCTTGCTCGGTCAGCAGCTGTGTTAGTCGGGCTCGCTGAGCATCGATGGTCTCCTGCATGGCCTTGACACGGATACGCAGGTTCTTGTTCTCCGTCTGAAGCATGGTGTTTTCGTGGACCATGTCGTTAACACTTTCCAGGCCGTCCTCACCTACCATGCGCTTCCCCTGTCGACAGAAATCTTTTTACACTCATTTCATCAAGCAGTTTTCTGTCTATTCGAACAAGGTTTCGTTTAATGACCGGAACTCTTTCGTTATTTTTTTACTTCCTTACCGTCTTGTACTCCATGAGCTCCATCTGCAGCCGTGCGATCTCAGTTCTAAGGGCACTGATCTGTTGACTGGCTCTGTCCTGATTCACCATAACCTTGTTCTTAATATTACGTGCCCGGTTTGCATACTTTAGAGTGTTCAGGGTTTCCATGAAGTCCCGGTCTGAAGGGCTGATACAGGCTATCATCACTGTCTGACTGAAAGAGCGGTGAGACAGACATCAATATAGAAGATGGAAAACAGACAATTAAAGAAATAATCCTGCATTATCACAAAAAAAACACCTCTCTGAACAATTAGACAAAGAATTACGAGCAAATGATATAAACTAACATTCACTTAAACATCAACCAAATAAAATAAGTTTAATTATACAATAAATAAATAAACTTAAATATACAAGACTATAGGCTTATATAGCTGCCTCAGAGCAAAAAGGTCTCAGGTTCAATTCCCCTGCAGGAGTCTCTCTGTGTGGAGTTCTCCCTGTGTTTGTGGGTTCTCCGGTTTCCTCCCACAGTCCAAAAACATGTATGTTAGATTGATTGGTGATTCTTAATTGCCCATAGGAGTGAGTGTGTGTGTGTGTGTGGCCCTGTGATGGACTGGCGACTTGTCCAGGGTGTCCCCCTCCTGCCTTTCACTCTTTCAGAGAAGGCTGGGATAGACTCCAGCAGATCCCTGTGACCCCGAATTAGGGAATAAGCGGGTATAGAAGATGGATGGATACAAGAGTATGTAAGTTTATACCCATTATTTAATTTATAGAGGGAGCAAATGTATTCAGATGATTAATTTATGCAGGGTAATTAAAAAAAGCACATAAATTTACACACAAATACACACACACACATACAGATACAGTATCTCACAAAAGTAAGTACACCCCTGTAATTTCAGCAAACATAATTTTTAGTCTATCTTCTCGAAGAAAGATACTATAGAAATAAAACTTGGCTATATTTTAGAGTCGTCACTGTGCAGCTTGTATAACAGTAAATATTTACAGTCCTCTGACTCAACATACAGCCATTATTGTCCAAATAGCTGGCAACAAAAGTAAGTACACCCTAAGAGATAACCACCGTTCATCATTTAGTTGTACAGAAGATTATTCTACAATGTCAAGCTAAATATAACATTTTATTTTTTTTACCCAAACTTTTTTTATTTGTACATGAGATACGACATGATTAAACTAGAGGTCATTTAAAGATCGATGCAGACCTGTTTCCTCCCAGCGAGTCCTGCAGGAGACGTGTGAGCTTTGAATCACGATATGGTACGTGTGAGGAGCGCTTGCTTTTGTCCCCGAGAGCACTGATGACATTCCCCAGAGCGAGCTGTAGTAAAACACAAACACACACACACACCCACACACACAGACATAAATAAGGACGTCCTATAAATTTTTGATCAATGAAAGTGCTCCTGTTTAGTTTAACTGCCAGCAGATGGCGATATTGACCTTACGTTTTTTAGTGATGCTGAAACGCTGGAACAAAATATGTTGCTTATAAGATTCTTTTTAAAGAGTGAAAATATGTTTTTCCTTTTTTACATAAAAACCCTCTATGGCCTAAATGTCTTGGCCCTTAAAATATCTTTTATATAATAAAAAAGAAAATTCTTAATACTATTTGTTCATTATTTTCATTATTAAAAACTTAAAGCACAGTTTAAACCCTGTGCCACCGTGAGTCATACTAGTCCACAGTTGATTGAGATCCCCTCTTTAGCTCTGTCTCCGGTCGCTCCTGTTCTCTTCAGCCGCTCGGAACCAGCCAAGTCCACGAAATGAAACTTTGCAGTGAGGGTTTCAAACTCGTTCATCTCGGAGGTACCGTTCGCCAGCCTGTTGTCTGTTTCATTGCTCTAGAGAGGAGTGTGATGAGCAACAATTATTGTTATATCTAATAACAATTATTATATAATAAAAAAACTATCATTTAAAGTAGGAAACACAAATATGGGGAAAGACTAAATATAGACATTATTCTGATTTATGTAAAAGTGATATTCTGTTAAACTGCAGGAACTACGTCCACTGTGGACAAATAACAAGGCTCAATATTATCGTTAAAGTAACAGGATAATTAACTATCAATATAAATGTTTACCGATGAACTTTTTACTGTAATATAGTTAAAATAATGCATCTTATAAAATATTACAGGAGGTACTGATATTTTAACAGCCAGATCACCATCATAGCTGCTATGAGTTAAAATTCTATTATACTTAACAAAAAGACCACATAGAGAACAGGTGGAAGAGGGTGAATAGTAAGGAAACAAAGAGAGAGAAGGATCATAAGGAAAGATAATGAGATAATGAATGATGAGGGGTCACTAGGGGAACATGAAGTTCAGAGTAAGAAGAATAAAACTAGTCTGAAGGAGGAAAGGGTAAATAGTAAAAAAAGTCAGACGGAAGGAAACGTTGAGGATTTTGCTGTGATTGAAATACTAAAGCTGTTGCTGGTGTGTTAGTGTCGCCACCTACATTGCTGGAGGCGCAGACCCTGACTTGGCACAGGTGAATGGTGAAGATTGCATGGGAGCGCGAGCTCTGGACGTTCATCTGAGTGCTGGCAGTGGTGCGGGACAGAGCACCCAGCTTCAAACACTGCATCATCTGAGCTCACAGGAAGAGACAGAGCAGTGACTAGTTGTGGCTGTTAATTAAGGCTGTCACAATTATTCAATAATCGTATGATCGCAATTATTTGACCTAACAGCGTTCGTTGAATCCAACTGCAATTATTGCACACTTTTATTAGCCACTAGGGGGAGCTGTAGTACCTGCAGCCCCCTACTTTCTACCAGAGTAAGTGAGTGGAGCGGTGGGATATGAAAGTCGGAGCGTCGGGGCCCTATAAATAGAATATGAGGTTGGGGCCGCTACCACACCCATTCCACAACAAACATACTATTATATTACTGCTAGTAGTATTAGAACTAATAAAACAGATCTGTGGGGGGCTCCAAAGTGCATGGGTTCTAACTGCCTTGTCATTAGCTCCACCCCTGGTTGTAATAGTCATGTAAAGACACTTAGGACACTTAGGACACTCCCAGTTATGAACACCGTTAGTCTGTAAAGTGCAAACGAGTGATTAAATGCTTATGCTGAAATAATAAAGCTTTGGTGCAGAACTTAATTTGGATCTAACCTCAGCTTCAGAGGACACGGTGCGTGTGGTGACTCCCACTGTGTAGATGCCTCCATTGGCATCCTCATGGATCTTAATGTTCGATTTCTGCTTTCTGGCTTCCACATCCCGGGTACTGTCGAACAGGTCCAGCACCTCCTCATTATACAACTACACAACAAAGAAAAATTCGTTCATGAAGTTTTTGCCTAAAAACAGATCAGCTTTTATCGAACTTTTTTGTCAGCCGAACCCTTTTGACCCCAGAGATTTTAATGACATATATTTCTTCTAATAGCACATGTACATGTTTACTTTAAAAAGTAATTATCCTTTTTAAAGTTTGAATCAGTGAATTTTTTTGTTAATTACATATTTGAACATTTCCAAATGTCTTTTCTAAAAATCCGGTTTGACACGTTCTTTTGCCAGTTTCTCCAGACAGAAAACACACACGGGAGAGGACCTGCCATTAGCATTAGCGTCTACGCATGTCAATCCGAGTTTATCGTCCTCATTGTATTTATTTTCTTTTTTTGCGCTGGCGTGTGTTTGGACCTTCTGGTTATTTTCTTTTCATTTGTAAATAAAGAAAATTTGTCCATTTGTTTTATTTGTGAATGAAATGAATCTGTCCATTTGTCCATCTGTAGGTTTTCTGATATCGTGTCCATTGTCACATTTTTGGTAGGTTTTATTTTGATTTTTTAAAATTGTATTATTACATAGGCTATTATTTGTTTAAATTTTTTTTTTATAATTATAATTTTATTGGTGGGAAGTGGTGGCTCATGGTTAAGGTGTTGGACTACCGACCCAAAGATTGTGAGTTCGATTCCCAGCTTCACCAAGTCACCACTGTTGGGCCCTTGAGCAAGGCCCTTAACCCCTAATTGCTCAGTTGTATAAATGAGATAAATGTAAGTCGCTGTAAATGTAATGTAATTATCTGCTTGTCATCAACTCATGACCCCCTGCAATTCCCTTTCGAACCCCCAGTTCGGGAAACCCTGCCCTAGGACATTTATATCAGTCCCACTTAGAGGTATTCAGTCATTTAGACACATAATGATAACCCAGGAGGACAGTTTAAACCAGAGAAAACGGAACGTCTCGCCGTTTTCAGGATAAGAGTGTAATCTAGCAGTAGGCTTCGACATGACTCTGAGCATGCCGGAGCAGCAGCACTGTTATCTTACGGGTTAAATTTAAAGCTAAGAGGTGATACTCACACGTTCATTTTAAACGTGTACAGAATTAGCACGTCTGTTACCGCCGTCTACCGATTATCACCACAGCAACGTAAATACGCTTCTCAGAATCACATTACACACTGTTTAGTTCAGTAGTTTCTCCTAGATAAAGTATCCCGAAAATAAAAAGGTATTACATTTTATTTATCTGCTACTTAAGGGCACAGAAAAATTGGTCATACTTACTTCTAGGAACTGGGCGTTGATCTTAAATTCAGGCAGGGGGCGACCCTGCTCCAGGGCAGCTTGCTTTCTCTCCTCAATCCCTCTGAAGAGGTGGTTTACTGCACGTGGGATAATGCCAAGCTCATCATTGCTAAGGCTCACATCAAAACCTGTCCCCATGGTGTATGTCTTTCCTGAGCCAGTCTGGACCAGGAAAAAATCAGCAATGTGAGCAAAAGTGACTGACCTCAGCGGCACTGCTTTCAGTCACACAAACATTAAGAGATGGTTGAACCAACAATCTCTTAATTAAACAATTCAACTGTACCATTTAGTGTAAGCTACATTTCCTTTAAACCAGAGGTGTCCAAATTCAGTCCTGGAGGGGTGTCCTGCAGAGTTTAGCTCCAACTTGCCTCTACGCTTGCCTAAACTCTGCAGGACACCCCGACCCTCCAGGACCGAGTTTGGACACCTGCTTTAAACATTAACCATTCCACACTTGAACGTTATACAGTATCTAACATATGTTTTGCTGCCCCTTCCACTGTTTTTACATTAAACATGTAGAAGCCAAAGAATAAAAATAATCTACAATTAGAATATCATTCATTCATTTATTCATCTTCTATACCCGCTTATTCCCTAATTCGGGGTCACAGGGATCTGCTGGAGTCTCTTCTGGCATTTATGAAAGGGTGAAAGGCAGGAGGGGGACACCCTGGACAGGTCGCCAGTCCATCACAGGGCCACACACACATACAATCACACTCCTATGGGCAATTTAGAATCACCAATCAATCTAACATACATGTGTTTGGACTGTGTATGTAATAATATACTACAAAAACAACTTGTGGTCTATTTTTTCTTAAATGTTAAAGAATAATGCTTAACTGGCTGATAACTGATTCAGAGCTGCAGAAAACAAACCAGATGAAGCTCAACTAAAGCCTACTGTGTGCTTGGACACTGCTGCCAGGTCAACCGGTGATTGATAGTTCACTTCGGTTAGTTTGACATATCAAAAGAAGTGAGTGGGAGTGAATCCTTTGTCTGGAGTGAAGCATTGGGATAACCAGGCAGACACAAGAGGCTCGGGAGTCGATGCTGTCATGGCCACGAAGAGAGGAATGTGAAGATGTGTCCAAATTCACACATCAGCCCCCCTTCCCATCCACCCTTCCCTCGCCAAGTCCCCCCGGCTTCTCATAGCAGACCACAAAAGAGAAAGGGAGAAAGGATGAGATTTGGGGTGAGGAGGATGAACATAAGGTTTTCCTCCTCTGGAATTCCTGGGTGCTGCTGTAACTGTGATCTGAAGAGCACTGTATGAAATCTGACAGACATGTGACCTGCAAGGAACATCCCAATCAGTTAATTTATCAGGTCTATAAACACACACCCACAAACACACCTGCTACAGGCTCACAGTTGGGACATGTCTGATGTTGCACTATTGACAGAGGTTTTATTGCTTGTTTGCTTTACTTCGTGGATAAAAATGAAATAAACTGAAAACGAGTGCACCTTTTCTTCTGATAAGCTGTTAGACATGCAAAAGATAAGGAAAAGGTAAAAAGTGGCTTGTCAACGTAATAATAAAGGGGAAGTGGTGGCTTAGTGGTAATCTGTTGGACTAATACCAGAAAGACCGGGGTTTAATTCCCAGCACCACCAAGACACCACTGTTGGGCCCCTGAGCAAGGCCCTTAACCCCCAATTGCTCAGATGTGTAAACGAGATAAATGTAAGTCGATCTAAATAAGGACGTCCGCCAAATGATGTAAATAATAATGTAGCATAAAAAATACTGGGGTACATTTAATCTCAAAGCAGAATCTTGAGGATTAGCCATGATAAAGTATGACTGACGTTCTTTACCTGACCGTAAGCGAAGATGGTGGCATTATATCCTTCGAAGCAGCCTTCAATCAGCTTCTCAGTGCAGTTGCTGTAGATGACATCCTGCTGGGAGTCCATGTCAAACACATAGTCATAGGTAAAGGCCTTATCCTTTCCCAGAATCACCTGGGGCTCTCCAGGGGTCACAACTGTACAAATGTGACATCCTTCAATCTTTTCCTTTGCCAGCTGAGGACGGATCCTGGTTAAACAGTGAGAGACAGACAGAAGAGAACAGACAGAAAGAGACAAATAACAGGTTAGACATAAAACATTACACAGTGGTAGACAGAAAGATTGATACAAGTAAAGATAAACAAAGAGACAGACAGACAGAAAAAGACAGACAGAGCTGAAGACAGACAGGGAGAGGACAGAGTTAGAGAAAGACAGTGATAACACACAACATGACCTCACTCGGTATCACTGCTTAAAATATCCAAGGGCTAAACTCTTTAGCCTTCCGACTAAAAAGTACTGACTCACAAACACATTAAAAACCTTGACATCATCATCATCCTACAGGAGACCTGGTGCAAAGGCTGACACGGTCTCTTACTGCCCCCGAGATTACAGAGAAATGATATTACTTTCACAAAAAACTCAATACAGTGCATGTAGGGGTGGGTGTGGGGGTGTGTGTTGGGGGGGTGGTCTAAGCAGTTCTTATTATCTGGTTTTCTAATGTCCTTACAGAAGGATATCTTCCTCTTTATACATTCCCCCCGGCCTTACGCCTTCAACCAAAAAGGAAACAAGACGCCCTTACCCCTGCGAAACAGTGGGGCAGGGAAAAAGGGTAGGGCAGCCAAATTTTGATAACCGTGTCGGTCCTAATTGGGCCTTAATCTATGTACATAGGAAATACATGAGGAATAGAAATTGGCAAAAACAAAACATGACCTTATCCCTCATGGGAGTGAGACAGGGCTGCTGTTTAAGTCCCACACTATTCCATATCTATATCACTGAATTGGCCTGTATTCTAAAGCAGTCTGCAGCACCTGGTCTTCTTCTACACCAATCAGAGATTAAACTGCTGCTGTATGAAGATGACCTGGTGCTGCTGTGTCTGTTCTCCAACTGCTCAGGGTCTACAGCAGAACCTGGACCTGCTACAGCAGTACTGTCACACCTGAACCCTGACTGTCAACCTCAACAAAACAAAAATCATTACAATCCAAAGAAGAGCCGGTGCTCAGGGAACAAAAACACACATTCAGATCAGGAACACATGAAATCCAACACTCCAAAAGTTAAGCTCATCCAGAAACTTCAATCTGGCAATGAATGAACTGAGAAGAAAAAGCACGCAGAGAGACGCCTTTAATTATGGAAGTGGTGGCTCATGGTTAAGGTGTTGGATTACCAACCCGAAGGTTGTGGGTTTGATTCCCAGGTCCACCAAGCCACCACTGTTGGGCCCCTGAGCAAGGCCCTTAAACCCTCAGTTGTATAACAAGGAATATTGTAAGTCGCTCTGGATAAGGTGGTCTGCCAAATGCTGCAAATGTAAATATGTTAATCAGTGATTGAACCCATCACCTGTACCGCAGGGACCTCACCTCAAATTCTAGAAACATCTACAGTATTTGGCAGACATCCTTATTCAAAGTGACTTACATTTATCTCTTTTGCTAAGCAATTGGGAACTAAGGGCCTTGCTCAAGGGCCCAACAGTGGAAACTTGGTGTTGCTGGGAATCGAACCAGAACCACCAGAACATCTAAAAGAGAGCGACCCACATTCCTATCATTATAAAGCTTTGCAACATCAAGAGATAAGCAAAAACCCCAGTCCCCTTATCCAACTGGTCCAGAGTCACTGCTATACATCCACACCAACACACCACTAACACACTCCAACACACACTTAGTAACACCATTGTGTGTTATCTGACCCTAAACACACAGTCTAGCAGATTATCTCAGCACAGTAACTGACCCAAAACTCAGACTGACGAAGTACAGTCAGTAAGCACAGTCTGACTCTGGAGACGGGGAGACACAGACAGTCCTGGATGTCCCGAGAGCAGAGACTTTCCCAACAGTGTTCACTGAATATATATATTTTATACATACTGTGTTTATCTTTATGTCTGTAATTTCTTTAGCGATACCAATGTGCATATTTAGAAACGGAGACAGACAGACAGACAGGCAGACTTGAATATAAGTGAATATGAACATATGAGTATAAACACACGTTTCTCACATTTTTCTAACACAGAGGTTTGACTTTTCACAGAGGCAGTAATAACATTGCTGGTATGTCTTTAGACCTTATTAAACACATTTAATGTGCTGACAGTTTGACTGAAGGTATGCAGCTGTTCGCATGTACGAGGCTGGGCGATGCCCTGGCAAGGTCTGGCTTGCAGTGGTTTGAGTGCCAGAAGCTACTGAGTACATTAGTGCACAGACAAGAGAGGATTGAACATGACTGACATGACATTGCTAAATAAGTAACCTGAGATGTAAATACGGAGAATACGGAGCTGCTAGTTATTTAAACATTTTTACTGCTTATTTTATTACCCACATCTACCATAAAGTCAATTTGTAGATATAACTTTAGTCTATGTGTTGCTTTAACTATGTAATTAATCTATATACCAAACTGTAGCTAACTAAACAGCCAGCTATGCTAACCAACAAATCTATAATAATGTAATCACTGCTTAAATTCTTTATAGACAGCAGGAGTGGAACTAACTGCACTGCAGCTAAATTAATTGTAGTCGATAACTGTATAATATACACTACATTTATTTATATATATTTATCTTCTTTACCTGCTTATTCCCTTATTCGGGGTCACAGGGATCTGCTGGAGTCTATCTCAGCCGTCTCTGGAAGGGCGAAAGGCAGAAGGGCGACACTCTGGCCAGGTCGCCATGCCGTGCCTGCCACATTACTACGCCTCTGTATAGAAACACCAAGCTAAATAAAATGTAAAATTTAAGTACACTGGTACTTTGACTTATGAGTGTCCCAACTAACGAGCTTTTCGAAATACCAGTCGTCTCTCAGCCGATTTTTTGCTTTAAGTTGCGAGCTTAAATTCGGGTTGCGACCTTCAGACACCCAACCGCTAGTTGGCGTAGCGTAGCCACAGTAAACGCCGTAACATCCGCCCAGCATCCCGTGTCTCACTCGATAGCTAGTCAGACATGCGCGTTAGCAAGTGGAGTCGCCTGATCTCCAAGGTAAACGCTGTACATTATACTTAATAAAACCGGTTTATTCCAGTACATCCTATTGTAGTGTTTTTATACAATATTCGTTATTTATACGTTTATTTTTCTTATTTAAAAACATGTAACAGAAAAATTGCAGTGTCCCTGTATTAGTCTACATAAGCTCCAAGTTATATAAACTCAAATAAACAGGTTTTGACCATTACTCAAGTTATGGAAGGAACACGTTTCATTTAATCAATGTATAATTAACATATTAATGTTTTCAGGGGTTGGATGACTGGCTGCAGTGCAGTGTGTATGAAACCGTACGTGCAGCACAGTCAGTGTTAACTAGCATACGAACAGAGCATTTACTGTTCTGTCAGTAAGACGGAAAGTAGGCATACTCCTTAAGTACACATCCATGCCCTGCCTTTCATTAACTTATTCTGTTGGTTTCATTTCTTATTTTTTCCTATAAAACCACCCCCAGTATCCACATTTCCCTGAGCCTACAGTTACTCTGCTCATCCCATCAGCCTTAATGTGAGTCTCTTTCATTTACTGTGCTCTACATTAGTACCCACAAGTAGTATTGACAGGTGGGTGTTAGTACTACTCAGCACTCATTCTTCAATAAGCAGCATGCACTAAAAAAATCAGTGTGTAAGGAATCGTACTGCATTATTTAAAGCGTCAGCAGGTATCGGTATCATGTCAGTCTTCATGGCATGCCGCCGGATAGCAGGTTAGTGTTGCAGGTCCTGGCACTGCTTGGGCATGAGCTAGAGTATTAACACATCACTGACACAGGGTTCTCATTGTGTGCCAGTGACATCAGATCCCAGTTATTTAGCATGCCAGCTCTGAAGTTTCGTCTCCGAGAACGTGGATGGGAGGAGAGAAGAGGAGCAGGTGGAGAGTAGCGCTATCGAAACTTGCTTCTAACCATGTAAACTGCGCGGGGAACATTATAGCACATTGAAAATCTTACTTTGGCATACCACAGCCTTGGAAACTGGGGTCAAAGTACAGAGTCAGCTATGGAACACCATCCCTAAAACAGGGCAGTGGTGGGAATTAAACCCCAATTTTAGATCATCAATTTTGGTTTCGCCCAGAGGCAATTTCCCAGTGATGACCTTGTCTTCTAGACAGCCATCCAGACAAGACCACGGAAACTTTACGGCAGCATGGAAATAACCTGCTGGTTTGTCTGGTCAGAGAAGAACTGACCTCCTGACTGCACCTGGTTTCTTCCAAGGTTTTTTTTCCCCCATTAATTCCATAACGATATATATTGTGACATAACTTTTTTCAATAACGGTGATATGATTTTCAAACACATTTCCGATATTTCGATATCCATACAGACGTTCAGGGCACAACCATAAGAAAGAGCAAAACACAATTGGCTACTTGGGTAATGTAACCCTGCCCTCTCATTTGCCCCGCCCACTCTCGCAAGCTCTATTCTGTTGAGTTTTTCGGAGGCTTTTTTAATACCGTTCATATCAGTATCAGAATTAACTTATAATAACGTATCGACAGAAATTAAGAAATATATTGTGATATAAAATTTGTCCATATCTCAATATCTCAATATCAATATCTCTGTCACTTGAATTTTCTTCTTCTGACTTTGCTTCTTTTGCATGAAAAATTTCTCTGTGTCCGTTTGTCTCTTTCTGTCTATGACTCTGTGTTTGTCTTTTCTTGGTATCTCGCCACTGATTCTATACTGGTTTCTTTCCATCCTATGCTGCCTCACTGATACCGTGCTACTAAGTATCTACATATCTTATATGTGTGCCTAGCTCAAACCTTTACCTCAAACTTGGAGGTATGTGATTGGCTAGTATGGTGTAATTATAATTTTTCATCTCTGGAGCTTCTCATCAAGCATTTTTCATTAAGGAGCGTGGCCATACCTTCATATCATCATGAAGACATGGTCTGAGAAGGTTGCAGTGGAAAAATGCCTGCAGAGAAGTGCTGACCTTTACTTCAGTAAATACTCCTGGGAAGAAACGATATGCATCTTCACCCAACACCAGTATCTGATCTCACTGATTTCCTTGTTGGTAAATAGACACAAATCCCCAAAGCCACGTTCGAAAAGACAGCATTGAGCCCTCGCAGAATTGTGGAGGTTTTTATATGAAGCTAACAAGTGAACAAACGCTGGAATGGGATTTTCAGCAATACAGTGTATACAGTCATGCACACATTCAGGGGCCATACAGGAATGGCATGTTGGGCCCGTTGCCACCTCACCTCCCAAAAGTTCCTCCATTTTAAACCTCAGCTCGGGTTACGGTTTCTGCCACGTTTTACATTAACATTCACATTCTCTGCATGTTTGTGTAGGATTTTAGGTTTTAGTTTTTTTGGTTTGGACAGAAATCCTAGAAACCGTTTCCTCCCACCTTCCAAAAACATGACAGCTAGTGATTAGCTATGCTAAATTAACTTTGGTGTGAATAGGAGTGTAAATGTAATAGTGTGTATGATGCCATGGGTTGAAGTGGTTCCATCCATGGTGGTGGTTCTCTCGGTTGACCCTTCGAGCCTTTAAACCTCTAATCCCAGTCCAGCTCCTGAATTTGGTCTGTAGTTCTGTCTGGTATGACATATGAATAAAAATACAACCAGGTTTTTTGACTCTCCACATGGTGCAACTCTTGGGCTCACACACAGGTCTCAGATTTAGGTTTAAATGTAAACACAACACTGCCAAGACTAGAATAAGGGCTGCCTTTATTAGTCCAGCTAAACTTCACCTCTGCTGAGAAAGCTGGATTGAGTAAGAATGTGTCCTCAGGCAGTCCTTTTCTTGCTTGTCAGTCATAATACGGTTTTTATTTAACACCCCGAATAATTAATTAATTTTTAATTAAAACAGAAAGCACTATCAGCAGATACACCTATTTCAGGGAAACATGGTGAGTATTGAGGGCAAATAAAAGCTTATTTAGCACCAGGGCTTTGGGTGTCACATGTCATAGAGGCTAATATAAAGAACGTATCTAGGAGGCTAATCTGCAGAAGCCAGGCATAGATCGATCACAACCATGCTGATGTTCTAAAACAGGTCTCCAGAGAAGAAACAGACATTAAGTGCAATTTGATTTCCCGCTCTTGCTAGCAGCTGACTCACTGTCTGTCCCAATGACGTGTCCTAGTCCTTAGCTGACCTCATCTTGCAACATTGCCACTAAAAGGAATTTAAAAATCGCTGTACAGTTGAGCATCACGTGATCACTGGGGTTTATTTTGGGGAAAGAGAAGACTGGCTTTTCTGGTCAAAGTGCATTCAGAAGTACCGGAGAGACGCAATCCTCTAAAACATTCAGGGTCTGCTGATATTAGACAACAATCAGTTGTTTTAATCCATGATTGTTACAGCATACAGACCATTTCAGATGTTTTTTCTTACAGTATAATACTTTCTTCATTTATATTTGCTTTTAATATACTAGGATGGAGTAAGTTTTTAATATTGCTAGAATTTTTATTTGTATCACGAATAGCCCATTCAGGGCCGGTTCATTTTTCAAGGTTGAGTGTGTTTACAGCGCAGACGATTATCTGGATTATATTGGATTGGGAATTGAGCACTGCACATTGACTGCGTCATACTTACAGTATACAATAAGACTGTACTAACCCTTAATAATAAACACTTTCTGTGTTTACATGCACAAAGCAGCCCTTTAGTTAGATTTAGTTTGTCCAAAAAATGTAGAGTTTTGCAACTTTTTGATGCATATGTTTTCCCTTGAACATATAAACCTAAAGAAAAACAGGATAAAAGTTCGATTTAACTGTGTACATTTAGCAGGGATTTGGTTGTCTAAATCCTAAAAGACTCCTAAAATTTTGTGTTAAAATCTGTTGTCTGCCGTATGCGAGTTTGACATCCTCACCCACAGCTGATTACTGACCCTTGTGATCAGTTTAGACACTTTTCTGCAGTGTGTCTCCTCCTAAAACGAACACAAACCACGAAACAACAATTAGCGCGACAATAACATTTTGTCGTCAGTGCTGTTTCTTTGCAGCTAGCATCTATTTAGCCAAAGAACCCGGGTTACTGAACATGCCACAGATCAATGACGTGAAACTCTGGGCGAGTCTTTTTAAGGGACGCATTACAAACGAAATTGGACAAGTCTAAATGCATCAGACTGTTGAAACCACATGTCGATGCTTGTCTCCTCCCACGCGGAAGTGCGCCGCTCACTTTAGCATGCTTGTAGCCTGCAGGCGAGTGTGCCTCTTTATCAAATTGATTTGCAGGGTCACACAAGGATATCCGAAGGTTCGGCGGCCCATTCGGAAACAGGAGAGCCAGTCTGGTTCCATGGAGTCCAAGCTCACATCCAAGTATCTCACTGGGTCTTGAGGTTTAGTTCTGCCGACAGCGAAAATGGCGCACAAAACTGCTGGTTTTATTTCGACTGCATTCGCAAACCCGAATAGGGCAAAATAAAGGTGGGTGCCATTTCAGTTCAGCGGAAATATTTGCAATTTGGGCGGGAATAAAAAATCTAATTTATGTTTGTTTGGCTAAGATGCATTTACGTGGCCAAATGTAGACGAAACTATTTTGACAAATTGAAAATCCGATCGGAAAGAAGTGACCCGGTGTATATAGACCCTGAGCGTAAACATATATTCTGGAAATTTGTGTAAAAACACAGCAGTATTTATTAATATAAGTTCTTGTTTAATATCTAAGAAAGCACAGGGAGAACATGGCAAACTCCATACAGGAAGACCCCTGCAGGGGAATCGAACCCAGGACTTTCTTGCTATAAGGCAACAGTGTTAACCACTAAGCCACCAGGCTGCCCTTTTTTGAAAATAAATAAAATAAATAAATAAATAAATATTTTTTTTAATAGGCTGCACGGTCTGTGTATAAATATATATATGTTATTCTAACATTCGAAAAATGTTATTCTACTTCATTTGTTACCTTCGTTAACATACCAAAAACTGAGACGGGAATAATACATAATCTCACAGTGTTCTCAAAAGTAAGGAAACCAGATCATGGTTCTCGGGCTGGTAGGACACATCGCAGCTTTTCTTTCCTTTCCCTCACCTTCATTTTAACGACAGGGTCACTGTTCATTTAGTGGAACATTAGCAGACGCATCGACACCTTCATCCCACCTTCTTAAAGCTCAGAGAATGACGTCCGAATTGGAAAGTTAGGATTTTCCCTCTGTCAGAACATCAGAGTGTTTGTCATTCCTGCTGCCATTTTAAAAAGTCCAGTTTACCTTCCAGCTGACATCACATGCCTGAGACAAAGGACTACTCAGATTTGTGGTGTTTTGAGTTTTCGAGGCTAAGCTGCTGTCGACATGTTGGTGGTGGGGGCAGTTTGCTGTTTTTAGTTTAAGGGCTATAATTGTTAGGACGTAGAGGTGTAATGTCTGGCACAATGACATTCAGGGACAAGTACAAACAGGACTCATTCAGCTTAAATTTCTAAGGTGATATAATTACACTAAACGTTTTTATAATTCCTTAACAAAATGCAAAATTACAGAGTGCACACGTTAGAACTTTTTCTCCTTTCGGCTGTTTCCTTTTAGGGGTCTCCACAGTGAATCATCTGTCTTCACCTAACCCTATTCTCTACATCCTCTTCCCTCACACACACTAACTTCATGTCCTCGTTTATCACATCCATAAACCTCCTCTCTGCTCTTCCTCTTTACCTTCTGCCTGGTAGCTTCATTTCTAACATCCTCCTACCGATATATTCACTATCCCTCCTCTGGACATGTCCAAACCACCTCAATCTGTCTTCCCTGACTTTCTCCCCAAAACATCTAACATGAGCCGTTCCCCCTGATGAACTCCTTCCTAATCCTGTCCAACCTCGTCACTCCCGAAGAATGAGTGCACACGATAGATGCTGGACTTTATAAGCTACACCAGAAGAGAATTTAGGTCTGGGGAAGTTAAGGTGGTTAAAGGTGTTAAGGTGTTGTTCTGCAAATTGAAAGATCGGGGTTCGATCCGCAGTACCACCAATTTGCCCCTGCTGGGCCCCTGAGCAAGACCCCTAACCCCTAATTGCTCAGTTGTATAAAAAAAGAAATAACTGTAAGTTGCTTTGTATAAATATAAAAGTAAATGTCTGCACTGATCCCAGATTCCGACAAAAACTGATGTCAGCAGCCATGTTACCCTGTGTTAAGTAATCATTCTTCCTAATTCCCACTGACCAGCCGGCTCTCTCCACTATACCACAGCTAACAACATGTGTTTCCTCCAAAAACATTTAACAGCTACAGTAAACATGTTAGCAAAAGGTTAGTGTCACTCTGATCGGCCAGGAAAGAGCGAGAGGATGGTATTCGACCACTCCCATATCTCTGATGGCTTCCAGCCATGAAATATACATTCACAGGATGAAGAACATCACTGCTGAACTACAGAGTATATCATTTAAAGAGTTGATTGCAGGAGCAGTCGAAAATAGACGTGTCAATTCTATGTTATCAGTATTTATTGATCGATTTTTCTAACCTAAAAACATTTCTGTACTAAGACAATCGTAATATGGATTACTTTATTGTTATAGACTAAAGATAAGATCAACTTTAAAACGCACCCTTTTTTTTTTAACCTTTTGCCTAATGCTAATGCTAAAATGTGCTTGTTTATTAGCGTTTATTTTCTGATTAAGGTAATGAAAAAGACCATTTTTGACAGAGTTGTAGGATACAAAAAAAGACCATATCAAGATGCAGAATTCGCTGCTAAATTCTATAAGCAAATAATATTAAAAACATATCCATCCATCCATTTTCTATACCAGCTTATTTCCTAATTCGGGGTCACGGGGATCTGCTGGAGTATATTCCAGATGTCTCTGAAAGGGTGAAAGGCAGGAGGGGGACACCCTGGACAGGTCGCCAGTCCATCACAGGGCCACACACACACACACACACTCACACTCACTCCTATGGGCAATTTAGAATCAATCTAACATACATGTTTTTGGACTGTGGAAGGAAACCGGAAAACCCGGAGTAAACATCCTTTTTTTTTTTTAAACTTTATTTGAAGACATTTTAATACAGAATTGTAAACCTACCTCCGCTGAGATACTTTAAGCAAGCTTTAAATCCAGACTCGTGTTACTCGTATAATGCTGTCAATACGGTATTGATCTTAGCTTTATTTTTATTTTACTATAACTACAGATGAGGAAATTTGGATCACTTAAACTTGCTGAAATTTACTTACAAATGAATGCTAAGATACTAAAAGCGTGGTTAAGTTACTAACTGGTCTCAAGGCACCCTGAACGGATCAGCGATTGGCCACGTTGGTCTAAGGTCACCATGCACACATGAGTGGCTGCAGGAAAGAAACGGGGCAGAGAGCACACGACGTGCTGTCAGATTGCCTCATTCACTGGTCAATGAGTGAGCAAACACAAGGACACAAAAACACAGCCGGACACCCCTACACACACACACACACACACCACCCCTCCCCTCCCAAAGCGGTGCTGTTATTGACGGAAAAAGCTGCCGATTCCATGAGATTTGATATTGGCTAACTGGACATAGGGTAAGAAATGCTGAAAAAAAAAATGCTAATTATGACAATGACTGTGTGTAAACCACCAGAAGCACCAGACGAAAATTACAGAAATTATTTAATTGAACAATTTAACCAAATTAAAAATAAGAATAATTTAATAATAATGTACCAAGCACACAGGGTAAATATCAATAATATAGCAACATAGGGAAAAAACACATTCCAGAAAGATCCAAGATAAATTTATTCCAGAAACACTTTTAATTTTTTTTTATATATATTTCCTTCAGCAGCCGAAATTTTGTGAGCAACATGAACGTTACTTAAATTCCTGTTTCATTAAATTTTGTTTGTATGATGCTTCTCGTCCACCACTGGGAGACACCAGCTAACTCAGAAGATAGAACTGATTCCAAAGAAAATGTCAAAAAATTATGTAAAAATTAAAAAAACAACCAAAATGTCGCATTTTATGTCATATTAACGCAGGAAATTCTGTTTGCAGCTTTTTTAGAACCTTCTTCAAAGAACTGAACTGTGTCATGCAGACGAATCACCACATATCGCCACACTGACAGCCTGACCGAAAGACTCTCCGCCATGCATTTGAGCAGAAAGTTGAGAAGTTTAACCATCTGAAGATTGTGATAGTCAAACTCTCGCTCTGATTGCCGGCAACTTAAATAAACGCTGGGAGATTTTCAGCTTTTACCACACAGGAGGAGTGGATTTTCTGGATGACCTCATCTGAAACGAGTCAGCGCTCCCCTGAAAACCAAATGACAGATGGTTCTCAGAGACATGATCTTCTTTCAGCTTTCATCAACTGGCTTATAAATATTGATAGGCAGGTCCACACAATTAGATATGGGACGACACACAGCAGGTTGACAGGCTGACAAAGGCTTTTGATGGACCTGACAATTACAATGAGTCTGGATATGAAAAACACACGGCAATTTAATGTTCATAAATATGGGAAGCATTAAAATGATTATTTAGTCAGCTTGGTGAATAAAGCCTGACTTGATTACTTGCTAAAGTAAACGCCAGTGGATGGCGGTGCATTTGGTAGCTGGGCCTTCAGTGGGGATTTATTCGACTGATACACCTCTTAATACCACCACTAGCACGTCTTTTTAATTAAAGGCTGTAAGTCAGCCTTACCGTTCGTCACACTGGTCTGGAAGTGGCAAATAAACTCTTTCCCACGCTGAGACAAGCTAGTTATCTTCGGGGTTAGTGGAACTTCCTCACAATGTCTAACTTTTCCGGAAAAATCCGCCTAAAAACAGATTTTTAATTTCTCCTCCTCCGTCAGCCACTGTGGGCGTAAAAATTCTAATTCAACTGGACAAACTGGGTAACTGAGTAAAACTGTAACAGTTTTACCCTGATTAACCAATCAGAGGACAGAAAAAATGCTGACATCATTGTGTGCCAGCCAGCAGGCCTCGGGAGGTGGATATGAAGTCTGAAACAGTCGTTAACCAACGATCAATCTGCCGCTGCTAATATAGTGTAAATTCCATGGGCAGCACTACTGATTCTGAAGGCTTTGGTAGATTAGATTAGCATGGCAACACATAGAAACTGAAATCTGATTGGACAAAAAAATCCAATATACACATACTGGAAGCAGTGCAGCGAGATAAACACTACGAAATGAAGAGAATAAACGGTTGGAATAAATCAATACAATTTAATGGAACAAATATTAGAATTTAGGTTGTAAATGTAGGTCAGTGTTTCCGATAGTGTTTAGAACAGCAGAGAACCACTGACTGACCCGCACTGCACACACACACTGCTAAACGCACAAATGAAAACAAGACAAACACTATGAAAGAAATGAACACATCCTTGTATGCGATGAAAACTTGTTGTAGTCCCATTGATTTGGCGAAGAGCGCTACAAAGAACATCACTGTCTGTTCTAAGGCTTTTCATTATTAATAGCTCGGTTTAAGCTCACTACAGTACAGTGGCACTCGAAGGACCAGTAGTGAAGACTACAGTCAGTTGTTTCAGACAAGCCCTTTCGTACAACACACACAATTATATCACGCTGTGTATAACTGGCTTATTATGTCTGATTGTGGCTCATTTCACTGCTGTAAGGCAAAGGTCATGGCACACGCACATCGAGTTAGCAAACATTAACTTTGCATCAACATATTTTATCTACTTACATAAATTTTAGTTGATAAAGTTCCGTACAAATACTGTAGAAGGACAAATGACAGAACTACAACAGCCTGACTGACGAAACCTTGAGCTAGAAATGGCAGTGTTTCTAACCCCTTCAGTGGAACCCTGTTTTAATAGATATCTATGAACAAAACATGAAGGCTGCACGATAATATGGATAAATGCTATATATACGATAGCATGCAAAATAATGCGATATTCGGTATGCAAACAATTAATTGACGAAGCCTTAAAACAAACAATTAATCGTTGAAGCCCAAGAAACAGGCAATAAATCATCATAATCGCAATTATTTCTTTGCCAATTAATCGTCAGACACATTTGATAATCGTGACAGCCAAAGTCTGTCATTAAACCCACATGAAAACAGTGATGTTAACACATGGCGTAGTTCCAGCAAGCACAGACAGGTGTGTTATTAAAGAGAGGATTATTACATTGTTATATTTGGCATGTTACAATCCAGTTCAAATGCCGGCGCAGGTTCAGGTTTCAGCTTAATCACTACTGAATCGGTTAAACTGGCTTTGTAGTGGCTGTGCAAACACTGCAATAATCCACCGAGGTTACTAAACACTGGACAATCAACTACAACGAGACTGTGTACAAATGTAGAATATATTTTTAATAATAATTGCAGATGTAACCAGTCAGATGATCCTGTAACCAGTCAGTGAGATGATCCTGTAACCAGTCAGTGAGATGATCCTGTAACCAGTCAATGAGATGATCCTGTTCTGATCCTGGTTCTCACACTAAACAAACAGATGTCAAAAAAAACCTCCACAGGAAGTAAGCTTCAGGAAATAAAATAACAAAATGAGGTGGTTTGGGTCTTGAATTTAAAATACATAAAACAAGATCCTTTCCAATTTCCATCCATGTTCACAAAGCTCCACTAACAGGATCTAAAAAAAGACTAACTGGATCAAACAAATTCAACACAAAAACAAAAATTCCGGACCAGAATTTTTGTTATTTTTATCTCTTTTAGGTCACTTAGTATGTTTTTGCTAATGTGGCCAAAAGTTTGTTCACACCCATAAGTGTATTTGTATGTGTCCCCTTCTGGCTGTCCCTATTAGTGATGCCGCCATAGCTAGTCTTGCGAGTCCCAGACTACACAAGATGTCCTTAACTTCTACACAATACAACTAATAACCCATGTCTTTATCTCTCTCTCTCTCTTTCTCTCTCTCTCTCTCTCTCTCTCTCTCTCTCTCTCATTTTCTCTCTCTCTCTCTCTCTTTCTCAGGATAGACTGGTAGTCGCTCTACTCCACTGACCCAAGGCTACAGTTGATTGCCATTTCTATAAACTGTAATAAATGGACATTCGGTGTCCCCCCAGATGAAGACTATTAAATCTGGTTACTCTCAAGGTTTCTTCCTACATCATCTCGGGGAGTTTTTCCTTGCCACAGTCGCTACCAGGGACAAACGTACACTTTTCACTGAAGTTACTGAATTCTGTGTAAAGCTGCTTTCAGTCAATGTCTGCTGTTAAAAACGCCAAAAAAAAGCCTGATCTAAACCCTTTTGAACACTGAGATAAACCGGAACACAGACTGCACCCAGGACCTCCTCACCAAATATTAGCGTCAGAACTTATTAATACTTTATGACGAAATAATCGAACCTCCACCGCCATGCTACAAAATCTTACCAGTAGTGAGGAGGTTATTAAAGGGGAAAAAATCGAGACCAAAATCTGGAACGGATTGTTCAAAATCACACACGGATTCGTTTTTCAGGATTAGGATTTCCAGGTTAGGATTTATTGATCCTAATTTTAAAAAATCACTTAGACAATTTGTCTGTCATAAAACTTTGACGCAATCCGCGTGTCATGTCAAAATACAGAGTGTTTCATGTGACTGAGAACGTCTGAGAACACTAAAGCTGGATAACGCATGCAAATCCAATCTACTATACTCAAAAGACCTCATAATAAAAGACCACACGAGCAGATACAATAACACACCACTGATTTATTTTAGAGTGCACCTGTCTATCCTTCTCATTTCATTTTCACTCTTTCTCTTCCTGGTGTTTGCTATGCAAAGCGAAACTTTCCATATGAACACCCGGGCATTTACTAAACAACAGAGAGAGAGAGAGAGCGAGAGAGAGAGAGAGAGAGAGAGCGAGAGAGAGAGAGAGAGGTGACATTAGGCCCAAGTTAAAAACAAACAGCAAACTTTACGCTGGGTCAAAGTCTGAATCTGGTAACTGGAGCTGAACGTTTCTGCTTGAATAAAGTAACATGAGCCTGAGCCGGGGGCTACCAGGCTTTTGTTCTGAGACAGTGCCTTCTTCAATGACAAAAGAACACAATATACACCTCTACCTGCTTCCTGTTTCCGCCCCTGTGTTATTGATCTTTTTCTCTGTACACCACATTTCATCCTGTCCGCTCGTCAGGATGTTAAACAGAAGAAGGAGCGCTCATACATTCAGCTCGCGTGTCGTTCTCTAATGATCGGATTAAGCAGGTTATCCTCCAGGTTCTCCTCCGCTTGATTGGTCGAGTCGTTATTATTTTTTTGTGATGAAATTTCCCTCTCGATTGTTTATTTCTTAGCAAACAGCTGTTTAGTCAGTGTTATAGATTATATAAGCAAATGTTTTGTTAGCAAAAGAATTTTCTTGCCTCAGAGCAAGTAGGTCCTGGGTTCGATTCCCCTGCAGGGGTCTTTCTGTCTGGAGTTTGTATGTTCTCCCTGTGCTTGCATGGGTTTACTCCGGGTTCACCGGTTTCTTCCAACAGTCCAAAAACATGTGTGTTAGGTGAACGAGTGAGATGTACGAATGTGTAATAATCATGAAAATAGCCATGATGCAGGTAAGGCCTTAAAAAATAAAATAAAATAAAATAAATTTAAATAAAATAAAAATTAAATAAAATTAAATAAAATAAAATAAAATAAAATTAAATTTTTCTTAGCAAGTACAGTCTAACTCATTTAAACAAAAGTGGTGGCTTAGTGGTTAAGATGTTGGACTGATACCAGAAAGACCAGGGTTTGATTTCCAGCACCACCAAGCCACCACTGTGGGCCCTTGAGCAAGGCCCTCAACCCCCCCAACTGCTTAGTTGTATAAATGCGGCAGCGCTTTAAGATGTTAGCACTATATTGTGTTTGTCTTTTCCATAAATCGCAAGCCAGTTGATCCAAAATACAATTAATCATATTCCCAAACCTCCAGGTCCAAATTTGGCTGTCTCACACTTTCAGTGCTGGATTTCTCTTTAACCCTGTACTGTGATGACATTGGGGATGTAGCTGGAAACACTGCGTGCTCGTTTGTTTATAGGACATAAAACTGACTGTTATTATATTTACTGTTGAATGTTATTGTGGTAATGTAACGTCCTGCTGTGCTGTCAAAGCCGCCGACTATTACGACACTTCTCACACAGCAGAAACCCGCAAATTCTTTTTATTTTATTAAAGTTCTTTAAAAGTTGTGTAAATGTTAGGACAAAACGTTTCTAAAATAATGTTAATGGAACGTTCTTATAATGTTAACAATAGTTAATAGTTAATATGTTCCTCGATATTGATGGAAATAAACAGCTTCTAAAATGTCCAATGTTCTTTTATGGAACATCTTTATGACTTAATTTGCACTTGAATGTTTTTAAGAAGAGTAACCATAAAATAACGTTTTAGCAACGTGAAGCAAAGTGGACATTAAAACCAAAACAGAACCTGTTGAAAAACGTTCTTGGGACGTAACTGTCTTAGCTGGAACAGTTCGTAAAACAGTAATAACAGTGTGAGCAGTAATATGTGATTACTTCATCTATTCTTGGCTCTCATTGTGCAGTAGCAGGTCAGTAGTTGAGGTTCTGGGATAATGATGAGTTGAAATTCCAGCACTGACAATAGCATTTAATTAGGCAGGAAAAAGAACCCCAAATGAAGTCACTGTATTTTACTGTAGAAACATTACATTTTACATTTACAGCATTTGGTAGACATCCTTACTTACATTATCTCATTTATACAACTGAGCAATTGGGGGTTAAGGGCCTTACTTAGAGGCCCAACAGTGGTAACTTGCTGGTGCTGAGAATTGAACCCACAATCATCTGGATCACGGTGCCGGATCAAGAAGCTGGATCTAACACAATCATTCGAACCCACAATCATCCGGCTACCGGTTGGTCTGGATAATTTGGTCACCTTTAAGGTACCACCGTTGGACCTGATTGCACCGGGGCTCAAGGTTGGTAACTTAGCAACAATCATCTGTGAACCAACAGTGATCCAATTCCCAGCACCACCAAGTTGCCACTGTTGGGCCCATAAGCAACTGGAGGTTAAGGGGCCCAACAGTGGTAACACAATCATCCAGTTAGCAGGCCAACAACTTAATCACTGAGCCACCACCTCCCCCTTACACCTCTGTCTGATATTTGGTCAGACAAGTAGATCAGACTGCATTTCTGCAAGGCAAATAATGCAAATCATAATAACGCAAATGCACAACATGACTCCCATCGGATAAAAGCCTTAGGGTGGATCCTATATGGCTGCCTAAAATAAGCGCACTTCAAAGTGCACTACACAATAAAGATCGTCTACACCCGATGTAGTGCACTAGATCCGGAATAGAAAGTGATTTCGGACACAGTCCGGATACAGCTGGATCCTCCATGCCAGGCTTTGTGGCCAAATAACAGGTACATGGAGAAGAGGCGGTGCCGACATGAGCATCAGTGGGACACAGAGGGGACATTTCCAGACTAAAGGCCTACCTTAAAGCCACTCGTACAGAACTTTCATCCTGTCCGCTCGTCATGATGTAAAGACAGTAGAATGAGCGCTCATGTATTCAGCTCGCGCGTCCGTCTCTCTTATGATCGGATTAAGCAGGTAGTTAAAGCGGCGGCGTCGCTCCTCTTTATTCTGTTACGCTTCTCCTCCGTTTCATCGGTACGGGTCGTTTGATATTTTTCTTACCCATAATTAATCATTCATGTGCTGGGATTTTTTAACCTTTCGCTTAGTTTTAATACATTCCCGATTCCGCGTCTCCAGGCAGCGCCAGCTGAGACTCGCACTGCGCTCGAGCGGACTCACTTGCCCCAGTGGGCGTTTATCTACGAGAGGGTGACGTCATTAGGCCACACCTTCCAGCGTGCTTATTCACAATAGAACAATATAAAGGGCGCTTCTTATTGTTCCCTATTGTATCATACGGAGTAGATTTTATTTATAAAGAGAATAAAGACATTTGAGATTCTTTGTTTTAGTCGTAATGATAAGTCCGGTATGGGGCATCACGGTGGCTTTGTGTTTACCACTGTCCACCATCACCTAGGATAGGTCTGCCTCAAGACTTCCCTCTGTTCTAGCACCAAGATGGTGGAATGAACTTCACTGAAGACACTGAGTGTCTTTTAGAGACAATTAGAAACCACCTCTTTCTTAAATACCTGCACTCGACATTTAACAAAACAACCCCATCCTGCCCTTTCGACAGTTTTTTGTGGTTGCTACACTTTGATTTGTGATCTATTGTATCAGTATTGATCTGTTCAATGATGCGGCTCAAAGCACTTTGTACGTCACTCTGAACAAGAACGTCTGCTAAATACTGTAAATGTTTATCACTGTTGCCTCACAGCAAGAAGGTCCCGGGTTCGATTCCCCTGCATGGGTCTTTCTGTGTGGAGTTTGCATGTTGCATGTGTTTGTGTGTGTTTATTCCGGGTTCTCTGGTTTCCTCCTACAGTCCAAAAACATGTATGTTAGATTGATTGATGATTCTAAATTGCCCATAGGAAAGAGTGTGTTTGTGTGGATGTCCCTGTGATGGACTGGTGACCTGTCCAGGGTGTCCCCCTCCTGCCTTTTGCCCTTTTAGAGACGACTAGGATAGACTCCAGCAGATCCCTGTGACCCCGAATTAGGGAATAAGCGGGTATAAAAGATGAATGAATAAAAAGTAAATATTTGTAAAAATCAGTGGAATTAGTTGATGGGTAGATTTTTTTAGATAGGGTATTTGCATACCGTTGTCTTTACCAAATTTTGATTGGGTGGGCAAGAAAGACGTTTGGGTGGGCTCAGCCCATCCCTGCCCATGCCTAGTGCCAACCCTGATAAAAATATCAAAGTGTTAAAGAGGCGATGGACCATTGATATAGGAGAGATAGTTCTTCTTTTCTTTGTTATTAAAACTTGAAATGATAATTATTACCATATATATATATATATATATATATATATATATATATATATATATATATTTGTAAAAATCTAATTTGTGTAAGGAATAGTAACTAATTGGGAACAAGAAGAAGAAGTTAAGAAGAAGTAGAATTTATACTTCTATGCATTGGGAGAACAACAGTGCCACCTATCAGATTTTTTGTAGTACTGCACTGGTTCAGCTTCAGTCTTTCCTCTAATTCCCCCTCGAAAATGTTGACAAAAATACACTTTGGTAAGAGGTACATTCAATATAAAGTAAAGTCTTTTTATTAACGCTTAAATAAGGCAATCTGTACACCTGTTCATTCTAACGTTCTGTTTACTGGTGAACTTTACAGGCAATGATGAAACCTCAAAATATAGCTGTATTCAGTGTCATGCAACATGACAGCTTGTCCATTCCAATTAACATTTTTAAGAAGATATATTTGTAAATTGTAAATTTGTCTGAAAAAATGTCTCTGGTAGGCTGTAGGCAAAAATATACGCCAGTCGAAATGAAGGAGATCACATCAGCTTTACAAATATAAAAACCCTGTCTATTTACAACTCCGGACTTTAACATTTGAAATCAATAGTTCGTGAGTATTATTCTTACTGAGGAGGGAAAACAAATGCAGACGCAACTGATCAGACATTCACAATTATTGAGTAAAGAAAAAAGCACCTAGATATTCTAAATGACTCGTATTCAGTACAAAGCAGAAAACATATGTACAGTATATGAAAAGCCTACCAAAGCCCAAGTCTGACTTTAAAGCAATGTATTAAAATGCATTTATACTTTAAACTCAACACAAATAAAATCCATCAAAAGACATACATGTTGAAACTATTTATATTCATATGTATAAAAAAAAAAACCATGACCTTAATATTATATGCTTAAGTCTGGGTTAACAATTATTATATGAGACCAAACACCTATAATGTCCATAATCAGCCTGCAGACTATCACCTACCAGATTATCCAGATCAGGACAGCTTTGTTTCCAGGTGGAATCTTGACACACACACACACACATCTCCCGGAATTACGGTAGACATCAACCAATCAGAATGACTTCTATTTCCTTATAAAATAACTTATACTTCCTGTTTATAGATGTTATGTCTAAGGCCGAGACTACCATGACCCTGTCCAGAATAAATTAGTTATCAAAGATAAATTAATCAATAAATATCAATTATAAAAAGCAAACTAGAGCCCGTGATTAAAAATCAACAGTTTATGATGAAACTAAAATTAGAGGTAAAAGAATATAATAATAATCCAAATAATAATAACCAATGCAGATGATAAATTATAGCACCAATTTCTTACTAAACAAATATCAAACTAGATTCTAGGGTGAAAAATCAGCTTTTAACAGTTAAATCACAGTTAATTTAAGTCACTAGAAAAAGAAACAGACCAATAATCAGTATTAAAGCAGGTACTGATATGTTAATACAACACAAAAGTCGAGTAAATGTTGCAATCAACTCCAATGTCTGAATTAATATATAATTACAGTACAAGCAGCTAATCCCAGCCATCTCTAAAAGGGTAAAAGGCAGGAGGGGGACAGGTCACTAGTCCATCACAGGGCCACACACACACTCACTCCTATGGGCAATTTAGAATCAACAATCAATCTAACATACATGTTTTTGGACCGTAGGAGGAAGCCGGAGAACCCGGAGTAAACACACACAAGTACGGGGAGAACATGCAAACTCCACACAGAAAGACCCCTCAGGGGAATCGAACCCGGGACCTTCTTGCTGTGAGGCAACAGTGTTAACCACTAAGCCACCGTGCTGCCAACGTTGGAGACTTTATTTGTTAAAAAACAAAAAAGGGAGATAAATAAGTGAATAAATGTAATTTAAAAAAAGTCACAGCTGCAGGGAGATCTGATGTTGGCGTAATGATACATGCACAAAGAAATGTCTCTCCCATTGGATGTGAATTTCCAGACCTGAATAAATATGCCGTAGAATGCGGGATAGTAGTGGATAAGAATTCCTGATGGGACTCGCAGTTATCCGGCATGCAGTGTGCACGTGCTGTAACTCTAGCTTTCTTTCTATCATTCCCCGTTACTGGGCTCATTTGTCTTCAGCACAGAGTCCTCGCCCAGAATCTTACACAGTTCATTCAGTCTCTGTTGCATCTTGGGAATGCCGGCCAGCTGAGCCTCCAGACGCTGTTTTTCCTCAGTGAGAGAGAGCCGAGTAGCTGTATCCAACTGCTCGAACCGCCAGCCTCCCTCACCGTCAAACTGCAGCAGGTGTGTGTGGTACTTCCTGTATTGTGTGTCAAGAACGAAATAAAAAAAAATTGAGGTGATGAGGTCAAAGAGATATCTATTCTTAAATGGCTTAAAATACTAATAAACCACAACTAATACAATAAAAAATGTTAGTAGCGCTCTATTTTAATTATAATAATAATAAAGATAAAACATATTTTTACAATAATTACAATAATAAGTTTATTAAAGACATCATAATATTAAACACGGGGCAGCACAGTGGTGAGCACTGTTGCCTCACAGCAAGAAGGTCCCGGGGTCGATTGCCAGGCAGGGGTCTCGGGTACTCCGGTTTCCTCCAACAGTCCATAAACCGTATGTTAGAAGTACGAGTGTTTGTGTGGCCCTGTGATGGACTGGCGACCTGTCCAGGGTGTCCCCCTCCTGCCTTTTACCCTTTCAGAGACAGCTGGGATAGACTCCAGCAGATCCCTGTGACCCCAAATTGGAAAACTAGATACAGCGCCCCTGGAGCAGGAGGGATTAAGGGTCTTGCTTAATGACCCAACAGTGGTTGGCTTGCCAGTGGTGGGGCTTGAACCCAGGTGTTTCTGTTCCTCAGATCAACAGCCGGCAGTGGTGTGGCTTGAACCCAGGTCTTCCTCGTCTTTAGATCAGCAACTCAGAGCCACCACTGCCCATTTACAAAGGAATGAAAATAAATCCTGTGTTTATGAACGATATAGCCAATAGAAAGATGGTAATTAATGAATAGAAGAGGGCTTAGAACAAAGCTTTGGGGTACTCCGCTAGTAACAGGAGATGACTGTGATTTAGATTTTCTAAGCTGAACAAACTCTGAATGGTGGGAGAGATTTGATTGAAACCAGTTATGACACGTTCACAAAGAATAGTGTGAGAAATATTGTCAAAAGCGAGCAGAAGATTGTTAGTGAATGAGAAGGAGATTATTAGTGAATTTTTATTTTCTGTCTCGGTACTATGGGATGGGATTTAACTAGTGGAGAGGATCTAACTGACAGGTTGAAGTTTGGACTTCTGAATAAGCTGGGACACTTCAGCAGAAGTTGGAAGACAGACTGAGGGAGGTATTTGAAGATCTGTCAGATATTTCAGTCAACGGTGAACTTTATCGATTATATTGAGCAATTGAATTTTGGTGAGGTGGGAAGATGTCTGATTAACAGCAAAAATTGGGTAAAAGTGGTGTACAGTAGTCTTTTATTTTCTGCACCAACCTTGATCAGATTAGTGTAGTAAGTTGTTTTGGCAGTAAAGATAGTGTCCTTATACTAAAGTAGATGGTTACGATGATACATTTGTTTATGAACAATAAGTCCAGTTTTTAACAGAATGTATTCCAGTTGACTTCCTTTAGCTTTTAGCTGATAAAGCTCAGGTGTGCACCATGATGCAGAATGATTAAAAGATACAGTCTGGGTTTTTAGAGAAGCAAGAGCATTTAAAAGGTTTTGAAGACCAGTGTTGTAAAGAGGACCACGTCATCATTGGTAAATAAATCCACAGTTCCAGGCAGGCAGTTGATGTCATTGAAAAGAGCAGATAAGTAATGTTTATAATATTGTGGAAAGAGATTGAGTGTGACTGCTTTAAATAGGATAAAGATAAGATGTTAGTAAGAGATATCAGTACATGATCAGAGATAAGAACTGGCAATCAGTCACAAGGCGCGAGGCCAAAGCAGCAAATCAGATCCAAGATATGTCCTCTGGAATGAGTG
The DNA here is from genome assembly GCA_005784505.1 of Bagarius yarrelli. Lineage (NCBI taxonomy): Eukaryota > Metazoa > Chordata > Actinopteri > Siluriformes > Sisoridae > Bagarius > Bagarius yarrelli. The sequence goes on along the minus strand of VCAZ01000001.1, from coordinate 1,504,797 downwards.
GGAAAATCAATATTCTGCTGCAATCCAAAACTATCCAAGCAAAATGGAAAGTCCTTTGTGAGCACATTGATAGTATTGACTTAATGTATATTAAAGTTTCTCAGCAGTATAATGTTTAAAGAACGTGAGCTTAAATTAGTAAGTAAATTAGGAAAATTCATGTATAAAATCATTATATTTAGGTGGGTAATACAAAACAGTGGCTATGATAGGAGAAGGTCCTACCACTTATGATACTATGGTTTTAATTAAGTGAAATACTTGGTACAGAAAAAAGCTAGACTATGTGACTGTCCCATAAAAGTCCTTGGTGTCTATGTCCTTGTTTTAGGTTCATAGGCTGTGCTTAGACTTCTTTTGCTAAGAACTAATCACTGCATAATAAAAAAACCTTACAAGTCCTGCTGTTTTCAACATAATCTGACTCAGTCGTCCAGCTATCACAATTTGGCCCTTGATAAAGTCCTCCAGATTGTTTGCTTGCTCATTGTTTCCTTTTTTAACACATTAAACTGACTGACTGATTTAACTAATCGTTCACTAGCTTCCTAGTGATCACATCACTCAATAGGTGCTATTGTAACCAGATAATTTGTCTTGTATTTGTCCAGTACAACTCTTTGGCTTACCATAGAGAGGGCCTGTGGGTAATAGAAAGCAAAGAGATCCCAGCATCCTTTGCAGCCTGGAATATTTTTCCCTCCACGTCAATGCTAACAGCACTTGTACACTCATCCAGCAGGGCATACTTTGGGCTAAAAAGAGGATTTAAGATGTTAAGACAGCTTTAAAGCACAAATTGAGGATCTTGCACACTAACAGTAATGTGCAGCATTTATCTTACTTGTGGTAGAACATTCGTGCCATGCCCATCCGCTGCTTCTCGCCTCCCGACAGCACATCTTTCCAGTCCACCTCTGCTTCCCATCCTGCAAACACAACACAAACAAACATCATTTTATTCATATGCAGTGTGTTGGTATCAGGGGTGTACTTTGTGATTTGAAGGCCCTAAGCCCCTGCCCCAACAAAATGTCTGCTCCCCAATGCAGGGACCCTGGAATATAGATCGCTCTTAACAACTAAAGTTTGCCAAAAGTCCATTAAAGGATCTGGCACGCTAGATTGTAAAGGTATGGTGGTGTGTCCCCAGAGGCCTTGCTCTCATGGCCTGGGCCTCTTACTGGAGGCTTCTTTGGAAGAATGACGGTCCTCAGACGTGACTTCATCTCTGGAGTCCAGTGTTGTGGTTGCTGCATCAATATCTCAACCTTCAGTGGAGTTGGTGTGAAGGTCTGAAAAAAAGTAGCCTCTAGAGCAGGGGTGTCGGAGGGTCGGAACTCGGTCTTGGAGGGCCGGTGTCCTGCAGAGTTTAGCTCCAACTTGCCTCAGCAACACCTTTAGTTGGTTCGGGTGTTTTGATTATGGTTGGAGCTATACAGGAACTATACAGGATACCGGCCATCTAGGACTGAGATTGCCCACCCCTGCCCTAGGTAGAGGCTGCACCATTGGCTGTCAGGAAGCTCTTGTCCAACTTACTCTTTTGGCAAATGTTTGTACTTTTTTAGCTGGCCAGCTTTTTTTTCCATGCTGAGCCTAGCCGTTGCTCTGGTTACAAACTCCACAGTTCCTCATACACTGGGGAGAATAGTGGCAAGTCCACAATCCCCTTATTCTCGGAGGAAGATAACTAATGCTTGAGCCTCTCTCTGGGGGAAAAGAATCTCAAAGTGGACTTCCACAGCCTGAGCGAGGACTATGGGGCTAGGGGTTGAGGAGTCAGATAAGGCAAGGCCCATCTATCTATATATATATATATATATATATATATATATATATATATATATATATATATATATATATTATATATATATATATATATTTATAATTATTAATTTATTTACTTTGGGGACTTTTCTGACTGTTGTTCTTAAACATAGTCAGATGAGGGAAGAGCAAATGCATTAGAATTAACAAATCTATCTCTACCCCCCCGAGGCGTAATGCTTTGAAATAGATTAATTTCACATGTGCTTCAGGCCAAAAGTTATAAATTGCATTCCCAAACGAGGACACAGCTCAAGTTCCCGAAGAGGAACTAATATTTTATGCATACTTTATATAAACGTCTTTGCATTTGTTTGGGGCCTATTGGTTTTCTGCAGCAAAACCAAAACATTCTATGTAATTGCATAACTTATAGCATGCATTAGATTAAAAGAAAGAAACTCTTTGAAACACTCATGCACACTGACATATCCACATCCCATCCACTATCCTGCACAGCCTCATTAAAATTTAGCATCATAACAAAAGGCCCTTTGTGGAGCCGAAGCACTTTTCCAATGTTGCTGAGTAAAAGTGATCAGCCTACCTCCTTCTCGGGTGACAATGTGTTTAAGGTTGACAATATCCAGAATATCTTCCAGGTGTTTGTCTCTAAAGCCCTTCCTATGCATGTCTTCCACAGAGTCGGGGTATGTCACCTGATCTCGCAATGTCCCAATAGACATGTAAGGCCTGTAAACAAGATTTACATGGACGACAGGACAAAGAGTTGTGAGTCTGTTTCTTATCGAAGCTAAAACAAAAGTTATTTCTTTGTAAATATCAAAATAAATGCAATTAAAAATATAGAATAATAAAAAGAAGCATAGCGGAGATAAATTATTAAATTGAAAATAATTCAATGTAGATTTATAACTAATTATAATTGATTTTGCTGCTAGTAAGAATAATCAGAACTATAAGACCATGAAAAAGTTAAAAAATTAAGGAATAAGTGAAATAATTCAGAACAAGGCATAAGCAAACTAAACGGCTGGTAACATTCACAGCATTTGGCAGACACCCTTACCCAGAGTGACTTTCTTTTTTCTTTTTTATACAACTGAGCAATTAGGGGTTAAGGGCCTTGCTCAGGGGCCCACAGTTGTGGCTTGGTGGTCCTGTGAATCGTACCCCGATCTTTTTGGTATCTGTCCATCACCTTAACCACTAAGCGACTGTATATTATACAGTAACATTATATATAGTACAGCAACACATTTACATTCTAAGTAAATTGATAACGGGTGTGTTAGATTTAGATTGTGTCAATAATCAAGGGGATTGACAATAATTGGTCATATTGGTGGCTAATCAAATATAAAATTCAGCTTGGTGCCCCTGTAAAGGCTTGGGCCGGATATGATACAGAATCTAACCCTAAAATATAACCCTAAAATTATATAATAATAATGGCTTTTCCTTTACTTCATGTTTCCTATTAAATATTCACTCCAGCCTGAAATGTGTGAGTCTGCTGAATAATTCAGTAGTAAGAGCTCAAGTTTCTGTTATAAGTGGCATCCTGCAGGTACAGTTACTGTCTGGCTCCTGTTCCACTGCACCGAGTCTGCTACTGCCGTGGTGGGGTATCTGTCACTGGGTGTATTGCATTCAATGGGTGTGGATAGTTGGATGAATAGACACATGTATGTTTTGTGTTTGGGTAAATACACTAGTTTGTGCACAAAGTAACAGAACACCGCACACATGCTGAAAGCACACCGTTGCTTAAAAAGTCATTACATGATACTTTTAATGGAACCAATAGATCCAAACGCTGTTCCAGCGTGACAGCGTCCCTGTGCACAAAACACCCTGTGTGCTGTAGCGTCATCGTGTGTTATATGGAACTTGTCTCTTGTTTTGGTTTATATGAGTTCATGTTTCTGTCTTTTGCTTATTTCCTGTCTTGTCCTGTGTCACGCGATCTTTGTTCCTCATGTGCTCCTTGTCACGTGATCCACTTGTCTATGTGTCGTGTTCCCATTGGTCAGTTTTCTGTATTTATAGCCTTTGTGTTTCCCTTTGTCATAGTTAAGGTCCGCTGTCGTGAGTTTGTATGTCAAGCTAAGCTAAGCCAAGCTAAGCTAAGCTAAGCTTAAATAAGCTAAGCTAAGATAAACTAAACTAAGTTAAGATAAGCTAAGCTAAGCTAAAGCTAAGTTATTATAGTCAAGTTTGAGGTTGTGTTATGTTAATGCTACTGCTAAGCTATGCTAGCTAAGCTAAGTTAAGTCAAGTGATGTCTAGATTAGTTTATGCTTAATGGCTTGTCACGTTGTGAATAAACTGCACCTTTGGGTTCTAAAATACTACTTACTTCAGTTGGAGTTCTACCATTGAAACAAATTTCCACAGCCACTCTCTAAAATCTTGTGAAAAGATTATAAGCGTAAACGTGAGCTCTGAATCGTCCTACATAGGATATTCAAAATACACACAGTGTGTGTGTGTGTGTGTGTGTGTGTGTGTGTGTGTGTGTGAGCTTACCTCTGTGGAATGTAAAACATGTGTTGTGGAGCAGGCTTGTACAACACACCGCTATACACAGGCCAGAGACCACTAAGGATGCGGAAGAGAGAGCTTTTCCCACAGCCGTTAGGTCCTGTGATCAGCAGGTGCATACCCTCCTCCACCTACACACCATACAGCACATACATCATCATTTTACCCTTTAAATGTCTAAAATATACAAAATGTATTAATTTATTTTATCTAGTTTTGTTTTTACCTTTTTATCCTAGTTGTGCAATTATAAATCTACCCTGGTTGGGGGTTCGTATGTTAAATATGTGTCACTGTATTAACTAGGATGTTAAAGTAAAATAAAATTAAAAACCTGTTTACTGTACGAAAAAAGAGATGCATCCTTCTTCTTACCCTAAAGTTCAGACTGGACACGACCACATCTCCATTTGGAGTGATGATGGGAACGCTCTCACACACGATACCTTTATCCACATCGATCACTTTTCCTAAAGTAAAGGAAATCAAGCAAATATTTTCCAGATTCCTTTGCTGTTTCCATGTTTATCTGCACATTCCTGCTACTGTGTTCTTTACTATTCAGCAGAATGAGGAAGAAGCTACTCTTCCTCTCTAAGTGCATTTATGAGATCAGGTTTCTGACACTCCAAGCGCTGCTTCAATAACGCAACATCACCAGCGCAACTCATGTTAACGACCCATAATGCAACTGCAGAGAACAGGAATTAATTTATATGTTACTAAACAGATAAACACACTGACAGGACACCAAATATGGACTTCCTTAAATACTATTTATCTCTAATAAAATATTTACAGTCGAGCGTTAATAAGGCACAAATTGGAGCCCAAAAAACGGACAATAAATCGTCATAATCGCAATTATTTCTATTGACAATTAATCACCCAAATTTGATAATCGTGACAGCCCTAATTAAGCCCAGATGATGCTATGACTCCTCATGTCGAATATCACAAAAACAAGCTTTGTAATACTTGTTTATTCGAACAAGCTTGTAGGTTTGTTTCCACTCTTTATTCCTCTGTATAACGACGTACCTTTGATCTCTAGAGGACCGTCGATGTGCAGTTCAGGCTTCCCATCACCATTTTCTCCAGCTGCTGCCGTAGAAACCAGTGCACGCTTATACACACCTGTCTGCACCTCCTTAAACACCACAAACATGTTGTGGACACGGGTTGTGTATCCAGCCAGCTCGGTGACCTGTGCAACACAGGAAGCATCCAGTCGGTCGGGTTAGATCGATCCAAGTCTGTATTTGAATGCTGTCTGCGAAAAAGAGCTTTTTATTCATGATACTTTAGATTTATTAGATAACAATGACACAAATATGCACAATAAACTCATAAAAAAAACCAGATCCAATATCTGTATCTCATCCAGCAGTTTACTTTTCTTTTTCCGGGCTGCTGATGTTGGTGAATCACAGCATATATCTATTACCTTCCTCAGACATACACAGGGGAAAGGGTTTATGAGCTTTAGGGACAACAATGAGCATCAACAAACCGGGATGCTGTTGCCATAGAGATCAGCACTATCCATGAGATAAATAAAATGCTGTGATTCAATGGGTCAAAGTGTCCCTCCATGATCGCTATTAGGACACCAGAATGTGATGTGTACGACGGATTGCTGCTAATCAACAGACGGTACAGTAGATTCCCCAGCAGTTCACATCCCATTGGTGCAGTAGAGCCAGAGCTCAAAGCATCTTTCAGATATTCAGATAAATGTATGTGATTTTGCCAAATAGGATGTGATCCTGGATTATTAACATCTTTAGTTAATCCTAAATCAACTTTTCAATCAACCAATCATAACCATCTGATGTCATCGGCGTGTGTCGACCAAACCCGCCTCCGTCCATTTTTGAATCTTGTCCTGTTTTGTCAGCAAACAAAATAAAAAAACTGATTAAATGCTGAAAAATATCTGATTGTCTGAGACTGAAAATTCATTGATTCTGGAACAATTTACTGATGATGTCGATTTCGATATTAAAATAATTGCTGATAATCAGGAACAAAATTAGTGAATTTAGACTGTATTAATTTTAATGATCCAAAATAAACATTAATGAATTTAGACAGTAAATCATAAACAATCAGTAATAAATAATTGAACATAAAAGGCAACATTTTGTTTAAAAGGAGGGAAAAATAAAGAAATGGACTGGAGGCGGGTTTGGGCTTCATACACCGATGGGAATGTGGTAACGCAGTGGTCAAGGTGTTGGACTGCTAATCGAAAGATTGGGGTTTGATTCACAGCACCACCAAGTTGCCACCGCTGGGCCCCTGAGCAAGGCCCTTAACCCCCTAATCGCTCAGATGGTTGATTAAATTGTTGATCCAGAATTAACAAAAGTTGTTTATCCAGGATGACATTTTACTTGTCAAAATCATGTCTGCTTATCCAGATGCCAGGAGCTGCAAGCTCATTGCCCTCAATGTGGTCATAAAGGTAAATAATTTTATTCCTTTATTATAATTCCATAAGCAGGCTGTAAATGATTGAAGGTTACATACCGATGTTCCCTCATCTCACCGGCATTGCGTTACATTCCATCATCACATTGCAGCACAAATTCTTTTGGTCTTTGTTTCCGTTGGCTTATTTTCAGTGTATATTCTGTTTATCAAGAATTCGAACTGAAATGTTGAGGTTGTTATCAATATTTATGAATTAAATAAAATATCGAGGTCTTTATTGTCTTTCTGTCTCTCTCTCTCTCTGTCTCTTTCTCCGTCTCTTTCCCTCTCTTTCTCTCTCTCTCTCTCTCTCTCTCTGTCTCTCTCTCTCTCTCTCTCTCTCTCTCTCTCTCTCTCTCTCTCTCTCTCTTTCTCTCTCTCTCTCTCTCTCTCTCTCTCTCTCTCTTCTCTCTCTCTCTGTCTCTCTCTCTTCTTTCCCCTTCTCTGTCTCTCTTTCTCTCTCTCTCTCTCTCTCTCTCTGTCTCTTTCTCTCTCTCTCTCTCTCTCTCTCTCTCTCTCTCTCTCTCTCTCTCTCTCTCTCTCTTTCTCTCCCTCTCTCTCTCTCGCTGTCTCTCTGTCTCTCTCGCTCTCTCAGGCCTCTCATTAGTACACAGTGTGCTAGACTGCCCCTTTGGATTCACTGTTTTTAATTGGCTTCTTCAATGGAATCTGTGTGTAGATCTTTAATGAGGCGACATTAGGATGAGGCCCTCAGAGAAAACAGAACCTATTTTGTTGTGGGTCACATATTGTATTTGCAAAATGATTTCTTTTATTTCCTACATTCTCTTTTTCTTCCATTCCATCTCCGTACTCTTCAGATCAGAAGAGGCGCCGTTAGCTGCAGTGCTGCGTTTTCTGACCCTGTCAGTCACTGAGAAGGATCATAGCCTTGACCTTTGTCATTTAAAATAAATAGGCGTGGCCTCTGTACCTGTCTGCCCTTGTGAGGGAGGCTGGAAATTGTACACTTTGCAGTCTGAGGGAGGAATAAGTGGTCTAGGTTACTGTTAGCTCCAGTAAAAAGGCCAATACATCTAGCAGTCTCTCGAAAGGCAGTATAATTATTGTGCATCTCTATCATATAGTTGGGAGTTTTGTCTGTTGTCAGGGCCGCTAGTGGGGTGAAAGGTGGTGACATTTATAGGGGCCCCCATTGTCCCACAAAATCCAGCAGTTATACTATTCAGGCTTTGGAGGCCCACGTCAATATTTTTTCTGGGGGCCCCAGCATCCTGTAGCTATGGCCCTTTTTATTCTTTTAAACAGTACCAGTAAAATCGTGTCTGCAGCTGTCAAAGACTTTGTGCCTCTCGATTCTACTAAAAACAGCCACGACCTCTTATCGCTTCCACAGTGAATTGTACTGAACTGCATCTAATCATTGTTTATTTCGCACGGAAACACAGCTTTAAGGGTGCTTTTCTGTTGACTATGTATAAAAATGTCTATTATATTCTTACAAAATAATTTCAGCCAGATGTAAATTTGTGCTTAAATTATAATATTTAAAGATGCATTATTATTATTAATTATTTATTATCATTATTTATTATTATCATTATTATTATTCATTTATTCATTCATTCATCTTCTATACCCACTTATTCCCTAATTCGGGGTCACAGGGATCTGCTGGAGTCTATCCCAGCCGTCTCTGAAAGGGCAAAAGCAGGAGTGGTGCACCCTGGACAGATCGCCAGTCCATCACAGGGCCACACACACACACACACACACACACACTCACACTCACTCCTATGGGCAATTTAGAATCAACAATCGATCTAACATACATGTTTTTGGACTGTGGGAGGAGACCGGCGAACCCCGAGTAAACCCACGCAAACAGAGGGAGAACATACAAACTCCACACAGAAAGACCCCTGCAGGGGAATCGAATACAGGACTTTCTGGCTGTGAGGCAACTGTGCTAAACACAGTAAGTGACTAATTATTGTTATTATTATTATTTTATTATTATTGGTACATGTACAATACAATATAAAACAGATAAGACATTTGACTGGTAAATCTCACCTACCTCATATTGCACATTGATAATGTTTACATTGTCAAATCTACCGTTGCTAATATTTATCATTCACAAATGCTATTGCTGCTTTTTTGCTTTTAATTTTTGCACATAAACTAATAATGCCCCCCCCCCTGTTTAGTCTACTTTTATTTTATTTATACTTTTAATTTTTTTTCTATTTTTCTGCTTTCTTAATTATGTTAGTATTTGTGTGTTTTTCTCCGGCATTTACTGTCTTGAATGCATTGTTCAGTAATGTTCTCGTATAATATTCATATGCAAAAGCAATCAAATATTCCTTCAATCAAAGTTTTCATTATACATAATCCTAACAAAAAGACTGTTATGTGGTTCTGTGCTTGGCCCGATTAATTAATACTAAGTGTGTTACTAATTTACTCTCGGTGTCTGTATCAGTAAGAAGGAATGAACTCGTACTCGTTACCTCTTTGTAGGAGGACATGATCCTCTCGATGGCGTCTGCCCCTGAGGCCAGAAGATTGCGTGCAGTCGTGAAGGCTTCTGTCCTTTCACTCACTAACACTTGCGTTTGGCCATCTGCGAGTTCTATAAGGACGGAGGTTCAGCCGTGTTATTTTTCTGATTCTCTATCATAAAACACTTTAATTATGTTTGTAAATAAAGGAAAAAACGACAGCAAACTATATTTGTATATATCTATTTTTATTTCTCTATTTTATCATATTGCATAACCCGTCTGTGTATTTTTTAAAAAATGGATTCGTTTCATTCATTTTTGAGTCAATTCCCAAGGTTGACGAATAAAATGTGTCCATAAAAAGCCACCTGAAATCACCTGATATGCTTACCGTTGTCAGCAAAACCAGTGGCAGTAATAATAGGCACTGCCACCATAACCAGTCCACATCCACTCCAAACATACTTCATGAGAAACTGCTCGATCATGATGTACCACAGACGCTTGGACAAGATCAGGTTTATCTGCTCGGCCAGAGCTTTGTAGCATTTCTGCAGTTGCAGCATCTCTACCTGCACCATGGAAAAGAAGAATGTTAGTACACATACTATAAGGTTCAAAGTTTTACAGCATCGTTGAAGCAAAGGTGCACCAGTATTCTCAGTGCTGAATTAGTAGCCGATGTGCCAAATTTACCCTGAAAGTGCTAAAACTTCTCAATAGAATTAACATCTAAAAAATAAATCATGACTAAAATCATGGTCTGTTTGCAGTTTTCGTGCACGCAAAAGTTTTCTATGGGTTCTTCAACATTAATCCGCTTTCTAAAAGCATGCTTAAACAAAAATGGGGGGTTTAGATGGTGCCATGTGAATAAGTGGTGTCCTGTCTCTCTCCTGTCTTTGAGCCCACCCAAATGTCTGTCTTGCCCACCAAATCAAAATTCGTTAAAGACACTGGTATACAAATATGTTTTTTTTTTCTTTTTTTGGGATTTGTGAATTGACAAAAGCAGACTAAGGTGGGATCTGTGTCCAGAAGTTTGAAGGATGGGTGTAGAAATCACAATTGACCAATCACAATTGTCTGTGAGTACAACAATATTTTTGCTATTACGTCATTTCATTAGTTACATTTTACAAAGTTTAAAACTCCACCCCAAAACATTGCCCACCTGGGATATCTGTCTGCCCACCCTTCTATGGTTGGCAAGAACCAGGCCTGCTGCTACCCTGACCAGGTCAAAGTATCCAGTGGCACAAATGGCAACTGGCTAAAGGCAACTGTCACTATTTTCACCATGGTTGTTTCATACTGAACACTTTTTTCATGCACTAACCCTGTGTCCTCCATAGAAGGCGATTTCTTCTGCTTGAGCGATGATCCTCGAGTGGGCGTGCCGCAGGTGCCCCTTCCTGCGCGCCTCCTCAGCCACCAGCTGGCCGAACTTCGGGGAACACCAGCGCAGCACTTTAGCAGTGATGAAAACCACGAGGCCAGCTAGCAGCATGGGCCCCGTGGCCCCAGCCCCGCGCGACCTCGCTGTCTGAATGAGCGTGTAAGAGGTGAGAATCACATCTAGCACTGGTTTGGTGAGGTTGGAGTAGAGGCGCGCGACAGACTGCGCAAACATCGCTACGTCCTCCGTGAGCGAGTGATCAGGATTGGCCAGCCTCGCGTCCATGTTCGCCACACGGTAGTACGTCTGCCCGGCAAAATAAGTCGCGTAGGCGCGCTCCACGAGGCGCGTGCGTAAGGCCAGCGCAAGTTTACCCTCCAGATAGCGGATCGCGCTGTTGACGAATGTAGCAGGAACGGCCACGAGCAGCCACTTTATGAGCTTGATGATGAAGCTGCGAGGCCGCTTCTCCACGATGGTTTTGACGATCTTACCATCCAAACCGGCCACATAGATGGACAGGAATGTCCGCGAAACCAGAGCCGCCGAGTGTAAGCACAGCAAGGCCAGTTCTCTGGTCGCGAGCTTTGGGAAAATGACTCGGAGAAGATCGAGGATCTGTCTAAAGAAGCGCGCGTCCACGCCAGGCGTCCTGTGATTGTTCTCGGGACCGGAAACGGTTTCTAACGTAGGTCTGTGCGTCGGGACTAGTCCATTGTGCTCCCGGTTTCCGTTAACGGTGCTTTTGGACCCGGTGCGTTTACCAATCCGTTTGTAGATGATGGGGTAAAGGCTTTTTAAGCCGTATGCAGCAGCTGCGAGAAATACGGCTCGTCTGGCTGCTGTGCTTTTATTCCATTTCACCTCAGACGCTGCATGCAAAATGCTGCTCATGTTTAGCGCTGTTTACCGCCGGAGCGCTCAAATCCGCATCCTTTGGGTTACGCAAATCCTTATTGACCCGCGCGCCGGTTTGCTGCAGCACCGTTACTTGCTCTTTACCGTCACCCCGGTTACGATGCGGCGTTTCTAGTGAGCCACGCCTCTGAAACAATACGATTGGTCACATCAGTGACATGATTAGACGAGCTTTGATCTTAGACTCTTAATGATTCGGACTGAACCAAATGCTCATTGAATCAGTAAATAAGCATTAGGGGCAGTGGTGGCTCAAATGGTTAAGGTGCTGAGTCTGAAGAACAGATTCAAGCCCCACCTCCGGCAAGTCAACCACTGTTGGGTCCTTGGGCAAGACCCTTAACCCCTCCTGCTCCAGGGGCGCTGTATCATAGCTGACCCTGCGCTCTGACCCCAACTTACTAAGATGGGATATGCGAAAAATGCATTTCATTGGCTCTGTACATATACCTTGCACAATGAAGTTGAATATTATTATTATTATTATTAAAGATCACTAAAAGAGTCGACTCTTTCGACACCCGAATGCAAATTATTAAAAAAATAATGTTTGCCATGTTTAGATATTTCAAATAAATTTAGAATCGAATCTTTCACTTCAGAATCGATTCTTTGCCGAAAGGACATGCAGTTTGTTGGGACAATTGAAAAGAATCTCATTGGGTACAGAGTTACAGAATAAACAGGGGTAGATTTTTATTTTTATAGCTGTGGTACACAATAAGAAGGAAACAATTACATTTAATTAATTTAAACTTAAATTTAATTAAGTTAGACTAACAAGATTAAGCGGCTCATAACAATCCACTTTTCTAAATGAGGAAAGAATTTACAAACTTCATTGACTATACAATTTATCACATAGTACAAATCAATAAAACTAATTAAAAGCCGAATTAACATGTCTATTTCTAGTTTGTTGAAAGCCTACCATTCCCAGTCTGTTAGGGTGGGCTGGTACAAGTAATAGGTGGGCAATTAGTGGTAGGTAGGTAAACCAAAACCTAATGCAGTTTAGCCAATATTTACAACAATTTAATACAAAATCAAACTGGAAAGTGATAAGAAAAAGATTTCTTTAACTTTTAGCTATATTTTAGCATGACACTTCAAGAATTTCCTTTTTTTTTTTATTAGACCAGCTTAGTAATCAATTAAAAGTAAATTCTAATTTAGATCATATAGCCAAAAATAAGATAATTGAATGTTCTTCTGTTTTTTTTTTCATTTTTATACAACTTTTTAAAATTCAAAATTTCTTATTTTACCCAACAGCAAAATCAGAACATTATTTTGTTCTGTTTTTTTTTTTTTTTTACTTTTTATGTACCTTTTTATATTAATATTAATATTTTATATTATTAATATAATAATATCCTAACTTCCTGACACAATTTATTAGTTATATATCGTTTTTTTTTTCTTCATCTAGCTACCTATTGTTCTGTCCATCAAATTATCTCTCTACAGCATCAGGGTCCTGTAATTAAACATTTACCTCCCAACCTACAGTCGATAATTCTGCTATTGTTTCTCTGCGCTTATTCTCAGACCAGCTGGCCTGTGATTGGATGCTTTTGATTGGGTGGGCAGGACGTTGATTGGGTGGGCTAAGACCACCGCTGCCCCCTGCTGCCACCGGCCCTGACCATTACATTTATACTCGATGCACAACAAAATTGTGGAATATAAGATATTTCTGTTTGTAGGAGGTTTAAATGTTACTAATATTTTAATACTAATAATAACTAATATTTTGTGATATTTAGTTAAAAATCTTCGGCTTTAAAGATTGCAGGTATTAACATTCAATATCAGTAAAATTGTAAAAAAAACAAAAAAAAAAAAACCCCTCTGATTATTGGTGCATTACAATATTTAAAAACTCCCAAAACATACAATAATTTTACCAATAATTTTTTACACAATAATATTTAACGTTAAAATAAAAAACGTCACTTCCTGTTTTAATTTTGTTTACGTCACCAAGCATTTTTTAATGTCTGAAGAAGTTCGTGCGCTTTGCTTGCTCCTATAAATGCTAATTAGTTAGCATCAGAGTAATGCTTAATCTTAATCTTTAATTAGCGGTTTTTCAAGACATAAAACTGGTAATAGATATACTAAAACATTAAAATATTTTATATTAATGTCTTTATCAGCTAATATTGCTTAAAAAGAAGATATATAATATTAATTAGATAAACTAGCCGTCGAGCATTTGGAGATGAATTGGATGGGAGGATGGCGGTATGTCCACTCAGGAGAATTATATAACAAACAAACAAACATTCACGGTGGTGTTAAAACCTTTATTATGTGTAGAACGCTTTAATTATTTACTTATTATATTTATAATATATTTCTATATATAATTATAAATATTTATCTTGTGTGACTGGCATGAGTGTTTAATTGAAGGTTGTGCTTTTATTTTTTTCTTTATACAGAAGTCGTGTTATGAAAAGCAGTGACGCCAGAAAACAAAAGGTGAAAATAAAACAAACAAATAAATAAAAAATATAAATAAATAAATAAATAAATGTTGCATTTTTTTACCAAAAAAAAAAAAATCTCTATATAGCAAAACTATCTGATTTGTAAGTCTATGTAAATATTAAAACAAAGTGGTTCAGGTTGTTCTGTTAATTATGTGTGATTTAACTATATTTACCCTCCTTATATCTTTATTTTCTCTTCAAACTCCGATCTGTATGTGTTTTTTAGTAAATTTCCGTCTGAATTTGTTTCTAAGGAGTTTTTCGAAAAGAAACGGATCCAGAACAGACATAACGTCTTGGCACCGCCGCCAGCAGCGCCTGACAACTGCAACGCTGGCAACATGGATTTACTTACTATGTTTATCGTAAACCAGATCGCATTAAAGAAAGACGCCAGTAAGTGAAGATGTTATAAATGTTAATAATAAACAATTCAAACTGGAAATAATAATAATTAAAAAAAACATCAGCTGGGTTTAGACTCCAGCAGGTCCCCGTGACCCCGAATTAACGACTTAGCGGATATAGAAATCGAATGAATTAAAAACATTGTGTTTTTTTTATTTTTATTTCTATTTTAGGTGATGCTAGAATAAAACATTTGCCTAAATTGAAAGGAAATCATAAATTTATGGGTGGTGAGTCGTTGGAGCTGCCAATGAGCCCTTGTTCTCCGTCACGCTTGAGTCTGGAAGAGAGTGAATCTCATTACAGGTACCAGTTCTTCCATCTACAACCCACAGATAAAATCGAATAAATCAATAAATAACACAACAAATGTTCTACTTACCTGCCTGTTTTATATTATACAATAAGCCACACTAAATAACCGAACGTTAACTGATGAATATTCCTCCTATATACTGTTATTTCCCAAACGGACACCATTTCTAAGCAGACAATAGTGAAGACTTTGTAACCTGTCCTTGTACAATTTCTCTTCACTGGAACTAAAAAAGCCCAAATCTGTTTCAGCGACACAATAACACTGTTTGTGTGTGTGTGTGTGTGTGTGTGTGCATAGTGAAGACACAAAACCTCCTCATCCAACATCTGCCTTATGTCACTTCAGCAAAAAGAGGCTAAATCTGAAATATAGCGTTAAAAACACGTGTGTGTGTGATATTCAGGTGCCTACAAACATGCGGGGGCTGTGGTGGCTCAGTGGTTAAAGTGTTGGACTGCTAGTTGGAAGATTAAGGGTTCGATTCCCAGCACCACCAAGTTGCCACCAAGGCCCTTAACCCCCTAATTGCTCATTTGTATAAAAGAGATAAATGTAAGTCGCTCTGGATAAGAACGTCTGCCAAATGCTGCAAATGTAAATTTGTCTATATAGAGTATGCAAAAATGTTTAATGCTTATTTATGCTAGGCTTTTGCAGGCTCCGTAAAAAGCATAAGCTAATATGCTAATTTATTCTTTTATTAGCGAGCGAGTACTGAGTTTAAGGAAGAGAAAGCCCGGCTTCCTAGATGAATTCAAGGTTAAAACGGTGAGAAACAATATAACACAGGTTGCTTTGCCTTATTACAGTTATTATTACTGTAGCATTACTTCCTAAATATATAGTATAACATATAAACAGATGTATAACGTCTTATTTCCTCTAAGCTGTCACCACTGTTGGAAACCAACCTGTCTGACAACAACAGTACTTCCGTGTGCCAGCACCGGGTTCAGGGCAGTGTAGGTTCATTTTCTTCAGCCTCACAATCCTCATTAGAGGCTTTCAACCTCCAGACCAGACCCACTGTAAACATCTCCCCTTCGTTACCGAAAGAACTCCACTGCACAGAACCTGCTCAGGTGAATCCTGTACATCAGTCTGTCAGCTAGATTTTAGCACAAAGAAGCTCAGTTATCAGGCTCATTTATTCAGTTTCATATTTAGTAAGCAGAAGATTCTCCACAAGGGGGAGCAGTTACTCTATTAAAGATCGTGTGTCATTAAAAGGAAGTATCGAATTTCTTTCAGTCTTCAACCAAATGCTTACAGCCATGGTGGAATTTCATATTCGAATTTGATATACATTGTTGGGAAAACAATTTCTTGCAAATTTTTGGAGGAGAACATTTGAAACTGCACAGAAATCAGAATTTAGTTCACATTTACATATTTCACCTAGGACATGGAACTGAGTACAGCGGTTCGTTGACTTACGAGTGTCCCAACCAACGAGTTTTACGAGATACGAGTCGTCTCTCCCGGCCGATTTTTTGCTTTGAGATGTGAGCTAAAATTCGGGTTACGAGGCAACTTTAGACACCCCACCGCTAGCCCACAGTAAACGCCCTAACATCCGCCCAGCATCCCGTGTGTCACTCGATAGCTTGTCAGACATGAGCGTTAGCAAGTGGAGTCGCCTGATCTCCAAGGTAAACGCTGTACATTATACTTAATAAAACCGGTTTATTCCAGTACATCCTATTGTAGTGTTTTTTATACAATATTCCTTATTTATAAGTTTATTTTTCTTATTTAAAAACATGTAACCAAAAAAATTGTGTTTTTGGGGACCCGGAACGAATTAATGGCATTTCAGTTCATTTCAATGGGATAAATTGGATTTGACGTACAAATAATTTAAGTCACGAGCTCCGTCACGGAACCAATTAAACTCGTAAGTTAAGGCACCCCTGTACAGACAGAAAAAAGGTGCAGTCACCAGGGTGCAGTTTAAGGCAAGCTACACATTATGTCTCTATAGTCTAAAATTTCTTATTCTATTCAGATAAATGTAGGTGTATATATAGAGAAAGTGTGTAGATATCTCACAAAGGAAGTGTGCTAAAACCTTACATTGATTTTAAATCACTTACGCAACTTATTGTCATACCTGTTTTCCAGTCAGAGGGGCTGTGTGAGTATAGTTCCTGGTCAGCGCCTTATCAAACCTCCCAGATCGGCTTTGCAGATGGAGTCCAGTTACGCAGGTGAGATGAACTTTAAAAATAAGCTCCTCAGATTAAATATTAAAAACGTCTGACAGTAGCAGCACATATGATAATCAAGACATAACAGTGCACAGAGATACATATGTCAGCTTATTGTCTTCCAGTCGGATTGTCAGGTTGTTATTTTGATTGTTTTTTTTTATTGATGTAATGTTTGATATACTCAGCCTAATGTTTTCCCTTAATGATTATTTAAAAATAGAAATGACAACAGTGGGCCCTCCGTACACTCTTCTGAGAACCCGTTTAATGATTTACTGATGGATGACCAAGAAGAAAAGCTACACATTTTTTGGCGTAACAATGAAACTGAAGGTACAGAAACTCTCTGTCAGGTGGTACTTTGGTTTTGGCCTTGAACCATAAATATTAAACAAACACAGTTTATTAACAGAACTAAATTCCCTCTTTGGTAAAAGATGACTGATAGCGGATTTTAACTATACTCATAGATAATACTTGCAGATACTTGATTATTTAAGCAATTAAATATTAAAATAAATACTGAATTATTATTATAACAAACGCAATATCCAAATAAAGTAGTGCCAAACTTAACACCTAAGCCCCTAAAATGTGCTAAATTAAATAAACATATACAGTGACACCCGGAACATTCGCGTTTCAGGATTCACAGATTTGTGAAATTTTTATTGGCCCCGAACTAATTTGCATCCATTTGCATTTTTTTTTCACAGATTGGTAATTTGCGAAATCCTCTAAAAGCCCTGCAGTGGTGTTTATGATAAATAATACGTTTTTATGCTTTTGAGTGTGAAATCTGTAAGGAAAAAATTTTGTTAATGAAAATTCCACTGTTTATGCAGGAAAGTTAAAGACATGCAAGAAATCAGTTAAGAAATTCCTTCGAAAAAACTTTGCTTTCCTATAGAAACGTTCCTTTTTTTTTAAAGATATTGTTGCCTTTATTGATAGGACGAAATGGGGGAGCTAGACTGAGGTGGGTCTGGAAAGGACCACTACACCACGGAGCCAAAACATTCCTTTTTATGTAAAGTAACTGTACTGTTACCTTTCCAAGAAGTTTATTCCCTTTGAAACGTTAATGGTTACATAATTATTAGAAAATACTGTAGTTAATTTACTATTTTGTAATAGTTAATAAATGTTAACGTCAATTCAACACAAAAAATTATAAGTTTTCATAGCAAATACAGACTGAATCGGGTTTGGGCCATGACGGAGGCTCCATGACGACACGCTATTGGCTAAAAGGGTTGGAAGTAGCCAATCACACAGCAAGGAACCAGCTTTCCTCTTTTCTGATTGGCTTCTAGCTCGGATGCTTTGTGTACGTACTGTCACTAGTGTATGAGTGGAGCCGCGGTTCATCTAACACCCGCACGTATTCCGTACAAGTGTGATAAGTGTTTTCAGTGCTTTTCTTTTCAAGGGTAATGTATTAATGTAATGTAATTAATGTAATAAGCTTTTATTAGCATTTTTAGTGACTCATACCAAACATTCGTGATTCCTCCTGATCCGCGACGGGTTCTGGAACCAAACCTCGCCAATGTTCGAGGTATTACCGTATAAATATACTTAGATTAGCAAATATTGAAGTAAATAAAAGACGTTCAAACGGAATCTACCGCATTCACAGGTGTGTGTTATATCTTATAGCATATACCACTAGTATAGTATCAGCTATTTGTGTAGAATCACGATTCGTGACCAAATGACATGGAAGACAACTCGAAGGTTCCTGCTTATGTTTTCTTGCACTCTTTTATGAGGATAGGATTTGTAAATGTAGCTCCTCGTCTTCTTCTGTGTATTTTAGATAGTTTTGGTGAAAGAACAACAAAGAACCATTTTCGAAAGGAGGAGCCACATCTTACAGGATCTCAGTTAGTAGCTTGCTTTTACGAAACGTTTATTACATTAAATGGTCGTCTGTCTATAATATATTTGGAATGATTTGGGTTCTATGTTGGGTTTCTATTTGTAGTGCTTTTATTGACTCGTACAACAACGATCACAGTTCTGATTTTCTGTCTCAGGTAATGCAGTACTATTTATTTTGATTTTTTTCTTATTCCTGTTTTTTCTTATATTTTCTCAGAGGGCAGTTTATTATTTGTGCCTTTTGACTTTATTTGGTGTGTAATGTTGACTTTCAGTTAGTGATGCACTGATATTTTTTTCCTGGTGCTCGCCGATACTTGTCCTTTTTTGGGATGTGTGATTATTTGAATGGCTCTCGGGTTATTGCTGTCCATTTTTTCTTGCATCTTGCAAGGGTTTGCTACAGGGTCGGTACGAGTGCTTTAGCCAGCGGCAAATTCTCAGTGTTTAGTTTTGTTTTAATTTCAGATGTTTTATTAGATTTCTCCTATTTTAGGTACTCATTTGTGTACTTTTTGATATTATTGTGGAACAGTCTTTCATGCATGGGTCGTCATTATTCATTCTGAAATATTTCCACACCGTTGTGTCTGACATTCTGAGTTTTTGCGCACTGAAAGTTCTGCCAATAACGTCACAAAAGGTATCAGTCTTTAGTTTTAGAGTGTTATGAGTACGAGTACATGAGCTCAGTATCAGTATCAGTATCGGGGCATCCCTAATTTCAGATATAGGTCCAGTAATCATAGCAGATTTCCTGACTCATAAACATAAACATTTTAATTGATGCCTGCTACAGGTCTCAAAAAATTTGGAATAGAGCAATAAAGAAGAATTTTTTATTGTGATTCATCACTAAGCAACAGATTAAGTAAAATCAGATATGTAACGTGATTAGCTGTAAAAGGGATTTGTTAGAGAGGCAGAGAGAGTCTCTCAGAGGTAAAGATGGGCAGAGGCTTTCCAATCTGTGAATAAAAAAAGTCTCATCATCTGCAGTGCATAACATCATCAGAAGATTCAGAGAAACTGGAGAATTCTCTGTGTGTAAGGAACAAAAACGAAGACCTTTGTTGGATGTCGGTGGTCTTTGGCCCTCAGACGGCACTGCATCACTCATCGGCATGATTCTGTGATTGACATTACTAAATGGACCCAGGAAAACATCCAGAAACCACCACCATTAAACACAACTCGCTGTGACATCTGCAGATACCGTCTGAAGTTCCTCATGCAAAAAGGAAGCCATGTGTACACATACTGCAGCTATAACAACAGCATGACTTCGTAGTAGAAGAGTCTAGGTGCTGAACTGGCCTGTCTGCAGTCCAGATCTTTCTCTAATAGTGAACATTTTGGCGCATCATCAATCGAAAAATAAGTCAAAAACGAACACAAACTGAAACCCTGCATCAAGCAAGAATGGGACCAAATTCCAACACCAAAACTCCAGAAACTCATAACCTCGATGTTCAGACATCTTCATGTGCCGTCCCAACTGTTTTGAGACCCATAGCAGGCAACAAATTTGTCCATTTTGTGCATCAAAGTGTACAATTTCTCAGTCCAAACTTTTGTTATGTTATCCATGTTCTATTGTGAATAAAATATCGGCTCATGTGATTTAATAGTCTGATAGTTCTCATTTTATCCAAATGTAAAAAACTTCCCAACTTTTCCGGAATTGTGGTTGCAGCTTAAGGGCTGATGTTTGATATCTTCTCTTTTTTCCCCCCTTTTGTTTCGAAGCACATGCCCCGATGTGTTGACAGTAAAAGTGGTGAGTTTTATACTTGTATCTTAAGCTAATTTTGCCTGACTGACTTTTAAAAAGTCTAAAGTAAACTTCTTGCCACAGGAAGGGGACATGGACATGTCTCAGAGCGTGCCTGGGAATTACCAGTAACCTGTTCTTACAGAGAGGACTATATCACCTCAAACGACGTAACAATCTCTCCTCCAAATTTAAGCTACGCTATAGTAAGTTGCGTCGTGTTCCCCATCACAATATAGCCGTTTTTACTCAGAAAAAATATCACAGTGATGTTATACAATAAATAGACAGTTTGTCTTGTAAAAAAAAAATATTTGCCCCTTCCTGATTTTTACTTTTTTTCGCATGTTTGTCAAACTTAAACGTTTCAGATCATCAAACAGACTTCAAAATTACACAAAGATGACCCATGTAAACACAAACGTCTGTTTATAATCGGTCATTTTATTTATTTAGGCAAAAGAACTATCCAAATCTGCATGGCCCTGTTAAATAGCACACTTGTTAAATCATGAAGTAACTGTGGTAAATCAGAATTTTTGGGATTTAAAACATTAAAGCTAAGTTTACTGGCCACACCCAGGCTTGATTACTGCCGGACCTGTCCAATAAAAAAATCACTTAAACAGAATAGTCTGACGAAGGACAAAAGATCCCAAAAAGGAAGACATCATACTGCAATCCAAAGAAATTTAGGAACAGATAAAAAACAAAATAATTGTCATCTGTCAGTCCGGAAAAGGTAACAAAGCCAATTTCTAAAGCTTTGGGAATCCAGCGAACCACGGTGAGAGCAATTATTCACAAATGGGGAAAACATGGAACAGTGGTGAAACTTCTCAGGAGTGACTGGCCTACAAAAATTACCCAAGGAGCACAAAAGAACCCACAACAACATCTAAAAACTGCAGGCCTCACTTGCAACAGTTAAGGTCAGTGTTAGACTTAATTATAAGAAGGAGAATGTCTGACCTTCAATTCATTACCTCAGACGATCAATTCTGGATCTTTTGACCTCAAAGATGACCTCAGCCAACCCTCCAATATGGCTGAATTAAAACAATTCTGCAAACAACAGTGGGCCATAAATCCTCCACCGCCATGTGAAAGAATTGTTTCTAGTTATCGCAAATGCTTGATTGCAGTTGTTGCTGCGAAGGTTGGCACAAGATGTTATTAGGGTTAGGGGACAATTACTTTTTCACATAGATCAGGCGTGTCCAAACTCGGTCCTGGAGGGTCAGAGTGTCCTGCAGAGTCTAATCAAGATGTTGGTAGGTTTACTTAAAACTTACAGGTAGGTGTGTTGAGGCAAGTTGGAGCTAAACTCAGCAGCCCTCCCCGACCGAGTTTGGACACCCCTGACATAGGGCCATGTAGGTCTGGATAGTTTTTTCCCCTAAATAAAAAAATGAATAACTAAAAACAGCCATTTTGTGTATCCTTGGGTTACCTTTGTCTAACATTTAAGTCTGTTTGATGATCTAAAGCAAGACTAACAAAAAAAATAATAAATCGTTTTCACAGCACTGTATTTATTAAGACTGGTTATTCGTATGTTTACAAGAGATTTGGTAGATGTAATTAAAACAATTTTATGTGGTTTATTGGTGAGATTTTTTTGTATTAACATCATCACAGGAAAAGGAACTAAGGCAGGATGATAATACCCATAAGTATGTGCGTCACTCCAAAGACATTCTGACAGCAAACCAAAGTTGTCGTTCAGGGACAAGTGCTCCGACAAGAGTTACCTGTGACCATAACCGGAGAGAGAAAGGAAATGAACCCTATGGGACAGTGAGACAGATCAATCACAAACAGAACACTGAGGAGGATCAGTTTGTTCCCTCCTGTCTGCTGACTAAGACAGAAAGTGATAAAATGCATAAAAAAACACAAGACAAGGCAACCCAAACTGCCGGCTTTTCCAGTAGGACTTCTCAAGACGCGTCAGTGCAGTGTTGCCTTTTAAAAGCAACTAGGATGCTTATGTTTACCAAGCCCACAACTCATCTTCACTACAGTAGAACGCACAAAGCTTCTGCCACTAGGAGGCAGACTCATCACAGAAGTAAAAATGCTGTCTTAGAAATCCCAAAGGTGGAGCAGAACACCTCCTGGATAATGGCAAAACAGGAGCCTACAGAGCAAGGTCCAGGAACAATCAGAAGAAATGACCGGTCGAGCAAATCTGAGAACCAGTTATGCATAGAACATCACCTATTACTGCCCCCGTCTCGTACAAAAGCCCCAGGTAGTAATAACTAACTGATTGCAAAATCACCAGAAATACATATTTCTCAGACTATTATTATGTTCTGTGTGAACCGGGTGCATGGTGATATCGATAATAGGGGCAGATATTTATAACAGGCATACTTTTCTTTGGTAGAGCTAAAGGAGCAGCCAGCAGAAAACATGCTGCTAAGAAGAGAAAGGTGTGAAGGTCATGAGGAGAGTGTGAATCAAAACCCCACTGTGAACTCCAGCCGCACAGGAGAACCCAGTACCTCAACCGCTGAAACGGGTGGACACAGAGAATCTGAGGGAAGTATTAAAGAAATCGCAGACATTCTGCTTATGCTGAAACAAAAAAAGAAGCATTGATAAAAAAAAAAAAAAATCTGTTGAAAGTTAGCATCCGTTATCAAAAGGTCTGGAGTCGTGTGTGTCACACTGGCTTTCTTTGACATTAAAGTACACGGGAAATGAATATCGCTGACTTTAAACAGTGGACAACTTTTTATTTTTATTTAAATATCATTTTCATAGTATAGAAATCTAGCAAAACATTTAGAGCAACAATAACCAAATGAACACCATACACGTATTTATATTCACTAGTGTTTCGTTGATCATAAAAACACTGCTTAATAACAATAGTAATAAAAGTTTTACATAGAAAACACACACACACACTAGATAGATTAACTCTCTCCCCTTAAAGTACCACAATGGCTTGTTGGCGTTGAGACATTATTCAGTGTCAAATACATTCTAAAACGTGGCACAACCTAGCAATAAATTTTGTCGTAAAGTTGTAATAAACTGCCTTTAGTATACTTTCCTGGAACATTTTCCGCTTCGTTGCAATAGCAGAATTGCTATGAACAAACCTGACTGTAGTGTGTTGCGTTGCCCCAATTGGGAAACTCAAGATACTTCAGTGTTAAATATGAAAACACAATTATGATACCTGTTTGTGTTAACAGTAAACCAACACATACTACACATTCAACAGTAACAGCATTAAAACAAGCTTGTGATAGTTTGCTTGATATTGTCGCTTTTACAATACCCATCAACTGCTTTGTTACACATATAGTCACGATATGTCTGCTTGGTACGTTTCTACAGTATGTGTACCAAACTACCAAGGTGTATACTCACAGCGGTACAATATAAACATAACATTGGATATTACATTACTCATCGAAACATATTCCACTCTGTTACATGGACGAGAGCTATGAGATGGAAATTCATTTGTACGCAAGCCTGTGAAGGAAGACCAATCAAATCGACTCAAATAATAAAAGGAAAAACAAGGGTGGGAGTTGAGAACAGATATGATAGACGGATTAAAAAGACGCTTAAAATAAAAGAACACAATTTATAATAGACCGACTTCTCAACAAATCTGTTCTAGCACTTAGCTCCAAATACAATGTTGTCAAAATAGGACTGCTCCAAGAAATAGCATACAGGTTAAAACTTGTGTGATATGCTTCATAATTATAAACAGAACATGGAGAACATGTTGCCTATGATAAAGCCTAGGGTTCTTCACAAAAAACTAAGACTACTATAGTCGACTGGTACTTGTTCTGTATAGCAAAACACCTCATATTACTACAGAGAGCATTGTGCAACTGTAACCTGTCACGGTACTGCCCGTATCTCTGAGCACTGCAGCATCCAGCTGAAAGGTACCACAAATGAAATAGTTTTAAACGACATCTCGCCGAAGCAGGTGTAGCGCTGTGCTTGTTTGTATGTTTGTATCTGTCAGTGCAGTATGTTAATATGCGGGCCTGACTGCTACAGATGGGCCTGGTGTCATGGTGGGGTGAAACTGAAAAGCGTTTACTTCTCTACTCTCTTCATGCCACGTGCAGTGCTGAGAAAAGATCTACTGGGTGTTCTTTGAACTTTCACCTGAGGTTTATTCCACATCTGAACCATCATTGTCCGACAGGTGATAATTTGATCCCTTAACCCGGATGTACTCCACCTGCCGGCCCTCATCCGAGTCTGATGCACCACAGGAACACAGCTGGCTTTCAAACAGCGATTCGATCTCCTCTAGACGGCGGCCCTTGGTTTCAGGGAGACATCCGTAAGCAAAAAAGAAGCCCAACAGAGCCAGGCTTGAGTACAGAAAGAACGCACCTAGAACATAAATAAATCAGAGGAATCAGACCTTTCTGATCATTAGTCCTATAAGTTCTAAACTGAACTGATTGCAGTTGAGTTTTTATTGAATTTTTGATATCTAAATTTGTTTTTAAGTTCTAATATTTTACAAAAAAATGAACCATTTGTAATTTACAATATTTTTCGTTTATCTGGTTATTAATTTGGATTCCATTCGAGTAATTTCACTACATGTACTGTGTATGTTTATATATGTAATAAAATAATTACAATTTTGGGGGGGGGAAATATTTGACACAAAATAAACAGCTAAACAAGTTTTAATAAATTATTAATTAAGAGTTATATGTGTACCATAGTAGGTAAGGTACTGCGATATGTGTAGAAAAGTCAGGGACACCAGAACATTGAAGGTCCAGTTCACTCCGGCTGAGCAGGCGTTGCCTGTGCTTCTTGCCCACAGCGGGTAAATCTCTGAGTTAACAGTCCATGGCATTGGGCCCAGTCCTGGAGTACATGCATTTGTTTAGAAGTTAATCCAAAACACCAATTCAGGATTAAAATGAAACCAAGTACCAAACTAGAAGAAATTCGAAAAATAAACTTAACAATTATTTGTATTATCTTACATCGATCCAACATGGGCCAGACTTATTAGTTTAAGTCAATCGGTTTGTTACCTGGTGCAAAGAAAGCCAAGTACAGGATAAGACCCAGGAGAACCAGCCAAGAGTAGGAGGTTGGGCAGAAATTGTAAGCCCAGAAAGTGTTGGAGCTGGAGTTGGAACACCTGCAGTACAGATGAAAGCGATATCAACTTACAAACTGTAAGATAACCATGAGATACTGTGACACTGTGAAAGAGGAAAATTAGTCACGATTTGCTTAAAAAGAAAAATGCGTGGCATGATCTAATGTCACCGTTGCGTGCTGCTAAGCTTTAGCGGAAAATCTCTTTACGCAAAGGCGAACTCACGCTCACACGCTTAGATGCCGATTATGACTCACCTGCCCCATGCTGCTCGCTCTGTGGAGGCCTGATTGACTGGAACACAGGAGGAAGCGAACACCGCAGTGTCGTTCTGCTGATAGCAAAAGCCACAGCCTGGATCCAGCATGCAAAGCTCACATGACCTGGAGCAATCAAACACACAGGGAGACATGCTAAAGGTACAGAAACTTAAGCATTGTAAAACAAAAGTTATGTATTTTCTTTATTGTAAGAAAAAAGCACATTATTTCATGGGTTTGATATTATTGTGACTTGTTATTTAGCAATTAATTTTTATGTTCTAACGATGCCAGCAGGAATGAAGAGACTACTAAACACACAAACTCATCAGCTCAGCGAGACACCTAAAGGCTGGAAACAGACCAGAAGATTCGCCGTATCTGTAATCTGTATGAGTTTTGGTGAGTGCTAATACAAATTTCACGACACCGCTACAAATTAAATGCTTTTATCTGGCCTCCAGTCGCTGCACGCATCAGATTCAAAACACTGATGCCCGCCTACAAAGCCAAAAACGGAGCAGCACCACCCTACCTCCAAGCACTCATCACTCCCCACATAGCACGTTCCTCTGATCCACAAGTACTGCTCGACTTGTTCCCCCATCCCCTATGACACAGGGCAGGTCTGCCTCAAGACTTTTCTCTGTTCTGGCACCAAGATGGTGGAATGAACTTTCAACAGTTTTTATTTATCTATTGTATCAGTACTGAGATGTTCGATGCTGTGACTTAAAGCACTTTTGTACGTCGCTCTGGACAAGAACGTCTGCTAGATACTGTAAATGTGAATGCTGTAAATATGGAATCTTACATGGACAATTACATTTTGATTAAATAATGTTTGGTTAATATAAAGTTTAGTAAAAATAAGAAAGACAAAATCAGTGTCCTGCATCAAGCATTCTATGTAAAGAAAAGGAAAAGCAGACCGTGGACTGAAAACCAGTGAAAATGCACAGATTGGCTTGTTTTTATGATGACAGCACAGCCATTCTGACGCCATTACGGTCTAATGAACTAGTGTTGTTTCAGCAGCTGGGTGGGATGAGAGTAAATTGGGACGGAAAGAGCAGCCCCCCCCCCTCTCTGAGATGACAAGATGACATGGCTTCGGGTTGCAGGGTCACATGCATCAGAGGTCCTATTATAACAGCATTAAGAGACCAAAGGAAGCACACTGGCTATGTTTGATCTTCCCTATTCAGAGAGAAGTCCATTACACAACACTTTACAACCATCGCAGACCTAAAAGCAAAATCCTGTTTAGACTGAAAGATTTCTTTCAGCTTGGCTTCTTAAAGTCGCCGCCTGATTCAGCAAAAGACTGAGCAACAAAAGTACAACAAAAGTTCCTAATGTCCCAGTTCCAGATTAGACAATTGATTAACCTGTGCAATTTTTAAAAACTCAAATAATTAATGAACCCCCTGGCAATATGATGGCCCATTTCAGCTAGCAAGCTCTGTGTAGCACTAGTACACCTGATGCCATTGTCAGCTAAAGCAACCCGTGCTTACATGAGTCGGCTGTGTTTTAAAGACATGATCAGAAATGTGAATTGGTATTTTTTGGTAATTTGCACATTAAGAAAAAGGTAAAATATTAAAATCCACTTTTATTTGAATGGCTTCTCCTTTCACAATAGGGCTTTACAACTAACTTTTCTAACACTCCGGCTATATATACTTCTTTACAAAAGCTGTGAATTTGTGGCTTATATGACTGATTAATAACAGGAATTAGCCTTTTAATACCTAACCACCAGTTTAATGTCTATATACAACTGCAAAGACAATTCGCAGTCATTTTTTTTTCTTTTGTACGATTGCTTTATGTGACCGGTTTTAACTTTGAACAGATGAGAACCTTAGCCCCCAAATAATCTGCAGCCAAACTGTGACCTACTAGTTCATAGCCCCTGTTCTAAAGACTGTTTAATCTATATACTATGCAGCATAACCGACTGAGCACTATGCCTCTCAGGCAAAGGGAGAACATGCAAACTTCACACAGAAAGGCCCCTGCCCAGGGATCGAACCCGGGACCTTCTCGCTGTGAGACAACAGTGCTAAATGTGCTAAGCCACAATGCTGCCCTTAAATAATGGAATAGAAAAAGTATCGTTGTAGACTGCACTGTTTCTTACAGCCAATCAAGAAGGGAAAACTCTTTGGTTTGCGTTGTGATTGGTCGTAGCTTTCTACACCCCTCCCTCAAACTTCCCAACACAGAGCCTGCTTCAGACTGCTTTTATCAAATAACAAATCATACAAAAGAACATAACGACCCATTTAAACACCGCTGTCTTTAACTAATTTAGATTGGGTGGGCAGGACAGATGTTTGCAGCACATACCTAGAGCCGACCCTGAGCTGACATGACTCTAGTACTGTAGTGAGACCCATCTGGCATATACTAGCGTATACTCACAGATATGTGTAGCAGCTGGTGTTAGCCATAGTGTGGTCAGCATGGTGAAGGGTGACAGGGGGAGAGTGCTGAGCAGAGAGTAGAAACCCCACAGCCAGGAGACACAGACTCAAACAAGTTCCTGCACAGAAACAAATAGACTCTTTTAACACCACAATAAATCGATTTAATGATTAGTTAATAGTAGATTAACAATTTCTTCTTACAGCCTATGCGACTCCACATGTGATGCATAGAATAAAGCGTTTGCCATTGTGTTATTTAAATACTGTGACGTACTGTAAATACCTCTAAACAGAAATATGCGACAGGGTTATTACGAAACATCCCAATAATTGTTTGCTAAATGATGATTCGGATCTTAATCTGAACGCTAATTGGCGTAGCGTATTTCATACCGCACTAACTGCAGCCAAGAAGGTGAACTTTAAAAATTGGCAAGAATCCACATTCCTCGCTGACAAAATGTGGCTCATAGAACAAAAAAATATTGAGGCGTTAGAAAATTTAACAGCAAAGATCAACAGAGCGAAACCAAGAACAGTTAAGGCATGATGAGAAT
Source organism: Bagarius yarrelli (assembly GCA_005784505.1). Lineage (NCBI taxonomy): Eukaryota > Metazoa > Chordata > Actinopteri > Siluriformes > Sisoridae > Bagarius > Bagarius yarrelli. The sequence goes on along the minus strand of VCAZ01000001.1, from coordinate 1,475,702 downwards.
TTATCGAAAAATATAGTTATATAATAATTTGATAGACCTGAATACAGTGAAAGATAAACAGCTGCTATTCCAGGTTTTAGAATACTTTAAATGCGTATATGCATGTGTACATGTGTGTGTATATATAGAGGTATGTATGTATATGCATGTATTTATATTTGTTTATTTTATTATTTCACCTTATAAATGGCCTCGTTTAATGTTATGCATGTTTGCATAAAAATAAAATCACTTAAAATCACGGCACACATCCATACGCTGGTAACTGCATGGTCTCGGATTACACTGTTCATTCAATACATTAACTGCACCAGGAATTAACTCAGCATATAATTACATACAGAAAGATTTAAAACATTTTAAATTCGGTTAAAAGATCATTTATTCCCATCACTCCTCGTCTCCTCGCCGGTCATTTAGTGCTCATGTTATCACAGTTGCTTGGCAATATTCGCCGGCATACATATTTTAAACTATTTCAAAATCTCCAAGCCAACAATACATTAGGCATGAAAGGAGGGGCTGCATGCTGTGTGCACTCACCGATAATGCTTCCAAGAGTCAGTTTCCTTCTCCCCACCTTTTCCACCATCCACACACCCAGCAGTGTGAACAGAAAGTTAGTAAAGGCGGTCAGAGACGACAGCCAGATCGCCATTTTATCATCCCGCACTCCTGACATCTGTAAAATGGTGGCACTGTAGTACCTGCGGGATGGCCAAAAAAAGTGAATGCTTAACAAAATACTAAAATAGTTATGCGCTGTGAAACAGCGAGATTAAGTACAATCTAACGAGTTATAAAAAAAAACCCCAGAAAAGTGTCAATCGATTTTGATGTCCTTGTGTTTTAGTTAGATAAAAAAAATACATCTAAAATTTAACTGTTAACTGTTTTTATAAGTGACAGTAAAAATCGACAGTAATAATGTTTCATGAACACGTAGCAATTGGGGGTTAATAGCCTCGCTCAAAGGCCCAACAGTGGTGGCTTGGTGGTGCTGAGAATCGAACTCCGGTCTTTTTGGTATCAGTCCAAACCCTTAACCACTAAGCCACCACATTATTCCTAATGTCATGTCTAAATTATTGATTTAATATCAAAACATGTTAATTAATTTCAAAACTTTATGCACTTAAATCCACTGAATTGTGTAAATGATGGTCTGATTTCTTATATTTAACATCAAATACACCATTTAAGTCAACTAATTTCCCCTAAAATAAAATAAAACAGACAGACAAATATGTCTAATTACCCACCGCCAGAAACTGAAGATTGAAGCCAGATATAAATACGGTAAAAAAATTCAAAAGTAAAAAAATATCTCAGATAAAAAGGTCTTATTGCTGTTTAATGAGCTGCAACAAATAAAAAATATATATAAATATAAAATCATCCGAACCCTTTCGCCATCGAGTAAAATGACAATGACTCTGCAGACACTTATCACAGCATTGTATCCATCATATTTTGTATTTTCTGTTGGTTGTTTACTTGAATTATTTTGTTTTTACTCTGGCTTAAAACTGTTTATGCAGTTAGGTTGAAATTGTCTTTTCTAATCACCTATACCAAAGATCACCAGACTCTGGTGTCTGGAGGACCGGTGTCCAGCAGAGTTTAGCTCCATCTCACCTCAACACACCTGCCTGTGAGTTTTAAGTATACCTATCAGGACCTTGATTGCAGGACACCAACTGTCCAGGGCAGAGTTCAGTGACGCTGATCTAGACTATTCTACCACTTTTACTAATTGTTGTTTGACTCCTGTCTTCCAAAATCGAATTAGTTGCAGACGTGGTAGATTCTTTTCTAACAACGCATATTTAACTGTTGATAGGTTACTAAGACTAGGAGTAAGAATACTAAGAGTGGCTTCTAAATACATTAATGTAAATTTAAAACATTCCTTTAAGCAAGCTGGTTGTGTCATTGGGGACATTTTTACAGCTGCCCGTTCATACAGTCAGTCAGTGGGGAAAAAGTTCAGGTGAGGGTTGTTTAAGTCTTTACAATTTTGCCCATTATTCCCCCACAGGGGGCCATGCTAATGTTCTTAGTATCGTTCCAATTTAAGTATATGTGTTGCAGAAAGCACCAGTTTAGTAAATTTGTGTCCAGATTTCTGTTCCTGGCTTCAGAAGTGCCGCCCAAATCAGTTCATTTGCTGTGTATTATGTTCTGTGTTGCTTTTCTGCAAAACACATTTGTAAACAGTGATTATTTGAATTACTTAAGCCTTTCTGTAAGCTTTCTATAAGGTGCAGCATCTGGGGACGCCAAATTGATGTTACATAATTACGAATGAATTTCCCCAATTATATCTCTAAAGTACCACCGTTGCCTTAATTATTTTCCTTTTTTTCATCCTGTTTATACCCTAAAAAGATGCCCTGAGAAGCAGGTTTTCATGTTCTAAATCTCAAAAATGTTGTTGTTAGTGTTGTTCCCCAATTGTTCCAGGTAAACAGAGACACTCACTCCATCCTTCTAAATTTAAGTGCTCACTTCAAATCCAGCATACACACTAAACTGATTGCCCTTCAGAACAAACAGCAGATTAACATCCATCAGGGACAGACAGAAGATCGATTTAATTCTCCCAGTTTAGCTGCTATAGCAGCAGGCACAACACACACACACGCACACACACACACACTCGTCTCTTCCAGCAGTGTGTGCCTTTATCCAACGCTTTTTAGCAAGTATATTATTATGTTAGTAAGTTTAGTTTATACTGAAACAATAAGTATTTTAGTTTATAGACTATTTAATTTTAAGTAAAGGATCCAAAGTAAATGATCCTTTAACAGTAAAAGAGAAATTCTTCATTGTGAAAATGTCCAAACCAGTTTCTAAAGTAAACATTTACACAAGCCGAGTTTCTTGTATCTAAAGATGGGTTCACTTTCAAGGGAACTCACACTGCTGTCGTCTCTGACGCAGCGCCTCGTTCCCCTTCTCAGGGAACCATGGTAACATGTGCAACCTGAGACCTTATGCGAGTACTTAGGTTGGTTTTCTAGGTCTGTCACTTCAAATAAAATGACCTTTATAAATCTTGGGATGTTTATAATACAAAACAGAAAAGTATATGTAATACAGTGTAGTATGTAGTACAATGATAATAGTAATAATGTTATAATAATAAAAGCCGGACAAAATAGAACAGAACAGAACAGAATAGAATAGAAGAAGGGTGAGTTGAAGGAAACCTCTATTTACAGTACTTTGCTGTATAAATACCCCCACTTGTGATTCTCTCATGAATCACAGAACATTTGGTTTAACAGTATGTCCCCTTATTATTTGGCACTTTTGAAAGAACACTTTAGCTTCAGCACATGCAGTCATTTTCATATGCCAGCAGATTCATTTGCACACAATATAATACAGGCACAAAACCCTGTGATGAATAATAGAGTCGTAAAATTGTCGTGTTTACAGGATGTCGGTTATTTGATCATGTTTTTATTTGCTGGTTCAGTTTGTCTTATACAGTGACCCATATTTATTAATTTGATTTACTCTTGCATAAAAGACTATACCGTCGCCGTCTTCTCCAATTTCCACTATTAGTATTAAAGATTATTGAAATATTCAAACGCATTTAATTCATGCCTCATATTGCATTCTGTAGTTACTTTTATACAACTGAGCAATTAGGGGCTCAGGGGCCCAGCAGTGGCAACTTGGTAGTGCTGGGAATCGAACCCCAACCTTACAATTAGCAGTCCAAACAGCTTAACCACTGCAGTACCACCTCCTTCTAGTATTTTTTATTGTTTCCTATATGTCAGCGTGACGGCTTGTGGTTCTAAAGTAAAATAAAGTAGCACATTAAACTAGTAGTTTCATCTTAGATTAAGGAAGTGGTGGCTCAAATTGTTAAGGCGCTGAATTGTTGATTGAAAGACCGGGAAGACCTGGGGTTCAAGACCCTTAACCCTTTCTGCTCCAGGGGCGCTGTATCATAGCTGACCCTGCACTCTGACCACCAATCTTCCAAGGCGAAATAAACGATATTCACTATATGTTGTACTGTGTATAATCATGTATTTGAATTTGAGGTCCTAATACTAAAGTCTGAAATATTTGCTATCTGTCGAACGTTAGCATGAGAGATTTAGCCCACAGTTATTTCCCCAAAAACAAACTATTGTTTAGACAGAAATTATCTTTGACCAATCAAACATACATTTTGTTGTGTATTTTTCTGTCATGTATATTATGTTGGCCACTTATTTCTCTTGTGTTCTTCATGACTAATAAAACTTTTTTTTTGAAATGTTATGTTCAGCAGCTGATTCTTAAGCGCTCCAAATTATACAGCATTGTTTTGTTAATTACATCTCTTACAGTAATTGCTACATGACAGTCTGCTACATGACAGGCATGAGGACGTAGGTAAACGGACAAGCAGAGGAGGTAGATCAGGTCATGGATTATTAGATTTGAGTTAGGAAGAAAAGTTCTGAGACATTTTCAGGCAAGTACGTAACACCTAATTATCCCTTGATAACATTTAATTTTGTGATCATGTGTGTTTGACAGCTCTTTCATTTCTTCAGGATATCACAATATAAAATACTCACCTAAAGCTACAGCCCATAAGTGTTTGTTACTCAATCTGCATACACATACTAACCAGCCATACATTCATTCATTCATTCATTCATCTTCGATACCCGCTTATTCCCTAATTCGGGGATCTGCTGGAGTCTACTACAGGTCACCAGTCCATCACAGGGCCACACACACTCACACTCACTCTTATGGGCATTTTAGAATCACCAATCAATCTAACATGCATGTTTTTGGACTGTGGGAGGAAACCGGAGAACCCGGAGTAAACACGCGCAAACACAGGGTGAACATACAAACTCCACACAGAAAGACCCCTGCAGGGGAATCGAACCCAGGACCTTCTTGCTGAAAGGCAACCGTGCTAAACACTAAGCCACCAGGCTGCCTCACCTACCATACAAATTGCAGAGAATGCAGCCTGTAAGTCATATAATTTTACAGAAACCATACGAGTGCAACAGTCACGGGTTTGAAAAGCACACCAAAATCAAATAGATCTGCATTCTGCGAAATGAGGCCACATGTGGAGATTTATAATTTCACAAGCAGTTGGAAACAAAGTTGTCTGATTTGGACCCCCCACCCCCCCCCCACCCACCTACAGTGAAGCTCAGATTCAGAGAAAAGCAGCTTTAAATACAGTTCATTTGGGGTTTTTCGTCTTCAGCATCCCGCTGCGTGTCAGACATAGAGAATGGGTTTGATTAGGTGAGAAAACAGTTTAAACACGCCTGCACTTTAAGTCGTTCCTGCCGCGAAATTTTCAGGAAACAGCAGCCTGAAGCAATCGCAGGGTTTTGTTTTTTTTTTGCTCTATGATTAATGAAGCGAATGAAGCTGTGAGGAGAGTAGTGGCGGCTCAGCGAGTCTACCTTTAAGCTCGAGATTTCCAATTCCATTTCCGAAAGCCAGCAAAGCTTTTAACTCTCAGCTTCTTACATGTACTTTCAGCTGTAAATCACAAAAAATATAACACTATATAAAATATAAGACACTGTACAGACTGAATAAAATCCTACACCAAGTTTATGATTTTAAGCCGACAATTTGCAAAATTACTGCTGCAGATTTGGCACAAGATGTTTCATGTGACCTCATCACGGCAGCTAAAGCGCTTTTCGGTCCTTGTGTTGAACATGCGTCTCAATTTAACTATAATTTGTTTTTAAAAAACACACACAACTCCAGCTAAATCCCAGACGGACGAAACAACTATACAACACAAATCAAAGTTATGAAGATTTTGTTATGAAGGGGATAAAAACAAAGTGCTTCACCTGTTTTTATTTTTATTTTTTTTTCCAATTTGCAGTCTGGCGTTTGCTGGCCACAAACCACCAAGAAATAAACATAAATGATTTAAAAAACCCCTCGGTATCTCGCTGTGAGAATTGTTTTGTACTGAAGAACAATCACCATTTAAAAATCACTACCCCGAATGTCACCCTCGCCCCGGTTGCTTTAATTATTGCAGCTGATTATACAGTGTGTGTGGAAAGGCAGATCTCAGCGGTGTGTCTGAAGAGACCCGTCACTGCTGCAGGATGTGGAGCAAAATTCAACTAATTCTAATTTCATTTCCTTTTGCACAGAACTGCAAGATGGTGATTTAGGCCATTAGGAGAGAAAATATTATTGCTCTTACGTTAAACTAGTGCTGTTAAAGAAAAGCGAAAAAAAACATTGATTTTTAAAATAACATAAATCGTCAAAGTACAGTGGGTGTGTTGACTTATGAGCGTCCCAACTAACGAGTTTTTCAAGATACGAGTCGTCTCTCAGCCGATTTTTCGCTTTAAGTTGCGAGCTAAAATTCGGTTTACGAGTCAGCTTCAGACACCCAACCGCTAGTTAGCATAACGAACGCCACAGTGAATGCCGTAACATCCGCCCGGCATCCCGTGTGTCTCACTCGATAGCTAGTCAGACATGCGCGTTAACAAGTGGAGTCGTCTGATCTCCAAGGTAAACGCTGTACATTATACTTAATAAAACCGGTTTATTCCAGTACATCCTGTTGTAGTGTTTTTATACAATATTCATTATTTATACGTTTATTTTTCTTATTTAAAAACATGTAACCAAAAAAACTGCAATGATTTTTTGGGGAACCGGAACGAATTAATGGCATTTCAATTCATTTTAATGGAAAAATTGTTTTGACATACGAGTAATTTGAGTTACGAGCTCCGACACCGAACAAATTAAACAAAGTAAGTCAACGCACCGCTGTATATATTTAATGCGATATGTGATAACATCCAATCCCATATCTCAACTAATAACCTAAAATTTGCCATACTCTGACCATACGTTATTATTTGAAGTATTGAATCACTCATTTATCGCATATTTCCGATATTAAACTTGTTAGGACTTGTTGGGACACTCATAAGTCAACGTACCACTGTATGGACTAAACCAAAGCTATGTACTTACCATAGCTGCAATTCATAAAGAAATTCCAGGAGTGAAATACCAATAAGCTAGTAAACTATACATTTGACATATAACTGAGGAACAGATAAGATTCCAGAAAGAACCAGATTTTAAAAGAGAGCTTTACTTACTGACCCTGTTTCTAAGTGTAACGACATATAACAGAATCGACATGTTAAATCAAAAAGTAAAAAAAAAAACAATTATCAGCTTTACACCTTAAAATTAGACTTTACACACGTTCCTGGCTTAGGTGTGAATTTTACATAAGGTGAAACCACAGTGTGAAATCCACACGCTGCACATCTTAACTTTCCACAGTGAAGGTTATCAATAAAATATACCACAAACTAGCAAACAACACTCTGCAATGTGGTCATAGTCCTGCTGGCTTATAAAGAAATGGCTAGTAATCAGGTGAGAGCGCCTTCTGTTGGTGGGAGGTTAAAATCGTTACAATACCACAGCGCAGGTGAAGTCTAACATCAAAAGTCTTTAGGATGTTAATTTTAATATATACGTTTCAAAATGACAGAAAATCATTATACATAATATTACAAGTGAAATCAGAGTTAATTTTATTTTACTTATTATTCTAGTATATATATATATATATATATATATATATATATATATATATATATATATATATATATATATATATATATATATATAATTATGTATATATAATTATTTAATAAAACAATTAATACTGCTAATCGTATATTTACAGCATTTGGCAGACGTCCTTATCCAGAGAAACTTTTATCTTATTTATACAACTGAGCAAATGAGGGTTAAGGGCCTTGCTCAGGGGCCCAACAGTGGTGGCTTGGTGGAGCTGGGAATCAAATCCACAATCTTCAGGATGCTGGTCTAACACTTTAACCATAAGCCACCACTTCCCACTGCTCCTAATTGCTCCTTTAGGATTTCCACCTAGGAAAAACCGTCAGGAAAGAAGTATTATTTACTCGTAAAAGAACCCTCGAGAAATTTTTGATGAAGATGATGGAAGGGAAGTGGTAGCTCAGCGGTTAAGATGTTGGACTGCCAACAGGAAGATCAGGGTTTGATTCCCAGCCACCAAGCTGCCACTGTTGGGCCCCTAAGCAAGGCCCCTAACTGCCAAATGCCAGAAATGTTAATGTACATATTGGTCTTGGGTTGTAGGCAAAGAAAGAAAGAAAGAACATGAAGTGGTGTAATAGCACATGCAGAGATGCACAGCATGTGCATCTTGGTTCGAGTGTCATGAGCTGGACACTGTCCAGGACAAAATGTTCAGTGACAGGCAGAAGAATAAGACAGAGGTCCTTGTTAACACCTACTTCATTTTATTCTGTGAGACTTCCTGGAGGAGAGCAGGCTGAGCATGAATGTGTGTGTGTGTGTGTGTGTGTGGGGGGGGGGTTCTCTCACATGCTTGGGGACTGCAGAAGCTCAGGCTTAGCATAACAATGACAGAAAATTGAATCTGTGAATCACTATGGCAGAGGAGAAGGTTGGCATAAAATGTCATGATGATGGTGTGACAGCTGTATATGTGAATAATATCACGCCTGGTGGTGACATTTAGGGAGCAAGAGTACGTCTGTTCAATATCAGTTTACAAGAACAACATATAGTTGAAGTGACAAGGACCTCCTTTAGAATAATGCTTTTTAAATCCATATGATTGGATTTTATTATGAGAAAGAACAGAAGATCCATATATTCCCTTGGACTTAATTTATTTCTGAGTGCTTCGGGGGCAAATAAATGCACTAAGGCGACGTCAAGCTTGAACATTTTGTCAGCAAGAGAGATCAGTGACAGGTTTGTCATTAGACACGAGGCTTCTTCCAGTGCTCTGTAGGGCAACGGTTCTGTCAAACACATACTGAACCGGATGAAGTGTTTATAGATGCAGAGTAAAGGACAGAGAGGGTAAAAGAGGGTAACAAAAGATGGAATGGAAAAAAGATCGGTTATGGCTGCAAGTCCCTTATTTTCTTCCTAGATTTATTAAGTAACCTGAGGTTCCTTAAAGTGTACAGATTCGTTTATTCTTTTCATTCCTTCATTTCTTTCTTTCATTCATTTATTCAATTATTTTATTCATTTCTTCATTTATTTATTACTTCATTTTTTTCATTCATTCCTCTATTCATTCCTTAATTCTTTAATTTATTCATTCATTCCTTTATTTATTCATTACTTCATTTTTTCATTTCTTTATTCATTCATTTCTTTATTCATTCCTTATTTCTTTAATTCATTCATTCTTTCCTTCCTCAATTCCTTCATTCATTCTTCAATTCAATCTTCAATTCATTCATTCATTTCTTCATTCTTTTCTTTTCTTCCTTAATTAATAGTATAAATTAAACACACCCATTATCAGTTTTACATTTACAGCATTCGATGAACGCCCTTATCCAGAACAACTTACATTTATAAGTGAGCAATTAGGGGTGGAGGGTCTTGCTCAGGGGTCCAGCAGTGGTGGCTTGGTGAAGCTGGGAATCGAACCCACAATCTTCGGGTTGGTAGTCCAACACCTTAACCATAAGCCACCACCCCAAGCCATAAGCCATCTTCTCTAGGTTTATCAATTGTAGCTGTCTTACTTACATAATATTAATGTTTTTCACCTTCTATGATTTTTAATTGTAACAATGGCAACCCTCAAGAGTGCTTAAGCGTTCATTTGCACTTTAATATTCAAACTCCTGCCGTACTAATTGGCATATTTAATGCGGCGTAGCCGCTTAGTTATGCCTCGAGGCAGCTCAAGTCTGAAAATCTGCGGTTAGAACTTAAAAATATTCTACAACTAGAAGATTGCACATGATTTTCCTGTTCAAACATCTTCTGCAGTTGTTCTTCTCTCCGTCATTTTCTTCACGTAACTGATTGATCCTTCAGAGTGAATCCTAAACACTGAGTGAAGAGAGGAAACTTGGATAATAAATCTATTAGAGCACATTGGAGGTTCTTCTTTCTGAACAATACCAATAAGATTAGAGGAAAGTGTTTGGGAAAAAGAAGAGAGAGGGAAAGATGAGAGAAAACCATGGCCAACTTGGGATCTGCCCCATTTCTCTAATGAAAGGGAATGAGCACAGCACCACACACAGATGCTACACAGCACCACAGAGACTAGCAGTCATCTGTACCTATTTTGCTGTGTCCATAGACACACACACACACACACACACACACACACAAATCAAACTAAAAGTCTAATATAAAACCATTCATTTTTAATGCACTTCTATAGTAAACTCCTTTATAAACCTTACATTGTCCACACCGATGGTTAATATGACTAACCACATGGCTAGTAATAATATAGACATTCAAAAAAACCCTTCAAAGTCAAAATAGGTATTAAATTAGGCAGGGGCAGTTCTAAGATTTCATCCTTTAGGAGGTTTTGCCCCCGCTTTGGTTACTGATATCACTACTTAGTGTTAATAAGGCAATAATGAAGCTGTGTTTAAAAATAAAGACAAAATCTGTGTTCATAGCATTGAATTACCTTCACCTGCTTTTACATTTGCAGCATTCGGCAGACGAACTTATCCAGAGCGACTTATTCAGGTGCCAGCAATGGCTAATTGGTGGTGCTGGGAATTGAACCCACGATCTTCCAATTAGCCAGTAGAGCTACATCTTACGCTTGGAGGCTAATTATTAACTACAGTATAGAGAATTTGTTCTTCTCACAACTTCTTACTTTGTAAATCAGTGACATAACCTACGACTTAACTAAATAAAAACAATTACAAGTTCTAAATTGTTGGTTATTTTGCTACATTAGCTGATATTTTGTCTGCACATCCTTTGCTGGGCTTAACGCAGAATACAGGTCGTGAAATGTTTTATGAAAGTGCGGCTAAGGCAGGCGCATTACATGAAAATTTGGTTAATCTAGCCGAAGGTATAACCATGTGGCTCAGTTTTAACATTTATAGCGGTAAACTTAACAAACACGCAAATAGAGCATTCTATAAAGTCTGATAATGTATTTAGTATTTATTTAAAAAAAAAAAACTTAAACGCTTAAACGAGGATTAAACAGACAATTGATGTAATGAGACAAAGAAAAACAAGCAATAACAGTATTGTTGATATTTTAGTATTTTCTCTTAGTCATATCTATTAATATAATTGCATCCGAAGCTGATTTCGAATCAGTATTAAATAAAGATCACTTAAGGAGTGTGAACACCATCATCCCACAAAATATCAAGCAATTTTACTCTGGATATAAAGACCTACTCGTTCACTATAAACTCAAGCTTATTCCCTAATTCGGGGTCACAGGGATCTGCTGGAGTCTATCCCAGCTGTCTCTGAAAGGGCGAAAGACAGGAGGGGGGCACCTTGGACAGGTTACCAGTCCATCACAGGGCCACAAACACAATTTAGAATCACCAATCAATCTAACATACATGTTTTTGGACTGTGGGAGGAAACCGGAGAACCCGGAGTAAACACACACAGAAAGACCCCTGCAGGGGAATCGAACCCAGAGCTTCTTGTTGTGAGGCAACCGTGCTAACCACTAAGCCACCCTGCTGCCCTTAAGACCTAACTAATAATTTCAATTCCACTGTATAAATGCTTGATATTTTATAGAACTATAAGGCGGAGAAGTTGCTTTGATCAACTAACAACTTTAAAATGCCTTTGTTATAAATTTAGCTTATGATGCAATCATATTGAGAGTAACGGCGATTTTGAAGATAAATTAGTAACAAAATAGTGTTATTGTTTGTTTTTCTTTACATCTGGTGTCTGTTTGTTTCTGATCTATTCATTAAAACGCGAAAGATTATAAAAGCGTTTCACGTTTATTTCTCCGTGTTCAGTGATGTTAAAGTCAAAGCCGCGTCACAGGGATCTTAGTTCGGCTGGATTCATTAAGTTTTTGCGAAGGCAGTTCGCTTTAGGGGGCTGCAGTGACGGACTAAAAGGGTCTCGATCCGCCCCTGAAATTGGGGTGAACCGAGTGAGTGTAAGACGAATATCAGTTTCAATCAGTGTCACTGATGTCAATCTGTCAGTCCAAAGCATCAACAGTCTTCAAACACAGACAAACTCTTATTTTTATTTTTACTCTCCTATACTCTTATTTTTAACTCACACTCACAGTCCAAACACAAACAGCAATTAAATGCTGTCGAAATTAAACTGTACAGAACCTCAACACACATGGGTAAGTTTTCAAAATGAAACGGGGCAAACATTTGTTAATAAACACCAATTTCCTGGGTTTGCACAGTCAAATAAATGGATTGGGATCTGATGTTAAAAGCGCTAAATAAATAAAGGGGACTTGACTTGACTTGACTAGTAAAATGCAAATCTTTGCATAACTTTTTTGAAATGCTGGATGTTTTCTGGATGTTTTTTCGTCGTTATTTTCTCTCTCATTGTTAGAATAAACTTAGCATTAAAATTATAGACCGATCATTTTGTTGTCAGTGGGCAAACATACAAAATCAGCAGGGAATCAAATAATTCCTTTCACAATTCCTTACTGTACATCAGCTGCTGGTAATAATAATAATGCATCTTTCGACCTTCAAAAGTGCATAATATGTAATGCAGCCAGGGTTTTTTCTACAATAAAAATAGAGGGAATGCAACCACAAACAATGAGCTCACTGGGTTGTACAGCCAATATAATAATAGCCTGAGGTGGCAATAAGTGTGTGCTACTGAGCAGAAAACAATAAATAAGCAATTACGGACTGGGGCTTAAGGTTTAGCAGGAAATGCTGGGACGGGAGCGTGTTTGTGATTAGAGAGAACTTTACAATAGAATAATTACACCGATACTCTGTTTTCACCTATGTGCTGAAGAGGAATATAGAAAAGCCTGCTGAGCTAATTTTCATGTCTGTTTCAGCCTGCTGGGTGGACACGGGCTTAAGAACAAATGTCAGCCAGTTATTAAAGAAAGAGAGAGACAGATAGTAAAGAATGTCATGAGAGAGATAAAGGAAAAAGAGACACCAAGAGAGCCATAGTGGTGTGCAAAAAAGAGGTGGGAAACAAAAATGTGTATTGATAAGAGTATGACAAAAAAAAAAAGAAATATAGAGTTAAAGGCAGGCAGGATGAAAGACAGACAGATAAGATAACAATGAGAGACAGAAGGACAGACAGACAGAGAGACGTGTGCTGCACAGCATCAGTAATAATTTAAATGATATTCATTCTTCGCAGTAACTTAGGTACAAAGGTTGAGTACATTATCCTGCTCTCGATCTTTGTGTGTGTGTGTGTGTGTGTTAAATATGCAAATAAAAATGAAAGTAAGACAGAATTGAAGATGAGGCGATGATAAGCGACATACAGAATTAGAGAGTTCTATCCTGTGCTGGAGGAAATGATTCTTAGATAACTTCAATAGCTTCCACACAGAAGATAAAAAACTGCCTCTCTCTAGATAAGCCTCATCCTCTACATGTCTCTAAGTGACAGCCACAAAAGCCCCTGAGAGCTGTTCTTCATGAGACAGGCTGATGGAGGGATCACTTGGACAGCTGAGCCTGGCAGATGACGAGGTGACGAGCTGTTTGTGTGCCAGAGTTTGACACGTTACATCATTCGTTCACCAAAAGCAGGCCAAGATGTTTGGATATAAAATTAAATCTCAAAAGTTACTGCTGGGGTTTTACAGCTATTATGTTAATGAGAATAATGTGTGTGTGTGTGTGTGTGTGTGTGTGTGTGTGTGTGTGTGTTTAATTACACAGGTAAATCATAACAGTAGACTGACATAACTTATGCTACACACAATAGCAGATTTTTTTTTAATGATCTGCCAACCCCTTTTGTTCTGTGAAATAAGAGCCAAGGCAAAGTAAACACACACACACACACACACACACACACACACCTTTTTTTTTTCCTTATGTGACATCTGTGGTTGCCTAGCAACGGCACATATTCCAAGCTTGTGTAAAGGTTTCGTTAAGTAGTTCCTTGCAGAAGGTGAAGCAGAATAAATGACATGAATAAGGAAAACTTTAGAAAGTAAAACAATAAAACACATCTTACATGACCTGCGCCGTTAAAAGTTGATATTAAGTTAATTGTCCTCATCACCCGTGCATGCTGGCTGTGTCCAGATAGTTGGGTTTTTTTTAATTATTAAGGGTTCGATTCCCAGCTCCACCAAGCCATGACTGTTGGGCCCCTGAGCAAGGCCCTTAACCCAGAGGTCCCCAACCATTTGGTACCGGGCCTTCAGGAAGACTGAATTAAAAAATATATATATATATAAAATTATATATATATTTTTTTTAAATTATTTTTTATATTTATTATTCCAACTTTTTCTTTCAGACTATTCATCACCCTGTACCTGTAGGTGCCCACCATCTGGCACACCATTGTTCTCTCTGTTCAATCTTCTCTACAGAACTATGTCCAACATGTCCACACATTCTCATTACTTACATTACCTTTTGCGACATTCGGCTGACGCTCTTATTCAGAGAGACTTACATTATTCTCTGGTATTCTCTGTTACTAAGCAATTGAGGATTAAGAGCCTTGCTCAGGGGCCCACAGTGGTAGATTGGTGGTTCTTGGAATCAAATTCGATCTTCAAATAACATTTACAGCATTTGGCAGAGCGACTTACATTTATCTCTTTTACACATCTGAGCAACCGGGGGTTAAGGGCCTTGCTCAGGGGCCCACAGTGGTGTCTTGCTGGTGTTGGAAATCAAACCCTGATCTTTTTGGTATCAGCCAAACACCTTAACCACTGCACTACCAGTTCCACATTTATCTTCTACTACTGCTACTCACTAAGTAAACATCCAGCAACCTGTAATCTTGATAACTTTTGTCTCGCCTCGCAAAGCCTCGCCTTCTCTTTAAATAGAGAGCCAGACAGAAAAATATATATGAATGTATACATTATTAATAAAACTGGGATGCAGTGAAAGAAGGGATGTGGTAGAGAGAGACAATGCCTACATCACTGTGTTGATGCCGGAGAGCTGCTGGAACATGTGAAGTCCGCAGCCCACGATAAGTGCACGGCGGGCAGGAGGATACGTCAGCATACGCCACAGCACTGGGCCGTCTGCAGGGAATATAACACACATCTTTATGACACACAAATATATTGCTTCAGATGAGAAGAATCATGGATTGGTGTGTAGTTTATTCAATAAACAAACAAGCAAAAAAGAAGTTAATTAATCAATCAATCAAACAATCAACCAATTAACTGACTGATAAATAGACATTGGAAGTGATACTGTATTAATTGTCTTCACTCATGCATGTTTTTTTATTATTAAAGTGACTCTGAACTGAAACCAAACCAAAAAATTTTACGGCTTAACATATTTGGTGGCTTTTGATCAAGGTGTTGGACTACCAATCCAAAGGTTGTGGGTTCGATTTCCAGCACCACTGCTGGGCACCTGAGCGAAACCCCTCAACCCCCAATAGCTCAGTTGTATAGGGGAGATAAATGTAAGTCGCTCTGGATAAGGGTGACCTATAAGGGTCCGCCAAATGCTGTAAATGTCTTTTGGTTCATATCTCCACCTTCTTCCATAACTGCATAGTAAATGTAAAGGCCTTTATTTTTTCACATAGACTTTTTTACAGCACAGTGAAATTCTTTTTTTTGCATAGTCCGCATATTAGTAAGTTGGGGGTTCGAGCACAGGATCAGCTATGATACAGTGCCCCTGGGGCAGGAAGGGTTAAGGCTCTTGCTCAAGGGCCCAACAGTGGTTGGCTTGCTGGTGGTGGGGCTTGAACTCAGGTGTTTCTGGTCTTCAGATCAACATCTGGCAGTGGTGGGGCTTGAACCCAGGTCTTCCTGGTCTCCAGATCAGCAACTGCCCCTAATGCATAGTTTACTCATGCAGAAAGTTAACCTCTGCTACAAGGCTGATCATCGTCCCCATATAATAAAATGGTCTTTAGAGTGGAGGAGACAACTGGAGTACCTGGATGAAACCCTGAAAGTTTTCTGATGCACTCACGGGGTAGAGCAAGGAAATAAACCCTCATTATTAGATCACTATTCCACCTTTGTATGTTTATCCACTTTTGTATAACAACACTTAACTAATTTTATTAAATACATGCATCAATTTATCTTTTATCATTCACCTATCCATCCATCCATCTATCCATCCATCCATCCATCCATCCATCCATCCATCCATCCATCTATCCATCCATCCATCCATCCATCCATCCATCCATCTATCCATCCATCCATCCGTCCTTAAACCCCTACATGCCTAATCCGTACATTTAGACAGGGAGGGTAAAAGATATTAGGAAAATTTAATTTGGGATTCATCAGTGCAGTGTGATGTTGCCAGAGGAAGCTGCACATATGTCACATGTGGAATGATCACCGCCTGGACCCTTGAGACAAGTTCTACAAACCCTAACTCAATTTCAGTTACAAACACAGATTCATGGAGTGCTGTGAACCAGACCACCAATGAAAGGACTCCTGTAATAAAGCTTTATTTTGTCGGACAGACAAAATCCATTTCCTAAGAGCTGCTCGAGTCTGTGCTTTTTTCTTTATTTAAATCCAATCAGAGCAGACCAGAGGGACATGGTCCTTACAAACAGACTAAAGGTTTATATTTCATTACATATTTATTCATTTTGTCTACTTTAGTTGGAGTTCAGTCACCTCCGATGGACGGTTTTAGCTTGCTTTTTGTTATTATCCTTAATTTTACTGCGAACAACTAAAGTAGTCCATGCAAACTGTGGATGTTTTAATGACATTAGATCGGCAGCTATGCTGTTAATGCAAAGTTTCCTTCTTTCCCTCATTAGTTTTCATTTATTAATAATGCAGTGCAGAATTGCTGAGCACTAAGAATGAAATCTACAATGCTTGTGTTTTGGCCTATTAGTACCAACATTCTCATGAGATTTTACAATGTGAAATGTTTGTTCATATCTTTGGAAATGATCACACTGATGATTTAATCATTTGATAGTCACTACAGACCCGGCTCATAAGTGCCAGCTTGGTGTTCCTGGAATCTGAACCCACATTTTTCTTTTTCAGTTTTAGGGTACCATATGCACATATTTTACATGAATCTACACTAGGAGTATTTTTATTTATCCAAAGAATCTACTGCTACTTTTAAGGTGAAGGGAACTTAAAACCCCACAGGGAAACCATGACAAAGTGTAAAAAATCAGTGTAAACACCTCACCATCATATGTGTTTTATGAACAGCCTATTCTAGATCGACATTGCCATTATTTAGCAGACGCCCTCAACCGGAGAGTGACCGTCAAGAGGGCAGACTCTTTAGAGTGTGCAGTTTGAAACCAGACTGGTTGGGATCTTGAAGGTTGTTCTGCAAGAGGTAGCGAGACAGTTGATTATAGACAGTGCATTCAAATAATTTTGAAAGAAAAAAAAAAACGAATACTGGTCTGTAGTTGGTTATCTCTGAGGGGTCCAGAGCAGGCTTTTTCAGGGGAAGAGTAACCAGTGCTCTCTTGAAGGATGCCGGGAACTGATCAGAGGATAGGGAGCCATTGATGATTAAAGCGATAAAGGGTAGAAGATTAGGAGAGATGGTCTAAAGCATTGCAGAAGGGTTTGGATCCAGTGGGCAGGTGGTTGGATTGCAGGACATGATGACTTGTTGAACCTCTTCTGGGGCCAAGGTTCAAAATTGTGACAGTAAAGGTGAAGATGAGTCATGGGTGGAAAGTGTAAGATTAGACAAAGAGGTGGTAAAGGTCTTGCTCATTTTCTTCATTATAGAAGGTAGCAAAGTCCTCTGCAGACAGAGAGGATGGAACAGGTGGAGCTGGTGGAGTAATGAAAAGATAGACCCTTTTACAAGTATCATTTGCCAAAGCTTCAAGTTTCCCCTTGTAGAAGAAAGTCTTGGCCAAAGTCACATCCAAAGGGAACTTGGACAAAAGAGCCTGGTAGGTGGCGGAACCTGTGTTGAGATGTTTGAAGAAAAAGGGGATAAGAAAGTATCAGTGCCTGAGTCTAAGGGTAGGATGGAAAATCACGGTTCCGAAGGGAGGAAATGGTACAAGAAGCTACAGAAGAAGGGTATAGTGGAAGTTTTGGCAGGTTAAGAAGAGGTCCTAGCAGTTTTAGAAGGACCAGGAAGAGAAAGGTTGGGGGGTATCTTTCCTCCCTTTTGTGTGGGAAAAGAATTGTTTAAGGTCAAGGAAAAGGAGTCTATGAGAAACAGACAGCAAAAGAAATCGAGCTAATTGGATGAAAGGTTGAGGTCACTAAGGTAAGGAAAAAACAAAGAATTGTGTCCATCTCAGAGGACTATGAGGGCGGTAGATGTCGATGGTTAAAATGTTGATTGGAGAAAAGAATGAAAATGCATAAAACTCAAAGAAAGAGATGATGAAATAAGGTGTAGGGACAGGTGTGAAACACAATCTCTAACAGAACAAGAGACCTGTGCCACCACCTCTGCCCATTTCTCTTGGTGTATAAAAGAACGCAGGGCAGAGGATAATGCAGCTGGAGTAACAACTATCACCACTTTTACTCCTATGAGAACCTTAACACATTTGGAAAGCCTTTTGACGAAGCCTAACAGTGGGGATTTACTCATTCAGTCACAAAATGATTAGATAGTTCAAACACTAAGGTCAGTTGTGGGGAGAGGGGAGGCAGTACAGACAGCCTGTTCGTTCATCCCATAGGTGTTTACTGTAAATTTTGGTCATATTTTTATTATCCCAGTTTTTTTATACTATCTACAGTAGCAAACTGATTGCAAGACGTCGCTACTACCAATTTTTCTGTAAGTTAGTTATTTAAACAAAGCGCTGGACCAGGATATAGATTTATAACCAGAGACAAAAGAAAATGATGATGCCACTAATTAACCTATTATTTGTCATATGTTGATCAAGCTCCAGCGGGACCCGCATCTCCCATGCCAGTCTGTAGATTATTTAATCTGGCTCAGATGCTTAGATCTTGGCTCTGTGTTTTCTGGTCTCCACAGATGTGCCAGAGCAGCTGGATAGTTATGCAAAAGGAACCAAAGGTCGCTGGTTGCTAGGATCCTAAAGCATGTTATGATTAGACAGATGGACCAGGATGAGGTATGAAATTTTTCTTTAAGTATCTCCTGTCCTATGAAAGCTCCTCACAGACTATAAAAATTGCAGTTATGACCTTTAACCCGCTGTCATGTATGCATAATTAATCACAGTATATGGTTATATATTATAGCTATACCCGTTACAGCTTATGAAAGGAAATAAAATAAAATGAAAAGTTTACATTTTGAGATTTCTTATTCCTTTTTTTATTACTATGATGATGCATAACACGGTATTCATGCTTATGTTCCGGATGCTACTTAGACCTACATCACGTAATGAGCTGTGTAATGTGGGGCGTATTTCAAAAGCAAAGAAAAATCCCACAGTCACCGTGTCAACGAGTTTCATAATGGTTTCATCAGTCCTGAGGAGCAGAGCGAGTGTGCTGAAAAAAAGCTAAAACGTATTGTGACTTGATTGCACTCTCTGTCTGCAGAAAAACACTTTAAACGCCCCAGAAAAAATGAGAAAGTTCATCAGAGGACGACAGAAAGGATCAAGACGTAGAGGTAGAAAATGCATATATATATATACATAGTAGAAAAGCTAGTATATAGTATTCATATGTAATAACACTCTTACTCTATGGGCAATTTAGAATCACCAATTAATCTAACATACATGTTTTTGGACTGTGCAAGGAAACCAGAGAACCCGGAGTAAACACACACAAGGACAGGGAGAACATGCAAACTCCACACAGAAGGACCCCTGCAGGGGGAATCAAACTTGGGTTCTCTTGCTGTGAGGCAACCATGCTAACCACTTATCCACCCTGCTGCCCTGAATCTGAATCAACTGCTTACAATCAGCATAATATTTAGTCGAGTTAAAGCACTTATGTTCACACAATATGTTCAGCCAGTTGTGAGAGTTGACCTGCTACAATAATAATTGCGTAACCACAAGAAAAATGCTACTTGCAAGATTCTTTGCTATTCTTCCAATATAATAATTTAAGCATATGTTTAATAAACTCTGCCGCTAAAATTCTTCAGTCCCGCACATTTTCTTCCAAACTCTACTCTTAAAACATACACGTTTTCAACAAAATGGATGAAGTCATTGGCATAATAATAAAAGCCTGTTAATGTCTATCCATCCATTGTCTATACACGCCTAAGCCTAATCAGGGTCACAAGGATCTGCTGGAGACGTTCCCAGCTGTCACTGGACGAAAGGCAGGGGTCACTCCGGACAGGTCACCAGTCCATCACAGGCCTGTTAATGTTTTATTTTAATTGCATTCCAAACTTTTTGACAAAAGACGTCAATAAAATCAGTGCCGTAGTTAGAGGGGCAAGGGGGCATCTGTCGCTGGACGCAGCAACTGGGGGCGCCCAATTGATGTTATATAATTACGAATGAATTTCAGAATGGAATGATTTTCCCAATTCTATATTTAAAGTACCACTGTTGCCTTAATTATTTTACTTTTTAGTTCTTTACACACATTTTAAAGCAATGATAATTACAAACCCTGATAGAAAGGCTGCACATGCACCTTTTAACCAATTTCACTTCATACAGGCTTTTTATGCTTAAATGTGAACGCAGAAGGTCTGAAATGGATAAAAGTGCATCTGACTAATGAATTGCATTCCACCTTTCTGACAACAGAAGCCAATAAAAATGACAAATGTCTCCTTACATACAATCCGTCTTCATGAATGCCTAATGAACTTATCATCTATGCAGTTATCCAGACAAAATATATTGATATGCCTGTCATACTCCTTTAGACATCTCAGTCATACGGATAGTCACTCCGGAGCAAGGTGTTTAATTAAAAACCATCCACCTTGATTTGCTGAAATTTTAGATAATCTAGCTGGAAGTGCAGCAGCCTGAATTGTGCTCCTCTACTGTTCCTTATTACGAACCTGCAGGCTTCGAGCAGAGCTCTCACACTTTTGCCCCTTTTCTTATTTAGCATATGAATATAAAATGATTTCAGTTTTGAAGACACGTGCACAGACGCATGCTCGGACATCTCTCCTTCATGCAAATGAAGCCGCCTCTAACTTATCCTATTCTGATCATCTGATCTGCTGCTCGAAACTGAAGATGCAGCCATCTGCTGCTGCTTATGTCTTGTTTTGTAATATTGCTGCATTTGTAAACAGGGAAAAACACACGGTGTGGCTTTTGATTTTCAGTGAAGAATCAGGTGCGATACAGAAATACAGTCTTCCACAACGTGTTGAAAAAAGATCTCAGGCTGTACATAATAATTGACAGACAGACTCACAAACCACAAATGACAAATACTACACCAAGGAAAAAGATAACTTTTGTAAAATATTGCTTTTAATAACCCTTCCTACAGCTTTGTGTTCTAAACGCTGAAATAAAATTCATAAAATCCTCTGAATCACAGATAGAAACTTGTATTTTTTTTCTATAGGTTATTTTCCAGACTGTTGTCATTGGAAACAGGCAGAAAAATTGGATAGTGTAGTTTTGTGCATTTAATCTAAAAGCCTTTAAAAGACTAGCGCGATTTCCTTTGCCACCCTCACCTCTGGCTTTCTAAAACTTAATTTAAAGTCACTTCTAAGGTTTTTCGGTCGCTTTGTGACAAAGATTATTGGTAAAATTGCTTAAAAAAACCCTAGAAAATGAATGTATGGCATTTATGAATGGTGCATTTACAAATGGTTTCTGGACCTACATCTTAATAGAACATATGACAACTGTACAGAAATAAATTTGGCATTTGGCAGACTTCTTTATCCAGAGCGAGTTACATTTATTTCATTTATACAACTTAGCATTTGGGGGTTACGGGTCTTAATCAGGGACCCACTGGTGTTAATTTGGGGGCGTTGGGATTCGAACCCTAACTAGCAGTCCAACACCTTAAACACTGCGCTACCACTTCCCCACTTCCTTAGATTTCCTGATTATTTGCATGCTGTTGATGCAGTTGATGGACTGTGCAGAAGATTTTTGCCTAATATATGGGGGTAGGAGCGCACAATGGTTACAACATACGGCGCCCCCCTGTCATTTTGTATGCTTACAAAAAGAGAGGACGCAACTGTATAGATTGTTTCCCCAACTAAATATAGGTCAAATTTAGGTTGTCAAATGCATCTAATCGCCGGCCGGCGCTGGGGTGTAGTGGGGTTGAATTAAAGCGCTGGCACCCACATGTGCAAGATGTTGCTCTTCGGTGACCCCGGTTCAATTCTGGCTCGGGTCCTTTCCAGCCCCGCCTCTATATCTCCCCCATTTCATCCCTCTGTCCTAGCGATAAAGGCATTTAATGTTTTTTTTTTCTTTTTTTTGTTGCATGTTCTTGCAAGTCCTTTATTTTTTTGAGCATCATGGTGAAAACTAACACACTAATGGATGAGTTTTAAGTGATTAAAAAACCCATTAGTATTTCTGTTATATCCTCGCCATCCCTCTGGATGTTCTGAGTATACCCTTTCATCATGTGGGGGCTTCTAAAGCCGATGAGTTCAAGTATTTTTAATTAACTGTTTGGTCTTACACAGGAACAGAGCAGTTTGTTCTACTTTTAATGCCCACATTTGCTAATTTGGTGTTTGTTCATTTGCCACTGCAAATGATTACTACAGAATAGAGAAAATGGGCCGATTTTGATTAGATTTCTCTAGGAGCGGTTCATCTGGCATCCCGTTCTAGCTCTTGGCTGAAGGGTAGAGAATTGTGAAATGGGAGAATTTCAGGCCAAATGTACAGAAAGAATTGGTAACATTTCCGAAAAAATAAGCCAGCTGCATCCATCAAAGCTTAATGATGGAACTGAGTGGACATCAAATGGCTCCACCGAACTCGTTTCTGTGGGAAAAAAACCTGATCCGCCTGCATTAAACTTTCATCAGCAATGGTGTAAGATCCTCTGCATCATGCTTTAAATCCCCACTAATGAGAGCTTCTATCAGAGAAGTAGGAAATAGGCTTGATCACGTTTGATGGATGTTCTGACATATAAAATTAGCTAAATAGGCCAATTAAAGCATCTTGGAAAGGAAATACTGATTTCCTAAATAAAAACTGATTAAACGGCAGACTAAAAAAAACATTTTAGTCTTATGTCTTCACTGAATTAGCAAAAATCTAATGTTGGATGACAAAAAGGGAGAAACACGAATGAAATAATACTTTTAAATTGAAGTGAGGGTACAGGGTAAAGTGGTAAAGAAGGTACAGGAGTTTAAGTACTTGGGGGTCGACAGTCCAGAGCAATGGAGAGTGTGTAAAAGAGGTAAAGAAGCGAGTGCAGGCAGGTTGGAATGGGTGGAGAAACGTGTCAGAACTGATGTGTGACAGCTGAATATCAGCTAGAATCAAGGGGAAGGTGTACAAGACAGTGGTGGGACCAGCTATGATGTATGGTTTAGAGACAGTGGTGGGACCAGCTATGATGATGTATGATGATTAGAGACAGTGGTGAGACCAGCTATGATGTATGGTTTAGAGACAGTGGTGAGACCAGCTATGATGTATGGTTTAGAGACAGTGGTGAGACCAGCTATGATGTATGGTTTAGAGACAGTGGTGAGACCAGCTATGATGTATGGTTTAGAGACAGTGGTAAGACAGCTATGATGTATGGTTTAGAGACAGTGGTGAGACCAGCTATGATCTATGGTTTAGAGACAGTGGTGAGACCAGCTATGATGTATGGTTTAGAGACAGTGGTGAGACCAGCTATGATCTATGGTTTAGAGACAGTGGTGAGACCAGCTATGATCTATGGTTTAGACACAGTGGCGCTGAGGAAGAGACAGGTAGCAGAGCTGAAAATGTTGAGGTTTTCTTTGGGAGTGACGAGGTTGGGCTTAGGATTAGGATTAGGAACGAGTTCATCAGGGGCGACGGCTCATGTTAAATGTTTTGTTTAGAAAGTCAGGAAAGCACAGATTGAGGTGGTTTGGACATGTACAGAGGAGAGATAGTGAATATATCGGTAGGAGGAGGTTAGAAATGAAGCTACCAGGCAGAAGGTAAAGAGGAGGACCAGAGAGGTATATGGATGTGATAAATAAGGACATGAAGTTAGTGTGTGTGAGTGAAGAGGATATAGAGAATAGGGTGGGGTGGAGACAGATGATTCGTTGTGGAGACCCCTAAAAGGAAACAGCCGAAAGGAGAAGAACTAGAATTGGTCAGAATACGATTCCTCTTGCAACTTACTGTTCAATCACACTGTGTACGCAATACAACTTGCAAATCAAGTGTCTAGTGAGTGTTAGAAATGTGTAACACTTCAAGAAACAATTAGTTTCTTTAAGATGAATCACAACAGGTGCAACAATCATAGTGATAAATGCAAGAGAAACGTGTACCACACACACACACACACACACACACGCTGTTATGATTTCTATTTACTGAATCTAACAGCAGAGCCAGCTGTCTCAACAGATTATGAACTGTGAAAAAATTTTATTAAATCCTAAAGCTGTGAATTATTAATTCCTCAGCAAATCCATTAGTACAGCCACAGTTTCTCAATTCCTCATGCTTCATTGTTCAGATTCAAAAAAAGGGGAAATATAAATAAATGTAAGGGACTGAATTGGATATTGTGTCTATTATCATAGAAAAGACAGCGTCATTAAACCCCAGAAAGATCAAAATGCCCGTGAAATGAATTTACGCTCAAATAAATATCGTTTATTACAATAGGTTTATCGTTTTACAATTACAACAGCTAAAAACAAAGAAAAAGAAGAATAGGGCTGTAAAGAAGTGTTTTTTTTTCTGCATAAAATGCAAAAATAGGCATTGTGCTAATTAATAATTAAGCATGACTAGACTTTATTCTATATAAGCAATTAAGATCAGCTCAAACAAAACAAAATAATTAATGCACTATTAACATTTAATTCCCTTTACTCTAATATCTAGTTCTCTCTTTTCCAAGTGAGAATTGGACAATTATTGTATACCGGTTGTACTGCAACCCTTATTTTTTTTGCCCAGATTATCACTGCAACCTATTTTACTTTACCTTAATTGCATGTAACACAATGTATTTTTATTATATATTAATATTAGTGAGAGAAAAAAATGATTTGATCCCCTGCTGATTTTGTAGGTTTGCCCACTGACAAAGAAAAGACCAGTCTGTAATTTTAATGGTCGGTTAATTCCAACACTGAGAGACAGAAAAACAACAAAAACATCCAGAAAAGCAGACATTTTTTGTAGTTGGCCACCAGGTTTGCACACATCTCAGGAGGGGTTTGGTCCCACTCCTCTTTGCAGATCTTCTCCAAGTCAGTAAGTGTTTTGGGTGATTGTTATGCTGGAATATCTAACCGCAACCTATTTTTATGCCCTGGCTAAAGGAAGGAGGTTCTTACCCAAGATTTGACGATACATGGCCTTGTCCATCATTGGAAAGTTGTCCTGTCTCCTTAGCAACAAAAGCAGAAAGCCCCTAAAGAGCTGACTTTTGGTCCCATCTGAGCACAACACTTTCACACAGTTCTCTTCTAAATCATTCAGCTGTTCATTGGTAAACTTCAGACAGGTCTGCACATGTGCTTTCTTGAGCAGGGGTCAGTCCTTCATGACGCAGTGTGTCACCAATTATTTTCTTGGTGACTGTGGTCCCAGCTGCCTTAAGACCATTGTTCAATTTTGACTTAAGGAGCAGTTCAATGGTCAATTGTTTAATATCATCATCAATGGTAACTCCAAGAGGTGAGATCTTGCATGAGGCCCCAGACTGTTGTCGCCTGATTGGTGATGGTCTTGTAGCCCATTCCAGTCAGTCTTGTCTTCTTTGGACAGCTCTTTGTTCTTGGTCATGGTGTAGAGTTTGGATTGTAACTGATTGATTGCTTCTGTGGACAGGTGTCTTTTATACAGGTAACAAGCTGAGATTAGGAGTACTCTCTTTAAGGGAATTTTAGAGGAACTATCTTAAAGGAACTCCTTTAAAGTCAGTGGTCCTAATCTCAGCCACTAATCTTGCTGATCGATAGGGGATCAAATACTTATTTCACTTATTAAAATAAAAATAAATTTATTTATCAATTTTTTGAACTATGGATGTTTTTAATATTCTGTCTCTTACTATGTTAAAATAAATTCATTAACAAATGGAAAACTCTTTATGTAAAAATGTGACAGCATAAAAGTTCAGTTCAGTACAGTAAAACTGACTCAACTGCGAGAAAGACTCAGTAAAGGTCAAACTAATGCTAGACGAAGACGAATCCATGTTGCAGAACACTTCTTTATTAATGTTCGAAGGGTGAGGCAGAAGAGTAAACAATATACGAACGAAGGTTGGTACACAGGAGTCGAAACAAAACCTAGCAAACAGATCAAAAACGTTAAACCAATAAAAGAGCAGGGATCATAAACCGAGTAACCCGAACAACAACAGAAGGAACGGTTGGTATGTCGCATAGCTAAGACAATTCTTCCCGACGAGACAGTTTTAGACGCTAGCTTAAGTAGTTAGCCAGACCGGAAGCCAGACATGCCGACTAGTGCTCTGGAGATGGACACCTCTGGTGGCGGGAGGGCGGAATCATGACACTAACTATGTGTAAAACTACTATGCAATTATGATATATAACCTAACAAAACCCAACTGGGTGAAAATAAAGATCACATCGGAATTAAAGAATGAAGGACAACCAAATAAGCATTGTTTTGTATTCCAAAAAAATACTGGAGTAAATTTGGAGTATTTTCAAGGGGACCTAAATAAATAGTTCTACTAAATCCTTGGATGATTAAAGCCCATAAAAAAGATTCAATAATTGTAATAAAACATTCCGGGGGTACAAAGAAGAGCACTTATTTATTTCCTAATAATGTCTTATATTCCATATATATATATATATATATATATATATATATATATACTATATATATATATATATATATATATATATATATAAAGCACCACAATATAATAAAGTATTAGCAAAAATAAATCCTGCAACCTGCCCACGCTTCAACCTATTGACTATTTGCTGACTCTATTCTCCCAGGAGACCTCATTCTCCTTTTCCCTAAGAACCGATTCAAAGCAATTAGAACTAAAGCTACCAAAAGAACCGCTTCTACCCTCAAGCAGTGTCTCTGATTAAACATGAATTTGTACAGACATTAAAAAGTTTGCTGCTAGATTTATCACACTGCGACAAACTGTCATGCTTCAGACCTCCATGACTTCTATCCAGTTTTAATCTTGGTATGCTTTACAACATTGGGCAGATGTTCTGAGCAATTGGGGGTTAAGGGCCTTGCTTAGGGGCCCAGCCGTGGCAACTTGGTAGTGCTGGGAATCAAACCCTGATCTTCCAATTAGCAGTCCAACACCTTAACCACTGCGCCACCACTCCCCCAAAATACATTTAAAGCATTCTGCAGACGCGCTTATCCAGAGCGACTTACGTTTATCTCTCGCTTTCTTTTTTTTAATACAACTGAGCAATTAGGGGTTAAGGGCCTTGCTCAGGAGCCCAAAGTGGTGGTGCTGGGAATCAAACCCCCTGTCTTTCTGGTATCAGTCCAACATCTTAACCACTAAGCCACGTCTTCCCTGATTCCTGTCTCTGATTCCTATTTAACTAAAACCTGTTGGTGGAAGGAAACCAAAAGAGAAAGTAGATTTAAGCCTTAAATTTTCAGGTCTGTAACAACAATATTTGGAATATATCAGTTAATATCAGTTAAAGGGTGCGAATACATACACAGAGCACATGATAAATGAACTTGTGTTGGGTACCATTCATATTTACATGAATAGGGAAGGTAGAATCAATGCTTTATAGCGAATACTGTATCAAACCTCTGTCCAGGCTTTGTCAGCTCTGTCAGCAAGCATCCAGACCACTAACCACAATTTTAGCACAGCAACATCGAGTCTGTGAACGCTTAATGTGCCTGACATGAGCAATAAGGACAAAAGGTGAAGGTAGTGCAGCAAAGGTCCTTCAGAGGATCACTACAGCTATAGAGCTCCGTGTCAAGCATAATGACTCAAAGCACATCCAATTTTCACAGGTCCTCTTGACTCTCTGTCTGACCTTGCATTGGCTTTGCTCAAAGCTCACCACACTTTGGCCTCGGAAACAGGATCAATCTGTCAGATATGAGTGGCTTTTCTCTTCCCGGCTGATCGCCAGATCACAGAGTAAACTTTTTTAGCCACAGGATTTATTAACAACAATGGCATGAACAGCTTCAATAATAACGATTCGGACAACAACAGCAATAGTAAATGGCGAAAAAGAGTAAAAAGAGTAAATCTAATTGCAATAAGATGTACAAAGTGCTACAACACAACCAACTGAGACGAAATATGTATTTGGTTTGCATTGCTGATAAGCTTTAAATAACATTCACAACATGTGCAAATAAGAAGCTTTGTACTTACTGGTTGGTTATAGAGCCACCAGTTCGTCCTAGAATTCATTGTTAAGCACTAAGCCAGAACTTCAGTGTACTAAAAACACTTAAATACTGAATGTGTGTGTTTGTTGTTGTAAGGCTCAGATGCATTTCTCACCTCCGGCACTGTCTTTCTCCTCTTCTTCGATGCTGCTCTTGATGCTGTCATACTCCTCGTCAATGTTTTGGTTGCCTCGTATTTGGCTAAGAACACGCCTAGCTTTCTGGGTCAGACCCTTCTGGATGAGCCAACGAGGACTCTCAGGCAAAAAGAGCAGTCCCAGGAACTGCACCAGAGCAGGCAATGTTGACAGGCCCAGCATGTATCTGTACCAGCAAAGAGGGACAGCCAGAGATCACTTAGAAAGATATGCTATATAAACATAATGAACATTTAATTCTGTAACATTTAGTATGGGTTTTAGATCTTCTGATCATCATAGTAATTTTAATTATGTCTTTAATTGCCGAAATTTGTAATAAAAAAATTGCATTGTATCCTTTTTTTATTGCACCTTGAAAATAAAATAAATTCGTCTACAATGAATGATGGAGGATGTCATGTACCAAAAACACAAAACTAAAACTTTTGGTAATACTGTAGATGCGTTTCTAATAGAAAAACATTATACTAAGATTATATAAACTTATACAAGGATACAATACAGTATAAAGATTATGGTACCTTGTACTCCGGTACTCTGGTTAAATACATTAATCAAGGGCCCAACAGTAGCTAACTGACAGAGGTAAGAATGGAACCCACATTACATTAGAACATTTTCCTACTGATCTTTATCATTTTACTGCTGTTACTTTTAAATCTCTCCATTCCAATAAACCACCGGAGTCTTTAAATTACCGTTATTCACATCAGAAACGTTATAATTTGGGTTTTCTATGTTTTCATAATTGCCTTATTATTTAACAAAAGTCCTATGATTGATGACTTATTTTAGAAACTGAGGATAAATTTCAATGATTTCGTGGAAAACTGTTAAAAACATGGAAAACATTTCCTCTATAACTTAAACAATAGGTTAAAACTATACATTTTTTTTTGGTATATTTAACTTTTATCTAGCCTGGTGTTCATATTTACTTAATTCACTTAAACTATTACATTTACTTAACTTCAGGTGTTAGATTTAAGTGTAAAGTTCTTATGATTTTGACTTCATGACTTAAAATCTTAAGTTCATGTATTTTAAAGATTAATAGATAAAACTTCTTTTTTTTTAAGTTATGCATCCAAAATGCAAATATTTCATCGAGATCATTTAAGTAAAGACAACGTAAAAGTTTACAATGTGGTGAAGCTAACGAGCGTGTAATAAAGAAATGTTGTATATTTATTATAAAGATCCAAAAGAAATAGTATCATCCTATCTTATGGAAGTGATAAACCATCACTGCTTTATGACCTCAAACAATCAAAAGAATGTGACAAATGACTGCATTTGCACTCAAAAATGCCCTAAGGTTCTTTTTGCACCCCATCCAGATCAGAAAAGGTAATAATGCAACATCCTGCCTGTATATATTCTTTCTATATCAGTTTTTTATGCAGTATATGCTGCAAATAGCATGAAAGAACATGGCAGCACCCGTTCCCCTAGAGCAGAATTCTTAATTGTGTAGAAAGGTCTTTTATTGCATGACTCATCCATTCCCCGTAAACCATGACATCCTTTTCGTTATCGGGAAAGTGCTCCGAATGCCAGGCTCGGAGCAGAAGCAGATGAGATAGACCTCAACCCCTTTCAATTCATAACTCATATTCACTCCTACATATTACAGATGCTTCAATTGAATCACCAAAATAAATCACCTAGGAGAGACAGTAACAAACAAAATGGAGTGTATGTGAGAAATGTTTATGAACCAGAGAGCCGAAGGAACACAATCGACTTCAGGAAAATGAGACCATTCGCTATTCTGATCATGCTATACCAAATCCAGCTAATTTAGCCCAGTTGAACTGCTTTTGGGTAGATTGCAGAACTGGCTAGATTGTGATTGTGCTGTTTAAAAGCGAATTAAAAAATCTCTGGATCACAGACCTCCATCCTCCATGTTGCACATAGCTGAATGCTCCATCAGTGAGACTGGCAACAAACTGGCCTGCGGTAATGAAAAGCGTGTTGATGGTGACCAGTTGTCCTCTCATTTGTGGTGGTGAAGACTCAGCAATATATACAGGAACAGTCATGGAGCTGATACCTGTTTCAGAAAAAAACATGGTAGATTTATAATACATCAAGGTGGTTTAGATGCATGATTTTTACCAAGACTTTCATAACACACTTTTTAAAACAAGCAAATAAATAATCATCCTTAAAAAACTCATTTTAGATTCTGAATAAAGTATTCCATAATTAGTCTCTGCTTTAATCTGCTTTAAAACCTCCACACTTCCTAAAATGCTTTTCATTAGATTTTGGAGCATGAATGTTGGGATGAGGAGGTCTGGGGTGTACTCTGCTTGTGCCGAGTGCGAGCTCATCACCGGCACAGTGGGGAGTAAGGACTCGTTATCATGATCCTCAACATATGAAGAGCTTGTGGAGGTTGTAACCAAAGCATCAGCTCAGCTGGTTAAGCATTGACTGGTGGTCCAGGCATAAAAACTTTAGTCCAAAGAGTAGATTGTATTAGTACTTCCTGACAGCCAATGTGCAGCCTCCACCTAGCAGCTACACTTTTTTTCCCAGACCTTCACACCAAGGTCCTAGAATAAGCCATATTTAGCAGGCTGAATATGGCTACAACACAGCAGGTGATAAGGCGATATCAGACGATGCTCAGGGTAAACAGATGATCCCTGGGTGGGGCATCATAATTAAGGGGTGCCTGAGCTACCCAGCAAGGTATTGAATTTAATATTGGCATTGGTAAAAAAAGCAAACATCTTATCAGGTTAGGCCTGTGCATGCTGTATACAATAGCCATGTAAAGGCCACCTGGATGTAGGTGGGGAGGTAGAACCTGATGCAGTTCGAGAACTACATCAGACCATAGATCTGTCTTAGCCGCTTCATGGCAGCTTTGGTGGCCTTGTTTACTGTCAAGCAATTTTAGAGTCGAATGGCACAGAATGGCAGTGTCCAACGTAATGTCTTTTGGCCTTTCATATGACATTGCTACAGTGGTGGCTTGAAAACCAAAGATTTTTTCCCAGAGGGGCAATCCATTCTGCAAAATTAAGGTCTTGCAGTGAGGGACCCTTCGTCTGGATTTGGGGGCGCTTTGTCTTCATGTAAGGCTTACAAGAGACGCCTCCCTCACAGTTCGGGGAGCAGTTATAAGAAATTCATCTCTCTTGGCACTTTAACTTTCGGGAGATGCTAGATGCTAGTTTTGAGTGCTGGGACACATTTTGCCAGACCTGAACGGCCAACATGTGCTAGTGCACACAATATGTCAGTGGTCGCTATATTAATATCCGGGGGGGGTCTGCATTGGTGCCCACTTTTTAAGTGCTGTGTTAGATCCTTTAGTGGATTTAAGAAAAACTGTACTTGCTGAGAGCGATCTATATGCCTGATTCCCTCAATCAGGGATAAGACATCCTGTTGAGGCAGGGGCTAAAACAGGGGAATGGAGACTCCACGATGTAACTATGGTTCCTGAAGGGGAACAAGATCACCTGCATCACCTGTTCCTCCCTGTGCCAAAGATTGTAAAAGGGCATTCTAAAAGCATTTCAATATCAGCAGGGGTTCAAATAATTATTTCCCTCATTATACAGTACATCCAATCATCAACCTCAGATATTTTCTGAACAGCAACACTTTTCCTCTCTATAATAATCTAGCTCCTTACAAACACTTTATTCCGAAAAAAAAAAAATGGTCAAAATGATTATACGGTGTTTAATTCTGTTCGCTAGCTATAAGATTATTTCACTATTAATTCATGGATAAGAGAGTATAAATAAACTAATTTACAACTAATTAAGAGAAAATAATCGCACCCTTACATAAAACAGATCAACATAACTGACAGACAAACCAATTATAGAAGAGAGGCTGAGATAAAAAGGACTAGAAAAAATAGTAGCACATGGAACTCACTGCCATGGGAACAAAAGGAAAGACAGAGACAGAGAGAGAGAGAGAGAGAAAAAGGAGATGCCTTAGACTTTACTCTCCACATGAGGAAATATTCTTCATCGAACATTCAAGGTTCTTCATCGCTCCACTACAGTTTCACAGACTTGTAGAATTGATGCCAATAATTATTGAAGCTGTTGTGGCATTTTGGGCACACAAATTCTTACATATATTAAAGTTAAATATTGCTTAATGCTGTTTACAACTAATTTTTGGACAAGGGGAATTGTATAAAAACAGAAAATTATTCAATTCAATTCAATTTTCAATTCAATTTTGAGGAAATAAACGGTTTTATAAAAGATCAACCGCATTAAAAATGATGAGAGTACAGAGTAAGAAATATAAATACATTTAATTAACAATGCCAAAGTATAAATGTGTCTGTTATTAAAGCCGCCACTTCTGAGACGTGTCCTTTGGATTAGAGGGCGGACAGCATTAACGAGAGAGCAGAGCTTCTTGTCATAAACTATAAATCACATTCAATTTTATTC
Source organism: Bagarius yarrelli (assembly GCA_005784505.1). NCBI lineage: Eukaryota > Metazoa > Chordata > Actinopteri > Siluriformes > Sisoridae > Bagarius > Bagarius yarrelli. Next base: position 1,442,530 of record VCAZ01000001.1, on the reverse strand, counting down.
AGCCGAGCACCTGCCTGTAAATCTCTGGAACATGCAAATTGTGAACATGCAAACTTGACTGCCTGCTCTGAAAGGACTGGTTTTTGTGTGACTAGAATATAAAAATCTTAATGCTTTAATGAAGCCCTTAATTATCAAATCAGGAGTTCAGTCATTTGGTTTTTAGTAGTCATTTATTTAATAATGTTTTTCAGTGTGATACAGTACGGGCATAATTTTAAGAAACTTCTGATATGTTTAATAATCTCTAAAACTGTACTCACTTAGCATGCTATGAAACACTATGCTACACATCAATGTACACTATATCAATAATTATTAATGATTGTTTAGCTCTCCTGTCATTTAATTGGCTCTTTTGAGAGCTTTGATGTGACAGGCCAGCCAGTCGTGCTCACCCAATGGCAATCATGGCACAAAGGTGTTATATTATGCAATTGCTTTTTCCGGAAAACAGCTTGGATATAAAACTTAACTATGCTCAGTTGGCCTGAGATAAAGATGCAATCCAAGAGCAGATGTCAACAAATGACATGATATTCACACAGAAGCACAAACAACATGTGTTTGCAGATTCGTATGACAAGGACCACAGCATCATCTCTGGCTGTAAAGACTATTAATAGCTGCTGCTCACTGCTTCCTGTCGCTTCTGTTGCTTAGTCGACAACGCACCTGTTGCCATGGGAACCCTCTCATTCCCTGCTCACACGAGGTTAATCAATACTCTGGGTCGACGACTCATCGGGGTTTCATTAGACTATTTAAAAGCATGTACTCTACGCAGACAAACATCTACTCATTCAGAAAAGCTGGAGTTGTTATATACATCACACTGTATCACACTGTAGGTTAGATATCACACTATTCTGTAAAACTGTCGCGTGTCAAAATCCCAGAACATCAGCCGGTGTAACACTTAACCATCTGCCACCGACATGCATGCCACAGTTAAAGTCCCAGAAGCCATACCTTTCCTTCATTCGGATGTTTGATGTGAACTCTAACTGATCTGTATGTGTTGCACTCTTCGCGATTACACACTGATGGTAATGTTCAGTTAAGTTATATATATATATAAAAAAATTGTGTCCTGAATTTGCTCTAAAATAGAAAGAAATGGTTTGGCCAAATTAATTTGAATGAATCTCCCCTGCAGATACATAAAGACAAAGAACTTAACCTCTGCACTTACCGTAGATGCTGAAGGAGACCAAAAAGGTCTATTTTTCTACTGTTAAGCCAACATCTTTTAAAGATTATAAGCATCTGTTAATTGGAACATTTTCAGACACCAGAACTGAAAGAAATAAAGCTATTAAGCTATTCAATAAACTATTCAGTGTGCTCTAAAAACTGGACACTGGGAAAAGAATGTCTAGAAAACAAAATAAAAGCATTTTGCTATTCCTTTTTTGTTGAAATCTTCATTCTGAAGGATGACAATGGCTAAAGGTCATCTATTCTCATGGCTAAAGTGTCTCTGGTTCACCATGAGATGCTTTACTGGTGTGCTAGCACAAAGGGCAACTCAGGAATAATTGGGCTAAACCGTTCAAAATGGAAGCCAGCAGTGTCAACAGGAAGGTATGACATTTATTTGCTTGACAAACAAACACATTTGACATTTTGGTAACAGGAAATATTAAGTGATTTTTAACGACTGCCAGACTGACAAAATACGTGCAAAATTATTAGTGATGAACACGCCACAAAAATCCTTGCCTAATTAGACATAGTTATGATCAGTGTGATTATTAGGTCAGTGCATATTTGGTCTCTCAGTTTTAAAAAGACAAGTTATTACACTTAATTGGTGCAATGTTATCTATCCATCCATCCATCCATCCATCCATCCATCCATCCATCTATCCATTTATCCAATTTCTATATACTTGCTTATTCCCTAATTCGGGGTAACAGGGATCTGCTGGAGTCTATCCCAGTCGTCTCTGAAAGGGTGAAAGGCAGGAGGGACACACACACACTCACTCCTATGGGCAATTTAGAATCACCAATCAATCTAACACATGTTTTTGGACTGTGGGAGGAAACCAGAGAACCCGGAGTAAACCCACACAAACCCAGGGAGAACATACATATTCCACACATACTCCACACAGAAATACCCCCGCAGGGGAATCGAACCCAGGGCCTGCTTGCTGCAGCCATTCCCATTAGTGCAATGATAGTTTAGAGAAATTTAGTTTTCATTTTTATTGCAAATACAATTGATTTCACTTTAATTTGTGAAGCGGATGTTATTTTCTTTAAAAATAGTTTTTTTTAGGGGATTGCCTTTATTTATAAGACAGAGAGAGACGAAATGGGGGAGATAGAGAGAAAGAGCCAGAATTGAACCCGGTCACCATCGAACCCACTACACCACGGCGCGGCGGCCCAATGTTATTCAATATAGCAACGTGTATTCATTTATTTAATATTAAAAGACTAAAAATAAGCACAATCTCCTACACTAAATAAATACTTCACTCTCTATCACAGCAGCCATTATTTGGACAATGACTTTATCTTATTCTCATTCAAGCTATTAACTAGTGTTCTTCACACTGGGTCGTCACATCGGCTAATGTGCCTGATTAGAAGTCATAAAAAAAGTCAGATTGATTCTGAAGGAAAAGTCACTGTAGGACATACCGTAAATATCTGTCACACAACACACAACAAAGCAATAAACTGAAAAGAAAACCAAAAATATGCACGAGACCTGTTTAGAAACCTCCATAAAGAGAATCAGAATCAGGTTTATGTCCTTTAATATTCGCAGCCCTAGAAAGCAGACTTTTAATTATGTTCTTTTTCTTTTTGTAGAAAAAAGATTACACAATCAGCCTAGTATAAAACTAAGGTCTAAGGACCCTCGTGGTCTAATCATGCCGAAGAAACCAGCATTAAATTGTCCAACAGTGTGAAGTCCCATTACCGAAGTTATTCTGTTTATTAGGGGTGATTTATTGGAAAGTTCATGCATTTTATCATGGTATGATTGTTTCTTAAACTTAAGTGTGTTTTGTGTTTGCATAGAAATTTCACACTAAGCATGTAAACTTAACCCTGGTCATGTAAACTGTTATTTCAAATCGCAGGTCCAGTTTGGGGAAACTATGGTGTCGTCTTCATCTTGAGGATGTTGAGCTACCAAAGCTTCAGTGACTTAGAGTAAACTTCTGTACTTTAATGGGTTTCTGGGATGAATTAAATAAAGTGGGATTTCTGTTGTGTGTTCGAGGCTTTTGTACATATTAAACCCTTGCTGTTATCAGACACTTGACAGACTAGTAAACAAACCCACGGCGCGTCTTACCGATCCCGATTCCAACAAAAAGACGGCCGATTAAAACAGTCTCCTTATTCGGCGCACAGCCCATTACGATCCCACCGAGGAAGAAGGCGAAGCTGGCGAGGAGTACACAGGTTCTCCTGCCGAACACGTCGTTCAGAAAAGCGCCTGCGAGAGCAGAGAGAGCCGCGGCCGCCACGGTGCCCGAGACCAGTAGTTCGTGCCATGGCAGCGTGATGTTCTGCTCCCGTTTGAGGAGTAGCATGGCCCCTGACACCACTCCAGCATCGTAACCGGACAGAAATCCGCCGAGCGCAGAGAGCAGTGCCAAAACGCGCACAAAGGCCGGCGCGCTATCACGCTGGAAGTTCTTTCGGGCGACACGCTCCAAATCCCCGGTGGAGGTAGCGCACGCGGCGTCGGAGGAGGCGCGCGAGGAGGCGGAGGCGGTCAGGCTCGTAAGGCTCGTGTTGGATGGAGCGGTGATTAGAGTCCGTTCTCCGCTGTCATCACCGCCTCCTCCCGCTTTCTTCCTCCTCTCGCCCATCAGGTTGGTCATGCTGCGGAGGGTGTAGTCATGCTCGGAGGATTTGCGGGACATAAGTAGGGAAAGAAGTGTTTAAAAGAGTTACAAATCGGATGAGCGGTCAGTTGTGGAAAAGAAGTGTGTATCCAGGATCGGTTGTATCTTAATTTATATTTTAGAACTATATATTTTTTCAAACTCGCAGTTTTTCGACAGGTTTTTTTTTCTAGTTTTAAGCTGAAGTCTTTGCATCAAGCAGAAACAGCATCAGCATCATTATCATCGTAAACATCCTGGTGGTCCAAAGTCGCGCGTGCGGACTGTTAAGAGACACGGGGGTTGGGGAAGAGCGGGAGGGAGGGAGGAGGGGGGTGTTCTGGCAAAGTAAGGCGTCGACTGCTTACGTCATCACCAGCGGGGGTTTTTTTCGTGACGTGGCCGGTGAAGGAACGCGCACACACACATGAATAAACTACACACACTCTGTCGCTGTCAATATAAAAAGCTTATAAAAGTTTGCCTAATATATTTTAGCGTGTTAATTGTTAATTTGTTTCGTATCTGACTCTTACTCTAACATCAGAAGCGCTTTTAAAATCTTTAACAATGAATATTGTGTAGCAGTATTATATACAGTATCTCACCAAAGTGAGTACACCCCTCTAATTTCAGCAAACATTTTACTTTATCTTCTCAAAGGACAAAACCTGCGAGGACTGTGTCTCCTGTATGGAGCACTAAGGCAGCTAATCTCCCCACAACGCACACTTCTCGCAGTTTAGGAAGATGGAGGTCCTGAAAACCACCAGGCCTTCATAAGGTTCGCGCTGTAGGGAACTTACTCACAGCATTACACAAGTCGGAGCACAAGCGGAACGCACGCTTGTCTTGTGATGATGACAAACGAGACTGCTTTCCTTTTTTTCTTCTTTTTGATTCATCATACTGGGAGAATAGCACTCTGGATCCCGTTGTGGAGTGCGTTCTAAGCTGCACAGTATACATCTAGGAGGCCCACAGCCTTATGGCTGAGAACAATGGTCTTGACCACCCATCTGCTCATTGTCTCTTTGGAGGCTGGAAGGCCTTTCCTAGTTGTTCAAAAACAAATGAATAACTTGACCTTCTTCACTGCCTGGCCTGTTAGTCAGCACCTTGGGCACGTACCGCGGCCAGGAGTAAAGGAACACCTTAACCCAGCCTGTTGCAATTCCCAGGGACATGCGGTAGACCTTCATGGTGGATGTGGATAGTCCAGAATTGCACCCACGGGGCAGTTTACTGGGTTTTAGCCACCTGCATCTGCACTAGATGCCAAACAGCTTCCATTTCAGAGTGGACTGCTTTCTTGTATTAGGGGCTCTAATTCAGAATGGTCTCCATGACTTTGGCCAGGATACCCGCTGCTAGGAGCTGTGCATACTCAGAGGCTTCTGCCACCTTAACTTCGTTAATGACCACTAGTCCCCACCCCCAACATATAGCTTGCTTGTAGCTTGTAGCTTGCCCCTCTATCTGCCTCCCTTTTCAGCACGATTGTTTCTAAATTCACAAACCACAGGCTGAAAAAACAAGCCCAACATACCGTACCTGAATGCTTGCTTTTGACTTCCTCGTCGGTAATGTCACCACGCCCATGATGCTCCATGCTCATGACGTATTGCTTTCTGATTGGTGTAAATTCCACATGTACTTCAGAACTGTGGTCATGCAGGAAGTGTGGTTGCGAAGAGGTGGTCCAAAGGGTGGGATAGGATTCCAGACACATGAAGCCATTAAAGACCTGGACCCTGGGGCACAGGAAGGATGAAGCCACAGCGGAGTCTTAGAGGAGAGGAAAATTGGTAAAATCCACCTGGTCAAACACTGGACAAAAGTCTTGCACATAGTTTTTTATGGCCATGTCACCTTGACAAAGGCAGAGGAGTTGAAAAAAACTTTTGGTTTCATAGTAGGTATTCTGTAATAAGTCCAAAAATTTACATAGACTTGACTAACCTTAACTTGATGTAACTTGACGAGACTCACCGAACAGAGGTACAGAAACAATACCAGAGAGGTGGAAAAGGAGACAAGAGTTATATATACTGAACAAAGGGAGCGTATGACATAAACCAACCAATGACGAGACAGAACTGAAACCACAAGAAAAGGACAAACCGATCAAAACATGACACATGGACAAGAAAAGCACAAGACATGATTAGCTGGGGAATAAGAAAGTAAGACAAAGAACAAGAACATGAACACTAAACATGTACATTAAACATGAACCTTAAACCATAAACATTGATAGAAACACACCAAAACCAGACCCTTACAAACGGTTCTCTTCTCACTGTTTTAAGTATTAGTTTTAAAACTCTGGGTTGATGGACCTTAATAATTAATAGACTCGTACATGTCATGACTTGAATCTCCGATTTATTCAACAAAAAATCCAATACATGTAGAAGTGCGGCAGGACGGATTGTTAAAAAAGACGATGTCACCATCTAGTGCTCATGTGGGTAAAATCCCATTAGGTTTGTCGGTCTTCCTCATATATGTATAGATTATTGTAAAAGCCTTTGCTATAGTAGTTATATACAGTATTTCACATGAGATGTTTTATTTGATAGTCATGGACTGATACAGTTGTAGGTTAATTAAAAAGATGCTGCCAAACAATTACAAAATTTAAAGCAAAAATCATAAACCAAAACAGGTAAAATGTAAACACAACAAACAGACAAAAACACAAGGCTTGTTCCTTTTTCTACTATTGAAAATCTTTTAATTGAATTCTTTAATTTTTACCCCGAGTGTCCCTGGGATAAACTCCGGTCTCCCAGCAACCCTGTGCTCTGTGATACAGAAAATACATAGATGAATAAATCAATTAATGAATGAATTAATTACATTTTATGTGTAAACTCTATCAAAAATAAAAAATAATTAAACAAGACGGAGGGGCAGCATGGCAGCCTAGTGGTTAGTACTGTTGCCTAACAGCATGAAGGACCCAGGTTCCTGAGCAGCGGTCTTCCTGTATGGAGTTTTTATGTTCTCCCTGTGTGTGTTTGTGGGTTTACTCCGGGTTCTCCGGTTTCCTCCCACAGTCCAAAAACATGTATGTTAGATTGATCGGTGATTCTAAATTGCCCATAGGAGGGAGTGTGAGTGTGGATGTGGCCCTGTGATGGACTGGTGACCTGTCCAGGGTGTCCCCCTCCTGTCTTTCAACCTTTTACACTCCAGCAGATCCCCGTGACCCCGAATCAGGGAATAAGCGGGTATAGAAGATGAATGAATGAATGAATGAATGAAAACAAGACTGCAGTGCATAATTTGTACATTTTACTGATTTAAAACATTGAAACCAGATTCTGGTCTGAAGGCTTGTTTAAAAGCTCTTATATTTTACAGCAAATGCTAATGTTGGTATTTTGTTAATTATTCCTTCTTAATGATATCAGCAACTTATAATTCTAGGAAGCAAAATTAATCTACATCAATAAAATTAGAAAAAGCATCAATGTATCCATCAAATCCTGTAAGTCTGGGTTGATTTTCGGTAAAACCCTCATTTTTTAAACTTGTTTCCTGGTTCCTGATTATCAAGCTTTGAGGAATTGTTTTGCCAATTTAGCATTCAGAATCACAGAAGCATAACTATTTCTAAAGTTTTTTTTTTTATTAATAGTTTTCCCAGCAAACATACAGTCTGTTATCTTACACCTGTGTTCCTTAAAGGAACCAAGCTCTGTTTTCATATGGATTGTCTTGCACTGTTGCAAAACCCCCCCCTAAAACCGCAAGAACAAAGTAGGAGGGATGGATCCTTGCTGCTTACTGGACCAACACAAAGCAGTAAAATTACAATGCAGCTTTTGTGAAGTTTCAGACGAATGGTTGAAAATGTTATTGGACTCCATCTAAAATGTTTGCTTAATTGGAAGAGGGGCATCGAATGCTTTAATCCGAACTTCATTTCCTCATGCTATTCAAATGAAGGGACTGGGTTTGGGTATATAAATCATGGCCGGAAAAAGTCTCCTATATTCGGTCTGCATGTTTGATAGTGATATGCTCAGACGATGGGGCAGCATTGGATCAGTTTAAGTATTTTAGTGTTTTTTTCAGGTAAGTGCTTAACATGTGAATTGATTCATGAATTTGAATTTTTATAACTTTAAACTGGTAGCCACAAATTTTCTGTCCTACATATGGCTAATTGTACTGTACATTATTTTAATGTTCAACATTTTTTCCTCTCTCCAGGTCAGTTTGGCTTAGTTTCATCCCAAAGTAAGTAGTTTCCCTTGAACCTTAATACATTACTAGACTTCTTAGATGAGCAGGGTTGGGTTAGATAATCGCACCAAATAATCTGATGCAGCCTGCAGCTAACGTGCAGTCCTCAGCTAGCGTTTCAATGATTGTTCGGTTCTGTTTAATAATTTTCCTCCTAATAATTGTTATGTACATATGAGCTGTTATAATAAATTATAACACAATATTATTTCTGTCATAGTCATGTTTCATGTCAGGATCATCTCCCTGACTTTTAATGCTTATTTTATTCCAGATGTGTGCAAGACCTTTGGCAGTGGGGTCATGCAGACTTTCAATGCGACCATGTTCCACGTGAAATCCACATGTCCTATAATATTGACGCATTTTTCCCATGCGGGAGTCGAATGTTATATCACTGTGCAGCGGGATGCGAGTGGAGTCATGAAAAAAGTTCAGATTTTGGTGAATAAAATTGCTACCACCGTTCAGGATGGCATTCTCACCGTGGAAGGAAACAGGTATGTCATGTGACCACTTAAATGAAATAATTCAAATCAAACCTTAATAAAAATCACTTTTTTGTTAAACTACAGCTGTTATCTACAAGGGATACTGAGGGTAACGGGGAAAAAAAATACGCATTCATATGTTTTATCCACCTCTTATAAGCATCTATATGCAAAAGTCAATGTTTTTTTTTTTTAATTTTAAGACATGTTAAGATCAGACCAATTGGTGGTCATAGCGCTTCATTTAAGTAAGTATTGTTTGATGATTACCAAGTCATCCTTACAAAACTAACATTTTTCTATCGTCTCCCTTCTGCAGCATTTCTCTGCCCTATGATCACACTTATCAGAGTGTGTATAATTTCGGCATTTATACCAGGCTTACAAGCAAAGTTCTGCCGCTTTCTGTCACATGGTACAGTTTAGCCGAGGGTGTCACCTCACTCTGGGTTAGTGCGGCAAAAAAACAGCATCTTTTTTCATTTTCTTTCTTGTTTAATGTCACTATAGAACTTTAATTTCAGTCATTTTCTCAAATGTCAAAATTAATTAAATTTGCGTGTAATTATACTGTGTAGTTATTGAATAAGATTAATCATATGCTGAAACATGACTCTTTACCCTTTGCATGATTTCTTTTCTTCTAATCTAGGTACAACTGGATCGTCCGTTGGTGGATGGGATGACGGGAATGTGTGGGAGAATAAATGGTTCAGGTAAATATCTTGACATTATTGATGTATAATAGAAATATATTTCACTAAGGTCTTATAGAAAATAATATAGAATTTTAAGATTATGTTATACCACTAAAATATTTTTTTTATTTCCTAGAAACTCGAGCACAGCTTCTTGATAGCAATGTCATCCATGAAGAATTATGTGTAACTAGTGATTCCCAACTAGTAGAGGACAAGGTACGGGTTTTCAAAGCACCTCCGGAGCAAATCTTTACATTTTATGTAGCAGGAATCAGCTGATGTTTAAAAGTATAAAAAAATTGACATCGATACAGAAAATTTTACTGTCTCAACAAAAGAAACATAAAGAAAAAATAATTTTTACTGGTCGTTTTGTGGCTGAATTGGTAATATCTTCTATGTGACATAGGTTTGCATAGTAGAATGAATAGAATTAACTGCATGCATGAATAACTGTAATATGTTTTGTTTTCCAGACTTGCAGTGAGTTTAAATCTTACGCCAGGGAGTGTCTGGGCAGGAGGCTTTATATTTTTGACCAGCTCTGCAAGCTAAACATGTATTTTAATGTACATGCATCTGTGAAGTGTTCTTTCTATGAAGTATTCATTCGCCCATGTAATAAGTCCTACACACTCCAATCCAAATTACGAAACGTAACTTCATGCAGTAAGTGGCGAAATTTAGCATGTTGCATATCGTTTAGAAAACTTACTTTTATTCCAACTGTAGAGCAAATAATAAATGAAAAATTCTCTGCAGAGGAACATCAATGTCCTGGAGATCTGCTATATAAGGATCAGGGTGCTGCTTTTCCTCCTACTTGCTCCAACCCTGAGCTTCGGACAGAATTTCAAACAACCACTTGTTTGCCTCCAAATGGTGAGTATTTTTATATAAATGGTGGGTATTTCTATATAAATGGTGGGTATTTCTATATAAATGGTGGGTATTTCTGTATAAATGGTAGGTATTTCACTATATAAACAAAAGCACTGCGACATCAAACCATTGCATCCACTTGGGACTATTATAAATGTTGAAATAAATAAATAAATAAATAAATATCCTATTATAAATGTTGTTTTTTCGAACTCCACCAATAAGTATTAGTGAAATCAGATACTAATGTCATGTGGTCAGGTGTCGGGTGGTCGGTGGTCCAGTTGAATGGGTAAGGTAGAGGACCCAAACTCAGATTCTTTTATAGGGACCAAAATTGCTAGCAGCACCCCTGGGTGTGTTATGACTTTAAGGTTTCTACAAGCTTTTGATGATATACTGTATATGTGCGTGACGTGTCCTAACATTAAGTCATACCCAGCTATGACATTTTTTTTCTCACTTTTACTATTATTTAATCTTCACTTTCCACTTTCCCTTTTTAGGTTTGGTCCTAAACGACCGAATTAAAGGCTACCACAGTGTTAAAGTGGAGGACTGTCCTTGTGTGCACAGAGGAGTCGTTTATGACACCGGACATCAGCGCAGCTCAAAGTGTCAAACTTGGTGAGACAATTTGTCAGTAATGGGAAGTGGTGGCTTAGTGGTTATGGTGTTGGACTGATACTAGAAGACTGGGGTTCGATTTTCAGTACCACCAAGCCACAACTGTTGGTGCCCTTAACCCCCAATTGCCTAGTTGTATAAATAGCAGATAAAAACGGATAAAAACGTCTGCCAAATGCTGTAAATGTAATGTTCTGGTCACATGATCACTTATTGGATCTGTAGTGCTAATATTACTTTGTATTAATACACATCTTTCTTCTGTCTTTGCCTTAGTGAATGCAATAAAGGAAAATGGACCTGTTCACCTAACACCTGTGTGACACCATGTGCTATTGAAAGCTGGTTTGTTACTACCTTCGATGGCAAACAATACTCGCTGTCAGGAAAATGTACTTATGTGGCTGCAATGGTTAGTAAAGGAAAAAAAAAAATATATATATATATATACATTTTTTATGCAACTTCTGAATTTGCCATATGTCACTCTACAGGGACTCAACTGGACTGTCAGTATCAGATTTTCGGATATGACTATAGAAGAAATATACCTTGATGTGTATCAGGTGTGTTTTCTATTATAAGAACATGGCAATATTTTTAAGTGCCTATTTTTTTTATTATGTAAACTATGTTTTTCTTTATTTTAGGAACGATACATCTTCTCCTTAAACAGTGTACAACTGAGGGATAAGAAAATTGCAGCCACGGATCTGTCACAAACTGGTAGGTTCCTTACAAAGCAATTGGAATTCGATTGAGGTGGAATATAGAGTAGCTGATTTTAGGTTAAAATACTATTTGTAAGGAATTTATATCAATAGTTACTTCTATATCAATAGTTAATTTATACCAATAGTTGCAGTTGTGAAGCAACACAGCAAGAAGGTCCCGGGTTTGATTCCCAGGCTGGGAATTTTGTACCTGTCTCCGGGTTCTCTGGTTTCCTCTCACAGTCCAAAAACATATATGTTAGATTGATTGGTGATTCTAAATTGCCCATAGTAGTGAGTGTGAGTGTGTGTGTGGCCCTGTGATGGACTGGTAACCTATCCAGGGTGTCCCACTTCTGCCTTTCTGCCTTTCAGAGGCTGCTGGGATAGACTCCAGCAGATCCTCGTGACCCCGAATTAGGAAATAAGCGGGTATAGAAGATAAATGAATGAATGAATGAATGAATGAATGATTGTGCCCTATTATCACTTCTTAATCTTAAGATTTCTCTGATGTCTTTTTATAAAACAATACTAATAAAATAATATTTGACTGCATTTGAAGCTGCTTAGATCAATGAATTGGAACTTGAACATCCAGGTTAGCTATTAAAATAAATAGCGTGCAGTAAATATAGTTAAATTTCAACAAATGTTCTGCAGTCACAACTGTTTAACACACAAGCGGAGACAACAATAATCTACTTAATGTTTCAGTTTAAATATAAAGATAATAGAAATATTACCTATGAAACTATAAAAATAGTCTTAGACAAAACGGCATGTCTTTATTTTTTATTTACATTTTATTTACTTACATTTTTCTAAATCATTTTCCATGTCAGATCATGTCACAGTCTACTGGCAGTCCTCCATGTTCGTTAAGGTCCAGACTTCCTTTGGAATGAAGATGCAAGTCCAAGTTTCTCCAGAAGTTCAATTGTACTTGTATTTGCTACCAAATGTAACAACCGCAGGTATCCACAGCCTCTTCTGTTCGTTGGGGATCCTAGCTTTATTAATTATAGCTGTTGTGGGCTTCAACGCACATTTCACCATTACAGGTCTGTGTGGATCGAACAACAACAATACAGAAGATGACTTCACTACAAGCAGTGGTATTGTGGAAAACTCAGCTAGGTTGTTTGCGTCGTCGTGGGCGATAGGGGACTGCGCGTCAAGTGTCCTCGATGTTTGCGTCAACAATGACAACGGTACAACTCCTGTTTCATTAAACCGTATTGTTTGTCTTGATAATTCTTCTAGTCGTGTTTGGATTTGTCATGTTTTCACTGATAACATTGTGTTCTGATGTTTTATTCGTGTACAGAAATATTTGCTGAAGAGAAATGCAGCCAGCTGACAAACACAACGGGTGTTTTTGCCCCGTGCCACGACTACGTACCTGTTCACACTTATTTAAGTGTAAGAAATTAAATGTGTAGTAATTTTTTGTAATGATGCATCGTAACAATTCTAATGGTGTCTCTTAAATGTGCAGGCCTGCATTCAAAAAACCTGCCAAGCTACTTCACGTTTACAACAGCATGTCTGTGTTGGCCTGGGAAACTACGCTAAAGCCTGCGCTAGTCAGGGCATTATCATTGGCGACTGGAGAGCAGAAACAGGCTGCAGTGAGTCCAAAAAAAAAATTACTTTTATTATTAAAAATAAACTAAAACTAAAACAATATACCAAAGGAGGTAATATAGAGCAAGTCGGTGGAGTTTATTTTGCCCCCTCTCTGTGTTTCAGCTTATACTTGCGACGGTAATCTGAGGTTTGATTACGCCATGCAGGCATGTAATCGTACGTGTCGCTCATTGTCTGGTCCTGACCCAACCTGTGACATGCTGGATGACCCAGTAGAGGGTTGTGGATGTGAATCTGGCACCCATCTTAACACACAACTCAAGTGCAGCCCTCGTGCCCTCTGTGACTGCACCTACCCAGGTGGAACAATGCCTCCGGGGCCTGTGGTTATTGATGGACGCCAATGGTATGCTGTGCCTATTCTCTGCTGCTCAAACACACTGTAGTTGCCAGTAATGGTGCTCTTGGGGCAATAGAAGATTTGTTTTAGCAGGAAGTATTCATTTAGTTAGCCATTACTTAAAAGTTAAGCATGATACAGTGGTACCGTACAGATAAGATCTGTGATGAAGCCAAATATGAGCTAGATAAATACATTGTTAATGTTCTACATGCCGATTTGAATAATGTCTTTAAATATTTGTATTGCAGCATCTGTGAAAATGGTATTCTCCAGTGTTCAGATGCCTGCGGTAAAGTGTTTTATCTTTTCTATCAGCAATATTGAGTCTTTAATCAACTTACAACTAAGAGTTGTACATGAAGAAACTATAAGAGCGAAAATAACAATGAGGGAAATGTTGTTTTTTTTGTATTGCTAGCACTGCAGTACTTTTATCACGTCTTAATCTTAAAGATTTATGTAAAATTTGATTAACTGATAAAACAATACTGATGATTATTTGCTTGTTAAAAGCAAATATTGAAGTTTGCTGCAATTTTAATTGCTAAAATTCCAGATTTTTTTAACAAAATATATAAAAAAGTTTTCTACATTCATGGATCAAATATAATATAAATAATTTTAGAACTTAGTGGTAACTAAAGTGCCTCTAATCAGATCTAATTATAGTAACTTCGCTTGAATTTATTAAGTATGATATAACTATAAAGCCTTAATCTTGTCTTATGTTGTTCTCTAGACTGTCCACCCGGACAAATATGTGTCCACTGTGCACAAACACCAGTAAGCACATTGCAAAGGACATGTCCAAGCCTGAGCAAGCCAACTGTGAGTATTTCTATAACCTCAGACATAAACTATGGCAATTACATTATACACATATCCTACATAATACAGAGCTAAAAGGAAAATTAAATAAAAATAAATATATATCGAACTTTAATAACCAAATATGCAGTGATTTTTTTTTTATATTTTAAGTTAAATGACTGAAAAATAAATAAATAACTTAGCTGCTATAACCTCTTCCTGACTGAGCTGATTTGCTTTGGCAGAGTTTTGACGAGAGCTGTACCAGCGGCTGTTACTGTCCGGAGGGTCAGTTTGCAGACCATAACGGCAGCTGTGTGACTCAGGAAAGATGCACATGCGAGTTTAGCGGGATGATTTATGCATCTGGAGAAAGTGTGGAGTCGAACTGTAAAACATGGTGAATGAAACGTCTTACCCTGCGCTCTGACCCCCAACTTACTAAGATGGGATATGCGAAAAATGCCTTTCATTGGCTCTGTACACGTACCTTGCACAATGACAATGAATTGAATATACTTATACTTATACTTATACTTAAAACTTAAACAAACTCAAATGAACATGTGCATAGTTTTTCCTGCTCAGGAATTTGTCGTCTGTGTTTGTTCTCTCAGCACCTGCAGAGGAGGCCAGTGGGACTGTATAGGTGATCCCTGCCCAGGAGTGTGTGAAGTGTTTGGCAATGGACAATATAAGACCTTTGATTCCAGTTGGTATCGCTTTGATGGCCATTGTCAGTACACGCTGGTTGAGGTAAATTTTGCAGTCTAGATACTCATTTCTATTTATTAGGGATGAACTGATACCATTTTTTAAAACCGGTTATCAGTATCGATATTTTTTTCTGGTCCTCGCCGATACCTTTTCTGTTATTTTGGGATTACTTATACAGTTCTTGCCATTTTTTCTCGCTTTTTAAAGGTTTTAATTTCATCATATTACTTTTTTATAAGTTTTGTTTTTGTACCTTGATATTTTTTGCAGAACGAAGTTTTTTGTCTGCCATGCATGGATTGCATATTTATATATATTTCAATGTAATATAAATATTCTGACGCTGCTGCAGAATTGCAATTAAAGTTCTGTCAATGATGTCATCTGTCTCCACCTAACCCTATATCTGGTCTCCACCTAACCCTATTCTCTACATCCTCTTCACTCACACACACTAACTTCATGTCCTCGTTTATCGCTTCCATATACCTCCTCTTGGTCCTCTCTCTTTACCTTCTGCCTGGTAGCTTCATTTCTAACATCCTCCTACCGATATATTCACTATCCCTCCTCTGTACATGTCCAAACCACCTCAATCTGTGCTTCCCTGACTTTCTCCCCAAAACATCTAACATGAGCCGTCCTCCTGATGAACTCGTTCCTAATCCTGTCCAACCTCGTCACTCCCAAAGAAAACCTCAACATCTTCAGCTCTGCTACTTCCCTGATCTTCCAATTAGCAATCCAACGCCATAACCACTTCCTCCTAAACTCAGTATTGGACCCGATAATGGTACCAGTATCGGTATTGGTGCAGCCTTAATATTTTATGTAAGCAAAAGGGCTAATAAGGTTAATGTTCAGAAGATAATAAACAATCAAGAACATACTGTCTGTGTGTACAGGACGTCTCTGGGCTGTTCTCCATCAACGCAGAGAGTGTGCCATGTTGTGATGAAGCGCTGACTTGCTCGCGAGCCATTTCAGTAAAACTTAAGGTACCCGAATCTCTTTCAGTCTCTTGTCTTCTATAATTCGACTGTTACTAAAATACTCAAGAACTTAGATGTGTATTATTGTTGTTTTAGTGTGTCATGAATTGTTCTTTCTAAACTTGTGATATAGCTTGCAAAAATGTACTGAAGTTCTTTTTATTGATATTTTACGCTTCCTTCGTAAAATCGTTTACTACAGATGACTTTTTTATTGAATGATTTTTCTATATTTTGCTTAGAATGATTTGTTTATACCTTAAACAGGATGAAGTGACTTTGATCCTGTGTGATATGAATGTAACTCAGAAGCTTCACAATGGATGGCATCTCGGAGCTCAGTCACTGTACTCTGTCCACACGGTGGGCCTGTACATCATCGTCTCTGTACCTCAGCTAGGCCTCAATATAATTTGGGACAAACAAACCAAAATCAAAATTGAGCTTCAGGCCTACTGGAATGTAAGATGCTGTGTTTTTTTTTTAATTACTGCAAACAGATTTGTTTTCTTACTGAATGTATCTGAGATTAGATCCTATTTTGAAACTCTCCTTCATACACAAACATTTTTTTGTGTGTCTAGATTTTGCATTTTCATGCTTATGTTCTCTTTTCTATGCCCTGACAGGGTAAAGTGCGTGGCCTGTGTGGTGACTTTGATGGCAAGTTAATGAATGACCTGCTGACGAGCAGCTCAACTGTCGTGTTCAGTACACTGGAGTTTGGAAACAGCTGGAAGACAGCCGTGCCCCCGTGTTCGGATGTAACAGAGGAACTGTTTCCCTGTGAACGCCACTCATACTGTGCAGCTTGGGCACAGAGACGCTGCATGATTTTACATAGTGACACATTCAAAGCCTGTCACCTAAAGGTTCTTAATTAAAAAAACAGACTTTCATTTATCATTTTATCATTTAATATTTTATTATTTCAAGATATTTTTGAGTAATGTTCGAATTAAATATATCAAAAATGAACTTGTAACACTTTCAAGCAGAGTGAAGAAAACAAACAGCTTCTCATTACATCATGTCTCACCTTCCATTACTTGCAGGTTGATCCAACACCTTACTACCAGGCCTGTGTTCTGGAGTCATGTTCCTGTGATTTTGAGGGCAAGTTCCTGGGATTTTGCACAACTGTGGCCACATACGCTGATGCCTGTACAACCCAAAATGTCTGTATCAAATGGAGAACGCCTGACTTGTGCCGTAGGTGTACTTTCTTACTTCACTGTAACTTTCAAAATCTTTGTTTATTCGGAATCTCTAAATATTATAGATAAGAACACTTTAATTAATAATTATTTAGTCTAAATTCTAACCATCCAACCAACAGATCATTCTTAAAATTAATTATATGCACATAAAAAACCTTGAGGTGTTTAAACGCCATTGTGAAACAGGACACTTTGTCAATCAAGTTTGGGTTTCTCAAAGGTTCCTGATACTAATCACACAAAAGTTCCTGGTGAATGAAAATGTCCTCCCTCCGTATTTGATTACTGCTAAGATTAAAATGCATTGTGTGTACTTTGTCTTCCACAGCGGTCTATTGTGACTATTACAATGAAGAGGGTCAGTACAGCTGGCATTATGAAGCATGTCCTCGTCAGTTCAAGACTTGTGGGAAAAAGAACAAATTTTTGGGAAATCTTGAAGGTTTTTATTTCCCCGTTTGCATCTTTTAGTTTCTTGAAGGTTAAAATCCATGTGCTATCGAAAAGTCATGGAAATGTTATATAAATTGGGTTTATATATATATAGTAATGGTTAGCATTTATAAATAATAAAAATGTATATATTTGTATATGTTTTTCTAAGGTTGTTACCCGCAGTGCCCGACTGACATGCCATATTATGATGAGAACAGAAAAAAATGTACCAGTTTGGATCGGTGCACTTGTTACTTCAACAACACTGTGCTAGAACCGGGTACTAAAGTAACTACAACCAGTAAATGCTGGTAAGTTTTGGATTATAGATGCATTATTAGTATTTTGGGCCAGCATATCATAGTGAAAATGGGAAAGTGGTGGCTTAGTGGTTGAGGGGTCGGACTGATACCAGAAAGACCGGGGTTTGATTCCCTGCACCACCAAGCCACAACTGTGGGCCCCTGAGCAAGGCCCCTAACCCCCTAATTGCTTAGTTGTATAAATGTAAATATAAGTAATAATGTTTATTGTTCTTTCTTATAGTGACTGTATCGAGGGGCAAATGATTTGTGGTGAGTTTTATGCCACTTTAGGTATATTTGCAATATTAGGTTTTGTTTTCAGTGAACACATTAA
Source organism: Bagarius yarrelli (assembly GCA_005784505.1). Taxonomy (NCBI): domain Eukaryota; kingdom Metazoa; phylum Chordata; class Actinopteri; order Siluriformes; family Sisoridae; genus Bagarius; species Bagarius yarrelli. The sequence goes on along the minus strand of VCAZ01000001.1, from coordinate 1,424,184 downwards.
TAAATCCCTGTAAAATGGTTTAATTCCCACAGACCCGTGCTTTACAACTCCGGGTTCTACAACAACAGTACATCTAGACACATCTACAACTCCAATAACTACAAAACATACACCTACTACATCTTTAACACCAACAACACTGAACATACAAACAGGAAAAAAACCCACCACCCACACCGCAGGACATCAAGTGTCAAACTACACATCTACTACAGCAGGAACAACTATTACTAAAACAACTGAAGAACCTACAACCGTCAGCACAATATCTACAACTCCACTAACTACAACTACAACAGAGATACCAAAAACCACAACCAAAACATCAACCTTAGAACTTACAACTGAAGAACCTACATCTACGACTCCACTAACTACAACTACAACTACAACAGAGACACCAATTACCACAACCAAAACAGTAACTCCAGGATTTACATCTGAAGAACCTACATCTACAACCCAAGAAACTACAACAGAGACACCAATAATCACAACCAAAACAACAACCTCAGAATTTACAACTGAAGAACCTACATCTACGACTCCACTAACTACAACTACAACTACAACAGAGACACCAATTACCACAACCAAAACAGTAACTCCAGGATTTACATCTGAAGAACCTACATCTACAACCCAAGAAACTACAACAGAGACACCAATAATCACAACCAAAACAACAACCTCAGAATTTACAACTGAAGAACCTACATCTACGACTCCACTAACTACAACTACAACTACAACAGAGACACCAATTACCACAACCAAAACAGTAACTCCAGGATTTACATCTGAAGAACCTACATCTACAACCCAAGAAACTACAACAGAGACACCAATAATCACAACCAAAACAACAACCTCAGAATTTACAACTGAAGAACCTACATCTACGACTCCACTAACTACAACTACAACAGAGACACCAATTACCACAACCAAAACAGTAACTCCAGGATTTACATCTGAAGAACCTACATCTACAACCCAAGAAACTACAACAGAGACACCAATAACCACAACCAAAACAACAACCTCAGAATTTACAACTGAAGAACCTACATCTACGACTCCACTAACTACAACTACAACTACAACAGAGACACCAATTACCACAACCAAAACAGTAACTCCAGGATTTACATCTGAAGAACCTACATCTACAACCCAAGAAACTACAACAGAGACACCAATAATCACAACCAAAACAACAACCTCAGAATTTACAACTGAAGAACCTACATCTACAACTCCACTAACTACAACTACAGTAGGGACACCAATAACCACAACCAAAACATCAACCTTAGAATTTACATCTGAAGAACCTACATCTACAACCCAAGAAACTACAACAGAGACACCAATAACCACAACCAAAACATCAACCTTAGAATTTACAACTGAAGAACCTACATCTACAACTCCACTAACTACAACTACAATAGGGACACCTGTAACCACAACCAAAACATCAACCTCAGAATTTACAACTAAAGAACCTACATCGACAACTCCAATAACCACAACTAAAACAGTAACTCCAGAATTAACAACTGAAGAACCTACATCTACAACCCAAGCAACTACAACAGAGACACCAATAACCACAACTAAAACAGTAACTCCAGGATTTTCAACTGAAGAACCTACATCTACAACTCCACTGACTACAACTACAATAGGGACACCAAAAACCACAACAAAAACATCAACCTCAGAATTTACAACTGAAGAACCTACATCTACAACTCCACTAACTAAAACTACAACTACAATAGGGACACCAAAAACCACAACAAAAACATCAACCTCAGAATTTACAACTGAAGAACCTACATCTACAACTCCACTAACTAAAACTACAACAGAGACACCAATAACCACAGCCAAAAGAGCAACCACAACATTTACATCTAAAAAACCCACATCTACAATCCAAGCAACTACAACAAAGACATCAATAATCACAACTTCAACAATTACAACAGTGACAAAACAAAACAAAAATATCCCAGAAATTTCAGATGAAACAAGTCCATCACCTACAGCTTTAGAGACGCCTGTAACTACAACAACTACACCTAGCACTGATTGCAAAGATCCAAATAAGAACCAAACCTGGCCAGAAGGGTTTGAATGGACAGAGGACTGCTACACAAAAATTTGCAAAAATGGTGTCATTGAGTTGAGACCTTTGATATGTCAAACTCCCGTCATACCCGTGTGTCCCAGAGGAACTCAAAAGCTAATAAAAGACAAGCAAGGCTGTTGTGACACATGGCAGTGTGACTGTGAGTGCGATGTGTCGTTCTACTGTTTTAGAGAAGCTTAAACCAAATGTATTTAGTTTTACAAAAACATCTTAGGTTATTCGGATTTTATTTTGAAACGGAATTTACAATAGACTGTAAGAAATAATTATTCTCGTTATATAGGGATTTTATACAATAATACATAATACAATTCTATTTTTCTTATAGAATTATTCAAACCACATTTTCTTCTTATATTTTTCACACCTAGGTCAATGTGATGTCTTTGGAGACCCACATTACATGTCCTTTGCAGGACAGAACTTTGTGTTTCTGGAGAACTGTACATATATTCTGGTGAAGGAAACGATTCCAAGACACCGACTTAGCATTAGCGTTGATAATTATTACTGTGAGCCACTTGCTTCCTGTGCCAGGGGCATCATTGTACAGTACCAGAACAACACAGTCAAACTTCAAGTGGTTGACGTTCCCAATGACATGCCTATATTACAAGTAGGTCTACCTAAATGTTCTTTAGTTATGTGGTAACCCACACACTTGGTTCTGTTATTGTTTGTACATGTTAGAATATGGTACTCTATATTTGTGCAATGTTTGTGCTATGACGGTTTGCATCTCCTCTGTTATATTTTTAAGATTACTCTTAATCAAGTAACAATAAAGCCTCCATATCAAGCACATGGGCTTAGGTTTGAGAGCACAGATGCTGAAGTCTACCTTTACATTGATGAAATCCGCTCAAACATCTTCCTAAGTGTATGGAACACACTGCAGATCAATCTGGCAATGGAGCACTTCCTTCATAACACCCAGGGGCAGTGTGGTAAGTACAGGCAGTGGGACTTTCTTTGCATCTGATTAATACCCTTATTGTTCCAAATAATGTACCTACTGCAAAAGTATAACAATCAGAAATGTTGAAAAGTGAAAACCTCACATTGTATCAGTCCAGATTGTTTTTAATCATTACTCGTCAGTGTCAGGACATGTATTTCCAGGTACTATAGTAATATATTGTACTTTTTCATAATTATATATACGTATGTTAAATCAATTTTTTTTGTTCCAATTGAAATAAATTAAAATGCCATTAATTTATTCTGGGTCCCCAAAAAAACACAGAATTTATTTTGTTACACTTTTTAAATACGGAAAATAAACTTATAAATAACGAATATTGTATAAAAACAATACAATGGGATGTACTGGAATAAACTGGTTTTATTAAGTATAATGTACAGCATTTACCTTGGAGATCAGACGACTCCACTTGCTAACCCGCATGTCTGACTAGCTATCGAGTGAGATGCTGGACAGATGTTACGGCGTTTACTCTGGCAGTCGCTACACCAACTAGCGGTTGTGTGTCTCAAGCTGCCACGTAACCTGAATTTTAGCTCGCAACTCAAAGCAAAAAAAAAAAAAAAAAAAAAAACAAAACGTGAGAAAGACGACTCGTATCTCAAAAAACTCGTTAGTTGCGGCACTCGTAAGTCAATGTACTTATTTAAAAATTGTGAAATTCCTAAATTAGTATGGTGTAATACTGCTCACAATTATTTATGTATATCTTGTAGATGAATTGTTCAGTAAATTGGCTCGGAAATCTTGTTTAAATATATTGTTTATATATATATATATAAAATATATATATATCATGCAGTGGTAGCTCAATTATTAATGTTGCCTGGATCATAGGTTTAAATCCCAGCTCCACCATACTGCTACTGCTGGGCAGTGTAACAGAAATGTGAATTAAATGTATTATTAAAGGTTCTTCTCATTCTTAATTGCAGGTGTTTGTGGTGGCCCATCATGTACACGCAGGAATGGCATCGTTGAGACAGAGGACTGCTGTGATAAGACTGCATATGAATGGATAGAGGACGATCCAATGAAACCATACTGTCAACAAGCCCGCCGGCATGTCCCCTGTCATACAAACATAACAACTACAACTGTTCCTTCTGCAACACCAACAGCATCCTGCCAAGCTCCTCTCTGTGAGCTTCTCAGACATCAGTAAGCTTTCTTTTTATTTCTAAAACTCAAGGACAATGTAGAGATTAGCTGGATGTGGATAAGATTACAGACTATATACCAGACTAGGAACTGTTTATTGAGATCTGTGTATACAGTATTTATATACACTATCGCAATACATTAATAAAAGTTTATTTTAAAAATGATAAAAACAATAAAATATTTGCATGTTCTGGTTTCAAGGGAAATTAATGCAGTTTATTTAAAATCTTAGTATCAATGTAATCAAAGAATGTTTACTCGATAAAGCAATATAAAAATTTGATTATATATAAACATATAAAATAGTTTTAACAAACTTTTTTTTACAATAGTTATTAGTAATAAACACAGTACCTGTATTCAAAATAACATCATACTATTATTTTTTAACTGTGTGTTTAAGGTGTGTGTAGGAAATTTAACCAAATTAGGAAAATAAAGCAAAATGTTATTGAATACATTACCAGGGATAGAAAATATAGACAGAAAAAAGAAAGCATAAACAGAATATATAACATTAATTGCTTTACTAATCGGTGTGCCACCTAAAATTAAAACTAAAATTAAAACTAAAAACCTTTAAAACTTCAAACAAATTACACCAAAAAGAGAAAATGTCTAAATATTAGAAAAATATAGTATTTTCCCTTTTTTAATATTGCTTAGGATAAAACTAAAATTAATATGTGGTGGCTTAGTGGTTTAGGTGTTGGACTAGTACCAAAAAGACACCACTGTTGGGCCCCTGAGCAAGGCCCTTAACCCCCAATCGCTCAGTTGTATAAAAATGATAAATGTATTCGCTCTGGATAATGTCTGAATACTGAATACTAATATATGCTATACTAAATATAATTATTACAGGTTTTTCCAGAGAATTCGTACTGTAATATTTCTATATTTCCAGGTTTGTTAGTTTTATATACTGTGTTACGTGTCATTAATATAAATGCTGTTTAAATTTCAGAGCGTTCAGTAAATGCAGTGGGGAAATTGATGTGGAGAAACTAGTGAGTAACTGCAAGTTTGATTACTGTGTAGCCCAAAAAAACTCCAGCGTGTGCTCTCCACTGGAACGTCTAGCAGACCAATGCAAGAAGATGGGCGTCTGTGTAGCCTGGAGAAATCTCACTAATGGAATTTGTGGTAAAGTAGCTGCTTCACTTGTTGGGTTGGGACACAGAGGTTGCAGAGGTCCTAAAGGTGACACATATCTCTGTCAGAGTCAATCATCCATTAAACACCTTAAGTTTAGTAAACTTTGTGTGAACTCCACCTAGTTGCCTCCATGCCAACATACAAATGCCAATATTATTAATTAATCTAGATTAAAATGGGACAAATATAATTTGCACTGTTGCCTCACAGTAAGAAGATTCGATTCTCCTGCAGGGGTCTTTCCGTGTGTAGATTGTATGTTCTCCCTGTGGTTGTGTGTGTTTACTCCGGGTTCTCCGGTTTCCTCCCACAGTCCAAAAACATGTATGTTAGATTGATTGGTGATTCTAAATTGCCCATAGGAGTGAGTGTGTGTGTGTGTGTGTTTCTGGCCCTGTGATGGACTGGTGACCTGTCCAGGCTGTCCCCCTCCTGTCTTTCCCCCTTTCAGAGACGGCTGGGATAGACTCCAGCAGATCCCTGTGACCCCAAATTAGAGAATAAGCGGGTTTAGAAGATAAATGAATGATTTATAAAATTTGCATGTTATAGTTTAAAACGAGTACAAGCCTGTTCGGTCTGTTACATTAGAAATTTATTTCTTTATGTTGCCCATTTTTTTTATCCTGTATGTTTCAACATGATGTTTTCTTTCCCAGACGTTGCATGTCCTGATGGGATGATTTTTGACGAGTGCCGGAGCACCCCGACTGATTTCTGCCAGGGCGGGTGAGGGCAGTTTTAACAAACTTAAAATCTTGCCTGTGTTGTTTAATTTGCTGTAGATTGTATGTTTGAACTGTGTGTTGTGCGTTTTTATATAGTGTGCGTGTCCCGGGGACCACTTTGGATACGATAAGGTCTGGTTGTTTTTGCCCTGACAACCAACTACTTGCTGATACTTATAAGAAAATCTGTGTATCTTTATGTACCAGTGAGTGTTTACAATTTTTTTGTCATTTACAAACAATAGCAAAGCAAATATTAAGCAAATGTTAAATATTTATTAATTAAAATTAAACTATACAGTTTTGCCCAGACAGGGTGGGATCTATAATGCAGAGATGGCTTTTATTTAGAAAAGAGAGATAATCCAAAGAGTAGCCAGAGAAGCAGGCAGTAGGTCGTTAAACGGTAATCCAAAGAACAGCAAACAAATCCAAAAATGCTACGCAGAAAGACAGGGTCAGAAACGGGCATGAATCAAAACCACATGGTCAGAAACGGGCATGGATCAAAACCATGGGGTCAGAAACGGGCATGGATCAAAACCATGAGCAAAAATCTAACGCTTGATATGCCGCTAGAGCAAACAATACTTTGTGCCATGATTAGCAAACGGCTAGCTTATATATGCTGAGTGCAGGAAGTGACCCCGGAAGTACTAGAGAAGCACTAGTACAACAGTGATGGCGCCCTCTGGTGGTTGGGAGATCTTACACCTGTCAGATCTGAAAATTTTATATTCTATATTTATATTTTATATTCTCTGGTTATATATCTCCTCTCTACTAAAAGGTTTTTGTATTAACAAAATGTAGCCTTGTGCTTGGCTACCGTAAAGGTCTTGTCATTGTTATGTAAATGTTATTAAACTGCCATTTTTCTCTGTAATCTAAATGCACATTAATGCCTGGTTTGTTTGTTTTTTCAGATTGTAGAGGTCCACTAGGAGAACCCATGCCGGTGAGATATTAACTAGGGTGCAATGTTAAACAAAGGTTGCCCATAAACCAGTGAGACAGCATGAGAAACATTATAAAAATGTGTTTATTAAGACCACCAAGATCTTGGAGACACATTCTAAATGCAAACAGCAAAATTAAAACTAATAGGGATGTCAATAAAAAATAAGATTTACTGTATTTCCCATCAAGGATTTGATTGTACTTATTTGTAAATCTCTATCTCAGGTTGGGGCAATATGGGAGTCAAACTGCCACACGTGCACATGCAATAATCAGACTCTGACAGAAGAATGCAGGCCAAATCCTCCACTTCCTACCCCCACATGCAGTCCTGGTTCTGCTCTGACCTTCGACTGCTGCAAGAATCAGATATGCGGTAATTTAACGCTCTGGCCGTCCAGTATGTGTGCTATAATTATTAAACAAGTCATTTCAGTCATTTTCTCTTCATTAAAAAAAAAATCTTTTAATTGTTTATTTTATATCAAAATAGTGTGAACACATACGGTACCTGTGTACGCAGTTAGGAGCTCCGCATCTATTGGTTATTAGTTACATTAAATTGTGATTATACATCATTATACTATGAATATACAGGGTAATTTATGATCATATATTTTAATACTGAATTGTTTTACAATTAAATGATAACTGATGCAATGTGTCTAAAATATTATCACCACTTTGGTTGTTCACACTTTTGTTTATAGTATCTAACTCCAGTGTTCGGTACGGACCATAAAGTGTAAAACACTAACATCAGATTAAACCCGTGTTTTTCATTAAACATTGTCAGATTGTAATAATTAACATTACTTATCCTTTATTCTTACAGTCGAAAAAACATGTGAATACAATGGAACAACATATAAGGTTAGTTTCTCCTGGTTTTCAGTGTGTGTGTGAGAAAGTGGAGTGAAGTCTGTAAGATTATAGAAATATTTACACTGTATACTGACAGTCTACTGATCATTCAATGATTTTTTTACTATGAAGTGTTTCCCTGAATTGTAAATCTAAATTTAACACCTGGGTATGAAAAATTCTGATAATTTGTCTGTATTGTAACATTCATCATTTGTAAAAGTGCTAAATACTGAACACATTTGGATGGATGGATGGATGGATTGGTGGATGGATGGATGGAAGGATTGATGGATGGATGGATGGATGGATTGGTGGATGGATGGATGGAAGGATTGATGGATAAATAGATGGTTTTATTAATGTGGAAGTGGTTAAGGTGTTGGACTAAAACCAGAAAGACCAGGTTCGATTCTTAGCACCACCAAGACACCACTGCTGGGCCCCTGAGTAAGGCACTTAACCTCCAATTGCTCAGTTGTATAAAAGAGTTAAATGTAAGTCGCTCTAAATAAGGACGTCTGCTAAATGCTGTAAATGTAAATAAATAGATGGATGGATGGATGGATGGATGGATGGATGAATGAATAGATAAATGGGAGGGTGGATGGATAAATAGATGGCTTGATGAATGTGGAAGTGGTGGCTTAGTGATTCAGGTGTTGGACTGATACCAGAAAGACCAGGTTCTCAGCACCACCAAGACACCACTGTGGGCTGGATGGATGGATGGAGAAAAGAAAATAGTGACACCCATAAATAAAAAAAGACATCACAGAGCAATAGAAATATATTGGCATGGGATATGGTGTGTGTTTATACTGTAAATAAATGCAGTATACACACTTATATATTGTGCGAGTGCAAAATGTCTTATATTCCAATTAAAATGTAACAAATCACCATTTACTAAACTGATGTTTTTCCATTTTACACCCCAGGTGGGAGAAACATGGAAGGACCCCAGGAGCCCCTGTCTAACATATCACTGTACAGGTGAAGGCATCGAAATAGAGCGGAGTGTGTGTCCACAGCCGTCTGGTCCTGGGGTAAGCCCATCTGAACTATTACACACTTTGTCAGCATTTAGCACATTAAATATAGATTTTGTAATTCTCTCTGTTTTTTTCTGTGCATATTTAGGAACACGGTGTTTGGGATGAGCATCAGTGCTGCGATTCTTGTATGTGAAATGTTTTCCTTCATTTTTTCACAGTAGAACTTTTAAAAAGATACAGAAAACAGTGTTTAGGGTGGATAGATATCGATTTGCATGGTTTATTTTTTACAAAAAGGGGTGTGGCCAAAATGTTTTGGTCTAAGATACCGTTTTGCTTCGTTGAAATCTTCTAGGCAACACAACGTGTGGAGTCAGACTGTCCAAAATGACTGTTGAGAACTGCACTCAGGAGGTGATGCTGCCCATCTGTGAAGGCAACTGTGCCTCAGGCTTCCTGTAAGACTCCATATTTATTAAGCTTCATAACCATGAACCATAAAATTTAAAGCAAAGGGTTAGAAATAAGATCTTCCACACTAAAAACTCTAATAAGTTAAATCAACCTGGCTGACTGGGTGAACTTTTTCATTTCATAACTTGGATAATGGTTAAAAACATGTATATTTAAGTTCTTATATATAATAAAGTTCACATAAGACTGTGAACAAAATAGACTTGGTCGAGACGTAAAGCTCCGCCTTTTGTAACAATCCACCAATCGGTGCGTTAGCGTGAGAATTTAATGACTCATCATTTTGACACCTAAAATCTTGAGGTGATGTATTTGCAAACTGTCCTTATAACAAAAATTAATAACACATTTTTACCCCTATTTTGGTAAAATATTTTAATATCGACATCCTATAGAACGAAATCTAGAGGAATTCAGAACTCTCTATTAGTATTACTATTTGCCAGAATTTGAAAGCCGGAGATATCTAAAATTCTCCCTGGTTTTCAATGTGTGTGAGAAAGTGGAAAAATGGCTACTGGACAATCTACTGATGAATTAATGATTTTTTTTACTATGAAGTGTTTCCCTGAATTGTAAATCTAAATTTAACACCTGGGTATAAAAAAATTCTGATAATTTGTCTGTATTTTATTCCATAACATTCATCATTTATAAAAGTTCTAAATACTGATCACATTTGGATGGATGGATGGATGGATGGATGGATGGATGGATGGATGGATGGATGGATGGATGGATGAATTAATAGATGGTTGGATGGATAAATAGATGGATGGACGGATAGATAGATGGATGGATGGACGGATGGATGATGAATGGATAGATGGATAATGATGGATGGATGAATGGATGGATGGATGGATGGATGGATGGATGGATGGATGATGATGATAGATGGATGGATGATGATGATATGATGGATGGATAGATGGATAAATGATGGATGATGACATAATGATGAATTAATAGATGAATGAATAGATTAATGGATAGATGGATGGATGGATGGATGAATAGATAGATGGACAGATGAATAAATAGATGAATGAATAGATTAATGGATAGATGAATGGATGGAAGAATAGATGGATGGATGGATGGATGGATGAATTAATAGATGGATGGATGGATAAATAGATGGACAGATGAATTAATAGATGGATGAATAGATTAATGGATAGATGGATGAATAGATAGATGGACAGATGAATAAATAGATGAATGAATAGATTAATGGATAGATGGATGAATGGATGGATGGATAGATGGATGGATGGATGGATGGATAAATAGATGGATGGATGAATAAATAGATGGATGGATAAATAGATGGGCAGATGAATTAATAGATGGATGAATAGATTAATGGATGGATGGATGGATGAATAGAAAGATGGACAGATGAATAAATAGATGAATGAATAGATTAATGGATAGATGAATGGATGGAAGAATAGATGGATGGATTGATGGATGGATGGATGGATGGATGGATGGATGGATGGATGGATGCAGAAAGGAAAACAGTGATAACCATAAATAAACAGGACAGCTGTTGTATGTTTATGATTGTGTCATGTTTGCATGTGCTGTTGTTTTGTAGGTGGATGAGGGCTGGGAAAGATCTACAGTTGGAGCATAATCAGTTTAGCTGTCGGGAGAAAGACTATGAATTCAGACAGATTTCTCTGGTGTGCAGTGGAGCTACAGCTACACAATACACTTACAAACACATCAGAAGCTGTGAGTGTCAGCGTGAAGTCTGAAACCATGGAAGATTCACAGTGTCACTGTAACGCCCAGAAAACTGGGTTGGAAGTTTTACGCTTCTACACTCCATACATATAATCTTAATTGTCACATGAAGATTTAACTAGATTCCAAGTCTTTTTTTTTTTTTTTGTAAATTCTGCTATTTTCTGTTTTCAGTAACAAAAGATAATATAAAATGTTTTTGTTTTCATCACATGTTCCAGGCCATGTAATAAATATTAAAATCTACAATCTCAGACTTAAATGCTAATCGCTAAAGAAGACGTTGCTGCTTTAATTAAAAAAAAACCCAAAAACTTCTTGAATGCACTTTAAATTAATGACTGTAAATGTTATGCTATGAATTTGGATCAGTGAATAAAGATATACAATGTTGTGTTTAACATATTTATTTCCGGGTTTTTCTTCTTACAAAAATGACATCCTGGATGTTTTTTTCTAATATGTTGTATTACACAACACCCATTACAAAATAGGAAGGCATGACCCAATGGGATTGCGAAGGGTTTTGTATAACTAGAACTTTGGACCTGCACTGTTATTACGGAAGCATATTGCGATATGCAAAGAGACACTATTGTCCTGCATGAGAGACTGAGTTCTTCTCCCAGTAAACGCAATCAGAAATCATCAACCATTCATTGTTTGTATGTGTGCATGCTTATTTTTTGGTGGGTGGTGTGGGACGGGGTGTGTGTGTGGAACTTGTGCATTGGCTCACTGGGAAGTTGATTGGTGCAAAGTCCTATTCAGATAGCCACAAATACCCTAAACGCTTTTCTTTTACTTTGTCCATTCAGAAGCCCCTGATCATTGCAGGTAACCTACCACTTACTTTACTTTCCATTACAAATATTTAAATCATATTACTTTTTTATACTTTAAACCTTTAGAATGAAAAAGTTGAGTATATTAGGATTATCGAGTATTTTAGTTCTTTTATTTAATTTATTAAAGATATTTAACGGGTTGGTAAAACTATAGCATTCTGTATGCATCACTGTGACAAGTCTCAAATTTACATTTATTCCTAATATGTAAATTTATTCATAATATTTTTGTTAATAAATATGCATTGAGAAATGGTGAACAACTAACCAGGTTTGACCAACATTTTTTTTCTAATTAAAAAAAAAAAATCTCTCTTTTAAGAGATTCTTGGAGTTTTTTTTATGTAGAAAATAGATTTTATTTGGTAAATCTTACTTTTCACTCTTAAACATATGAATCTTCTAACTAAAAGTTAAATGAAATAAATCCTTTATTTCATTATTTATTATAAAAAACATTCCTTGAATTTATATCCTTAAGCAAAGAAACTTGTACTGATGGATTTGTTCATGTGGATCAAACCTCCAAACCTCCAAACCTCCAAACCTTCAGCTTTAGACTGTAGGTCTGAACATTGAGCTCATTGTCTTTATCTTAAAATCCAGCAAAGTATTTACCAATAGAAAAAAAAGGTAAAGCAAATTATTCTCAAATTCTTTGATATTTAAAAACACCCTTCCTCTTCCAGGAAATGGGTGGTGCTCTCTGTAAACCTTCTGAACAAGGGTCTCCAGGGGTCCTTCCTCGCAGCTCATGTTTTTAAGGGTTTCAGTAATGTTCAAAGATAAAAACCAAAACAAAACAATAATGTTAGCTAGTAATGGGAGGTGTTTTTATTACACTCACTTTACTTACAGGCTAACATGAGTGTGGAGAAGAAACAAGCCCGGCAGACATGCTGCTCCAAACTAAAGGTCAGTGAGTGTCTCTCTTAAAAACAGCCCATTAGACAAAAGCGTTTTGGTTTTTTTGCAAGACATTGAAATGCATTTGATTCTGGAATTAATCAGACATTATTATCAAATGTCCATATAATTACTGTTTTTCATTTAAAACAGGATCTAATTAACATAAGAACATAAACTGTAGGATAAATGTTTACGGGTATAGTGTTAAAGTTGCCTCTCTCTCTCTCTCTCTCTCACACACACACACACACACACACACACACACACACACACACACACAGATAATTATAACAGTGCTTTTATAATATCTCAAATTATTTAAAATCATTGCAACAATATAAACATATTTATATATATTTTTTATTATAGCTGCGTTGCTACGTAATAGTTTGACCTTTTAACCAAATTTATCGAACCAAATAAATTCATTTTGTTTGTAAGATATGCTACTCAAATATGCTACTCAAATATGCTACTCGTTTGTCCAGATCGTTTGTCCAGATCTCATTTTTTTTTGTCTGTATTACGACATATCATTAAAAGTGTCTTTCTTTTCATCCTAATGTTTGTGTATCTTAGCTGTTCCTGGCCTCCCTGTCCTTTGTCTACTTCGCCAAAGCATTTCAGGGCAGTTACATGAAAAGCTCCATTACACAGATCGAGAGACGCTTTGACATTCCCAGCTCACAAATAGGATTTATCGACGGAAGTTTCGAAATTGGTAAGAAATAAGCTGTACATCTGACTTATACAGACACTCATCTTCTTAGCTAACAGTGGATATACGCAGTTATTACCTGCTATCCTCCCCCTGTGCAGGTAACCTGATGGTGATTGCATTTGTGAGTTATTTCGGGGCAAAACTTCACAGACCCAGACTGATTGGAGTGGGATGTCTGATCATGGCTATTAGCTCCTTCATCACTGCCTCACCTCACTTCTTCCAGGGACTGTAAGTTAAAATATATCTTTAACCACGAGATTAAATAACAAGGAATCAAAGTGCTAAAAAGTGATATAAAGTTCAAGCAGACAACAGAGAGGTCACACCAGAGAGTAAGCTGGTTAAATAACAGACAGATGATTAGATACCAGCCAGATAAAAACACCACCGAAAATATATCAAAAAGAACCTTAATTAAAAAAAAAAAAGAAACAGTATGATTGCAAACTGATGCATTCTAATAATAAATGAAAGACTCAATGGACACAGATGCTTGACGTACGTCATGTGGACATGGGGGTCACTAAGAGGGGAAAGTAAGGACGGTTCTAAGGGTCTATGCACTTTGTGTGGCCTAAAAGATCTGTTTTATTCGCAGTAATCTAATAGTATGTTTTGTGTGGAATGTGTGTGGTAGTGGGCCCAACCTCATGTTCTTTCATACAGCCCAAAATTGCCTGCATGTAGGCTCAGGGTCCAGGTAGCTGAAGGCTGGAACTCCAAGAGTGACAGATGCACCCATCACAAGAAGCAGTTTTTGTGGTTATTAAACTTGCACTTGCACACTGATCCAGATATTAAACCAAAATCATTCTAGTTCTTACCCACAGCTCAGGATCAAAGGTGGGAGAAGAAATATAAATTACCCATAGAACAGAATTCTTGTTTTAATGCCACGAAAACCAATAGAACCTCTTGAAATTACTGTCTTTTCTTTTTAAGGGCTGCTTTTCAGCATCTACTAGTTTTTCCAGAACTGTGTAACAATTCCTCATGCTTGTTAGGAGAACGCTTCCATACAAAGCGGTTTAAAGTTCATGGAACAACACTGTTTACTTTGTGAGATAAACACGGCAAATGTTTATAGAGTTTACTGAATTGCAAAAACAAAAAATGCCCATAGTGTTGAATAATCAAATCACGGCTTGGACTTTCCTGAACTTTTCTGAACTTAAGACCGCAGGAGAATGTGTAGAGAACAGAGGAACATACAAAACACAGGAAGATAGAACATCCTAAATTATTACACCAAAACTGGAGAACATGCTAAGAAAATAGCATAAAACACAGCGTTCACATGAATGATGGCTAACATTTTATGTGTAGATAATATTATCATCGGTTCAGTGTCCGACACATGGACGTAATCATTTTCATTTAATTTTTTTTAATTTTTTTTTTTATTAAAATCAATTGTTGCTTTATTCAGAAAGGTGCATCCGCTATATTTTATCTTTGGACAGGTACAAGTATGAGACGTCAATCACACATTCTGAAAACAATAACACTCAGCCTATTCTGCCATGTCTTCCAACTGGGAGCCATTCACAAGAGAACGAACCTATCACAGCTGAGAACCAAACAGGTTAGTGACATCCACCCTATCCAATCAGAAGGTATCAGGTAATGAAACAATCACACACACAACAGAGAATAAAAGTTGTGTCATGAGGTCTTCTAAACTGTGTCTCCTGACCTGTGTTAGCTTTTTTTCTCCAAGAAATGCGAAATACTGTCGACGTTGTTAAAGTAGAGTGACTATATTTATTTACATATAATAAAACATGTACATCATAATATAATTAGAATTGATTGATATTAGCAGCCATTAGGCGGTGTTTTTAGTTGTCTGAATGTGATTTTTGCAGAGTGTGAGAAAAAAACTGGATCCTCTTTGTGGGTTCTTGTATTTCTGGGGAACATGCTGAGGGGGATAGGGGAAACTCCGGTGATGCCTCTTGGACTGTCTTACATGGATGACTTTGCCAAAGAAGAAAACACAGCTTTCTATATCGGTATAAAGAAGTTGAACCTCATCCTCACCCACCAAAGATATTTAATAATACAATAAATCCTATAATAAAGTAGTTAATTAGTAATAATACTATTAGCCTATATTGTTAAAGGTTCAGTAATAAACTCGTCTAATTTACTTTATGCAAATGATCATCCTACAATGAAAAAATGGGTTTTCTTTAATGTCCAATGCCACCGTGTGTCTTTCTGAACTCAGCATGTATACACACTTTTGGTATCCTGGGTCCTATGGTCGGCTTTCTGCTGGGTTCATTCTGTGCCAAAATCTATGTGGATATTGGAGCTGTGGACTTAGGTAACGTACATTCCTTCCCTCCTTTTTATCTATCTATCTATCTATCTATCTATCTATCTATCTATCTATCTATCTATCCAGTTATCCATTCATCCATCTATTCATTTATTCATCCATCCATTCTTCCATCCTTCCTTCTTTCCTTACATCTATCACTCCTTCCTTATTTTCTTACATCCATCCATCTTTTCTTCATTCCTTACACCCATCTATCCATTCTTTCTTCCTTTATTCCATCCATCCTTTCATCCACCCTTCCTTCTTTCCTTCCAGCCATCCATCCTTTCTTTGTTCCATACAATTATCCATCCTACTATCCATCATTTCTTTCTTTCTTTCTTTCTTTCTTTCTTTCTTTCTTTCTTTCTTTCTTTCTTTCTTTCTTCCTTCCATCGATTCATCCATCCATCTATCCATTTTTACATCAACCCTTCATTCCATCTTTCTTTCTTTTCTTACAACCTTCTATCCATCCTCTCTTCTTTTCTTAAATCCATCCATCTCTCCTTCCATTCATCTATCATGATTCATTTATAAGTACACGTAATCTGTAAGTTAGAAGTGCACATGATCTGTTATTCTGTATTTTTTCTGTCAGTTAATGGATCTGTTCTTTCCACAGACAGCATCTCAATTAACCATAAAGACACACGCTGGGTTGGAGCCTGGTGGCTTGGTTTTCTAGCCACTGGTGCTGTAATGTTACTGGCTGGAATCCCATTCTGGTTTCTTCCCAGGTCGTTGCCTAAGCAAGTAGAGGAAAATGCCAATAAAAGCCAAGATGCCAATCACAGCGAGCAAGATTCCTTTATTCCTGTAGAGAACGAAGACAACAAATGCACCCAACTATCTGAAAAAGCTGACAGCGTCAGCATGGCTGCCCTGGCTAAAGGTTTCTTTAATACTATTATTTAGTTTATTTAAATTTGTTAAATTTGTTCCTAAAGATTATTTTAACTGCCTACATGGGACAATTCTAAAAGAATTGTTACTGCTTATTTTACATAGAACGGCTTTAAAATGGCTATTAGTGCCGAGGGGTGGGGTTTAAAGTGATGCGGTGCTGCAGTGGGGGATTTTTAACAGCATCCTAATATTAAACAGCCCAAACTACATTCACTAACAGATAAACGAGTTACTGTTAGTGTTCTTATGTCACCCACATCGGATTCACCTTTGAGATATATTTATTTCCTAAATTTACAAACCCCATTTGACAACACGAAGGTGGAAGGTGGAAAAAATTAAAAACATGTTGAAAAATAAAACTTGATTCAAATCAGTATAAATTGTTGGACTGCTAATTGGAAGATCAGGGTTTGATTCCCAGCACCACCAAGATACCACTGTTGGGCCCCTGAGCAAGGCCCTTAACCCCAAGTTCTCAATTGCATTAAAAAAAAAAAAAGTGTAAGTCTGCCAAATGCCATGAAGGTAAATGTATTAGGATGTGCTGTTGTGTGTAGAGTATTGAATGTCTAATAATTCTTCTTGCATGTGTATTTCGGTTAATACTACAGATTTCCTGCCTTCTTTGAGGAGGCTTTTCAGTAACTCCATTTACATACTTATCATCTTGACCAGTTTGGCCCAGGTTAACAGCTTAATTGGAATGATCACATTTAAGCCAAAATATATGGAGCAGATTTATGGCCAGTCTCCATCCAAGGTCATCTTACTGATAGGTAAGTGTTTCCTTTGCATTTGTCATGTCCCAACAGCCGTAAAGTAGAAGCAGAAGAGACAGAAGAAGTTGTGTCAAGGCTAATGGTTAATAAACTACCAGGTAAACTAATTCCAAACCTAAGGCAGGATCTAGGTCAAACCAGCTCAGGCAATACACAAACAGAACAGAACAGAAGGTCTTCAGATGAGTTCAGACGAGTGCACAAGCCGAGTGTTTACTCTGCAAAAGTAGTGTGTGTACACGCTTGATAAATTACCAGTTTAGATTATAATTATTTGTAAAAATCCCAATTTTGTTCTTGTTCTCATCAGGCATTATGAATATCCCTGCGGTGGCCTTGGGAATTATCTTAGGAGGCTTTGTGATGAAAAAGTTTCAACTGAGCATAATTGGTGCAGCCAGGATTTCGATTTCTGCCGGTTTTCTCTCTTTTATTTTCATGCTGAGCCAGTACTTCCTCTACTGCGAAAATGCACAGGTGGCAGGACTTACCGTGTCATATGAGGGGTACATATAGTTTACAAGGTTTTTCTTATGATGTAATAAAATTTACAGCTACTCTGTGATTTTTTTTCCTGCTCAAGAAAAAAAAAAAACAATCATTATAAAAACTCTGTTTTTTCCCTTTTTTTTTTTTTTTTTTTTTTTTTTAGTTTTTCCAACATTTCCTCCCACCAGCAGAGTTTGGTGTCCCAGTGTAACTCAAAGTGCTCCTGCTCTCTAAAACACTGGGATCCAGTATGTGCCAACAATGGTCTCACATACTCCACACCTTGCCTTGCAGGCTGCCAGAGCGCCACTGGATTTGGCAAGGAGATGGTAATTTTTTTTCTCCTTTAATTATTCACTTGCATCACATGACTATCATATCAGGATAGTAAGTAGTCCACAGTAGCTCACTCTGGCTGTTCAGCAGAACATCTCTACTGACTCCAAGTAGGAAAAAGACAACTACAGTAACAGTAATGTGTTGCAGTGGATGCATCAGAATAAAGTCTCGATGCAATACGATTGGGTCCGATGGGTCCGGGGTGGAGTTGGGGTCTGGATCACTGGCAGCTCAGTTGTGGCACACGTAGCTCGACAGTGAGAGAGAGAGAGAGAGAGAGAGAGAGAGAGAGAGGGTAAGGAAGAAAGACAAAAGTAACCTTGTAATCACAGTGTATGGAGTGGTTGTGTATTGTGTTTACATGTCAAGAGCAAAGGTCTTTACTCCTGTTTACATGCAACGTCCATTATTTGTTATATTCGCTACGAATTGTGGCGTTGATGTACGTCACGAGCACATGCACACTTTGGTAATAACGACAATAATACCGTTAAGGTGTTTATAAGCCTGTATATTTTGAATAAATTAGGCATACGCCACCTGTGTTAATAAGATTATGCTTGCTGCGATTATGAGCTTAAGCGCATTTAGATGAGGTAAAGTTTGATCACAATATAGCCAAAATCTCATTATAATTGAATTAAGGGGGGGGGGGGGGGGGGGGGGGGGGGGGGGGGGAGAGGGGGTGTAAGGGGGGGGTGTAAAAACACTGAGTGAACCCCCCCTCCTCCAGATTTTTAACAATGCCCCAATTTTCCTTTTTTTTGCAATTATTATTATTGTTTTTTTTTAATTAAAAGGTTATTGGGGTCTGGGGAAAAACCTGAGCGACACACAAATAGTGAAATCATTTAGTGGAAGAAAGAAAAACTAATTATTTAGACATGTGAGATTTATTAGCATTATTAAAGTAGCCAATGAAATGCAAGCTTAAGTATTCTACATTTACATGTGCACAAAATAATCTGATAATTAGCTGTTTGACTGCTAATTCCGTAACCTCTAACCAAGGGGCGGGCAATCTCGGTCCTGGAAGGTCGGGGTGTCGGGGTGGTTCAGGTATGTTTGATTAGGATTGGGGCTAAACTCTGCAGGACACCCCGACCCTCCAGGACCGAGATTTCCCAGCCCTGCTCTAGCCATTTACATTTATAATTATTATAAGCGATTAACATTTAAGCATATTTAAGGAAATGGGTGTATAATGTAAATTTCCCCTTGCTGTCCAGATGTGATAGGACACTGCAGAGACGTAACACCATATTTCATCTGTCTCTTTGAGTCTTGAATAGGCGTCTGTAGCTAAAATTGTCCTTTTTTTTAAGGTCTTTCACAACTGCTCATGTGTTGCTGAAGCACCGCTACACAGTATGAACTTGTCTGCAGTGTTGGGACAGTGTCCCCGCAAAGACAACTGCGACTACACGTTTAAGATTTACATGGTGGTGACTGTAATCGGGGCCTTTCTCTCAGCCAGTGGAGCCACTCCTGCATATTTTGTTTTGCTCAGGTATGTCATTACGGAAACTTTGCTATGTTTGCAATCAAACTTATCAGAATTTGATGAAACTAATCCTCATCTTTGTCCTTTAGATCGATTAAACCAGACTTAAAGTCATTGGCTCTCGGAATGCAGACGTTAATAGTCAGGACTCTGGGTAAGAGGATAAGCATTTCACTTCCTCTCAGCATTTGATGGAAATGCTGTGTTTGATCTAATCATGGATATCAGTGCTTGATTTAATCATAGGTTCTTTTTAGGTGGAATTCCTCCTCCAATATATTTTGGAGCTTTGATTGACAGGACATGTCTGAAATGGGGGACAAAGCAATGTGGTGGCCGCGGTGCATGTCGACTCTACAACGCTAATGCATTTAGGTGACTACATGCATATTTAATTAGTATATATTACTAAAATCTATTATTGATGACCATCTACAGCAGTGACTCTTAGCCGATTTTGGACCAATGCCCCTTATAATAATAATAATAATAATAATAATAATAATAATCTCTTTGTTTCTTAGTGCCTTTAAGAGTCACAGGGTTACCATACAAGAATATGTAAGACATGATAATTTAAAACAATTACAAAAACAACAGTCATAAACAACATAGTTAATCTCACGAGTTGTAAAATGAGGTTAGGATGCAGGTGCAGTTTATTAAAAAAGTGCAAAAATGACAAAGACCAACAAATTAAAGAATGTAAAACTAATCTAACAGAACCTGACATATCCAAACATAACATAACCACTAACCGTGATAAGCGACAAAGCAAGCCCCAGACAAACTGCAACACGGGGGTATAAATACACAAACTAATGGGAAAATCATTCAGTCAACTAAACAAGAAACACAACGAGGGAAACATAAACCAATGACAAAACGGGGAGACTCACATGACAAGACAACATAAACAAACATGAGAACATGGTCTACAATATCGACCAAGAAAGTTATGCTGTTGCCCTCTGGTGGCCAGGCAAACTTGAGTATCCATCCATCCATCCATTTTCTATACCCTCTTATTCCCTAATTCGGGGTCACAGGGATCTGCTGGAGTCTATCCCAGCTGTCGAAAGGCAGGAGATGAACACCCTGGACAGGTCGCCAGTCCATCACAGGGCTACACACACTCACTCCTATGGCACAAATTAACCTAATATACATGGGCTTTCTTGCTGTGAGGCAACCGTGCTAACCATTAAGCCACCGTTCTGCCCTAAAACTTCAGTAGTTTATCCATTACATGAATTTTTATTTGTCCTCCAGAGTGACCTTCTTGGGTCTCATCTATGGCCTGTCTGCCCTGAGTTTTCTGCTCTGGACACTACTGTACAAGAAAATATCATACCGCCAACGAAAGCTGGCACTGCAAAACCAGGACAAAGCCGCAGAGCAAGAAGCCAACAACATGGCCAAGGACACCGGAAACGCCCCCTCAGCTATTGTAAAGTGCAAGGAAGAGCTGGATAAAGAGACCAGTATCTGAATGCTTATGCAGCAAAGATATCAGATATGTTCTACAAGCTCTGATTACACCAGAAGTGTCCAAACTCGGTCCTGGGGGGTTGGGGTGTCCTGCAGAGTTTAGCTTCAACTTGTGTCAACACACCAACCTGTAAGTTTCGAGTAAATCTAACAAGATCTTGATTAGTTGGTTCAGTTGTGTTTGATTAGGGTTGGAGCTAAACTCTGCAGGACACCCCGACCCTCCAGGACCGAGATTGGATACCCCTGTATTACATGATGAAAAGCTTGTACAGTGTACAGTTTATAATGTGAGCTTCTTTGTGCAGGGAATGTGTGTGTGTGTGTGTGTGTGTGTGTGTACGGGTTTATACATCCTGGTGGGTGCCTAAACCAGAATACACACAAACTCATGGGGACCCATGTCACCTTTGGAGAGTCTCCACAAGGATAGCTAAACAGACGTGTGTGTGTGTGTGTGTGTGTGTGTGTGTGTTCTTCAGATAGTTTGATTTTGTATTTTTTCACATTTTTTCCAACTTTAAACGTTTGCGTTACCTAATTAGTGAAACAATTTGTATTATAAAATGTTAAATATTCAGAAAAACCTTTCAACTTTATGTAACTTGTTTTATGGAGTTGAAGATTAGAATGTAGGAAAAAGTGGTCACAGTTTTGTGGATTTTTAAGCTTTGGGTGCTTTCAGATGCTAATAAACTGTCTGTTTTTAGATTAATAGAGTTTTCATAAATCACTATTTCACTCTTTATCCTGCTAATCTTGAGTCCAGCATTTTTATGCGGTGCCTCCACAACTGCAGTTAAATACCTTACCAGTAGAGGGCAGCACTGCTGTATCTCATGAACAGTGTCCTTTCTAAGCATGAGATTCTGACGTTATGATAACCTTAAGCAACCTCTAAAACGTGTTATTTTAAATGCCCGGGTAAAACAATGTATTATGTAATATGCATAATAATGTCAGGTTAAATGATTAAAAATAAATAATTGCAAAAATAAAATATATACCGTCACCCAAGAGAACCTAAACCCGCAGCTTATCTATAATTATAACACAAATATATTCATTCATTCATCTTTTATACCTGCGTATTCCCTAATCCGGGGTCACAGGGATCTGATGGAGTCTATCCCAGCCGTCTCTGAAAGGGGGAAAGGCAAATCTTGATTGGGTGGGCAAGACAGACGTTTGGATGGGCTCAGCCCACCCCAGCCTATGCCTAGAGAAGGCCTTAACTGGAGTGGGTTTCTTAGCAATAACTGTGTTACCTTTTTTTTAGTTGGTTTAATATAAGAGCTCCTCACTGACCATTTCATTATTATAATTTACACCAGAAGTCACTAAACTCGGTCCTGGAGGGTCGGGGTGTCCTGCAGAGTTTGGCTCCAAACCTAATCAAACACACCTGAACCAACTAATCAAGGTTTTTCTAGGTGTACTTGCAACTTAGATGCAGGTGTGTTAAGTAAGGTTAGAGCCAAACTCTTTAGGACACCGACCCTCCAGGACACAGTTTGGTGACCCCTGATCTACACTGTACACAGGATGGACTCTCGTTACGGCATAATTCTGACCAGTCACTACTTAAAGTGTTTAAACAACAAAAAAAAATTTACATAAGTATTTTTTGAGTCGACATAAAGTCCATATGGACTTCTCTTTATGTCTTTTCTTCTCCTTTCGACTGTTTCCTTTTAGGGGTCACCACAGCGAATCATCTGTCTCCATCTAACCTTATTCTCTACATCCTCTTCACTCACACACACTAACTTCATGTCCTCGTTTATCGCATCCATATACCTCCTCTCTGGTCTTCCTCTTTACCTTCTGCCTGGTAGCTTCATTTCTAACATCCTCCTACCAATATATTCACTATCCCTCCTCTGGACATGTCCAAACCACCTCAATCTGTGCTTCCCTGACTTTCTCCCCAAAACATCTAACATGAGCCGTCCCCCCTGATGAACTCGTTCCTAATCCTGTCCAACCTCGTCTCTCCTAAAGAAAACCTCAACATCTTCAGCTCTGCCAGGACTTCTTTTTATATGTTGACTTTATATAATAGAACAGATGCCAACAATTCAAACTGGCGACCAAAACAGTGTTAATCGTTAGAATAATGCAAATTAATAAACTGTGGACTATTTAATATCCTCAACTTTAGATTTTCAAGGTGTATCAAGAAAATGCTATCAGATGTTTTTTCTCACCTCTGGAAAGATTTTCTGTTTACAGATTTGATGTCATTTTCGTATCTCCTCATCTGACTGAAGCACACTTTAGTCACAGCTCAATTATTTTCCACCGACTCTTCGGTTGCCCCCAAGTTAAATTATTTTTCTAATTTATGAAATGATCTGGTGTCAATAGCTGCTTGTGTTATGAGCAATTCAGTGTGTGGGAGTCTGAGCTGTATAATCTATGCTTGTGTGTGGTGGTGTAAACATGAACTTGTTGTGAATAAATAGCTGGAGTAATAAAGAGTATAGAATCACTGTGACGTACTGTAAGTTCCATTTATCTCAGTTTCAGGAAGTTCACGTATCAGTGTACATACCGTGGGCTTCCTCCGCTCCGTTGGCTGGGTAAGAAGTGATGTTTTCATTAAGAATTTCATGCTTGTAATCTGAGGGACAAACAGCGTGAGTGTTCCAACCTCCCCCAGTTCACACCGTCATACGCTCTTATCGGAGATGTCAGTGAATACATTATTCGAATGAAAAAGATAAAGGATATAAATACAAATCTGAAAAAGAAGATGAATTCTACACAGACTAGACATTATGTCAAATGCAAGAAAAATAATGTCATAATTAGTTTAATACATGATAAAACAATTTAAAAACCCCACAAAAGACAAATATGTTCAATTATAAAGACTCTTTAACTCACATTATTTACTGTATATGTGAAAAGTATATTATAATATTATATAAAACTAATACTAAACTAATAATACTATTTTTAAATGCGTGAAATTAGCGTATAGATAGATTTTCATTTACTGTATTTAGCAGACACCCTCATCCAGAGTGACTTACATTTATCTCTTTTTTTTTTTTTTTACAACTGAGCAATTGGTGGTTGGGGGCCTTGCTCAAGGGCCTAGCGGTGGTGGCTTGGTGGTGCCAGGAATTGAACCCCGACCCTTCAATTAACCACTGTGCCACCTCTTTCCCCAATTATTATGTTATTACATTTACAGCTGTGCCTTGACAAGTTTAATTTATTCCGTGACGAAGCTCGTGACTTAAATCACTCGTATGTCAAATCAGTTTTTCCCATTGGAATGAACTGAAATGCCATTAATTTGTTTCGGGTCCCTAAAAAACACCGCAAATTTTTTTCTTACATGTTTTTAAATAAGAAAAATAAACTTATAAATAATGAATATTGTATAAAAACAATCCAACAGGATGTACTGGAATAAACTGGTTTTATTAAGTATAATGTACAGCGTTTACCTTGGAGATCAGACGACTCCACTTGCGACTCCACTTGCCTGCTATCGAGTGACACACGGGACGCTGGACGAATGTCACGGCGTTCAGTGTGGCGTTCGCTACGCCAGCTAGCGGTTGAGTGTTTGAAGCTGACTCGTAACCCGATCTTTTGATTATTGGGTTCAAAACCTTGACCATGGAACTACCACTTCTTTAATTAGATTAGATAGAACATTTAAAAAAATTAAAAATTAAAATTATAAAATTAATTTCAGTAACATTTATCATTTACAGTCTCACTACATTTGATAAGATTTTATAAAATTATACCAAAGATGCATAAATAGTGTTCTTTAAATTTATTTACCTTTTATTACACTCGTTTCTTAGTTCTAAAAAGAAATTAAAGTTTTAATCCATTAAACCTGACATTTTATAAAGTTATTCTTAAATATAATTATTTTCCAATATTAACTTGTAGAATGTTCAAAGAATTGTGACGTAAATTGCACTGTGTCCTACGCTGCAGCTGCACCCAGGAGTCCTGCAGGAACATAGTGAGCCAATTTAATATATTACTTTATACAAAAAACAGTACACCGAGTTTCACAACTAATTAAGTGCATCTGAACTTCAGTTGTACACCGTGGACCAACCTGTCAGCATGTCAAAGAACTTTTAGACCTTCTTCTATCCATGTCTTCTGACATACCAATTTAAGTAAGGTCAAACCTTAAGTTTTTTTATGTTTTGTTGTGTTTATGGCTGGTTGTGATACTAGGTACAAGTCTGAAATATAAAATATCTATCCAGATCCGAGCCTGGATTCACAAAGAACTTCAGACTAAAAGTAGCTCATAACTCACCGATTTTGGAAAAAAATTGTCCTAAAGTTAGGACTCCTAAATTGTGTTTTAGCACTAAAGTTCCTAAAGCTCCTAAATCTATTCTAAGTCACTAAGACCAAGTCACAAACTATCCTAAAATGGCTGTTGTCTGCAATCTGCCTGGAAATATAAACATTTTAATTCAATTCAATTCAGTTTTGTGCTTTTAACAATAGACACTGTCTCAAAGCAGCTTCACACAGAATTCAGTAACAGTGAGAAAGGATGTGGGAAGTGGTGGCTCATGGCTCAGATAGTTGGCTCATAGTTAAAATGGTTTGGACTACCAACCCAAAGCTAACACTAAGCTAACACTGTTGGGCCCCTGAGCAAGGCCCAACAATGCCAAATGCGGTTTCCTCCCACAGTCTGTATGTATAACATATAAACATGTATGTTAGATTTATGTATGTGTCCCTGTGATGGACTGGCGACCTGTCCAGGGTGTCCCCCTTCTGCCTTTCGCCCTTTCAGAGAAGGCTGGGATAGACTCCAGCAGATCCCTGTGACCCCGAATTAGGGAATAAGCAGGTAAAGAAGATGAATGAATGAAATGAATGAATAATCTTTAGCTATTCAAATTTTTGAAAGTTAGTCCTACAATGTACCCAAGTACACCAGCCATAGTAAACCCATAGTCATAGTAAAGTGGTGGCCATAGTCAAATGTGTAAGTGCTGTTCTTCTCTGAGGGCCAGAACTGAACTCTTGGTGAAGAAAAACTTTAATTACAGGTTAATTAATGAAAGTTTTAGTCTGTGTCTGCATACTTTATCTATGACTCAGTACTTTCATTAGTGATGGATGAATGGAACTCGAGAGGAACATCATGGTTCAGGTAGAGGTGACACTGACTGTGATGTTTCTGTCTGCGGTTTGAAAATAAAGATGAACTTTCCAATGTTTGGTGAAGCAACTAGGTTCATGCTTAAGCACAATATTGCTTTCATTTTTATTTAAGTTGATGGTAAACTTTTCATTTACACATTTTTCTCCAGTTTTATCTAAAAAAAAAAAAAAAAAAAAAGAAAAAAAAAAAAATATTGCTTTCCATTTGCAATCACACTGACTGGTATTGTAATTCCAGATGAATGCAGCTTTATAGCAAAGGTTTATACCAACCCACTGCTGTGACGTCACTGTTTTCAACGATGAGGATGACAACGAGGATGACAAGGGCTCGAGAGTTTTTTGACCTGTGTGGTAGGTTTAAATTCTCCTCCCCAACCCACCACTCACATGGAAATCGAGCTCTATATTTGGAGAAGCGTGATGTCACAAGTGGTTGAGGGAAAAACCTATAACAGGCTTAGAGAAAAGCAGTTGCAGCATCTGTAACTCCTGCTGCTGCTCTCACCTGCACCGCAACCGCGAAAAGTAAGTTGGGGTTTTTTTGGCTTTTGTAAACATCCCATTATTTAACAGTTGTCTTTTATTCTGTAGAAAAAAATAATTTATAAAAATTAAAATCAATCAATATTCATAGTGCAGAAAAAAAATAAATGTTTTTTTCAGAAATGGATAGAATAAATTAGTATTTGTAAAAAATTATTTTCTGTCCTTTGGATGCTTTTTAAAATGTATTTTATTCTAATATGGCTACTGCTATTTATTAATTAATTAATATTGAGACATTTTGACAGAGTCATGCTGTTTCCACAAGCTCTTTTTTTTTTTACAGACATGCTATAAAGTCTAATTCCGTGTCTCTTTATGGATTGTTTTATTCTGTTTGTTTTTTCGGATCAATCCTGGATGCTTGAAACATTTCCCATAAACATAACCAGAGTAATTAGTTCTTAATGAGTCCTTTCTGTTTAGTATTCCGAGTCCTGTCATGTATCATCTAAGACTACCTGCCCTGCTTCTTTTGCTACTTGTGCTGCTGCAGTGTGTGACCACAGCACCAAACAACAGGTGAGTAAATGGATCTTACGTGGATTGGGGTTGTTGTTGCGTGCAAAATCCTGATTGCTAAACTGAACTAATATTAATCAATTAAAACGTTTATTAAACGAGGCTTAAAAAAGGCTAATTATAAACTAAATATTATTGGTGTAAATATACATAATGCTTGGTATAACGTTTATATCCATTTACTGGATGATTCCTGTGGTTCCTGTCGGTTCTTTCTGTTCTTACACAAATACTTTTTTTTTACCAAAAAACATATATTAGTAGGTGATGATGTAGGTGATGATGTGGGTGATAATGTGGAGATACAGTAGGTGATGATGTAGGTGATGATGTGGGTGATAATGTGGAGATACAGTAGGTGATGATGTACAGTAGGTGCTGATGTAGGTGATGATGTGGGTGGTATTGTGGAGATACAGTAGGTGATGATGTAGGTGATGATGTGGGTGATAATGTGGAGATACAGTAGGTGATGATGTAGGTGATGATGTGGGTGATAATGTGGAGATACAGTAGGTGATGATGTAGGTGATGATGTGGGTGATAATGTGGAGATACAGTAGGTGATGATGTGATGATGTAGGTGATGATGTGTAGTGTGGTAGTGATGGTGATGATGTGGAGATACAGTAGGTGATGATGTAGGTGATGATGTGATGTGGAGATGTGGGTGATAATGTGGTGGATATACAGTAGGTGATGATGTAGGTGATGATGTGGGTGATAATGTGGAGATACAGTAGGTGATGATGTAGGTGATGATGTGGGTGGTAATGTGGAGATACAGTAGGTGATGATGTACAGTAGGTGATGATATGGGTGATAATGTGGAGATACAGTGAGTTGATGATGTGAGTGGTATTGTGGAGATACAGTAGATGATGATGTAGGTGATGATGTGGATGATAATGTGGAGATACAGTAGGTGATTATGTACAGTAGGTGATGATGTAGGTGATGATATGGGTGATAATGTGGAGATACAGTAGGTGATGATGTAGTTGATGATGTGGGTGATAATGTGGAGATACAGTAGATGATGATGTGGGTGATGATGTGAGTGGTATTGTGGAGATACAGTAGATGATGATGTAGGTGATGATGTAGGTGCTGTGTATCTTTGTGTATTGTATATACAGTTATTTTATGTTATGATGTTGTGGCATGCCTTTGTGAGCCTGTTGGATGCTGTTTGCATTGTAGGTTTTTATCTACTCAGCAGTTGGATGAAACTCTGGATAGAAAACGCTGGACGGATCCCGGCTCGCTGATGAACCCTTTCCTCCAACTAGCCGGGTTGCAACCAGAGATCGGACTCGAAACGGTCGACAGGTAATTGAGCTGAAATGCTTTAAATGCAGCTACTAATGCAGCTGCTGCACTGCAAAAAATAAAAAATTGAAGTGTGAAGACAGAGAAGGGAGATTTTTATTTCTTTTTATTAATATACAAATGTTTGTGCAGCTCTTTTTGGTGTAAAAATACTAAACTGGAATTTTTTATAAGTGATGTTGGACTTTTTATTGTATTTTTTATATTTTTATGCTAAAGGTGGTAATTAAAAGATCATTAAATTGTCATGCTTTAATATTTTAATCAAAATGTATTGGCTATTTGTCATATACAGAATTATAGCTAACACAACATGCCCTGAAATGCTTTTTGGTTGGTAAAAGCAGCAGAATAAAGAAAATAAATTAAAAGAAAATAAAGAATAAAAGTAAGTTAAAAAACAGTAACCATTCAATCCATTAAGTAGAGCACATGAACAGTAGCATTCCAATAGTAAGTAAAATTTGGGTTACGAGCCAGTTTCAGACACCCAACCGCTAGTTTTTTTTCCCATCACTAACAAAAATGTTGATTAACACTAAACCATATGACATCTGGAGGTGTTAAAATAAATAACCGCTTCCTAAAAAACCACAGTAAACGCCGTAACATCCGGCCAGCATCCCGTGTGTCACTCGATAGCTAGTCAGACCTGCGCGTTAGCAAGTGGAGTCGTCTGATCCCCAAGGTAAATGCTGTACATTATCTTTAATAAAATCACCGAGCTACCACTTCCCCCAAAAATATCAGTATGCCTTAAATGTTACGAGGTCCAGATCATGTTCATCTTTTCTCACTTTGTATCTGATCAGCCCGCAGCACCACATAATAAAGAGAAGATGCAACACGGCCACATGTATGACCCAGAGGCTGGCCGACTTCCTTATTCGCTCCAGTAACACCGTCGGCACCGTGTACATCCCCACTAACATCGGTGCAAACACCTACGGCAAGAGGGACGTCTCACTGCCTCTTTAGTGTCCTTTTGTGTGTCTATATTATAATTCAGAGCCGCTGTAACAAAAACCGATGATGAAGATAACGATGATGATTTCAGGGTGATTTTATTTTCCTTTTCTTTTACTGTCTGTGTTGCATAATGTATGTTATAGTTTCGTGTTTTTTTTCATTTTGTAATAAAAGATCTTTTAAATACAAATGTGTGTAATGTTATTATACGTTTTGCAAGAACATGATGATATGACATTAACAAAAAAAAAATCAATATCAGCAAAAATAAATGTAAAGATGAATAAAAGGACAACGGTTTCTGTCAGTGTTTCTACATATACTTTGAATGTGATTATTACTTCACTATAGGCATAAAAGGATATTTATCAATCAAAAAAAAAAACGTAAAAAGTCAAAGTAAATAAATAAAGAAATATAATAAATTTTCTGCGTATCATTTAATTCTTTTGTGAAATCGGACCAAATTAAACTAAAAATAAGTGATTCGTACTAAAAATTAGAAGCAAATATTTACATTAACAACATGCATTCGATGCTTTTACTGACATATAAAAGTGGCCTTTAGTTTTTAAGGTTTCTTAAATTTATACTAGTCTAAATAAACCAAAAACGCTGATTTTTTGGTGTGTGTATGTGTGTGTGTGTGTTGATTTTTTCGTGCTCACATAAGTATTGTAAGAGTGTTAAACAAAGTCTGCAAACATATGTTTTCCCTCTGCAATTATATATATATATAAAAAGTCTGCCGCTGTAACGCGGCCCTTAAATTTGCCTTGTTGCCCCCAAATGGTTTGAGAAACAAATGCTTACCAACACCGTGTGCCATTTTCTTTTATTATTGCTCAAAAGCATTAGCCAACAATGAGCATTAGGATAATTCACCATTATCACCATTCAACATCTTGTTTATCTGATTACACAGTAAACTTTTATTTATAGGACAAGCAGGGGACTGTAGATTTATGGAACAGATACAGGGGATTGTCAAGCATTGCTAATTTACTAATAATTACTTATTTCCAATAAAGTTCGCTATGACGACTTATCAAGTATTAGAACTCACACACATCCTGAATGTTTTGTGTAAAACAGGATAGAGGACAGATGCACACTGAATTTTAATATTAGATAGATAGATAGATAGATAGATAGATAGATAGATAGATAGATAGATAGATAGATAGATAGATAGATAGATAGATAGATAGATAGATAGATAGATGTAGATAGATAGATGATAATAGCAGATAGATGGATAGATAGATAGATAGATAGAATCAGATAGATAGATAGATAGATAGATAGATAGATAGATAGATAGATAGATAGATAGATAGATAGATAGATAGATAGATAGATAGATAGATAGATACGATAGATAGATAGATAGATAGATAGATAGATAGATAGATAGATAGATAGATAGATAGATAGATAGATAGATAGATAGATAGATAGATAGATACAACTTGTACAATTACATAGCCACGAAATGCTGTTAGTTGGCAACAAAATTCTATTAGACACTATTAGACACTGTCTCCACCCAACCCTATTCTCTACATCCTCTGCACTCACACACACTAACTTTACCTTCTGCCTGGTAGCTTCATTTCTAACATCCTCCTACCAATATATTCACTATCCCTCCTCTGTACATGTCCAAACCACCTTAATCTGTCCTCCCTAACTTTCTCCCCTAAAACATCTAACATGATCCGTCCCCCTGATGAACTCGTTCCTAATCCTATTTTAGCATTCTTTGTTATTCCTAGTGTCTTCTTGCTTTAGTAGGAGAACGTCCATCTGTAGGAACTGTGTTTCTACTGTAAGTCATATAAGACAAAAATAGAACAAGCTCAGAAAATGGTTGTAATGTGAACGAATCAATCAGGACTGTGGAGATGCAGAGGCATCTCTCGTATATCCACTCCTGAACTTGCGGAGGTCCAGGCTGAGCACAGTGAAAGTGATGAAAGTTTCAATCGGAAATTTCACACAAAACCAAACACAAAATGCTGAAATACAGATTTAGAATCTGGGACAAAAGTTAAATGAATTCCACTCTCGTCTGATGCCGTGTTTCTATTCGTATTTGTGGTCGTTGCACTCTGCTGCAGTGACGTGAGCGTCGGCATTCTCAGCGTCTGAGAGGTTAAAGAGTGTACATGCTTTTCAGGGAAATTAAGATGTCTGGAAAACATTGTCATCATATCTATTTTTGCATAGAGAGAAGAAACCAGCCAATATGGCACTTTGACCCAAATGCTATAAATATATAAGTATAATTAGAACCGCAGTTTATTAATGACAGGATAATCGGATATTTACCTCTACATACAGTTATAGATGTACATTTACATTTATATACATGATCGCAATGAAAAGCATTTTAGGAATATTTATACATTTAAAAACAATAGCAATAATTAAACATTTATATCTATAAATGACATTATCTGAAGCCCCATACCCTGATCAGAGAGAGAGAGAGAGAGAGAGAGAGAGAGAGAGAGAGAGAGAGAAAGAGAAAGAGAGAGAGAAAGAGAAGAAATAGAGAGATAGATATAGAGAGAGAAATGATAGAGATAAAGGAGAGAGCGAGAAGAGAGAGAGAGAGAGAGAGAAGAGAGAGAGGGAGAGAGAGAGAGAGAGAGAGAGAG
This sequence comes from Bagarius yarrelli, assembly GCA_005784505.1. Classification (NCBI taxonomy): domain Eukaryota; kingdom Metazoa; phylum Chordata; class Actinopteri; order Siluriformes; family Sisoridae; genus Bagarius; species Bagarius yarrelli. The sequence continues at coordinate 1,391,394 of VCAZ01000001.1, read as the reverse complement.
AGAGAGATAGAGAGAGAAGAGAGAAAGAGAGGAGAGAGAGAGAGAGAGAGATATAGAGAGATAGAAGAGAGAGAGAGAGAGAGAGAGAGAGAGAGAGAGAAGAGAGAATAGAGAGAGAGAGAGAGAGAGAGAGAGAAAGAGAGAGAGAGAGCGAGAGAGAGAGAGAGATAGAGGAGAAAGAGAGAGAGAGAGAAAGAGAGAGAAGAAAGAGAGAGAGAGAGAGCGAGAAAAAATAGGAGAGAAATAGAGAGAGAGAGAGAGAGAGAGAGAGAAAGAGAAGAGATAGAAGAGAGAGAGAGAATGAGAGAGAGAGAGAGAGAGAGAGGAGAGAGAGAGAGAGAGAGAGAGAAGAGAGAGAAGAGAGAGAATGAGAGAGAGAAGAGCAGGGGTAGAGAGAGAATGAGAGAGAGAATGAGAGAGAGAGAGGGGAGAGAAAGAGAGAGAGAGAGAGAGAGAGAGAGAGAGAGAGAGAGAGAGAGAGAGAGATGGAAATACAAACAGAGAAGCTGTGTTTTACTGTTTCAGAAGAAATGTGTTGATCCATAATGCCAGTTGATTCTGTATGCTGTTTTGTCTAACAGTCTAAATTATAAACAGAATAATTACAATTTGTATATTAATTATTATATTCGATTTGCTAAATATTTTTAAAATATGACTTTTAATATTAGTTAAATTAAAGAGAGACTTTTATAAATCGCCGTTTGTTGTTTGAGCCTCGGCGGGTGCCGTAGCGTGCTGATGTAAGTACACACGGAAATCATGGCGGTTTTTTGGGATGCGGACTGTGATATTCGTGCTACAGTCTTAAAAAAAAAAAACCCTCACTGCTGCTATATTACTTCCAAAAGTCCCCAAAACAGTGTTAGAGGTAACAGCGTTTGATATGTATTGATTGTCAATAAAACTGAAAAGAAACTAATAAAGAAAAACTACTTTTTAAAGAAATTTTTTTTAACGTTTAAAACCTTTTTCAATTTGTGTAAAAATGAGAGTTACAAACTGCAGATGACTAGAACAGGTGTGTGTGTGTGTGTGTGTGTGTGTGTGTGTGTGTGTGTGTGTGTGTGTGTGTGTGTGTGTGTGTGTGTGTGTGTGTGTGTGTGTAGGTGGAGTTGAGTGCTATGGCAGGAAGCTCCATGACAGAGAAACACTTCTTCAGGTTTGTGGTTGTAGGTGGAGGAATTTCAGGGGGTCACCTGTGCAGAACAGGTAAATGATTAAACTTTGACTTTTTTCCTGTTTTGTTTATTATTTGTTTTTTTTGTTTCCCTTTTTATAAACATGTTATTTGTTGTCTGCTTTTCCTGTGGTTCTCCTGTGGTTCTCCTGTGGTTCTCCTGTGGTTCTCCTGTGGTTCTCCTGGTCCAGCTGGCCTTTCAGTTTCCAGAGGAGGAGGTTGGTCTTCTGACCGCTGCGCCGTTAGTGAAGACTGTGACTAATTTCAGACAGGTAGGTGTGTGTGTGTGTGTGTGTGTGTGTGTGTGTGTGTGTGTGTGTGTGTGTGTGTGTGTGTGTTGTGGTAGTTGGAATATAACACATAATGCAGGACTCCAATTAGAGACACACGATATTGGAAAAAACAACAGACGTTCTGATATTTAGTTTTAATCCGATATATATTATATATCTCATCAAAATATATATAAAAAATCACCAGATGACTTAAATAGCTGTATTTGGAAAGTAATTATTATTATTGTCGAATAATTGGGGTGATTTTTGTAAGAGGGTGAATCTGCATAAAATATAATGCACACACTATAATTATAATATTCTATATAATATATAAATATAATTAATATAAATACAATAGAACAAAGATGTAAATGAAATAAAGTGTTTTATGTTTTTTTGGAGATTCAGATTCATTCATTCATTCATTCATTCATTCATCTTCTATACTCGGTTATTCCCTAATTCGGGGTCACAGGGATCTGCTGGAGTCTATCCCAGCCGTCTCTGAAAGGGCGAAAGGGAGCAAAGGGACACCCTGGACAGGTCACCAGTCCATCACAGGGGCACACACACTCACACACTCACTCTCACTCGCTCCTGTAGAATCACCAATCAATCTAACATAAACATACATGTTTATGGACTGTGGGAGGAAAACCCGGAGAACCCGGAGTAAACACACACAAACACATGGAGAACATACAAACATCCCTTAAGCCACAGTGGTGCCAGATTCAGATACAGTAATTAAATAATTAAATAAAGATCAAACTCGTCTCACCTGAAGGTGTCCAAGACGTTGGAGGATTTTGATGTGGAAGAAAAGCCATCCAGCATCTTGGAGCAGAAGTACCCGAACCTGAAAGTTATTCAGTCAGCAGTCAGAAGTCTCAATGCCAAACAGCATGTAAGTCAAATTATTCTGTGTGTGTGTGTGTGTGTGTCAGTGTGTTTATCTGTTTAGTAACATATAAATGAATTCCTGTTCTCTGCAGTTGCATTATGGGATGTTAACATGAGTTGCGCTGGTGATGTTGCGTTATTGAAGCGCATTTGGAGTGTCAGAAAACCCCGACTTTCATATCACACCGCACCACTCACTCACTCTGGTTGAAAGTAGGGGGCTGCTGGTGCTACAGCTCCCCCTAGTGGCTATATAAAGTGTACAATAATTGCGGTCGGATTTAACGATCGTGTTCAGGACAAATAATTGCGATCATACGATTATTTAATAATTGTGACAGCCCTAAGTGTATGTACATATCAGGTGCTTAGAATATTGTTATTATTATTATTATTATTATTGCTGTTGATTTAAGGCACTCAAGTCTAATTGAAGTTATTCATCATGCGTTTAGGTGCTACAGACTGAGGACGGACATACTATACATTACAGAAAGCTGTGTGTGTGCACCGGTGGCAAACCTAAACTCATCTTTAAGGACAATCCTCACGTCCTGGGCATACGAGACACAGACAGTGCCCAGGTAATGACAGACGAGTAAAAGAATACAAACACTGCCATATGGGGCTTGAAACCCCAGGTCTTATATAATAAAGAGCCTTAGATAGTGGTGGCTCAAATGGTTGAGTCTCTGAAAGAGACCAGCCACTGTTGGGTCCTACACCCTTAACCCTTTCTGTACCAGGGGCATGTTAACATGTTTACGGGGGAAGTGGTGGCTCATGGTTAAGGTGTTGGACTACCAACCCAAAGATTGTGGGTTCGATTCCAAGATCCACCAAGCCACCACTGTTGGGCCCCTGAGCAAGGCCCTTAACCCCCAATTGCTCAGTAGTATAACTGAGAGAAATGTAAGTCGCTCTGAATAAGGGCGTCCGCCAAATGCTGGAAATGTATTTAACTATTTTTGCCTTATTTACTTAAAGCGCGATGAAAAAAAAAGAAAGCGTCTGTTATCGTGTATTTAACACGGGGGGTCACAGTCATTAATAAACAATGATCTATATTACTAACATTTCAAAACATTTTTTATACTTTATTTAAACCTCAGGCTTCACACGATCACACCAACACTATCGCTTGGTAATAGTGTCTTTGTTGTCTGCTAAATCGAACAAAATAAATTTTACACTCATAAGTTATATTTCCCCAAATATTTAAACGTTCGGATAAAATAGAGTTTAATAAAAGTGATCAAATCCATAAACTCGTGATGTTTTAGCACTTTTTTCTTTTTATAGGATTTCCAAAAGCAGCTTTCCCGAGCTAAGCGCATGCTAGTCATTGGGAACGGGGGAATTGCTCTGGAGTTGGGTGTAAGTTACTTTAACAGATTTTTAAAATATAGATAGATAGATAGATAGATAGATAGATAGAAAAAGATATATAGACATAGATAGATAGAAAGATAGATAGATAGATAGATAGATAGATAGATAGATAGATACTGTAAAAAGATAGATAGATAGATAGAAAACGATATATAGACATAGATAGATAGATACCGTAAAAAGATAGATAGATAGATAGATAGATAGATAGATAGATAGATACTGTAAAAGATAGATAGATAGATAGATAGATAGAGTCTGTAAAAAGATAGATAGATACATAGATAGATATAGATAGATAGATAGATACTGTAAAAAGATAGATAGATAGATACCATAGATAGATAGATAGATATATACTGTAAAAAGATAGATAGATAGATAGATAGATACCATAGATAGATAGATAGATAGATACTGTAAAAAGATAGATAGATAGATAGATAGATAGATAGATATAGATAGATAGATAGAAAAATATATATAGACAAAAATAGATAGATAGATAGATAAAAGAGACAGATAGGATGGGTAACTAGATGGATAGATAGAGATATATAGATAGACAAAGCAATATAGACAAAGATAGATAGATAGATAGATAGATAGATAGATAGATAGATAGATAGATAGATATCATGTTTAACACTAGCTAGGAGGAGTGGTGGTTCATGGTTAAGGTGTGCCCTCTTGTGGTTGAATCTGTTAGTACACCTGCCACCACTGTGTTTATGTATGTATATGCAGCTACGAAGTGGAGGGCTGTGAGGTGATCTGGGCTATAAAGGACAAAGCAATAGGAAATACCTTCTTCGATGCTGGAGCCGCTCAGTTCCTCATCCCTTCACTGGATTTGGAGAAGCCCGAGAAAAAACTACCCTGCAAAAGATCACGCTATACAACAGACAAAACTACACAACCTAGCGAAGGTAAACTACAGCCTGGATTATTTTTATATCACATATGGACATTTTATTTTTTACTGTAAAGCATTTCAAGTAAACAGGACAGTGTAGTGTACTAATGTGGCTTGTTCTACATCAGGAACAGCAGATCTGGGTAGCGCTTTAGGTCCCGACTGGCACCAAGGCCTCAGTCTCAGAGGAGCAGAGGAGGTGTGTGAGTGTGTGTGTGTACTTGTATAGAATCTTTGCAGTATTATTTAGTACTGAAAATGTCTTTGTCCTTTTTTTTTTTCCCTCGAGGTTTCACACAACGTGTGTGTAGAGTACGAGTGTGAGATTGAAGCCGTTCACTCCCAGCAGGACTTCATGCAGTCACCACTTTATACGCAGAACAGTGACCTGGGTAACATCTTTAAATCATCTCAACAAATTTATAATGATGTGATTTATTAAAAAATACAATATGGAATATGGGGAAATGCACAGTACAGCCCAGCACTCTGGATATTACAGTAAAATATTATATCAAATCTTTTAAGCTGAACTGCACAGACTGTCCTAAAGTCCACCAGACACCTAATGATATCATCACCTCCATTCGTTTTTAGGGGTTTGGCCAGTTTATGTACAATTAACCAATGGGAAGGTTTACGGCTGTGACTTTATAATCAGTGCTACAGGTGTTATTCCAAATAATGAAGCTTTTCTTCAGGGCAATAACGTAAGTACTGAAATATGTGTGTGTGTGTGTGTGTGCGCGTGTGTGTGAGAGAGGAATATCACATTAATAAATATTACACATGGGAATATTTAAATAATAAAAATATGCCATTATGTAATAGGATGCCTCTCATATACCTGCATTTATTTATACCTTTATTCTCTAAATACAGTTTGAGCTGGCAGATGATTGTGGCCTGAGGGTTGATGAGAACATGCGGACATCTGAACCAGATGTTTATGCAGCTGGAGACGTGTGCAGTGCAGGTTGGGAGCCTAGTCCTCTTTGGCAGCAGGTTTGCTCGGTCGATCATTCCTCCATTCATTTAAATATTTATTTTAATTAAATGTGCCTGATGTTTTTGTTGTATGATGTATTGTTACATTTTTTTTTTTTTTAATATCTGAGGCAGTTTTTAATTCCTGCATAAACACAGATTCCAACTCCAGGTCCTGGTCATAAAATTAGCATCAGAGAAATATCAGTGGTGCATTTCTATGCCGAGGGAAATTGAATGATTGGTTTTGGCTGTTTTGGGGCAGATGCGCTTGTGGACTCAGGCACGTCAGATGGGGTTCTACGCCGCACGCTGTATAGCAGCCCACGTGCTGGGGGAGACCATCGAGCTGGACTTCTGCTTCGAGCTCTTTTCACACATCACTAAATTCTTTAACTACAAGGTGATTCATTCACTAATTCGATTTTAATGACTTTAATGGTTTTTAAATTTGTCCTTTTTCTTTACTGTCCATCTTCCCTCCTTTTCCTGTCTTTTTTCACCCTCAGTCATTTTTATACCTCCAAATTTATCAGGAAACTTTTTAGAATTTTTTTTTTTCCACCACAATGACATTTGAGCATGTAGGATTTGTGTGTTGCGTTTGTCCAACAGGTGGTGCTGCTGGGAAAGTTTAATGCTCAGGGTCTGGGCTCCGATCATGAACTGCTGGTGCGCTGTACTAAAGGTCTGGAATATATAAAAGTGGTGTTGCGTGGAGGACGTATGGTAGGAGCCGTCCTTATCGGAGACACTGACCTGGAAGAGACGTTTGAGAATCTGATCCTCAACCAAATGGACCTTTCGTCCTATGGGGAGGAGTTGCTTAACCCTGACATTGACATTGAAGATTACTTTGACTAAATAACGATTCTGAGGATCCTGCAGATGGTTGATTTTGATATTATAATATATAAAATCATGAAGAAACTCCTAACTGCATTATTATTCGTCATTTTCTGTTTGTAATTTATTTAAAGATCTCAAATAATTTCGAAGATTCTGTTCTTAAATGTAAAATATTACAATTGTCTTCACAAATTTCATCATTTCCAGTGTGTCTGTTTATTTCTTTCCTCTTTGGAAATAAGCCCTGGTCCTTACAGGGGGACAGTTTCTCGGCTCTGATCCTTTTTTTGTTCATAACTTAATGTATAAATTATTTGTAGTAGAGCAGGTGGGCCTACTTAATACATGATAATCATATGGGTTTATTACCCTCCAACCTCCAGTATCTGTACAGGATACATCGCATTGTAATGGAAGACAATAGAGAAAAATCCCAGGATAAGTTATTGTTTATTATTATGCCCTTATATTAGACGTATGCAGATAAATATGTTGGCCCGCAGGTAGGAAAGCCTATCATAATGTTCGGATAAACATTTTTTGGTTCTACGCCTTCTACAAAATATATAAATACATTTAGACCAGTTGATGATTGCTATTGTTATGTGAAGAGACTTTCAACTTGCAGAACAAAAAAATGTTTCTGAAGACAATCATCTATTGCACTGGTTCCCAACCATTTGTTTGTGTCTGAGACACCATTTTTCCCCCAGAAAATATTTTAGTCCCCCTTCACATTTAATGATATTTTCGCTCTTTGGTATTTCCTGCATTTGGTGTTTCCAGTATTTCTGCACTGCGACCCGAATTGGTGGCTCTTCCTCACCTGCAGGGTCCAGTATGTCTGGATCATTACTATCAGCTGCTGAAGGAGAATCAGTGACACTCACTCGTTTCTGTGGAGGACAAATTACTAATCTGTCCATTTTTTGGTCCACCAGAGGATCATGGATAAAATTAGCTAATGCAATATGATGGTTCTCCTTGATGTTCCTCACTGATCAACACTACTCAAAATATCACACAACCCCCCCACAGAGCTCGCTGAGGCCCTTGTGGGTCAGGAACCGCTGACGGAAACATTGCTGGTGTTGCTGAACGGGTTTCACTAGATCGTCTTGCAAAACGTTCTTTATAAAAGCAATGAAAACGCTGCACTCTGCCTGTCCTCACAATGTTTTCTCCCACCTCCATATGAGAAGGCATAAAAGGCATAAAACATTACTTGTACAACTTAAGGTGAAACTTTAAACAATTCATGTAGTAAAGTAGCCCACATGAGTAAAAAAAACCCAATAAAAAGACACTCCTGTGCTGACATCACTGAGGGGAAAGGACATTTATTGCAGACGTCACCTGTGTATTTTCCAACCCGAGTGCATCATTATTTCTCTTAACAGCTCCTTCAAACGAGATCCAATCAGAGATCATAGTCTGCAGCTTGTTTGTGTAACATGCACACACACAGAAATGAGACAATAGATCTGTCTACTATACAAATATGTACACCAAAACTCCAGAATTATTGTCAGCTCTTGGTAAAAAAGTGAATTTAAAAAGAATTAATAAATAAATAAATAAACAAATAAATACTTTGACAGCAAAATCCTTTGTGGCAAAACTATTAACACCCCTAAACAATATTACCATATTTACACAAGTTACTGATCGTTCCTGCTTTACCCCTCTCTGCCAGGGATGTCCAAAACGGTCCTGGAGGGTCGGGGTGTCCTGCAGAGTTTAAAACCCCAACCCCCAAATCAAACACACCTGAACCTGAACTAATCGAGATCCTGCTAGGGTTACTTGAAAAAAACTTACAGATTGGTGTGTTGAGGTGAGTTGGAGCTAAACTCTGCAGGACACCCCGACCCTCCAGGACCGAGATTGGACACCCCTGAGCTATGCTGTTTAACTGAACAATAAAACCGAAACTAAATTAAGTAAAAAAAAAAAAAAAAAACCAATTTGCAAACCTAAAACTATTGCACATCCATATACTCATTATTCTCATTATTTTTCTTAAACATTGTCTGAGTTTATCTTTAACTATATTTCATTTTGGGGGGAAAAACCCCCCCCCAGGAATTTCATCTTTCTATCAGAAATTCTAGCTTTCACCATGTCGATGACCCAAATCAAACACCCAAATCCACAATAAATGTTTAAACCAAAAGCTAAAAACAAAAACCTCAGACAGACCCGAGACTGAATCCAACTAAAACCCTGACCTGGAGCAGACTGTAGATATTGTATATACGAGCTACCAATAAATGGACAAAAAAAAATATTATTTCATGGACATTTCTAGAAAAGGTGCCAATAATTCTGTAGACTATACAGTGTATGCAGTTATTACATTTTTGTGTTTCGGGTTACGTAAAATCCGAGTTACCACATTCTTCAGGGTCGCACTAAGACAAATGATCTATTGTGCCAAGTGACTACCGAGTCGAAACAAACCCACCCAGTAACCCGGGGGTTAACTGTATTGCTTAAAAAGGTCCAGCCGAGGGTTATCTGGTAGCTCTAACTCAACCATATGGTCACTAGTAACAATAATTACCCGTCGGGTTACTAACAGCTGAAGGCGAGTCGGTTCTGCTCAATCGAACTCTTACAGTTACGGTTTCTCCGCACGAACGCAGGTCCACACTCAGGCCCATTACCGTGCTCGTAACGCAGCCGGAAAGAAGCAGACCAGGTGCAGTTTGTTCTTTAGTACAGTGTCAGTGTACTAGCAGCAGAATCGGGGGAACGGATCTGCTGAACTCTAAACACCAAAAGATGTGGCTAGAAGTCATGAGTCAGAACTGAGCTGGAGGAGATGATCGGATTTAACAACAAAGTGAACGATGTAAGAAGGTAACATAGCAATCTGGAATGATTGTCATTTGCGTGGATGTTTTGACCACCATCCGCACCCCCCCCCCCACACACACACACACCAGCACCACCACCATCCTCGACATTACCATCGTCATTACTGTACAATAAACTGTTTATGACTCGACATTTATAAACACCTGACTACTACACTAATCACTAATCATGCTTTCGGAACCAGACTTAGTCTAAACAATTGTGAGTCCATATATATAAATATATATATATATATATATATATATATATATATATATATATATATATATATATATATATATATAATATTGGGTATATATATATATATATATATATATATATGGGTGTGATCGTCAGGTGCCAGTAAATTTCTTTGCCCTTGTGTAAAACTGTACAACTCAACATGAGTAAACTATAATAGAGAGGCAAACAATACATCAATAAATTAAGTTAAAAGTGGGTCATCATTTCTACGACAGCAAACAGGCAAATTGGAAACAAACATTAAATTAAAAATATATATATTTTTTGCAGGTGTGATGGAAACGTGCAAAACTGCATGATATGAGGTAGAATTCTAGTACAGTAGATACAATAAACAAATGATAGGAGAAAGGGCTGCACAATAAGCATATACATTGTGGGTCCATATTTGGTAGGAGTTCGAAAACATATATATATATTTTATATATAATATATAACTTTTCTCTCTGTATCTTGAACTTGTAGAAAGTCTACACAGCACCAGGTGGGCATTGATTTGCATATCGTGTGCGTCACACGTCAGACCAGCTAACAGGCTAAAATATGTCTCTGTTTGGAAAATCTGGAGGTGGATATAAAAAACAGGAAATTATTACATTTTATATAGAAGCCAAAATTATGAGGGCAGTAAAATTAAGATAAACTATATACACACACACATTATGTTGGCATCCAGGGTCGGCCAGTGGCATAGGGCAACGTAGGCAGTTGCCCAGGGTGCAAAATGACTGGTGGGGCAACACATGAGAGGTTTTTTTTTTGTCTGTTTCGACTGTTAGTCAAATTTGTTTGTTATTTATCATCACAATTTATTTACTACTTATGCTTATTTATGCTATGTTATAGTAAAGGTTTTTTGTGGTAGTGTGTGTTGGGGGTTGAAATCTACAATCTCACCCTGTGCCGGCCCTGTCGACATCTAACCACGAAATTTATATGTTCTTATGGAAAAATCCTGAATATTTGGACAAACGACTGCAGGTGTACTGCTCAGGTGTCTATATACTTCTGACCACATACCGACCCTGTATTCTGATCTCTTCTTCTGATTCTCTTTTTTATTCTATTATTGTGCAGCCCTGATAAGAACATGGATAGAAAATGATTCAGATGTCGAAAGGTGCACGAGTGGATTCACAAACTTTAGCACGGTTTGCCAACTTTGCTGCTTAAAAGACACCAACTGACCGCTGATGAAGATCGCGAATCTTTACATCATCTACCTAAACAAGCAATTGTTTAAACGTTCTAAAATGTGTGTTGCCCTAACATCTGGGATCACAAGTACGAATCCAGGACTTTCATTTGTAGCCAGGAGATCAACATTTGCTATGCTGGCTGGTCAGGAGGGACATTTTAACCTGTCAATCACACAAACACTGGCCCACCAAAGACAGCTGACTATGTCTTCCTTTGAGTGCTTCCTCATGCTGCCTTAAACACTGCATGAGCAGCAGCGAGAAACAGAAAAAAAAAAAAAAAAGAAAAAAAAAAAAAAAAAGAACTGGACGGTCACAAAGTGGCAAACTGTGCTTGACTTTAGCCATCGGAACTGGAGCTACAGTAGGACCCCATAGCACACATTCAATGTGTCATTTGTTGTAATGACACACTAACTTTGGCACTGACACAGAACAGAAATCATCACTCCTCTGAGGTTGATCTGAAGCAAATATTCCTGTCTTCATTAGCAAGACTATTGGGAATTATCCGTTGCTTCTTCATCAGTAGAATTCGATCAGGTACTCAGGGTAGATCTGATTACTGTCGAAGATTACAAAGATCTTGGGGTTTACCACATCGTCTACGCAGCTGTCATAGAAGTTAGCGATGCTCAGGTCTTTGGATGGAGGTCGACAGAAGTGTGGGGTACCTACTGTATATTCCCCTACTAACACCCGGGCCAGGAACATGCACTTATACGGAGGGTCACTCTGGAATATGGGCGATGCCAGACCATGTCTTTTCAGGATGAAGTTATGCTTGCTGGTGGAGTGGCAGAACTTGCTAGAGTACTTGGCATCACGGGCAAAATAGCTTCCTATGTAGAAAGAAAGAATTAAAAATATTAAAAAAACAATCCAATAGGATGTACTGGAATAAACCGGTTTTATTAAGTATAATGTACAGCGTTTACCTTGGGGATCAGACGACTCCACTTGCTAACGCGCATGTCTGACTAGCTATCGAGTGACACACGGGATGCTGGACGGATGTTATGCGTTCACTGTGGCGTTTGCTACGCCAGCTAGCGGTTGGGTGTCTGAAGCTGCCTCGTAAACCGAATTTTAGCAACTCAAAGCAAAAAAATCGGCCGAGAGACGACTCGTATCTCGAAAAACTCGTTAGTTCGTTACGCTCTTGAGTAAAAGGTACCGCTGTACATCTGCCAGTTTACAGATAAATGCATTCAACTTTAAAACATTGTCCTGCTGTAGAATAGCAACACAACCAAAGCCTTTATCGAGGAAAAAAAGGACACAAAAAGCTGCAATAAATAAAATCTCAAAAGGAAAAAAAACTACCATTTCATTACATCAGTAAATTTCAGGCTTCATGCAGGAGATGTGCAATGAAATATTAAGTCTCTCAACGGATCCTAAACTCTCCGAATATTTACCTCCATATATATACAGGGTGTCCCATAAGTTTCCATACACAGGAAAAAATAAACATTTTTTTAATAAAAACCCATTTTCCCAAATCCGTCCAGATCTTCAGATCTCATCCCACTTCATTTTTATCTTTGGGAGAAATGGAAGGCGATGGTGTATCAGGAAAAAATACAAAACATTAATCATCTCGAGGAACGTATCACCTACGCCATTAAAAGCAGAACTCCAGCTGTGCTTATACGTGTTCCTCGGCAGCGGCGGAACCGCATCCTAATGTGTTTCTAAAACAACGGTAAAGCAAATTATAGAAATAAAGAAAAGTTTTTCTTTTCCTATGTATGGAAACGTATAGGACAGCCTGTATAAATACAAAAACAGAAAAAATAACTACCTTTTCCATAGACGTCGCCGTGACTTCCTGTTAGTCGCCAGTCAAAGTTGTATGTACAAATAGCCTGGATGTTGCTGTGACCTGTCCCGTGAAACAGCATCCTCTCATCGATGTCTACACGCTTGATCTTTCTCAGCTGGGCCTTTTTCCTTCCATAAATAAAAAGATAAAAATCCCAAACGTTAACGTAAAAAATAATGGAAGGATTTCAACAATTAGTTTCAAATATTTAAATATATAATTTACAATTTATAACACAGCACTGTAAAAAAGTACAATTTCTATAATAACAGCCAATATAAACAGATATTTAAACAAAAACAATAAACTTATATTATTATTATGGATAGTTTAAAGCAGGGGTCCCCAAACCCCCCCTGGTCCTTTACCGGTACCGGTCCATGGATCATTTATAGTTATTTTTCATTATTTATTAGTACATCGGATCTTATTTTAAAAAAAACGTCTGTTTCCGGCCCGCCTCTCTACCTCACCTGAGTCTGGCACGCTAATTCACGCATCAGCGACACCAGTTAACCCTTGAAATGGAAAAAGAGCCAAAAACTGAATTCACTGGGGAACTTTTTCAGGAAGGAACGAGCAAACGAACAGAGTCACAGACTCTGGAAGAGAGTCACAGACTCTGGAAGAGAGTCACAGACTCTGGAAGAGAGTCACAGACTCTGGAAGAGAGTCACAGACTCTGGAAGAGAGTCACAGACTCTGGAAGAGAGTCACAGACTGCCAGCAAAAGGAAACTGCAACTAAAAGACAATACTAAGCTTCCTACCCGTTATTGTAATTAACTAATATAAAGTGGATTTATTGCATTCAGATTGAAGAATATCAACTGAGAAACCGTTTTGTGTTTTGGAAAAAACCCCCCCCCCCCCAACCCACCCACCCTGTCTGTGGGAAAATTTCATGCATGAAACTGGTTCCTGGTAGAAAAAACGGTTGGGCTGCGCTGGTTTAAAGCATCTGTGATGGGATGTTTATTTCACAAATTCTTCCTTCGTTGTGGTTTTCGGGATTTTTGCTGTAGATTTTAGTTTAAAAAATAAAAGAGCAAAATGTTCTTAATAACAAAATACATCACATCATCAAACTGTTATTCTTCACAGTACTACAGTACTACCTGTATGTAGAAGCAAATATAAGAACAGACAACATGTGAGAACGCTGAAAGGGATGACATGTAAGAACACCTGCAGAAAAACTCCCAGAGGTCCAGATTCTGTATCCTCTGAATAGATTTAATCGGTTGAGACATTGTCCTCTCGTATAACCTGACCACCTCCTTGTATTCGAATGTGTCCCTGCAGAGAGGGATGAGCTGATGGACAGAAAAACAGGCTCACAATGGACTTAGATATAAAATAAAAGAACAGAGGTCCTGTTATATGTGTCAGCTGTCTCACTCAGTGAGATGTTTATGTATATTTCGGAGAGATGTTTAATACCTGATAGGGTTCATCTGTGTTAACTCTTTCCCAGTGACACGGAACAGGCAGAGCCAGATTATCACAGATAAACCTAAATACAGACACACACTATCAGTGTCAGATAGACAGACAGACAGACAGACAATGATAGATAGATAGATAGATAGATAGATAGATAGATAGATAGATAGATATAGATAGATAGATATAGATAGATAGATAGATAGATAGATAGACAGACAGACAATGATAGATAGATAGATAGATAGATAGATAGATAGATAGATAGATAGACAGACAGACAGACAGACAGACATACCAGCATATATTACAGACACACAGACAGACAGAGACAGACAGACAGACAGACAGACAGGCAAATATTGTATACAGACAGACAGATAGATAGATAGACAGTTAGATAAATAGATAGATTGACAGGCAATTAGACAGATAGATAGATAGACAATCAGATAGATAAGATAAATAGACAGACAATTAGATAGAAAGATAGACAGACATTAAGGCATATATTTTAGACAGACAGACAAAAAGACAATTAGATACATCGACAGATAATTAGATAGATAGATAGACAGGCAATAAGATAGATAGATAGATAGATAGATAGATAGATAGATAGATAGATAGATAGACAGACAGACAGACAGACAGACAGTAAATAATTTTGTGTTTTGCATATATGATTTACCTGAATCCAGTGGCGGAATGTAGAGCCCTTTTTATTGGTCTCTGTTTTCCAGTTGTGATGTTAATTTGCTTCATAACTAGGAAAGGAAAGCAGAGTGAGACATTAGTTCACAGACAGTTTCACATCGCTGTGTTGGGTGTGTACTTTGGAACAGCACCAGAAAAGTCTAATCTGTAGCTATATTTGGGTGTATAGAAATCCATGGAGCCATGCTGATTCCGGTTGTAGTTGGCTTCGATCTGTTCGCTGGTCACCGAACATCCCGCACTGGGATCGATCTGTAGAGAACACACAACAGTGCAGATGTTGAACAGACAGATGTGTGAGGGATTTAAAAAGTTATGTTCATGTTATGTTATGTTATGTTGTTATGTTATGTTCATCTAAAACAGCAGCTGAGGTTCTGTATATCTCACTGATCACCTTACGCTTACAGTATCTAGCAGACGTTCTTGTCCAGAGTGACGTACAAAAGTGTTTTGAGTCGCATCATTGAACAGATCAATACTGATACAATAGATCACAAATCAATGTGTAAAAACCTACAAGAACTGTTGAAAAAGTGCAGCATGGACACTTTTTTTCTTTTTGTTGAATATCGAGTGCAGGTATTTCTAAAAGAGGTGGATTTTCATACATCTCTTGAAGACACTCAGCGTCTCTGCTGTTCTGACCTTGATGGGAAGTTCATTCCACCATCTTAGTGCCAGAAGAGAGAAAAGTCTTGATGCAGACTGACCTCGTGTCCTAGTGGATGATGGGACAAGTACTTGTGGACCTGAGGGAGCGTGGTGGGATCTAGGTTTTGCGTTTCCTGTCTGTCGTTCACTTCGACGTTGTCCAGCGACGTCACTAGGGGTCACGTTAGGGTTGTCACGCGACACAACGTCTCCAGTCCCTCCATCAGGGAACGAGGGTTACCATATGTAACCGAGACGTTTTGTTTTTTCTCCCGTAGTTACACGCCTACTAAATCTCAACCTAAACTAATTCAGGAAACTCACACACATACCTCAAACATATGCCACACTCCGCATTCAGCCAGGTAGAACCAATGCCAGTTCGGCTCCGAGGTGTCCATCTCTTCCTCGCAGGGTTCCTCATCGTTGGTTTTGGGAAACAGTTGCTGAACATGCTGAACACACTTGTCAGTTACGGAGCAGTGCATCTGTCGAGAAGACAAGCATCAGACAGCTACAGACCAGGACAGGATTATTTCCAGCAACAGACTAAAATGTGCTGTGTTGTTTTAGGCTCGTGATGCTCACACAGCGTTGGTCCCTAATATCACAGCACCAGCAGCCACAATTAACACCAAGTCTCTAAACATAGTGGGTTTTAAAGATGATAAACGAATAAAACACACCAGTTTTCAGTGATCAGTCTTAGGTACCAACTTTAAACCCATTGTTATTACTTGCCTGTTTGGCGAGATTTCAGAATGCAGTCATTGTTATTAAGATAAAATAAGATATTGCTGCTGATGTAATTCTTCTGATCTTTTATAAGCCACTTGGATATATTTATTTACCTTCATTTAAATGCTATGACACACCGACGCTGTCATCATTATTAAGGTTTCGGTTCCTCAGAAGCTCCAGATTGTTTTTGTGTACATTTCCGTATACGTCACTAGTGACGCACAGTCCTGGGCGGGGTTCCAGGGAGCTTCATGCGCTGAATTTCAACTGATAATTAAAAAATTAATATAAATATATATATTTATAGAGAATAAGTATGTGATAAATAAATAAATTAGTAAGTAAATAAATTAGCCAGTAAGTAAATAAGTAAGTAAATTAGCAAGTAAACTAAGTAAATAAGTACGTAAATTAGTAAGTGAGTAAATAAATGAGTGGTTGAGTAAGTAAGTGTGTGTGTGAGTGTTTGAAGAGTTTCCGAAACTTATGCACTGAATTTAAATTAATAATTCAACGGAGACACATAAGAATATTATAAAATAATATATAGTGACATTTATGATGATGATAAATTTTAAGCTAAAGATCCGCCGGTTTTTCCGTGATGGATTCATTAAAATAGCGTATAAAACGGAGACCTACAAGATTTTAATATTAAATGACAGAATATGCTGATTTTAATAGTAAGATTTTTCTTAATGCTTTCGTTTTGTTAAATATGAAGTTACGTCACGCCGCTTTGCATGCTGGGCCGCTCTTTCAGGAACACAGCCCTGTGCCAATACCCATACTGTTTTGGAAGTGCACACTTCAGTTAATAAGTGCGCAAGGGAACAAGTGCACTGATGTGTAGAATTGGGACGGTTTTTAAAAAGTCACTTATCTGCGTAAAACCCCCATTGTTACGTCATCATTGCCACATTTTCCGATTCTTGTCCATTTTGTCGCGCGCTCCCTAAAAGTATTTTCCGCTTTTATTCTTCATTGGTAAGAAACGTCACACCAGCAGATGAATTCTGGGTAATAACCTTAAAGGAACCCGCGCTTACAGAAAGTGTGCATTAAGGGCACCAAGTAAGCAGGGCGGAGAAGATCAGCAGCAGGGTGCACCCCTCACCCCGCACACCTGCACCCTGTACACCTGCACCCCTCAGCGGGAACTCGCAAATATAGAGGCACAAGGATGCAAGTGCGGGTACTGAAACAGGGCCATATTACTAGGGTTAATGCCAATACCCTGTTTTGAGAGCATAAAGTATTGAAATTTTGATAGAGAAGAAATTACACAAAGAAGCGAAATAAAAAGAAAAGTGATCCATACGGAGACAAATATCACTCCTATGGGCAATTTAGAATCACCAATCAATCTAACTTAGATGTTTTTGGACTGTAGGAGAAAACCGGAGAACCCGGAGTAAACACACGCAAGCACAGGGAGAACATGCAAACTTCACACAAAAAAACCCCTGCAGAGGAATCGAACCCCCAGACCTTCTTGTGGTGACAGTGCTAACCACCAAGCCACCGTGCGGCCCAATCCCAGATTACTACTGAAATAATTATGAATCAATAAAGAAACAGCAAAATCAAACCAGGTCATGCAGTTCAGGTCACTAGTCCATCACAGGGCCAAACACACTCACTCCTATGGGCAATTTAGAATTACCAATCAATCTAACATACATGTTTTTGGACTGTTGGAGAAAACGGAGAACCCAGAGTAAACACACACACACACACACACACACACACACACAGGGGGAACCAGCAAAAGTAAACCAGGTCATGTAGTACATGTTATTTAGTTCATGACATTACTTATATAAAAAAGTATAAGTCTTATTTGCTGATGCTGAGGTTTGGGTGGACATATTTGGATTTTACATTATTCTTTTACTGAAACTAAAAGGAACAAACACTGTTCCAGCAGGAGGAGAACCATGTGCACAAAGCCCCAAACTCCATAAAGACATGGTGTGTGTTATAGTTGGTGTTTGAATGAGTTAATTGTTCTACCTAGGCCCCAATGAGAACCTGTAAGATGATCTGGGACATAAACTGACCCCTTTACCCTACATTAGTAAATAAACTCACTCAACTTTGAATGAAAAAAGACAAAAAGTGAAATTCTTTTTTTAGGTCACTGTGTCTGATGGGACATTTCCGTACAGACGGTTACAAATATAATCATGTGCAAGATCAAATTTGTGCTTCTGTCATGTTAGTCAGGTGGCCTTGGACAGAGCTGTATCTGGACAGGCCATCGCCCGATCGGTGGTGAATTCCAAGTTATTGCAAATAAAAGGCTTTCGATTGCATCACACACCCCCCACCCGACCTTACAGTATATTTAATCATGCAGTACGTCATGTGAGGGTCATTTAGCCATTTAGCAATTTTCCTCAAACATTAGTGGCTTGATTTCTCAAGCTTACTTTATATTATGAGATCATCATGATCATGTCCACAAGTGAAACTAATTTGAACATGTAAATCAATTACAACATTATACTTTATCAGAATGAACATTTTCATAGTAGAAGATGTCCAGGTGCGCTGTTGACACAGGGGACGGGAGTCATGACCCCCCCCACCCGATCGACCCCTGCACTTTTGATAAGGGAATTAATTCTGCCAACTAAAACTTCCCACAGCGAATCTCACAGTCATTGTAATTTAAGCTATCCACCAGTGCGACGTTTAAAAATGTTTATTTCAGATACTTTATATACTTTATATTAAACTATATTATGATTACGTTTGATGTTAGCCTACACATATGTAGCCTATTTCTATTTCGTCTTTATCTAACGGTGCTTCTGATAGCGGTCCTAAACAGGCAGGACATTTAGTTGTCTCACTTGTGCCGGTCTCAGCTGCAGAACTGTGTGTTTTTTTGTTTTTTTTAGAGCAAAGAAGGTAAGTTGGCATGAATTTTAAACATGTTCAGCCTGAAGTTATATGAAATGCAAACTGTCATCCCTTTCAGGTAATTTCTGATGATAATTAGGCTGTTTTAATAGGCAGAAATAGAAAGAGAAGATCGGCCTCAGCTCTTTTACTAGCAGCTTTAAATAATTTCACATAGTAATGAGGCGAAATTGTTCCAAGAAGTGCATTTTTAAATCAGATCATATTTTTTTTATTTTTTTTATTTCCGTTAAAATGTTAACCTTTTTTTATGATATCACAGTGACAAACTAATGCCTTAATTTTGTCACATATACTTTTTTACAGCACAGTAAAATTCTATTTTTCGCATATCCCATCTTACTATGTTTGGGGTCAGAGCGCAGGATCAGCTATGATACAGCGCCCCTGGAGCAGGAGGGGTTAAGGGTCTTGCTCAAGGACCCAACAGCGGTTGACGTGCCGGTGGTGGGGCTTGAACGCAAGTGTTTCTGGTCTTCAGATCAGCAGATCAGCAGGTCTTCAGAGCCACCCCTGCCCCCTAAACTAGGTTTAGAGTCACTTTATATCAGATGATTTAACATAAAGAGCCTTAAGAGTTGATCACGTCTGTTGAACCCTATTTGGTATTCTGCATTTTGCTAAGTTTTAATCATTTCTTCTTCTTCTACTTTCGGCTGTTCCCTTTTAGGGGTCGCCACAGCGAATCATCTGTCTCCACCTAACCCTATTCTCTACATCCTCTTCACTCACACACACTAACTTCATGTCCTCGTTTATCGCATCCATAAACCTCCTCTCTGATCTTCCTCTTTACCTTCTGCCTGGTAGCTTAATTTCTAACATCCTCCTACCGATATATTCACTATCCCTCCTCTGTACATGTCCAAACCACCTCAATCTGTGCTTTGCTGACTTTCTCCCCGAAACATCTAACATGAGCCGTCCCCCTGATGAACTCGTTCCTAATCCTGTCCAACCTCGTCACTCCCGAAGAAAACCACAACATCTGATCATTTATATGTACTTATTTCACTTACAGATAAATGGCTGCATTTACACTGCAGATCTTGATGCCCAATTCCAATTTTCAGATTTTTTGCCCTGAGCAAGGCCCTTGCAGACCCCCATGCTGAAAATGTATAAAAGAGATAAATGTAAGTGGCTCTGGTTAAGGGCATCTGCTTAATGCTGCAAATGTAAATGTAAGCAGCCTGCATGTTCTACCCCCATGGGCTCTTTGGACACGCCCCCATGTGTTTTCAATCACGCCTATCCTCTCACGCGCCCCGTTTGCTTCCATTCTGAACTCATTCCATGCACATTCTTCTCTCCAAGAGCTTCGTCGCTTCCACAAAAAGCACAACCAAGCCGTCTGAGACTTCTGGTGAGTTTGCAGTCCATGTTTCGTTCTCTACTTCATCTGTGTGCTGTGTGTTTTTATTCCTGCAATTGGTTTACTTTTTGAAAAATATAAATATATATAGTTGCTGGTCTAATGTGGGGAATTGTTGATCCTGGATATTTATTAACATCCTAAATGATACTGTAAAAAAATAGAGATATGACTTATGGTGTGTTTAGCATTGATGCAGCACAGTGTGTGATTCCACTGAAATGTAATAATGTACATGCAGAAAAAATACACCAAATGCATACTTAGAGTTTTCTATTGCAACTACAGTGTGGCTGCTAAAGAAAGAAGTCATTATGCCGGAGGCCAGAGAGCGAGACACTGTGATCGAGCCTGCTGAGGATCCTCAGATATGGAGTGAGAAGGACAGAGGAACAGAACTGGAGCAGAGAGAGAAGTGGGCCAACAAGACAGAGTTTCTGCTGTCAATGGCTGGTGAAATCATTGGTCTTGGCAATGTTTGGCGATTTCCTTATCTCTGCTACAAGAACGGTGGAGGTAAGGCTGAAGAGTGAGAAAGAGAGGGAGTGGGGGGCAGGGGCAGGAGAAGGTCTGGGTTTTGAATCTTCTATTCTTTTGTACTGTAATGTGCAGGATTGTTATACAAAATTGAGCAAATAAAAGCAGGC
The DNA here is from genome assembly GCA_005784505.1 of Bagarius yarrelli. Lineage (NCBI taxonomy): Eukaryota > Metazoa > Chordata > Actinopteri > Siluriformes > Sisoridae > Bagarius > Bagarius yarrelli. The sequence goes on along the minus strand of VCAZ01000001.1, from coordinate 1,370,226 downwards.
TTATATCGACCGGCAAAACAGATGATCATATATATCAGTGAGTCTATTAGAAATGCTCAGGGTGAAGATTAGTGCATGCCCACACAGAGTCCTGCACTTTTTAAACAAAACACTCCTTCTTCTAAAGCTGCTGATGTCCGGAAACGGAAGCCACTAAGCCATGCTTTTTAAACAGAATGTCTTTTTTGATATGAATAATGAGAGAATTCAGTTTTTATTTTATTTTGTTCTGTTTCATTTTCTATGGCAGAACCAAATCCACAAACTTAATCCTAGGCTCAAGTTTACTTCTGTAGAGGTATTCTACTGGAGTCCAGCCCCAGCTGTCTTTGGGTAAAAGACAGGGATACACCCTAGATAGGTCACCAATCCATTGCAGGGACAAATACAGACAAAAAAAAACAACAGACACTCTCAGTTCTGCGGGCAATTTAGAATCACCAATCAATCTAACATAAGTGTTTTTTCACTGTGTGAGGAAACCGGAGAACCCCGCGTAAACCCACACAAGCACAGGGAGAACATACAAACTCCACACAGAAAGACCCCTGCAGGGGTCCAACCTGTGACCCGAAACCTGGAAACGAAAGCTTTTTAAACAAAATGTCTTTTTGTTACGTTAATAAGTGAATACATTTTATTTTACTGTGTTCTGTTCCAATCTCTATAGCAGAATAAAATCCACATATGTAATCCTAGGCCCCCTTTTATTTCTTTAGGGGTATTCTTTATCCCTTACTTCGTCTTCCTGATCTTCTGCGGCATCCCCATCTTTTTTCTCGAGACTGCATTGGGTCAGTACACCAGTGAAGGAGGAATCACAGCCTGGAGGAAGATATGTCCCATGTTTGAAGGTCATTATTTCTTTACTCTCTTTTTTTTTAAGATGTAATTGAGTTTGTAGGTAGTTTGGAACTAGCTATTTAGAAACACTTCAGTTGAAAAACACTTTAGTTCCCAGTTTATTCATGAGCTTAGGTTACTGTCTGTGTCGTGCTTTTGATAGATTTAATATATACATTTTCCTTGCATTCTCTGGATTCCTCCTACCTGATAAAAACAAGTCCTTTAGTAACCTGGCAACTCTAAAATGCCCATTGGAGCCCCCTTTACCTCATCCAGGGTGTAGAAGTAAAGAACCCTCGGCCTAGGTTACATCCATCTATCCATTATTTATATCCATTTATTCCTAATCAGGGTCACAAGGGATCTGCTGGAGTCTATCCCAACTGTCATTGGGTGAAAAGCAGGGGTCACCCTGGACAAGTCATCAGTCCATCACAGGGCCACTTACAGACAAACAACCACACACACACTCAATCCTATGGGCAATTTAGAATCACCAATCAACCAAACATACATGTTTTTAGACTGTGGGAGGAAACCGGAGAACCCGGAGTAAACCCACACACGCTGGGAGAACATGCAAACTCCACATAGAAAGACCCCTGCAGGGGATATGAACCTGGGACCTTCTTGCTGTGAGGCAACAGTGCTAACTCACTAAGCCACCGTGCTGCACCTAGGTTACATGATATTTCCTAATACTCTGTATTCTATTGCAAGGACATTTAATGAAAAAGAACATCGATCATTTGCAGCCTACATACAAGCGTGCTTTACTTTGCCATTGATTGATGTGTTGACTCATTCTGATGGCTTCCTGGCGAAACTCAGTTTGTGCTCAAACTTGTGGTGTTCACAGGAGTTGGCATTGCATCTCAAGTTATTGTGATTTACTTGAACATCTACTACATTGTGGTTCTTGCCTGGGCGGTTTTCTACCTCTTCAGCTGTTTCCAGAGCACTTTGCCTTGGATCTCCTGTGCCAACGAATGGAACACACGTAAAACACCTTAAAACATTTTGTTCAAATTATCAAATTATTCAAAGTTATCGAATTCACCGTCTCTGTGTTGTAGCAGCAGAAAGAAAAAGATTAAACCAAAGTGTTGTACAAACAGCCATTTAAACAAGCTCAAAAAAGATCAGCTGTTTGGTTCTAATGTTTTTTCTAGTTAACTGCTTTTCTTTAGGACTCAATAACTTTAAGCGGAATGTTTTGTGAAACTTGGTATAAAAAGGCAAGTCAGTTTTTTTATTATATCATTTTACAGTCTAGGAAAGGAAATGAGTCTGTGCATGTCCTGTTCCTAATGAATAGCCTACACACAATAATACACACAATCTTTACACTATATTCTGTGCTTGACTTTGAGTTGTTGGACAAATGTTTGAAGAAATATTTGAATAACTATTTTCAAACTCACTGGAGGCTTTTGTTGTCCACAGCATCTTGTGTGGACACATACAACACGAGCGTGCTGAACCCTGTCCTGCAGAGAGCAGACGTTGATCTGTCCTTTCTGCACAATGAAACTAACAATTATAGGTAAGTACTTCCACTCCTAGTTACTCTTGTGTGATGTTTTTCCGTCTGTGGATGTATTGTTTTTCCGTAAATTGTTATGGTTTTGTAGTGTAAAAACCCAATAATGCGTTGGGGCCATCGGAGCCGTGAACTTTGGCCAGGAAGCTAAAAACATAAACGGCATGAGGGTTAAAATTACAATAAAATATCCATCCAAAAAGCTACAAAACATTATTAATAATTCTAATTACACATTTTATTTGGAAAGCTTCTGTGTTAATTGATTGCTGTGCAAGGGAAAAAATTGTGCTAACATCGTTACAAACAAATCTTATTATTAATTAGGTAAAGAATTATTTTGGGAATTTTTTGTATTGGTATATAGTTAGATTTTACATTTGTGATGCTGAAGATGTAAATCCTGCATCTTTATCTTCTTTTCATCAAAGAAAAATCTGCATTTTTATCAATTGATTTTATTGAATTAGTTCGTATCCCAAAATGCCCAAATGGGTGAAGTTAAATGTAAAAGCTTTTATCACATATACTTTTTTATACAGTGAAATTCTTTTTTTACATATCCCATCTTAGTAAATTGGGGTCAGAGTGCAGGTTCAGCTATGGAGCAGGAAGGGTTAAGGGTCTTGCTCAAGGACCCAACAGTGGTTGGGTCAAGCCTCATCACCAGCACCTTTAAGCCAGTAGTGGGGCTTAAACCCAGGTTTTCCTGGTCTCCAGATCAGCAACTTAACCGTTTGAGCCATCACTTCCCCCAATGCCTCCTTGCGGTTGTTCTGTGTTCTGAGATTGTTACAAAATAAATTTAAACTAGCTGTAAAATTGCTCACTACTGTATATACTAAACTTGAAGGATGAATTATTTTGTAGCTTAATTGATTTTATTTTGGGTATTTATAGACTTACGTGCATCCTGTTTCCTACAGTAGCGGTTTCAACTTCTCTGCAGCACTCACGGCTGTCTCTCCAGAGGAGGAATTCTGGCTGTAAGTTCAATTTTAAATATTACAAATATTTTATATAGTAAAGTCAAATGGCACAATATGAAGTGGTTGGACTGCTAAGCAGAAGATCGCTGAGGTTCTTGAGCATAGCTCTTAACCCTCAGTTGTATAAATGAGAATAAGGAAAATGTAAGTCAGCTGGATAAGTGCATCTGCTAAATGCTAGGAATTAAGACGGAAAATGACTATAATTAATTATAAGTTAACAAAATAAAAAATGAGGTAAAAAGAGGTAAAAAAGAGGCAAGGCTTTGCAGACTTTTAACCAGTTTGTCAGATGGGCTTTGCTCAGGGGCCCAGCAGTGGTGGAGCTGGAAATCAAACCCACAATCTTCAGGTTGGTAGTTCAACACCTTAACCATAAGCCACCACTTCCTTCCTTCGAGATTGTAAGAATTTTGTAGTACAGAGAGGATGTAGTGAAGTAGAGGGGGTAAAATCCTGTGATGAAACTAAATATTATGTGCCATTTAAAATAGTTTCAAATATTAAACATTTAAAATTTAACACAATTAATGTAAAAAAAAAAAGAAATACATGTCTTTGCTCTTGATATACAATCACTGATGAACACCTTTTGGTTTGAATGAGAGAGAAAAAAATGAGGTGGGATTCGAACCGTGAACCTTAGATACACTGGGTAAAAGCTCTTAAACTAGAACCATTAGACCAGTGTAGTTACATCGCTGTTCACGATGTTCAGTTTATAGACACAGTGCCGTAATCACACCTGATATACGTTTGAACAAACATCAGAGATGCGTAGACGGATGATTCCTCTAATCTAACGTAAAAATATCAAACTATAAACGTTGAAGAATTACTTTCCTGTGGATGACCTCTGACCTCTTTCTGTGGGATCGGAATTCTGAGGGTTGAATTTTTTAACAGTGAATTTTGATGTTCCGGATTTATTAATCTTGAAAACTGTCTCAGAATTCAGGACAAAATATAGTGTTTAACAAAAAATCAATAGTTTTATTTAAAATGTTCAATGATCAAAACTGTTTTCAGTGCCGCATAATATTCAGTTTTTCAATATATTCCAATATTCAATATTTCAGTTTTCACAATTTAAACTCAAATAGTTTTGTTATATTTTATGCTTCATACTGGAGGGGTTTATGGCAATTATCTGGAGCAAAAATAAACTAAAACCATGTTTAGAAATCTAGTCCAACATTTAGTCCAACATTTAGTCCAACACCAAACCAAAAATCTAGTCCAACACCTCAACCACTGAGTTATTCAGGTCAATAAACATGAACTGCAAAAATATAAAAACGCATCTAAGACTGAATGGGTTAAAAGTTATGACTAAATAATTCTTTAATGTTAGAAATAAATTTTAGATTTAAATCATTTTTAACTACCCCAGATGTCCAAAGACAGCATTCCTGAATGCACATATGGTAAGGAAATGTGGGTATTACTACAGGACATGTTGATGGGAACGACATGTTTATCTGTTGTGAAGCTTTGAAGTAGAACCCTCAAACCTAAACCTAAAACATCTGTGTCCATCATGCAATTATGCAATTGTTGAAATTTCAGCGATGGCAACATAAGGACGTTTTTTTATATAAACAACTATGTCCACCTCATTGCAGAACATTTAGACCAAATTAGGAAAATGTTGGACCAGAAATTCAAGTCTGTGAAATTTCGGAACAACCCTACTTACGTCTATTACGTGCCCATAGAGAGCGCTCTTTTTGGGATGTTTGTTTTAGCTTGTAACAATGTGTACGTGTTCATGTGTGTTTATGTGTGTGTCTTGTAGCCATCGCGTGCAGAGAATTTCCAGCGATGACTTCCTGGGCCCACCGCACTATGACCTGACACTCTGTCTTCTGCTGGTCTGGATCATCTGTTACTTTTGCATTTGGAAAGGAGTTAAGACCACAGGCAAGGTAAAAACCTACACAGTGACCCTGAGCATAAACATTTACCCCAGTTATGATGGAAAGCTGCACCAGAACCACTTAAAATCCTGATCAGACTTTTGTGAAATGTCATGTTTAATAATAATTTTTTAAATGATGGTACATATGGGACTATGACTGGGTTTTGTGGCAACCTGGTTATAACATTCTGTCCCTAAGACATTTCAACCTTCTTAATGACTACCAGCACTGGCTGATGTTATGGCTAAACATCCAGTCAAACAAAAGATGCAAATTACTAAATAAACAGATAAATAAATAAATAAATGAACACTCCGAAGAGATGAACTTTATATGTATAAACAGTATGTGCATATGTTTTCGATTAAAATGTGTGTAAATAGGTAACACTAATTGGCTATTGATTTAGCTAGTTTTTAACCTTAGACAGTGGTAACCCAAGTGGTTTAAGCTCTGGATTATTGCCCAGTAGACTGGAGTTCAAGCAAGTTTTGCACCCGATTTGCATGATGAGGTGGAGTTTAACAAAATTCGGAGCATGTCTCGGTTACAGCATGTACTATTGCGACTAGAGGTTAACAGACTTATTGGTTTTGCCGATTAATTGTCACCGATAGATGATTCCCGGTATTATCGGTTATATGCAAAAAACCCCACCGATAGTTTTTGCGGGTTGAGTCTGTTGCTGGGGCTACCTAGAAGGGTCAGTTGAGTGCCAGAGCCAACATGTCGAGAGTGGTCTCTGTTGAGAGCGGTCTCTGTCGGGACCATAAATCAGAAACGCATCCGATTTCAGTTCTTTTTGTTGTCACACAAATTTTGGCAGTCTCCTTACCAGCACACTCACCTAAGTGTGTCCTTCCCACCAAATTTGAAGCTCACACTTGTCTAGACTGTCTCTGTATTTCTAGTATTTACTGGAACTAAGAGGCCCGAACCCTGTTTCAGCTGAAGTGTGCAGGATGTTATAGAAGTAAGAAAGAGAGTCAAGCTAAAATAGGATGTTCCATATGGATGTAATTTCAGTGCTATCAGGCTACCATTTATGTTAAAGTAAACAGAGTAGAAGTTTCATGCTCAGGCAGATTATCCTTTAAGCTATTGGCACATGCTATAACTTGTCTAAGACATGCCTGAGGTTTGACTTACAGTGTGTATTTTATTATTTTAACAACTGTTAATAAATGTATTCTGCTCCCAACCTCAAAACTTTATCTCAGATGGTCTAAACTTGTTCCCTCCATACCTTGATTAATGGATCAAATCTTAAATATTTTATTTAACTTGTTTTTATATAATGTACTTAAACTATTAATTTCACTTAACTTGGTTTCAAGTTCAAGTGTTATGTTCGAACTCCTCCTCCTCCCCCCAGTAAGAGACGTGACGTAAAGCTCCGCCTTCTGTTATAATCCACCAACCAGCACATTAGTCCTCTTGCATGTCCAATCCCATTTAAGGAAGACCAGAGTAAGCTAATTTAATGACTTCTGACACTTGAAATCTTAAGTTCATGTATTTTCAGGGTTAATCACTGACACTAAATACAGACATTAGTGTTTACAGTGTAAAACTACAATTATAAAAGAAGTAAATATAAAAATGGCTAAATATTAGAACAGTAATTATGTAATATGATGCTTTCTGCTTTTTTTTTTAAGGTGGTCTACTTCACAGCCACATTCCCATACATCATGCTGCTGATTCTGTTTTTCCGAGGAGTCACGCTACCCGGTGCTGGAGCAGGAATCAGCTATTACCTCTACCCTGATATCTCCAAACTCAGCAATCCTGATGTAAGTGTATGTGTGAATTAACCATCTGTGAAGAACATCTGCCAAATGCTGTAAATGTAATAATCAAACAGCTTCAAGAATTTTAGAAAGAATATTAAAAATTTGCTCCACTCCACTCAGCATCACCTCCCTACTTCTTTTCCACACTGTAAACCAGGGGTGGGCAATCTCGGTCCTGGAGGTTCGGTGTCCTGAGTTTAGCTCCAACTTGCCTCCACACACTTACCTGCAAGTTTCAAGTATACCTAGCAAGAGCTTAATTAGTTGCTTAGTAGGTTGATAATTACAGAGGTGAGGGTGAATGATGTACAGAAGGTGCAGTAGTGTGTATATATGGTATCTATAAGGGTATATATAGTATGATACAGTTATAGCTGTGCAAAGAATGACACAATGCATATATACGTACTAGTGTTTGTATGATACAGTAAATACAGAGTAAATATGGATAGAATAGAGAGAAGTGTAAGGATAGATAGTTATGGATGGTGCAGAGATGCATAATGATAAAGTGGTCCAAAGTACAGAAAGTGGCGGTGCAGTAGTAATTAACACTGTATAATCAGATTATAATCAAACTGTTAGCATTTATTTATTTCAGTCCTTTAATTCTTTAATTTTTTTATAGCTTCTGACTGGGATATGACATTATGACATATTATATCACATTACATAGCAATGCATGCTGAATGCTAAGCTCTGTTAATAATCCCGGCTGTGTTTCGGCACTCTTTGTTCAATCAGACTCATTGTGACTTGGGCTGTCGTAGGGCTTATTCTGGTTTGGAGGGTTTTTTTCCCTCCGTTATTTTTTTCTATGCTTTCTTTGACTGTCTCTGTTCACGCTATATTGCCAGACATGCGTTGACACACAAAAATACAGATGTGCTTTGAATAGTCTAATGACAACAAGACAAGAACTTTGTTCCAGTTCTTCACAAGACAACTTTTAGTCATAGACCACACACACACACACACACACACACACACACACACACCGGTTGATGCCTGAAGATTTCCATGTGCTCTTGTTTTTGTCAGTAAAAATCACTTCTAACAGGGAAATAAAGAAAAATACACAGGAAAGGGTGTGGTTATCATCCTTTGTGTGTTTTATTTCTGTTGCTCTGATGCAGGAAATGTTAGGGTGCTGAAGCGATGAAAGGAATAGCTTTGGGGCCTGATACATGCTAATCACAGTAAAATAGATGGTAGACACAGAAAGGCTCTGTTACCAGTAGGTGGACATTAAACAGACAAGAAAAGGCTTCATAAATAAAAAAAAAAAAGTAGTTCAGGTTCCGAACAGTATCTGGATATTCAAGGAGGTAAAAATAGAAAGAAACTAAGCTCTAAACGCTGAGCTCTTAGAGACATCGTGGACAAAAACAAACACAATGTACTTTGCAAAGAAGAAAACACAGCATTTAAAAAGGGGCATAAATCAAAAACAAAACCGAAAACAAATCAATCAAACATAATAATGCAACATGTAGGGAAGCAGGAAATGACAAAAAAAACGAGAAACAGGACTCAAATGAATCAAATGAATCAAAACAAAACCATGTGGCAAAGTAAACCAGTGAAGTGGACCAAAAACAGAACATAGGCAGAACTCACTCAGCAGACTCAGGTCTCAGCAGTGGCAGCTTGGTGGTGCCAGGAATTGAACCCAGTCCAAAACATTTCCCATTGTGCTACCACCTCCCAGGTTAATAAGTGATACTAACTTATTTTTGGAGTTCAGCATGCAAATGTTTACATAAAATAACTTGATCAGTTAAATAAAGACAGGAGTAACATCAGGAGTGTCCAGTCTCGCTCCTGGAGGGTCAGGGTGTCCTTGCTGGTGTTTGGGAATCAAACCCTAGTCTTTCTGGTATCAGTTCAACACCTTAACCACTAAGCCACCACTTCCCACATGACATGCCTATCTATTGCTGAGCTGTTCTGGAGAGAAAAATCACACTTAGGGGAGGTTTTTTTTTTTGCATCTTTAGGCAGACCGATAGTTTGTATTTTTGTGTTTTTTGGTTTTTTCACCAACATAATCGCAATCAAGTCAAGATTATTAAATAGTCTACAATAAAAACATCTCCAATATTCTGGTTTTTGGAGTTCCAAATTATGATACTGGCCTCCAGCTGGCGTTGCTCTTTAGTTGGATTACACGCTAGCTGTTGTATAGAACCCTTTATGCTCTACATGCCCTATAGAAAGATAGCTGAGTTTTGCTTCCATTAAATGCACATCTCTAGTACCTTCTGGAAAATGTTTTGCCATTAATCACATTGGGTATCACCCAGATGAGGATGGGTTCCCTCTTGTGTCTGGTTCCTTTTGAGGTTTCTTTCTTGTTTCATCTCGAGGAGTTTTTTCTTGCCACAGTCTTCGGCTTCTCATTAGGGACAAACTTACCCTAGAAAGAATTACTGCATGATCTGTGTAAACGCTGTTTTGAGACAATGCTCCTTGTTAAAAGCATTATACAAATAAAAAAAATTAAATTGAAATAAAATAATAAAAAAAGTCTTATTTAAGGAAAATAAAGTGAAAAAAGTGTTTGAGTAACCCGTTCCTTCCACAACATATATATATAACAATATTGATCACAACTGATATATTTGAGTTTACATAACTGGTGTTGACGTTACTTAAATATTCGAGTGTTAGATTCAAACTCCCGTCCTGTATTTCACTGTAACACACCACATCAGCACATTAGTTATCTTGTATGCCTGAGGAAAGACCAGTGTGTCTCATTATTTAAGTTTGGAACTCTTGAAATTCTTGACAATAACTTGTTTTTTGAGTTATGAATCCAAAATGGAAATGTTTAGTAAAAAAACGAAACATTTGCAAGGGGGTTCCATGCATCGGGTTCAAAACAGTGACTCTAAATGTGCAAGGTAACATCAGAACCCCCCTTGGATCACTGCGCTATGGTAAAAATACAAACTTGGGATCTTTTACCAGAACATGTATGAACACAATCTGAGTAGTTTTTAAAAACGATTTTATTTTTAATGTAATCACACACAGGATGTAGTGGGCGGGAGAGACTAGAAAAGCCAGTTAGGCAGTTCTTTTTATGTTAACCAGATGTGCAGCTATACTACACACTAACATGCACACACACGCCATGTGCAGGCCATCACCGTTTGCCTACTTTTCTGTGTTTTACACTGTTCTTTTTTATGTTTTTTTCTTTAGGTTTGGCGTGATGCTGGAACCCAAGTGTTTTTTTCCTACGCTGTGTGTCAGGGAGTCCTCACTGCTTTGGGAAGCTATAACAAATACCACAATAACTGCTTGAAGTCAGTGGCACCTTGACTAAACTTTAAACATTTTAATCATCCCTACTGTTTTTTTATTTTGTGTTTTAATTGTTTTTTAAATAATATACATAATGAACGATTTGATGATTTTTTTTATATCAACAGAGACTGCATTGCTCTCTGTGCCCTGAACAGTGGAACCAGCATCTTTGCAGGCTTTGCTGTGTTCTCTATCCTGGGCTACATGTCTCATGAGCTGGGGTTACCTATGGAGAACATAGTGCAGTCAGGTAGTGTTGAAATGCTAAGATTATTAGCCAGGGTTTTAATCTAAGGTGAAACTAATTTAAAAAAAAAGAAAGAAAAGAAAACCATTATTAAATTAATTTCGATGTGTTTCCATAAAGTTTTTTAAGCAGTTAAATTGAGAAATTGGTAACCCAGTAACCAACAGTAAAAAAGCAACGAAACATGACTTTAGTCGTGTTTATTATTTTATATGTATGAATTTATTCAAAGTAACTATAAAATCAAGCATAATAGAGATTTTAACTAATAACCATCAGGCAGTAATAAAAGTCCACATCTTCAGACTCACCTGTTGCTGCCAGCAGGCGTGATGTTATAAAGAAACTAGAAAACACCATCAGCAGAAACACAGATTAGTCACGTGGGTTTAATATTCACAATGTCAAATTTTATTTGGCGGGTGGCCCCTTACAAGTGCTACGTCGGCTGCCACTACTATTACTACCAGTTTCTACCAAGTATTTATTATTATTATTATTATTATTTAGAAAGATGTACAAAAATGAGTACAAGTGAGACACAAAGGTGAGCACAGAAATAATTACAGCTAACAGTAACATTAGCACCTGACAATCAATCCTGCAGTAAACCCTTTGCTAAATGAGAGAAAACGGCAAAAAAACTACAGATACAGGTATCGGCGAGTACCAGTAAAATATATTGGTACTCGTACTAAATGATATCGGTGCGTCCCTAAACTACACATATAGCCTTTAGAAGGTACTTTAGTTTATCATATCAGCTAGCACTTTTTCATCAAGCTTCTTTCCTCCTTAAGTTTCTTCACCGCACCACTGAAATTAATTAACTGTTTTATTTGGTCTGTTCTGTAGAGCACCACCACGGAAAGTATATACTAGGAAAGCAATCATCATAATACTCATAATGATGAGCTTTTCTTGCTCCAAACTGTTTTGCAGGTCCAGGCCTGGCTTTTATAGCATACCCCAAAGCACTGTCTCTACTTCCAGGCCCTCAGTTCTGGTCTATTTTGTTCTTTCTGATGGTCCTCTTTCTTGGACTTGATAGCCAGGTAAGGTTATAGTTTGTGTTGTTAATGTTGGAAATTAACCAAATGAGACCAGGAAACTCGAAGGATGTTCAGCAGGATTCTTTAATTGTAGATCATGAGAGAATCTTACAACATCAGAGCTTCAAACGCTGTAGTGTCTGAATCGAGTCTGATCTGTTAGTTGTTTCATGGCTTTACAAACAATTACATCAAAAAGAGAGGGGACTCCATCAGGAGACTAGGGGTCAAAAAAAGGTTAGGGAATATCTCAGAAGGGGTGAATGCAGGATGGCCCTTTAAAGTATTTAAGTATTCGAGTTCATGAACCTGCATAAGATACATGACAAAGAAAAGCACTCCAGAGGGAGCCAGATGGTAACAAGATTCAAGGACTCAGTGGTTCCCAACCTTTTTTTGGTCTAAGACCCCCCCTTTTCCCCCAAGAAAATATTATAGGACCCCTTCACATTTAATGATATTTTCGCTCTTGGTATTTGCTGCACTGCAACCCAAATTGGTGGGCTCTTCCTCACCTGCAGGGTCCAGTATGTCTGGATCATTACTATCAGCTGCTGAAGGAGAATCAGTGACACTCGCTTGTTTCTGTGGAGGACAAATTACAGATTTTCGGTCAATTAGGGGATCATGTATAAAATTAGCTAAGGAAATATGATTGTTCTCCTTAATGCTCCTCACCGACCAACACTTACCAATGGCTGCATTTACACTGCAGATATTTATGTTGTTGGTGGCCACCTGAGTTGACGTCATTCGCCGTCGTCACGCTGTCGTTTGACTCGCATTAACAGGTGAAAATCTGATCTGTCTATTTACATTGCACATGTTAATCCAATTCATATCCCATTCATTACCACACAAAAATGAGGCCTGAAGCTGATCTGAAAATATCGGAATCCATGTGCTTTTTTCTGCTTACACTGTCATAAATCCGATCTGTGCTGCAATGGAGGAAAAAAAACGGAATTGGGTCACTTGATACGTGCAGTGTAAATGCAGCCAATATAACAAGGCCCCCTTGCGGGTTGGGACCCCCCTGTTGGTAACCGTTGCTTTAGGACGATTTATACAGTTAATTACTTAGAGTGATCTTAAATCATGGATTTCCACATTAAATAGACTAAAAATAAACAATGCAGTGTCGATGTTTTTGTTATACACTATATGGACAAAAGTATTGGGACACCTGATCATCACCCTAATTTATTTTATTGTCTAATGCAAAACACTGTCCAGTCAGCTATAAAACACACCGTCTTTATCTAAGTTGATATGTGCACAGAGGTTTGGATAGCTTAGTTACCCTGACATAACTACTAAACATTAGAAATGAGATGTATTTTAATGTGTATTTGGTTTATACACAAAGACTGTCTGTGTTTCAGTTTGTCTGTGTGGAGAGTCTCGCCACAGCATTCACCGATGTTTTCCCCAATATTCTGAGGAAGCCGAAGCGCAGGGAGATTTTGGTGTTGCTCATTGCTGTGGTCTGTTTCCTGCTGGGTCTTCCTCTCGTCACTAAGGTACTGAATTTTATAAATCACAGGTTACAGATGTGAGGCTAAAACTTCATTTCTAGTACCAAAAAAAATATATAGTTCATTTCACAAGACCCGGTAGAATTGTGATTTAAAGGCCACCAGGATAATACAAATGGCTTAAAAATTAATAAAATAACATTTTTAATTATAAAATAAAATGTAATACTGCTAAACGTATATATACGTTTTATATATATATTAAAATAGCTTTTGTAGATTTAACTTCCGCCCAATCGGAAATCATTAGACTATGAATGGGTGATGTTATCGACCAGGAAGTAATGTTATATAAACATGGCCAGGTAGTGATAAGCTTGCATTCAGCCCTGGCAAGGATGCTGGAGGTATGACAAGTGACACAGCCTTTTGTTTTTTCTGGGGACTATTGGGCCCCAATGCGATGCAAGGACAGGGACCGGGGTTGTTACAGAAGAGGACCCACCTGTCTCTTTACTTATGTCTGCCAGGGATACTCCCAAAGCCCCCTGAGGCCGCCATACCTAGTCAAGCATGCTCTGATCCCCTACTGGACAGGAAAGTAAGATGCCTCATAAGCTAGAGAGATGGTCTATCTGCTTATTATTTGTTCGGTGACCACCACCTCTCTTTTAGGTGTGCTAAAACAGACGAGAAGCTGGTCTGGTCTGCATGTAGCTCTGTGGAGGTACATGCACAGTGTTCACACTGGGCACAAAAGGTTTAGCCTTTCCTGGTCTAAGTCCTAGTAAGATATAGTGAGATATTTCCCAGGGGACACCAGGGATGGTTAGGCATCATATGCCACAGTATGATCTTTCTTTTTCCTTCTGCAGCTCTGCCTGGTATGCCAGTAAAGTTAAAATGTGTATCGGTAATAGAGGTTATAATATCGATTCATTATCATGAAAAAAAGATTACAATAGTTAGTTGTATAGATATTTTTGCACCACCCTATAAATAAACTAAAGAGACAAACAAAAGTGAATGATGTGTGTTTGTGTGTGTATGTCTTCTTATTCAGGGTGGCCTCCACCTGTTTAAGCTGATAGATACATATGGTCCCAGTGGAACAAACCTGCTCTTCATTGCTTGCTTTGAGACGATAGTCATTGCCTGGGTCTATGGTAAGCTCTCTTAATTTGTGCAATTAATTGTTTATATACATTATTAGCCAGAATTTTTAAAATACTTTAGTATGTGGGTCACCAGACTCGGTGTCCTGGAGGGCTGGTGCTCTGGAGAGTTTGGCTCCAACTGCACTGTAAGTTTCAAGTAAACCTAGCAAGATCTTGAATAGCTAGTTCAGGTGTGTTTTATTAGCGTTTTTAAATAAACTCTGCATGACACCGCCCCCTACAGGACTGAGTATGAAGTTTCTGGGAAACATACAATGTTCTTGAAAAAGAGCATGTTGCACTTGTCTTTTAAAAAGTTGAAGTAATACTGTCATTATTATCAAACATAAAGCTTCATGATGTTTGAGCTTAATGGAAGAACAGCCACAAAACCAACCTGTTAAGATGCAATTTTCATATTCAAATAGTGGTGTGCATCCTAGCATACTATTTACTATATTACATATAAGGCCAGATTGCAAACACCTGCTCTGTTGCTCCTTAGTGAGAAGACTGTTCCGTCATTTTAGTGTCCGAGTTAAATTAAACACACTTTACGTGTTGAATCAAAAATGTTTATGTGGCTAATCATCTTTGTCAAATAAGTTTCCTAATGAAGTAGGAAAAAAAATAAATAAATAATGAAAACATGAAATAAGTTTAATAATTTTTGCTATCCAGAAATTAGTTTTCCCTGTGTTTCTGGTTTTACCATGGAATTAAAAAATATATTTTAATCAGTTATAATTTTTTTAGTAACTGACGTATCCTAGTTAGGGTTTCACTGAGACTGGAGTCTATGCTTTGTACACTGGGGCCCCAGCAGGAATATAACCAGGATCAAATGTGAATTAATAACAGAAATTTTATTTCTAATTTTACAATTTACAGTATACATATCAATACAATTGTTTTAATAAGTGTTTAATGATGTCGTTTCTGATGTATTTCTGTAAAGCTGCTTTAAAACAATCCCGATTGTTAAAAGTGCTAAATAAATAAAGGGGACTTGACTACAAAATATGGTTAACAAAATTCAGTAGAAATAAAAATGCTGTGTAATCAGGAGATGCTTGTGGCAAGAATGGACTTTATTTTAATTTAATACTACATTTGCAGTAAGCAACATTTGTCACATTTATGTAACTAAGCAGTTTAGGGCCTTAATCTGGGGCCAAACAAAAACAGATTGTAGGTCCCGACTTCTGATCAGAAGTCCAACAATTTAACCACGATCATGGGAGTTCTGTTAAACCTCTTCGGATATGAAAATCACATTTAATAAAAAACTTTCTATTGGGGTTTTGGAGCGTGGCTTTAGTGTTTATTTCCTATTTTACATACTAATCCTACAGCCGCCAGTGCAGATACAGACACCAGGAAATGTCCCACAACTCAGAATTCAAAATGTGTGGTTTATAACATAGTCTAAATAATACAGTTGTGTAAGAAGTATAAAATTACGTTAAACCTTATTGTACACATCAGTGTGGATGTTCGAACTGTTTATCAGTAAAATGGGGAACTTTGTATGACGGCGGCATGGAAGTTTAAAGAAATATTGCAAAAATAAAGAGATTATAAATTTACATAATATGGATATCAAAATACTGGAAATGCACGAGCCGAAATGCAAATGTGAAGTAGCGATAAATAGAATCGAGTTCTGATCAGACTAATATGCTTAATTATATCATGACATTGCTCCAGGTGCGGACCGTTATTTTGATAACATTGAGGACATGATAGGATATCCTCCATTGTCTGTGCTGAAATACTGCTGGCTCTTTATCACCCCGTTCATCTGTGGAGTAAGTATATAAAAATTTTTTTTTTTTCTTGTTCCTTCTTTTATTTCATTGCACTTTTTTAGCTCTCTTTAATGATACAAAAATTTATACACAATCAACAGAAAATCGTTTTTATCCAAAAAAACTTTTAAATGAGGCAGAAATCAAGCACATTTCATAGACAAGTCAAAGACAAGTTAATGAACATCAGGACTGAAACACAGCTGTTCTTTATTTGTCTCTTTTTTTGTCAATAATTTTAATACAGTCCTAAAAGTGAGCAGGTAATGTTTGTTTCTCATATATGGTACAAAAATGATGACTCTCTGGTGTCCAGGTGATTTCTAGGCTCTTTCTTCGTCTCTCTCTCTCTCTCTCTGTATCTCTCTCTGTATCTCTCTCTGTCTCTTTTTTTCTCTCTTTCTCTCTTTTCTCTCTCTCTCTCTCTCTCTCTTCTTCTCTCTCTCTCTCTCTCTCTCTCTCTCTCTCTCTCTCTCTCTCTCTCTCTCTCTCTCTCTCTCTTCTGTCTCTCTCAATCTCTCTCTCTCTCTCTCTCTCTCTCTCTCTCTCTCTCTCTTTCTACCCAGGCCACTCTTTTGTATGATCTGATCAGCAGTAACCAACTCAAGGACTCATCAGAGTTTGTACCCAGCTGGAGTTCTTCAGTCGCTGCTCTGCTCACTCTCACACCGATGATCTGCATTCCTCTCTTCATCCCAGTTCCCATCTTGAGGGTAAATATTTAACATATATTTAATATATAAGCATAAAACTTGACTTCACTAAGCATATCTTGGCATAGATTAGCTTAGTTTAAACACTAACAGACATAAAAAAAAAAATAAACATGAACTTAACTAGCATCTACTTGACTCGACAAAAAAACTTGCAACAGCACTACAGGGACAGAACCGAAAACCAAAATAAAGACAAAGGGAAACATAAGGGCTAAAAATACACACGACTAACCAATGGGCACAGGACACATAGACAAGGGGACAGGAACACAAAGAACAAGGATCACATTGACGAGGACAAAACAGGAAGTAAACAAAGGCATGGACACAGAACAAGAACTCAAAACAAACGCAATATAACCATGAAACAAGAAACATTAAACAAACATTAAAAACATTAAACAAACATTAAACATAAACATTAAACATTAAACAAACATTAAACATGTAATAAACATTAAACAAACATTAAACATAAATAAAGATTAAATATCAACTTTAAACATAAACATTAAACAAACATTAAACATAAACAAATAGCAAACATTAAACAAACATTAAACATAAACAAGTAATAAACATTAAACAAACATTAAACATAAACATTAAATATCAACTTTAAACATAAACATTAAACAAACATTAAACATAAAACCTAAATAAACATTAAACATAAACTTTAAACATTAAACACTAAACATCAACATTAAACATGAATATGAAACCAAATTTATAAACCCTACAATTATGTACAAAATAATAATGATAATAAAAATAAAAAATATTTTAGCAATTTCTTTATTCATGCTAATCTATAAAAGTATTTATCTGTATTTAATGCTAACGACTGAAACCTCCTGTAGCTGTGCAGATCTGCAGGCATATTTATGCTTCTGCAATTAAATCTAGATCCACCAACACTGTACAGAGTTCCTGCTTTAGTAATCATTCAACAGCAGACGTGTGAGCAGGGCAAAGGAGAGACGACGAAACAAAGTCTTTTACCTCAAAATTTCATTTCATTTAAGTTTGATTTCACTTTCAGCTCAAAATTATATAAACTCAAAAATGACTTTTTTTATTTTTTTTTATGCTGAGTGTAATTTAAATCACAGATTAATATTAACACACTAATTACACATTAATATGCCAGACACACACCACCTAAACTGATTAGAACTGCTATGGTGACATTTATGATTACCAAGACATCTCCAGTGTCAGCTGAGTCAGAGGTAAATCAGAGTCTATCAACATGAGAAGATCTTCAGGTTGACCGACTTCACACAAGTTAACACAAGGATTTAATTCATCAAATGGTGCAATTTAATGAGATATACAAAAAATTACATTAAAACATCATTTTATTTTTTTATAATCCCACCATTTTAATGTCTCTTACTGGGAAAGCGGTGGCTCAGTAGTTAAGATGTTGGACCGCTAATTAGAAAATTAAGGTTCCATTCCCAGCACCACCAAGTTACCACTGTTGAGCCCCTGATCAAGGCCCTTAACCCCTAATTGCTCGGTTGTACAATGAGATAATTGTAAGTCTGGATAAAGATGTCTACTGAATGCTGTAAATGTAAATATCTTATATCCTTTTGTTTAATTGGGTATTCACTCTTTCTTGCTTACTCACTTATAAAGTGTCTTTCTGATTCTCGACAGGGTCATGACATGACCGAACCCTCTGCCGACCTACAACAGCGCAGCCCAAACAAGCCTCGGCTAACGCTGTGTAAGCGGGTCATCATTAAGCCACAGAAGCTTTCTGAGACAGAGGAAGACAAGAGTGTGGAAGAAAAAAACCTTAAGGAGGACACCACTGACATGTAACACAGGGAGAGACACGACTTCATACTGTATAGAAAATACTTTGCTAAATACTCAAACCTCAAGTGAAATAAGCTTTAGCTACAAAGTTACTGATGCTGATAAATGATGTAAGATTCTTTTTGTTTTTGTCCTCTTTTTAAAACAAAAAACAGTATAAGCTCATTTGGTAAAGCTTGAGTTGAAATGGTGATATTTCTACTGTTGATGTAGCTGTCGATAATAAAACGTACACTAATGTCATATTTTATAGTTCATCTAATGGGATTCCTCAGCATAAATTATAACCACCAAGTTGGACTGTAATCATTTTATATAGATTCTATATTATCTTCTTCTTCTTCTCCTTTCGACTGTTCCCTTTTAAGGGTCTCCACAGCGAATCATCTGTCTCCACCTAGGGTTAATAACTTCATGTCCTTGTTTATCACATCCATATACCTCCTCTCTGGTCTTTACCTTCTGCCTGGTAGCTTCATTTCTAACATCCTCCTACCGATATATTCACTATCCCTCCTCTGTACATGTCCAAACCACCTCAATCTGGTGTTTCTGTCTTCCTTCCCAACATCTAACATGAGCCGTCCCCCTGATGAACTCGTTTCTAATCCTCAACATCTTCAGCTCTGCCACTTCCAGTGCCACTGTCTCTAAACCATACATCATAGCTGGTCCCACCACTGTCTCTAAACCAAACATCATAGCTGTCTCACCACTGTCTCTTAACCTTACATCATAGCTGGTCCCACCACTGTCTCTAAACCATACATCATAGCTGGTCTCACCACTGTCTCTAAACCATACATCACAGCTGTCTCACCACTTTCTCTAAACTACACATCACAGCTGGTCTCACCACTGTATCTAACCCTATACATTATAGCTGTCTCACCACTGTCTCTAAACCATACATCATATCTGGTCTCACCAGCTTATTCTAGCTGACGTTTCTCCACCCATTCCAACCTGCCTGTATTCGCTTCTTTACCTCTTTTACACACTCTCCATCTCTCTGGACTGTCGACCCCAAAGTACTTAAACTCCTGTACCTTGTATAATAATATACTACAGCATGTCTATATCGATCTATCTAACCAGCATTAGTTCTAACTGTTCAAAACTGTTTTAAATGTGTTTTTTACAATCTTCCTTTTTTTTACTTTTAGGCATCTTTTTTTTAGTTCCAAATATGTGAAATTATAATTGGATCATTTGATTTACTTCATCTATTTCTGTTTTTTTTTTTTTTGAAAAGATATTTTTTGGCCATTTTTTTGGACTTTATTTATAAGACAGACAGAGAGATGAAATGGGGGCGATAGAGGGACAGGGACCAGAAAGAACCCGAGCCAGATTAAACCTGGGTCCCTGGAGCACAGCTGCCTGTATGGGTGCCGGCGCCTTAAACCATTACACCACGGCTCTGGTGTCTATTTCTGATACCAAAATATGAACAGGGAAATATGAAATTTTTGCCTTTCTTGTGGCATCTTTTCATTTGTGTACATACTGTCAATGTTTATGGGTTTATCTGTTTTTTTACAGTCTTCTTTATTGTCTAAGGATTATAAATTGCTTATAAGGGTTAAAAGTGTGACCTTGTGCCAGTTCTTCGATACAGCCTCTTAAATAAATAAATAAATACATACACCTTTTTAATAGTGACTTTTTATACATTATTGTAGATTTTTTAGACTAGCGACCTGTCCATGGTGTGTTCCTAGTCTCCTCTAGCTGTCCAATGACTCCAGACCCTAACTAGGAATAAAAGGGTCTAGACAATGGATGGATAAATGCAGCCTTATATATTATTTTGATAATATTTTCAATATTTTCAATCTAATACTTTTAACTTTGTTTAGATTTTATATAAAAGTGATTTTCCAATCGTATCTTTTATTTTAACCAATTATAATTGTGTAGATAATCAGACTCGCGTCTTATGAATTATACATTTATGACTGTCCACTGCAAACATGAAATACATAATTCATTTTTTTACATTTTATGCCAGTGCCTGTTGTGTTTATTGAAAGATGATTTAATTTTATTTTTTGAAAACAGCCTCAGAGAGCTTAGATGTTATTGGCTCCAGAAGAGGGCAGTCTTTTACATACAGTATTTTATTATACACACTATGGAAGACGTGCAATAAATCATTTTTATTTTACCAATGCTTATCAATTAAATTACATTTAACAATGTATTTGTTTTGTTATTTAACTATTTAATGTATTTTAACTCTGAACATAACAAGCTGACAGAAGGTAAAGACACGTAAAGTAACAGTAGATGGATTGCAGATGACTGTTACTCATTCTAAGAACTCAGATATAAAATTACGGTTAGATGTTTTCAGTTTAGGTGTTAGATGTTTACACACTATAGTGTTTCTCAAACACATCAGTGAGCATCAGTGTGTCAAAATTTGTTTGTCACCATCAGTGGCAGGTGGTGCATTTGGTAGCTTGGCCTTCAGTGGGGATTTACCCTGACACCACCACTTAATACCACCACTATCACGTCACAATTACAGAAACTATAAATACTATATAAAAACAAATTATAACACGGTGTGAGTACAAAGAGTAATTAAATAATCAAGATTTGTAGAGGAAAGCTGTAATACTAACATTGTCCACTAGAGGGGGCAAGACAACGTTGATGTTTCTTAACTGGATTGTGCCTCATGTCCTTTTCTACTCTTCTTGCTGATGTTGAGAAGTTGTGTGTTCCACTGTGATTAGCTCGCCTCACCCTTAGGAGTGCATTTCTGCAGATTTGTACCCATTTCTAACCGTCGTTATCATTAAGACTTTTCTCTCATCCACAATAAGCTCATAATAAAAAAAAACTTTAAATGAAATGTCTTCATTTTGTCACATTCTTTTTTACAGCACAGTGAAATTCTTTCTTTTCATATGCCATCTTAGTAAGTTGGGGGTCAGAGCACAGGATCAGCTATGATACAGCGCCCCTGGAGCAGGAAGGGTTAAGGGTCTTGCTCAAGGACCCAATGGTCGCTGGCTGGGAGGCGGTGATTGATCTTCCTGGTCTTCAGATCAACAATTCAGCGCCTTAATCATTTGAGCCACCACCACCCCTGGTAGTGCGGCTCCGTTATAAAAGTATACAGTTATAAAAAATAAAATATTTATTATTTGACTATTCCGTTTCACCAACCGAGCAGAAGATGGTTTCTGTCATCTGAAAGAGGTTTTTTTTTGGTACTGGTGACTTATATTCAGTTTTTAGAAACGGCAATATAGAATTTTTTTAAGCTGCATTTGTCTGTATTTATATATTGTGCTCTTTAATAATTAAGTGATACGTAAGCATAGTCTCTCTCTCTCTCTCTCTCTCTCTCTTTATGGGCTCATTTACATGTCCTTTCCGTACAGTATTTTCGCCAGTCAATGATTAAATGCAATGCATCGCAATAAACCTGGTATTGATCAAATAAAGCGAAAAGCGCATAAGCATTAGAATGTGAAAAGACAGCCAGCTTAAAGGTGAAAGTTAGATATAAATCAGTCCCGTAGGATATTTGTCTGGAATATTGATCGTGAAAGAGGACATCTGTGTGTTGGGAAATAAAGCAAACACAGCGGAATCTACTTATTATGTCAAAAATAAAATGAAGATTTGCAGATTTGCAGCAGAACACTAGTTGCAAGGCTAGAAAATACCACTGCATCACAGAATACTACACACACACATAGAATATACACAGAAATTTCAGATCTTGAAGCTCTGATTCGCCGGCACAGACTCACTTTGCTACTGGCTGTTTGCTCAATAATTACTTCTCCTCTAAACTTAAAGCATAATCCATAAATACAAGTTTGTTAGGATTAGTTTGGAAAACCTCGGTGTGGTGCACAGAAGGGCCCCAAATCCACTAAACCCCTTGGATTGGTGAACAGAATGCTCTAAGTGAATGTGGGTCTTGGATGGTTCACATAACCATCAGGCAGTGGTGGCTCAAATGGTTAAGACTCTGAGCCCCACTACGGCCAGCTGTTGATCTGAAGACCAGAAACACCTGGGATTAAGCCCCACCACTGGCAAGCCAATGACTGTTGGATCCCTGAGCAAGACCCTTAACCCTTTCTGCTCCAGGGTGGCTGTATCATAGCTAACCCTGCGCTCTGAGCGCAACTTACTAAGATGGGATATGCGAAAAAAGAAATGCTGAAAAAAAGTATGTGTCACAAAATAAAGGTATTTACATAACACAGATTCTGTTGACTACAAAATAAACAGTAAAGCAACACAAGGGTAAATCCACAAGATTAACATTAACACCTACCCCATGTTCTCCTCTCTTCTTTTCGGTGCAAAGTTGTGTGCTTCACTCTAATTGGCTGTCAGTTCGTCTTTTACAGTATGTTTAGTCATGCAAGGAACGTTTTAATGACTTTCAAGGATAAAGTCTTCTCAGAAAGCATCTTGATGACCCTTAAGGATTCTTCTCCGCCATCAGACCATTAATAAGGTCCTGAGAAGTCAGCATAAACATATAAAAAGATAGATTAATATTTGCAAAATGTAAAAAGATTTTACTTGTCATACAATTTATGATGTAAATTTAGACATATATAAATTTTGTCATGCACAGTAATAAAAAAAAAAATAGGCACATTTTATAAGCACATTTTTCATCTTCCAGTTTAAAAGGGTTAGGGTTAAGGTTAGGTTAGCCAAAGATACTAATTACAGTTATGAAGATCACATAAATGCTAATAAACCCAATGTCATGAATTGTAATATAAGAACCTAATGCTATCCCCACATTTACCACTGGTTAAGTTCTGCGGAAGACCTGGGTTCAAGCCCCACCATCACCAGCCTGAATTGTTGATCTGAAGACCAGGAAGATCTGGGTTTAAGCCCCACCATCACCAGCCAGCCACTATTGGGTCCTTGAGCAAGATCCTTAACCCTTCCTGCTCCAGGGGCACTGTATCATTACTGACCCTGCGTGCTGACCCCAACATTCCAAGATGGGCTATGCGAAGAAAGAATTTCACTGTGTTGTAAAATGTATATGTGACAAATAAAGGCATTTACATTTTACAAAAAGGAAACCTGCAGCCATATTACTTTCTGGGGAAAACATTCAAACCAAAACATTCAAACCAAAACATTGCAATTCAAGATATTTTTCATCATTGTGTTTTCTGTTCTAAATATGCTAAACATGTGATTTAATTAAAGTATTTTTTGCCCTTGCACAAAAATCTCCTGCATAAAGAGGAGACATCTATTTACATCTATTGATTAGAGGCCACCATGCATAGAGTGACGAAGAGCAGCACTGACAGCTGCAATTTTGTGCATGTCACATAACGATTGTGGCAAATGACAAACCTGAAATGAACTTCCTGTGATTTGTAATTGATGGCAAAATATGCTGTGGGGTTGGGTGGACATCATCATCATTTAATTTTTTCAAAGGCAGAACAGCACATGGAAAAAAGGCACAAGTGTTATATATATTTTTTTAAATCTACGTTCTCTGTATTTTAGTTAATACTTTTTTATTGTTTTTTTTTATTGCAATATCTGAGAATCCATACACAGCAGTTATCTTTTTTGCACTATAGACAATTAAAATGCCAACAACAAATAAGTCTAGCTGCAAAAAAAAAATCCTATCGTATATTTGTAGCATTACTCATTTGTCAGTTAATATCGTGTGCTATGCAGTTCTATTGTTGGGATGACTGACATTCAGGGTTGTTAAAGTACTAATCAATAACTAGGCCTGCTGCTAGAACTGCTAACACTACAGATTTGAGGGGGGGAATACAATCTGGGACATCCTGAACATTTATCTTTATGACAAATGACTTCAGGAGATGTTTTATAAAATTTTAAACCAATCTAATTGCTATAAGAACGCCGGAGTGAACTGGTGCTCATTAATTAATATATAGTGGTGGTGACTCATGGTAAAGGTGTTAGACTAGCAACCCAAAGTGGGATTAATCCCCAGCTTCACCAAGCCCCCAATTGCTCCACTGTATAAAATAGATAAATGTAAGTCGCTCTGGATAAGGGCGTCTGCCAAATAATGTAAATATAAATATATTGTATGCCTCAAATATAGTTTATCGGCAGGTAATAAATGTGACATATCTTAAAGTCTGATTTATGCAGACATTTAGGACATGGTAGTAAATAATTTGTATGCTAGAGACACTTGGGTCATACAAGTGCCAGCCCAAGTCATAAGCGAACTAAGCAGCTACTTAGAGTCCCCGTGGCCATTAGGTTGAGGGCAAGAATATATTAACTGACTTTTTTGCATGTTGCTCTTTCATAACATACTAAGTAGGAGTTGCATTGTTATAAAATAATATATCTAATACAGGAATTTTTATTAAAATCTCAGCCTTAGCATTACCTATCGATATAATTTAAAACCTCATCTTTTTATATATATATATATATATATATATATATATATAATATATATATATATATATATATATATATATATATATATATACATAACAAACAAAGACATGCTTACCCCCTTGCCCAAAATGAGAAAAAGCCTAAGGGGGCAACAGATTTGGCTAAACCTTGACAGATATAGCAGCCATGTTACTGTAAATTTGTTCATTTGTAATATGTTAATTAAGTGAAATAATATTCTTAAATATCTTTATTGGGTCTTATCACTGGACCTGATCCCCAGATCTACACACAAACACAGAGACAGAAAGAGACAGAGACAGACTTTTCAGGCTTGTCGATCTGGAAGACATGGCTCATTTGGCAGGCAAGTACAAGCAGACAGAGGGAGCTCTTAGCCTGGAGACTGAGCTTTCCCGACAGTGCAGGATGACTGACATATGCTACTGGTCCTGTTTCATTAGCTATCTCAGTGCCTCCACCACCTCAAGCACTCTGAGCCCATACCTCACTTTCTGTACCACTGCTGACTATTAGTCCACACACAATCTGTCCATTAGTGATCTGAGCTATTTCATGCTAGCATTTATAAATAAAACCAGAAAAAAAAACAGGAAAAATATGTCAAGAAACAAGAAGGAGGTCCTGAAAATATGTAAAAAACAAATAAATATTGAAAATTCATACATACAATTTATAATCTGGAGGTTTTGTATTAGACTAAAGAGTATCCAGTCGTAATGCTAACAGTGATATGATTATTGCTTTGGTATCATTTGGTATCATTTGTATTGAATTGAATTGAGTGAATAAAATAAGAATTATTTTAATATAAACGAACTCAAGCTACGTGTAAAAAGTATTTATTTATTTACTACTTTGTAAAAAGAAATGCAGCACTTTTTGTTTCCTGACACCAACCCACACAGAAGCATATCCTGATCCATTACTATGCAAGAAAAACCTATACATACACTCTGTACTGGAATTAGGTGATCGACCCCACTGTGATAGCCCTGAGCTTTGTGGGGAAGCAATATACATAAGTCGAACCTTGTTATCAGTGGCTCAATACCACTGAAGTGAGAAAGAGGAAAATTTGGCTTGATGGAAAAGCTAGGCAAGTCTTCTTTAGCTCAGTAATGGGCAGCAGGGAACTGGGTATTAGTTTGGAAAACTTCTGTTGGCTTTTTGCTTTTCTTTGGTCAAGACACCATCAAATCTCACAGGTACAGTAACCTTTTTTTGATTGTGTAGTATACTGGTAGTTCAGTGGTTAAAGGTGGTAGACTGTAGATAATAAGATTGTGGGTTCAATTTCCAGGACAAACAAACAGCCACTGCTGGGTCCATGAGCAAGGCACTTAACTTTCAATTGCTCAAATGCATGAAAAAAAGAGATAAATGTAATATCAGGGCACATGCCAGAAGTAAATGTACTTTATGACACTGACCGTGTAGACGTACAATTTATTGCCTGATTGCAGTTATTATAACTGCTAAGACACAAATTTGTATAACTGACGCACATATTTCACAACAAAGCAAAACACAGAGTATCTTTACTCAGGCAAACATTTAACCAGTGGCGGTGCATTTGGTAGCTGGGCCTTCAGTGTGGATTTACCCAACTGATACACCTTTTAATACCACCACTATCACATCACAATTATAGAAACCATCAATACTAAACAAACACAAAATATAACTTGGCAGACAGAGAGACATTTCACATATTGAGAATAAAAACAATTTTTTTTTATTAAAGTTAGACCCGTTAACACACAACTACAACCACAACTGTACCACATACAACATCCGGAACAGTTCAGAATCAATATTTATCTTTATATTAATATGACATCACAAAAACATTAAAGATATCAATAAAATATATCAGACATTTAAAGGCTGTAAGTCAGTGTTACCAGTCGGTGGCCCTGGTCTGGAAGTGATGAATAAACTCTTTTCCAGGCTGAGACAAGCTAGTTATCCTTGGGGTTAACCAAACTCTCCTTGCCATGTCTAACTTTTCCAGAAAAGTCTTTCACACTTTATCAAAAAATTAGGCGGCACATAGAAAAAAAAAGAAATTTGTACAATTATAAGTCAGCCTCTTAACTATAAAAACTATAAAAACCACATATCTGACATTGCACTGGCATGGTGGTCATTAAAATAAGTACTGTTTAGTACATTGGTTTGTCCCTTAGGTGGACTGTGGAACATCCATGGGAAAAACAGGAGATAACACGTTGCAGCTCAACTCATCATCTGAACTCAAGCAGGCAGTTCCTTTTGAGGAGATGCTCCACAGCCAGACCCCTGCTCTGGATGAGAGCAAGAATTCTCTTCCTGATCGAGGCACCTGGAAGGGAAAGTTTGACTTCCTGCTATCCTGCATAGGATATGCCATTGGCCTAGGAAATGTCTGGAGATTCCCATATCTCTGTGGGAAAAATGGAGGTGGTAAGAAACAAGACGACAAAGAAAATATATTTTTTTTTTCAAGTATTTTTTTTAGGAATGTGTTTCTGTTAATGTTTTTTTGAATATTAAAAGTTAAAATCCTTTTTATTCTGTTTCCCAAATGATTACCCACATTTATTGGCCCAGAAACTGTATTTTACATGTACTTTGAGAGTGGAGGTTGCTAGCGCTATATTATATTATAATTCCAGCACTGTACCAACTGGGCAGTTTGCTGGGTCCTGCTGCTTGTGTCTCCACTACAAAAGGAATAGGTTCCATTTCGAGGCACAGAGTTTTCCTCGTGTTAAGAGCTCTGGATTGAAGTATGGTTTGAACAACCTTGGTCAAGAGACCTGTTGCTAGGGGCTGTACTAGCACACAGTAACTTAACACTAGGTCCAAGAACCATGCTCAAGCCAGCCAGAACGGCTGCGAGTGAGAGTCTACTAGAAGGCCCTAAGTGGAGGCTGCACATTGGCTGTCAGGAAGAACTTATTCAATTTACCCTTTGGGTGAACATTGCTACGCTCAGCTGGTCAGCTTTCTTTTGCTAAGTGTGGCGCTGCTCTGGTTACAACCTCCACATACGCTGGAATAAGATAAGGCAAGGCCCGTCTTATGCTCCTTTGCTAGCTCCATCTAGAAGCGCCATTCTTCTTATTTATTTATTTTAAATAAATGTATTTTATAATAATAATTATTAATATTTTATATGGCAGAGCAAACGCGTTAGAATTAACTGCTCACATAGCTCATAATCAGCCCCCCTCAATCAGCCCCCCTCTGAGCATGATCTTAGTCCCAAACAGCGAGGGTGTATCCAAGCCGGTTATAAATCCCGGCCATGGAAAAGCACAGTAAGTATTGCTGCCTATGCATATTTTTCCTCTTATATTTCTTTTATACACACAGGCTGAATAAAAAGAGCTTATCGCAGTGTGGCGCATATTTCATAGCATGTGCTTCAGGCCAAAGGTTACAGTATAAAAGGACATTCCCAGAATGTCCTAACGTAGCTTAACAATCTGGGCTAGGAATAAATCAGCCTCAGCTTATTCCCTTCATACTATTTTATGTTTCATTTCCTAGGAACGTTCAGGATAACATTATATTTGCTTCCATAGAATCAAAAATAATTTAATTAAAATTTGTTAATAACAAATCGTAGACCTTTGGAGATTTTGGCTTTGCTAGCCTTTTTACACTAGCAGGATGTACCCAAACTTTGGTATTAAATCAAGTGTTGCAGCATACTGCCCTTTACTTAGCTTCTAAATCTTTATATTTGCTTATAGCGATTTTGGCTACTTACTGTAGCCAGGTGGGAAAAAAAAGCCTAATAATAGCTGGGTTAATGTCAGTGTCCTACAATTCCCCATCTCATTAGGCTTGATGCTGTGTGTCTGCTGATGCATGCTCTAAATAACTGCACCCCACACATTGATTTCTTTAGAGATGCAAATTTGTGACTCACCAGTTGAATTAATAGCCAAACAGAAATAGAAACTCACAGTGAACTCAGAGGAAGCCATGCAATGGCAGAGTTTTCTTTTCTTTATGGATTTATGAGAAAAGCACTCTAGCGATTACCTTCGAGGACTTGATTGATTACTGACCATTTCAACCAATTATTGGCATGGCAGAGGTGTATAAAACCACAATTCATGTAATGAAGTGACCGAAGCAGTGAAAAATGGCAATACAAATAAGAGAAGTAAATTGGCTTACGATCAATAGGCGATGCACTGTATGTACACACGGACCCACTAAAA
The DNA here is from genome assembly GCA_005784505.1 of Bagarius yarrelli. Lineage (NCBI taxonomy): Eukaryota > Metazoa > Chordata > Actinopteri > Siluriformes > Sisoridae > Bagarius > Bagarius yarrelli. The sequence continues at coordinate 1,340,845 of VCAZ01000001.1, read as the reverse complement.
TCCACTAATAGAGTGATCGTTGTTGTAGTAGAGCTATGAGAATAAAACTGGTATAATGATTATAATTTCCTGGGGGTTTGATGTATTTTATTTTAGGTGCCTTCCTCATTCCTTACTTCACTACACTGGTGTTTGCTGGGATTCCTCTGTTTCTGCTGGAAACTGCTCTAGGACAGTACACATCAGTAGGAGGACTGGGAGTCTGGAAACTTATACCCATGATGAAAGGTATAACTATTTTTTTTTTAATTTATTGCGAAATATATTTTATAGGTATTCCAAACAAATCTGAAATCAGCAGGTAATATTATTAATTAATTGGTTATTAATTGTTCATAGTTCAAAGTGTCATTGGCTTAATAAGATAAGATAAGATAAGATAAGATAAGATAAGATAAGATAAGATAATCTTTATTGATCCCACAGTGGGGAAATTAAATTGTTACGGTGGCTCAGATACAGAAACAATTAAGTAGGAAAATAGAAAAAATGTGCAATAGAAAAGTGCAAATTGTGAGAAATAAAAACAATTTACGATAAACATTTTTAAAAATCTAAAAGTATTTACAGTAGCATCTGTAGTTAGACTGTTGAGTTGTACAGTCTAACAGCGGTGGGTATGAAAGACCTGCGGAACCGCTCCTTCCTACATGGAGGGTGTAACAGTCTGCTACTGAAGGAGCTGCTCATAGCCTCCACAGTCTTATGCAGTGGGTGAGAGGTATTGTCTATGATGGATGTCAGCTTAACCAACATCCTCCTCTCGCCCACCTCCTCCACAGAGTCTAGTGGACATCCCAGGACAGAACTGGCCCTCCTGACCAGTTTGTTGAGTCTCTTTCTGTCCCGGTCCGTGCTGCCTGCTCCCCAGCAGACCACAGCATAGTGGATAGCAGAGGCTACCACAGAGTCATAAAAAGTCCTTAAGAGAGGCCTGCCCACTCCAAATGACCTCAGTCTCCTCAGAAGGTGGAGGCGACTTTGGCCCTTCTTGTACAGGGCATCGGTGTTTTGAGTCCAGTCTAGTTTATTGTTAAGGTGAACATCCAGGTACTTAAAACTGTCTACGACCTCAATGTCAGAGCCCTGGTTGGTCACCGGTGTGTAATGTGGTGTCCTCCTCCGGAAGTCGATCACCATCTCCTTCGTCTTACTGGTGTTTAAGCACAAGTGATTGCGCTCACACCAGTCCACAAAGTCCATGATGGCTGACCTGTACTCCAGCTCGTTCCCCCCAGACACACAGCCAACAATGGCCGAGTCGTCAGAGAACTTCTGGAGGTGACAACTGTTGGTGTTGTATGTAAAGTCCGAGGTGTAAAGGGTGAAGAGGAATGGTGAGAGCACCGTTCCCTGAGGGGCCCCAGTGCTGGAAACAACTACCTTAGACACACAGTTTCGTAGCCTCACATACTGTGGCCTGCTGGTGAGATAATCCAGTGTCCATGAAGCCAGTCTTCCGTCCACTCCTGCCCCTTCCAGCTTCTCTCTCAGAAGAGCCGGCTGGATGGTGTTAAAGGCACTGGAGAAGTCAAAGAACATGACCCTCACAGCAGTTCCGGCAGCCTCCAGGTGAGTCAGCGCCCGGTGCAGCAGGTAGATGACAGCGTCATCCACCCCAATGTTCGGCCTGTAGGCAAACTGCAGCGGGTCCATTGTGGTGCTGACCACAGAGCGAAGGTGGCTGAGGATGAGCTTCTCCATGGTCTTCATCAGATGGGACGTCAAGGCTACTGGTCTGTCGTGGTTCGGCTCCTTAATGACAATAATTTGTATGTAATAATAATTTAATAACTAATAAGGATCTACTTTTGTCCTAAATTTAATTACTGCTTAGTTAACAGTTAAGTGTTGATAAATAACTAAGGATTACTTCCCGCAGAGTTGCTTGTTAACTACAGACTATTAAACGTTTCAATTTTGGATCCATAACTAATTTAGTAATAAGTTAGTGTCACATATTAAACTTTTTAAACACACAAACGCTGGTATTCCTTTAATGTGATTGGACATAGAAGACAACTAATGTGCCAATTGGTGGCTTATAACAAAAGGCGGAGCTTTACGACTAATCCATTACAGTAAAGGACAAGACTCAAACTTAACACCAAGTTGATTGAACTTAACAGTTTAAGTACATTATATAAACACCAAGTTAGATAAACTTGAACATTTAAGTACAGTCAACATACAATAAAATTATGTAGGGAACAGGTTTCCTCGGTTGAGTTCATTCATTCATTCATTCATTCATCTTCTATACCCACTTATTCCTTAATTCAGGGTCACAGGGATTTGCTGGAGTCTATCCCAGCACGCTCACTTCTTTGGGCAATTTAATATCACCAATCAATCTAACTTTGGACTGTGGGAGGAAAAATGGAGAACCTGGAGTAAACCCACGTAAGCATGGGTAGAACATGTAAACTCCACGCATAAAGACCCCAACCCGGGAATCGAATGCAGGCTTTCTTGCTGTGAGGCAACCGTGCTAATCACTAAGCCACTAATCACTAAGTTTATTTAACATATTGTTGTTTTTAGTGCAGAGATATGTGAGTTCGATAAAGTTTTATTAATTGTGCACATATGAAGGTCTAAGAATGCCTTATTTCATCCAGCAGATGCTCGAAGGTTTATCTGCTTTCTTTGACTATTCCAGGTATAATTTTAGAGCACAACAGATGCACTCTAGTAGTTGGCGGATTGGTGTTTCAGAGAGCTAAGACATATGAGGACATAAAAAGAGTAGCTTTTATCTGATTAAGTATCTCTATTGAATTCTGTATATTCAAATAAATAGTTGACACAAAAACATTGTTTCCATTTTCTCTCTCTCTTTCTCTCCTTATACATCATTTGTTCTATTTGAATTTATTTTTTTTCTCAGGTGTAGGTCTGGCTGCTGCAGTTTTGTCCTTCTGGCTCAACATTTACTACATTGTCATTATTGCTTGGGCAATTTACTACCTGTTCAACTCCTTCAGATCAGTATGTACTGCGTCTCTTTTTTGGAGCAGAAATACTCTATTCATTTTACTGTTTATTCTTATTCATCAATTCCTTTGTGATAGCACAGTTTAATTGCTAATTGCTTAAAGGTATTTAATACAGTTCCTCTTGTTAATTATGACACTCCTACATTTATTCATTCACTCGGATATAAATGAGCTTGTATTTCATAAAGTCTTAATGTTATTACGATTCAATAGACTTTTCTCACTTGCTTTACCAAACACAATGTCCTGAGTTTTCTATTATTTAGGAGGGTTTTTTTCCCCAAGCGCACACAGATTCCATTGTCGCATTTATGGAGCTCTTTCCCTTGCTAGCTCTTTCCCCGTCTCCCCTGACTCCATCATCCTAGCTTTTTGTAAACCCATCTCTGCTCTAGAGTGCACTTTTAGGAAAAAAATAATCATCTGGGTTTTGCCTTCTTTTTTTGAGTGGCGTGATCTTTTCCATGACGGCTTTCTGTGCAGTGGGAATAGCAACGTGTAGAACAGAGACTTTTATAAAGATCAAACCCCACACTCCCTACTCCACATTACATCTGACAGAAACTCAGACATATTTCAAAATCTTCCTGACAAGATTTTTTCTCTAATTGCATCCACATTTAACTTTGTTAATGTCTATTGCTAATAAAATCAAACATTATACAGATCATCTGTCTTGCCAGATTTGTCTGTCTGCCTGCCCATCATTTAGCCATCAATCCATTAAACCATCCATGCATCTTCTTAGCATTCCTTTTTCTTATTTTTACAGGAGTTGCCTTGGCAGAGTTGTGATAACCCGTGGAACACCGATCGCTGTTTCTCCAACTACAGCCTGGCTGACACCACCAACCTGACCAGTGCTGTAACTGAATTTTGGGAGTAAGTCATCAGCTTTTTAAGCAAACTTAAATTAGTATATAATCAAATGAAAAAAATGTAATAAGAAATAAATTAATTAACTGAATTAAATTAGGGTGATTCGTGTAACAAAGCCATAAAGAACTTTACTGTTATCTTTTTGACTTGTATAAAATATTTTCTGTATTGGCTACACGCAATAAAATTAAAGCTCTTACTTGCACAGCCAAGTTGCTAATCAGCAAATTATACCCTGTGTGTATCCTACAGAAGGAACATGCATCAGCTGAGCAGTGGCCTTGAGGAGCCGGGTGAGTTGCGCTGGCCTCTGGCTGGTACTCTTGCTCTGGCTTGGGTACTTGTCTACTTCTCTATCTGGAAAGGGGTGGAATGGACTGGAAAGGTGTGGCAATGCATGTTTTCTCTACATTTTACAAAATTCTCTGTCTAGCTTCTATTTTCTGTTGATTCCATTGTTCATAGCTCATTCCCTCATTTGTAATCATTGTAATGTCTAGCAGCTTTTACCTTATAAAGGGTGCAGAGGCATTAAAGCACACCAAGGACATTCAGTTCATCCTTGTTGCCAGAAAGTAATTAGATTTTGATGCAATCAAGCATATGTCTGCTCTCTAGTGGCCCAAATCGGTGATGGATATTAACTTGCCAATTAAACTTCTTTGGTTTTGCAAGTTAATGAAATTGTCATTAACTTGCAAAACCAAAGTAAACCAGATTGCTGAACTACTGCAAATAAATCTAAATGAAAGAACAGCTGAATAAACATTTAAATTATAGTATTTCATTCTTCTCAGGTGGTCTATTTCTCTGCCACTTATCCATACTTCATGCTCTTCATCCTGTTTGTCCGAGGCATCAGTCTCCCAGGGGCTAAAGATGGCATTTTGTTCTACATTACCCCTGAATTTAACAAGCTTCAGAAATCTGAGGTAGTGTTCAGCTGCAGCCAGGATTGCTCGTTTACTTGTGATGTTTTCTGCAATATTATATGCTTGGTAATGGTCCACTTTTACAACAATAATAATAAGATTGAGTAAGTTGATGTTTGGACAGGGCTTAGCAACTAGAACCTAACTATTACCCTAATGTGTGCTAAAAATCATACAGTATATTTATTTTTTAAACATTTGGTGTGTAAGAAATTATATTGTTTACCAAAATCATTTGTGGACTGTGAATTTTGAAGTGAAAATGGGGTTTACTGCCTACAATATATTTAAATATCCTCTATAATAACAAAAAAAACCCTATTCAGATTTCCACAATTTGATGTGGAGCTGTTTTTATAAGCTTTCTAAAAGCACACCGGACCGGACAAAATACCAGCTGTCAAAATATCCATCGCGCACATTTGTCTTCTCCGACGCTGGCAAACAGGATTATAATACTTAAATGCCAATCTAAGAAAACGTAATGAATAATTCCACAATAATGTGATGTATATAAATGCTAATGCCATTTGAGCTGAGGAGCTATGAAACTTCTGTTTATTAGAAAACAAGTCTCTTAGGAGATACAAAAAAAGACTGATGCCGATGATGCTTTTAATCAAAGTAATCTCTTTTTTATCATAAATTTATCTTAATTGCCAGGTCAACCTGGTATTAACAATGTATTTAAAAGCATATTTTTTTCCTGTATTCATTAGGTGTGGCTGGATGCTGCCACTCAGATCTTCTTTTCTTATGGTCTGGGTTTAGGTTCTTTGATAGCTCTGGGTAGCTACAATCCCTTCAATAACAATGTCTACAGGTAAGAATTGTGGAATATATTGATTGATCTTGATTAAATACAATGCATACAATTATGTCTACTATTATTTATCTGTCTGAATATGAGACTGTAGTTAGGATTGCAATACATTTTAAACAAAGTCAATTATTTAAAGCTGGGAAAATATGAGAAGAACCTTGGAGTTCGAAATACATGTGTGACGTGATATATATCTCAGAAATATGATATATGGAGTTAGAAATACATGTGTAACATGATGTATATAAATTATAATATTGTGAAAAAGTTCATTTATTTCAGTAATTTAGCTCAAATGCACACAAACTAAAGTAGTTTAGATCTTTGGTTCTTCTAATTGTGATGATTTTGGCTCATAATAAACAAAAACCCACTATTTCACTATCTCTATAAATTAGAATACTTTGTATATATATATATATATATATATATATATATATATATATATATATATATATATATATATATATATATATATATATATATACTCTATATATAAGACTAATAAAAAAATATTTTTAGTGAATTGTTGGCCTTCTGGAAAGTATGATCATTTATGTTTCATTTCAATGCTTTAAATACTGCCTCAATATCTATCTATCTATCTATCTATCTATCTATCTATCTATCTATCAAAATAAATGCGTTTGTATACGTGTATATGTATAAACAGACATTCTGGAGTCTTAATTAAAACTTAATTGAGCTTACGGTTACATTGCCAATAAAATCTGGTTTCAAAACCTCTTAAGAGCCAGAAAAATTCATCTACAGTCTTTTCTTTCACAAAAACTTTGAAATAGATCATCACTTGCCTACACAAATATCTCTGAAATGTTTTCCATGTTGCAGAGATGCCATCATTGTGTGCTGCATAAACTCCTTCACCAGCATGTTTGCTGGCTTTGTCATCTTCTCTATTGTGGGATTTATGGCCCAAATCACAAAGAAACCAATCCAAGAACTGGCTGCCTCAGGTAGGAGGATGTACAGAATACACCATATTTGAACAGCAGTACATGCAAACAGCCGCACTTACTAAACAATATCCAGTAAATGTAGATATTAGCCAATATCATGCATACAGAATTGCCAAATGTATGCATTTTTTATTTATTTATTTAATACAGAAACAATTGGATTAAAAATGATAATTATGCTCATCTTAGTTTATATAAATAACTTAAACTGTTTATATTTCAATATTATATATAAAGATAAAGATTATTTTACAATCTAATAAAATTACATAGGTGTGATTAACCACTTAAATGAAGTAAAATATATGAATTCAATTAAACGAGTTTGGTTTATAATAATAAGAAATAAAGTAAATTTGATGCCGTTTCTGATATTAGTAAATTCCTGTGACTTTATTTCCGTATGAATAGCGGATGGGCATGTCTACATTAGCACTAATGAGCTGTAACTAAGATACTGTCCCTTTCTTTACTTTCTTGCATATCACAATTACTGAATATTTGTTCTTTTGGGGCACTGGCCCATTTAATAACGAACATTTAAAGTTTCTATAGACGAATCTGTGAAGCAAGTACTAGCTGAACTGCACTTTATTTTGTGACACAAAAAATAAAAACCAAATCTGCTTAACAATGTGCGTCCTGTTGGTTTTCTTTATTTTACAATAAGCGCAACGTTTTATTATAGTATAATCATTAAAGTAGACCCTTTACAGTAAAAAGCTTCTGTTCAAATATTATGATAGGCTTTCATACCTGCTTGTCAACACATGCTGTGAACCCTGTTTGCACAGACAGAACAAGTCATTAGCGTGTTCACATACTGCGAAAAAATGTTTGAGAAACACAGAGCGACAACATGAATTAATATCAGGGTTGCGTTTTCATGCTGGAGTCAAAGGGTCTAAAAGATGATGTCATGGTTACAGTATTTCTTTTGGACAGGTAGAAATATGGTGTGATTGAATTTCGGTGTATTTTGATAACATACTTATAGCATATTTTATGTAGAACCTTTACAAATTATCTCAGCTACAGTATCATTGGATCCAGGATTATTTATATGTTTGGCATTGGAAGCATTTTTAACACCAAAAAGAGGGGCTGGTTTAATTGTGATGCAAAATTAATTAATTTTTACAGCATTTGGCAGACATTTGACTAACATTTTTCTTTTTTATACAACTAAACAATTGGGGGTGCTTAAGGGCCTACAGTGGTTTAGCTAGAAGTATTTGATGTGGGCACTTAAATCGTCCAGTCTGATCTAATTGTGTGATTATAAAAATGCAGGTCCAGGTTTGGCATTTTTGGCATATCCTCAGGCTGTGACTCAGCTTCCCATGTCGTCCCTGTGGTCCATTCTCTTCTTCTCTATGCTCTTGATGCTTGGTCTGGACAGTCAGGTAATATACATGAAAAAAAAGGTATTTACATATACAAAATAACAATACTAAATGTTTTAGTGTTCACCACAATTAAAGACATATGGATTGCATGGTTTGTAACTTTTGTGTCTATTATTTCCCCATAGTTTTGTACTGTGGAAGGTTTCATCACCGCTTTAGTGGATGAATACCCCTCTATTCTGAGAAAGAGAAAGAAATTATTCATCCTTTTGGTCTGCATTCTGTCTTTCATCATTGGCTTGTCCAACATCACACAGGTGAACATTACAGTGTAACATTATGGAAATTGTTGATTGTGGTTAACGTACAATTGTACTGTACTAAACACCCCAGCTTACATTCTGTGATGTGTGTTTTTATTGGTTTATGGTTTTGTTCAGGGTGGCCTGTACGTCTTCAAGCTTTTTGACTACTACTCAGCCAGTGGAATGTGTCTTCTGTTCCTCGTCTTCTTTGAGACAGTTGCCATAGCCTGGTTTTATGGTACATCTCTCGTTCTGATTCTCAGAAAAATGAAAAATCTTTAGGAACTTTTTAAAATCAATCTTTATCCAGTGCAAATGCACTTAAATTAAAGGTCAACGATCATTGTTAAATGAATGAATTGCCTTTGTGTTAAAAACAAATAATTTTTGTATTTTAAATGTCTTTGTGTTTTTATAATTTTCTCATTTATTCTATCCTGTTCGCAGTGAGTCAGAAACTGCCTATAACAAACAGCTTTTTTCTATTGTTTAAATACTGTTAATTCTTCTCATTGTTCTTTTCCCATGCATTACAGAGCTGGTCAATAAATGATCTGGTCAATAAATTTTACCCTCATAAATACCAGAGGAATCACATTTAAAGCAATAATTTTATTTAAAAGTAGATATGAACAGTTAAAGTTACAGAAACGTCGTTCTTCTTCTGGTTTTTGGAACCTTCATAGAAGATATTCAGGGATATGTGCAGCAGCAACATATTGGACAAGTGGACTAGCAATATTATTTTTTCTTTCCTAAATTTTCTTTCTCATCATTATTATCATTATAATGAGTTTCTCGATTAAAAAACTATTTACAGAAAACTATTTTTGGACAGCTGAAAAGGCAGTGCAGCACTAAATATAAAAATTAGATCAGATTAAATATGAAGATTTTGCCTCTGATTTCTTTGTCTCTTGGACTGAAGGAGCAGACAGGTTCTACGGTAACATTGAGGAGATGATTGGCTATCGTCCCTGCGGCTGGTGGAAACTTTGTTGGCTCTACTTCACCCCATCAATCTGTTTGGTATGAAAGTGTCTCAGTCAAATATTCCCGGTTTATAGTGGTGGGAAATTAGATGATTATTGGACTTGATCTAACTATGAAAAAAAACAACAACATAAAAAGAAAAATGGTTAAATTTTTTTTGTGTGTAGGGGGTTTTTACCTTCAGTGCAATAGAGATGACCCCTCTGACCATGGGCACGTACGTGTTTCCAGACTGGGGGCAGGGCATCGGCTGGCTCATGGCTCTGTCCTCGATGCTGCTCATTCCTGGATATGTAATTTACATGTTCCTCAACATCAAGGGAAGCCTTTATCAGGCGAGTGTGCTTCATCATCTAATTGATCTTATGAGATGAATTGATTTTTACATGGTGTTAATATGCTAGTGCTAATACGCTAGTGCTGTCTTCTGCTCTACAGCGCTGGCACAAGATGACAAAACCCATCGATGAAGCAAAGTCAAAGGAGGACAACCATTTAACATGGCGACACTACCAAGCAGAAATAATGGGAGACATGTCAGTCAGTCAGGAATAATGAGTCAAACTGATGGCACTTCTGTACATAAATCAAAGATTAGACCAGACCAATGAAAGACTTTAAGAGTTTAAATAACTTATTTTGTTTGCAGTTGTTGACTTAAGCATCTGTATATATAATGACCACACTAAAGAAACTGTTCGAGAAACAGAATCTGTTCATAAATAAATACACTTCAACCCACTGTATGTCTACATGCTGATAAAAAATGTCGTACAGAAGTCCAGTTAGAAACGTATATTTTACGTAGTAATAAACGTAGACAAACTGTTAGTAATGAATTTTCAGAGTATTTATAAACTTAACACTAAACTGTTTATGTAACAAATAATTTATATATATATATATATATATATATATATATATATATATATATAGAGAGAGATAGAGAGAGATGAGAGAGAGAGAGAGAGAGAGAGAGAGAGAGAGAGAGAGAGAGACAGTGGTGAGACAGCTATGACATATGGTTTAGAGACAGTGGTGAGACCAGCTATGATGTATGGTTTAGAGACAGTGGTGAGACCAGCTATGATGTTTGGTTTTACGAGAGAGCTATGTGGTGAGGAGACAGTGGAGACAGCTGAGACAGTGGTGAGACAGCTATGATGTTTTTAGAGACAGTTGAGACCAGCTTGATAGAGACAGTGGTGACAATCGCACTAAGAGAGAGACAGGTAGCAGAGCTGGAAGTAGCGGAGCTGAAGATGTTGAGGTTTTCTTTGGGAGTGAGGGGGTTGGACAGGATTAGGAACGAGTTCATCAGGGGGGACGGCTCATGTTAGATGTTTTGAGGAGAAAGTCAGGGAATCCAGGTTAAGGTGGTTTGGACATGTCCAGAGGAGGGATAGTGAATATATCGGTAGGAGGATGTTAGAAATGAAGCTACCAGGCAGAAGGTAAAGAGGAAGAGCAGAGAGGAGGTATATGGATGTGATAAACGAGGACATAAAGTTAGTGTGTGTGAGTGAAGAGGATGTAGAGAATAGGGTTAGGTGGAGACAGATGATTCGTTGTGGTGACGCCTAAAAGGGAACAGCCGACAGGAGAAGACGAAGACACACACTAATATACGAATACAAACACTTTTGTATAAATGTTCCACTGAAAATAAAAAAGCATTCCTTCAGGTGTCGATAAAGAAATTTTAATTTTAATAGCATGGCGAAAACACACATACAGAGAAGAAAATGGGTCAAAGCGAATAGCAAAACAAGGTTGTAATGTCAGAGCCCCATTAACACACCCTGCTAATCCGATGCAAACGTCAGGTTTTTTTTTAAAAGCAGCTACGGTACTCGCTGCACTAGCCCTTTCTGTACCAAACAAATACAGAGCTAGCATTAGCATTGAAGCCTTTGGCTGCATTTGCGCTTGTGATAATTATCTTAACATCTTAAAACCCTGTAAGCACATATAGCATGGTTATATCTCTCAGACACTATACTGTACACTCAGGGAAGCAAAAGAGTTGTGCAGAGTATTATTAGGAAGTTATTTCAACATTTTATACACAGATAAGGACATGAAGGAGCTTTAGAATTTAAAAACAGACATCTGACATTTGTATTTATTATTTTTAAGATATGAACCATTTTAGATTTCTTAAACAATGTTCTAAACTAATTTTAATTAGATGGAGTGAAGGAGAATTAGGTTTTTCTTGATTAGAGGTCTGTTTTTTTTAAAGAATAAGTCTTTTTTTTATGGATAGCACTATTGATAGGTAGTGTGTTCGAGGCGATGGAGTTGGGAAGAAGCAGTCAGACACTCTCAAATCAACAAGTCAGTGCCAGTAAACCAGTCAACCCAGACTACAGAAAAGCTCCAAAAGAGATTGGCTTGGTCTCATTTCTAAATCCTTGCATGGAAATGTGTGTGGAATAAAACAGTGGGAGACTGAATCAGATAGGACGCTCGGAACAGCAGCGGGGTAATTATAAACCAACTTCTCAGCCTGATAAGAGGGCAGGAGAGCTGAAAATAGACACCTATTCAAGACATATCGATACTGTTTGGGATTAACACACTTTCAGATTAAACAGGTGATGACCTGCCTGAGATGAGGACAGAGCACAACTGCTAACATTTATCAGACCCAAACGGTTTCAGCACCCAAATCAGACTTGAATAATTTATACACACACACACACACACATACATGTATATAATACAAAAACAAAACATCTTTACCCCAAATCTAAATCGATTTCATCATACGGGACTAAACAAACAGAAAACAACCATTAAAATGTAAATGGTTTGTCCCAAAAAATGCACAAGTGCTGCTTACATAAAGGTGAACGTCAGTGTATTACGGTGAAGGAACAGTGACGCTAAGTGAACGTTAGCTCCGATAGATGTGTAGGTTTGATATATCCAGTAGTTGGTGCTAATAGAGATGAAATCTGTGTCGAAGAAACAGTCTAAGTCGTTATACTGTTTTAAATTGAATCACAGAATGCCAAGCTGATATCCACATGTGCAAAAAGGGAGGCTGGGGATAAAAATTCCTGGTTTTTCGTGCCGCTTTCCGAGATGCTACATGTTCGTTTATGTTCTGGAGTTCCTGAGCAACAGCGGATGGAAAGAGTTCTCTGTGTGTGATTGGCTTAAAGCTGGAAAATAAGGGTATTTTTCTACACGATCAGCAATAACAAGGTTCGGTGTAAGTCCTCGTTATAGAAAGGGACGATGGGAAAGACATACAGAGCTTCAGAAATGAAATATATTGCAGTTTAAATGTTTTAAGTGATTTTTTTTCTTATTTTGGCACATACATCACTCATGAGTTCAGTGCTTACACATACCAGGTGTTTAAGTAACATCATGAAATAAATCCGATCTAGCTTAGACACAGGCTGTCACTGTGACGTTAGAATGTTGTGGATCGTATTGTAGTAACTTATTTTTTCATTTAGCTAAATACCAGAGAAAGTCTTCCAAATAATAGTTGGTAGAACCTGTAATAGTCCAAAGTGGCAAAGAAATATTTTAAAACTACATTTTGTTTTTTAAAATCAGCTTGAATCATGTTTTTTTTTTTTTTTAATTCATTGTTATTTCACATATTGGCAAAGTTAATAAAGTACATATTTGTTTTATTTTTTAAATTCATTTACCTTAAATATATATATGCATTTATATATTTTTTTTCTTTTTCTTTTTTATAGTTCTCTGTATGTTTACATATATACACACAAATGGTAAGCACATGAAGGTTATACTCTAAATTTGTTTTTTAATCCAAAAGTTGTTTCTAGTTCTAGACTATGCTTCGAGAACCACTGAGTGTCCTATGCAAGGTTAAGCGAGGGTCAGGGGGGATGTACTGATGAGGATGGTTGTAGGGTGGAGGAGGAGGAGGTAACGGAGGCTGAGATCCATCCTTTTCCTTTTGGGCTCCGTTTCTGTCAGGTGAAGAAATAAGCTGATGGGTAGGGCTCTGGCCGAGGAGGTTCTCGACACGCCCGTGACTGCCTTTGTCCAGCACGATGACCTTGACAATCTGCTGGCACTGGATGAGAGTGTCGGGCTGCTGGTTGGAGTTGCCACCAGGCGACTGGCACAGCTCTGCTCGCTGGTTAAGAGGGCCGGCGCTCTCTGGGATTGGCACTGCACTGAGCTGGTACGTCTGAAGCCTGTTGTGAATTGACACCTAGTTTAGAAAACAGCCAGAGACAGCATCATATGTTATAAGACTGTCCTCCTTCTACGGCCGTTAGCCCTCTGGTGAAAAACACATCACAACAGACATGCGTGGGAGGTGGGACTCAGGGGACGGAACTTGTCCTTAGAGTTAAACAGAAAGTGGAGGTCTAAACTCGGGTCATCACTTAGAGGTGGAGGGGTTGTGAGTGTGCTGGTGTGCCCATGGCTGTATGAAATGCTGGTGGTTAAGAGGACACCGAGGGCCTTTGTGTCTCCTTGGCAACCACTTTAACAGCACAGGGTCGGGGGGGGGGGGGTACATCTACATGGTGGGGTGAGAGGCAAAGTAAGGTAAAAATAGGAGGTCAAACAAAGGGAAGAGAGGGCAAGTAAGGAAGACAAACATCTATGCCACAGAAGACACGTCGAAATGCATGCCTTTATTTTTACCTTTTGGTTTTATCACACACACTAAACCACCAAACAAACACTAGACTTCACCAAGACTAACTGTCCTTTTCAGCTGGTTAGCGTTATATGTCCTTTATCCCTCTAGTCACAATATTTTTTGCCCTAACGCTACAGGATCTACACACAGTTCCTAAAAACACACCAGCTGACGCTACCAATCAGTTTTCAATCACAAAGCGTAATCGGAAGGCGATAGAACAGCCCACGCATCATAACCCAAGTATAATAAACTACTGTAGCTATTAAAAACCTGCTGGAGCCCCCCAAAATATATTTTTCCAGTCGTTGTTGTTTTTTTTTTTTACTACAAATTTGATGGAAAATCATTTCTATGGTTTATGGTGTGTGTGTTGTAAGTGTATAAACCAGAATCTATATGTGTGGCAGGTAATGATCGATCTATTACGAAGCATTTTTATGATAAATGTGTTAGCACATTTTACTTATACTAATTATTAATGACCGTTTACTTTTTTTTACTTGTTTAATTTTGTAACATTTTACATTGTAAAATTCTTCCAACATAATCTTAAATCAAGTTTTTTATATATTTATTTTCTTTTTTTTTTTTTTTTTTTAACAAAAACACTCACTATTTCAACAGGGGTGTTTAACATGAGTGTTTTTTTACACAATTTATTATATAGATTTTAACTTTAACGGCTTTTAGGTAAGTAACAGAGGAGCGACATACATTTATGTTTATTCACAAGCATTTACGCAACCCGGCTATGGATAAGCGGTAGAAAATGGATAGATGATGGATGGATGGATGGATGGATGGATGGATGGATGGATGGACCAGCATTTATAAATTAAACCCATGACATAATTTAAACTGTAATGCTGAAATGTACATGTAGACTTAAAGACTGACTTCACTGACTACAGAACCACACATTGATTTTACCACATCATTCTGCTAGGTGAGGACAGACAGCCGGATGAATGACTGACAGTGTGTGGACCTGTCCAGGGGAATAAAGGGAATCATGTGCAAGAAGAAAAGTCATGGAACGTTCTCAGGATTATCTGTTCTCTCAGGCTTGCAGATAGGTTAAAGAACCTTAGGGACTTGTCCTGCATTCTCTTTTTCTAGCTGACTGATGGACAGAGAACACACACACACAGTCTATGAAAAGGCCAACATTTCTAAAGACTAATATTTAATACTAAATATTGTCTCTAGCCACAATTGGATGTTTACACACACAGACACACACACACACACACATCTGGTACAGCTAATACACTTGTAACTCACAGTATGAATGTGCACATGTGAACACTGATTACTGCTAAAATTAGATCATCATTCAGGATAGATTTTATTTTAAGTTTAGGTCCATTCCAGTTTTCTTTCTCATGGACGTCAGGACGTTTGTCTCGTATAGCTGGCAGCTCAATCTGGCTCATTAGGAAGCTAAGTATGTATCCAGATATCTGTATAGCCGCTTTGTGACACACTGTCCATTGTGTGTGTTAGTCAGGGACATGCAGTGAGGGGAGACATTAAAATATTAAAAATAAATGTTGATAAATATCGACACCAATCTATAAATGTCTGGAAATGTAATTTTTGTATAGTTGCTTTATTTGAGTCATTAATTTACATTTTCATGCACTTTTACAAACATTTTTCTTAATTATTTAATGTTATTAATTCATTTATTTATTTATCTATCTTCTATATCCGCTTATTTCCTAATTCGGGATCACAGGGATCTGCTGGAGTCTATCCCAGCCGCCTCTGTAAGGGTAAAAGACAGGAGGGGGGACATCCTGGACAGGTCGCCAGTCCATCACAAGGCCACACACACACTCACTCCTATGGGCAATTTAGAATCACCAATTAATCTAACATTCATGTTTTTGGACTGTGGGAGGAAACCAGAGAACCCGGAGTAAACCCACACACACACGGGAAGAACATTTAAACTTCACACAGAAAGACCCCTGCAGGGGAATCGAACCCAGGACCTTTTTGCTGTGAGCTAACCATGCTAACCACTAAGCCACCATGCTGCCTCGTTAAAAAACTGTTATTTCCAATTGACTTTAATTGAATTTTAGTTTTATAGTTAATTAACAGTGGACATTTAACAACTGATACAATTAGTTGGTCTTGAAGCAAATTTAAGGAAATTTAAACAAAAGAAATGACAGTGTTTATATTGGTTTTCCTAATGAGCAAGTTTAAGCGATCAGTGGCAAGTAAAAACCCTCCCCAGGGCAAACTGAGGAAAAAAAACCCATTGAGACTTAATACAGAACCCATCCTCATCCTGACAACACCCGAGTGTGTTACTATTCATAAATGTCCTTTTTTACAGCTGAAGATATTTCAGGTGGATTTGCAACTTACAAATCAGATACAGTAAATATACATTTTACACGAATTCCTTCCTCCTGGAGCCATCAAGCGTTCAACGATGCCGTCCTGAGCACATGACCGAATGTAGCAGCAGCTGTTATCTGTTTATTAAATTACAAGGCTTTTTTTGTGTTGTGAAACATCCATAAAACACTTTAGTTCCTAGCTATAAATATTCCTTTCCTGACCAGCATCTCATGCTGTTATACTTCGCAGCTTTGCGGTCCTGTCCTAAAGATGTTCCTGTAGGTGTTGACACCTTCCATATAACGGAAGTGAACCATCCTAACAACAGAAAAATTTGTCTCAATGACAAAACATGTTTTTAAATATTTTATATGGAACAGCTATGATTAAAATCCAGGTGTAAGGAAAATATATGAGAATAAGACGATTATTACATATCTGAAATTTACCTTGCTGTATTTAATACTGACAAAAATCTAAGCTAAGCACCTCTGAAAGGTCATGCCGGCAAGACCAGCTCGTAAAACGGTGGTAAACTGAGACTGCCACACCCCCTGGCACGATTTACATAGTAAATAATTTAGGCTTCGCATATGCCCCCAACCTCAACCCCAACCCCCGCCTGGTTAATGCTGTTAAAAAGCATAACATTTTTACATCAGATTCACTGAAAGTTATTCGCGTTTTGAGGATGGCAGGGTATTTCGGTGAAAAGGTTCTTCAGATTATTTTCACATCATTTTTAAGTAAATATTTTAGCCTACAAGAATGATTACGCAAAAGTCTCATTTAAAAACTATTCAGTATGATCTTATTTCGCTGTATTTTGTTTTCAAAAACTTACCAACCCTTACGTTATGTTTTAATTCCATCTTGGTTAGATTTTATAGTAGCACAGAATTTGTGCCGAATTAAAAAAAATACATATATTATGTTGGAAGTAGCAGAAATAAGCACTAATATCAGGACATGTCAAAGCATCTCAAGGTCCCCAAAATTCTTTTGGACCTCAGAGGGTTCTCATATTATACACACTCACATAGCCTTATTTAATAATGTACATACTTACATACTTATCTTTAGTATATCTATCTATCTATCTGTCTGTCTGTCTGTCTGTCTGTCTAGGTAGACATTATCTATCTATCTATGTATCTATGTATCTATCTATTTGTCTGTCTGTCTGTCTGTCCATCTATTTAGGTAGACATTATCTAGATTTACAGCATTTGGCAGACACCCTTATTCAGGGTGACTTACATTTATCTCATTTATACAACTGAGGGTTAAGGGCCTTGCTCAGGGCCCCAACAGTGGTGGCTTGGTGAAACTGAGAATTGAAACCACAACCTTTGGGTTGGCAGTCCAACACCTTAACCATCCATCCATCCATCCATCCATCCATCTATCTAGGCTAGCTTATATGGAAAAAAAATATAGATTCACAAAAATATATCCAAAAAAGGGCTCCTGTATTATATAATCTTTACCCTTCTTTGGAAGTAATATCTACAAAAACACAAACAAATAAGATGAACCGTTTCTATGTTGCGATGTGGTGTGACATCACTGTCTACCTCTAGTGACGTTTGGCATTTACACCCCGCGCTCAGTTCACACCGTCACTCCGATAATGTCAGCAAAAAGCTGCCATGCCAAGGCCAGAATCGGATGTCTGCAGTGCCACTTAACAAATCCCAGCCTGACAGCACATATCCGCGGCACCTCGTTCCACCTCGCTTACCTCAGTGTGTGATCTGAATGAAGTATTTAATGCATAGTAATTACTTTTATCCTAGAAGCCTGTCCAGATAGGGGCAGTCATTAATCAAATCCGCAGTGCAAAAGGTGCAGGGCACTACTTAAACATTCCTCTGGCGTTACATGGACTTTCTGTGGATTCGCTCTCGTGCAACAGTTTCCCATTACATACACACACACAAGCGCACACGCTAATCTAAGTGCACAGCCCATGGGATAATGTCAAAGCAGGTTTATTTTTAAAGTGGGATGTTTAATATTTCCACTGAGATATTGAATATGAGATTGTGACTGCTCATAATAATGTTAGTGTTAATATGCATGCTAATTAGAACAGTGGAGTGGGAACATCACGTACCAATATGCACTCGCTTTGTCTCTATCTTACTCTTCTTTTACATACACTTCCATTTTAATTCCAAGCCTTAAAATGTGTAACTGACTAACAATAATCACACGCCGGTTCACATTCTTACACCAAACATAACAGATTCCTTCCTAAAAACTGTAAAGAAAAGAACCTAAACATAGAAAATACATGAGTTTGACCTCCATTGGACCGCTGTCTTTATTGACTTTGGGGTAGTATGCTCTGATGGACAGTGGATAGTCTGAAGGATTATTGGGGCGTAGCACCTTGGAACACTGAGGTACAGCCTATGTTGTTCTGCCCTAGTTACTAAATACAATGAACTGATTACTCATTGCAAAAACATCCTAAACTCTTCTGATTTTCTGAGTTAAAACAGTGCAGGGACTTACCTGCGAATATAATGGCCACTTACCTCCACCGCACTGTGTCCACTCTGCACCGTCTCCACTTCATTTTTGCCTGAGCAGAAAAAAAAATATGTCAGAATTACGATGATTTTTATGTGGCTACCAGACTGATGTTCATCAATGATCAAATAAATGTATACAGTATAGACACTATATAGCTAAAATTTTGTGGACACCTCACCATGACAAACATGTGATTATAAAATTCCAGATTTACTCCAGATTTTGCTCTCATTCTTTAAGTTAAGCTTTTTACTACAATTTGGAGCTTGAATGTGAGATGTGTTCTCATTTAACTACAATAGCATTAGTTCTATAAGACACTAAAGTCAGATCAGAAGGTCTGGGGTGCAATCAGTCTTCCAGCTGATCCCAAAGGTGTTCAGTGGGGTCACGGTCACGGTTTTGTGCTCACGTTTTTGTTACTCCAATCATAACACAACATGTCTTAATGGATCTCAGGGGCTCTGTGCACAGTTCTCCTCTCCAGCAGGTTATTTCATACTGCAGTAAAGGTCAGATTGTGCCATGGTGGACATTTGCAATGTAATGTAATGTAAATGTAAATGCATTTATTTTGTCACACTTTTTTACAGCACAGTGAAATCCTTTTCCGACATGTGCCATCTTAGTAAGTTGGGGTTTAGAGTGCAGGGTCAGCTATAATACAGCGCCCCTGGAGCAGGAAGGGTTAAGGGTCTTGCTCAAGGACCCAACAGTGGTTGAATTGCCAGTGGTGGGGCTTGAACCCTGACGTTTCTGGTCTTCAGATCAACAGCTAGCTAAATTATATACCTATAAATTATAGGGGAAGTGGTAGCGCGGTGTTTAAGGCGTTGGGCTGCTAACCAGACGATTGTGGGTTTGATTTCCAGCACTACCAGTTTACCACTGCTGGACCCCTGAGCAAAGCCCTTAACCCCCAGTTGCTCAGTTGTCTAAATAACAAAAAAATGTCAATCGCTCTGGACAGGGGTAGTATATTTAAATGTAGATATGACAAAGAGCAGTGATGCTTATCATCAGTCCTGTTACTAGTTATTTCCTTTGATAAAATATCATTAATTTTGTCATCAATAGATGAGATTGCAAATGTCTGGGTACGTCCCAACACGGCTCTGCTTTCCCCATTTTTAAATTAGTCTGATATTTACAGAATGTGATCAGCTTACCTGTATCTGACGATTCTCCCTGCCCCACATTATAACATCCTGAAATGCAGAATATGCATGCATTTTTTTCCTTCTTATTCATAAAAAAATGCAGATCCAGAACATTTTAAGTTGGGGAACATTGTAAGTGTGACGTGTCCGAAGCGTGGCAAAATACTGCACCAGACACCTTAAGCCAGTTGTAGAGGACGCAGTTTCATTTTTTGACAAACTGAATAAGATGAGACAAATTGCAGCTGGATTCTCTAAAAAAGGCTGTTCAACCTGTTCTTTGTGTCGGATCAGATGACGAAGCACCGCTCAGGAAGTAAAATGATTGTGTTTTGCTTAAATCATCAATCGGTGTGAAGTAAGCGCATGTGGATAAAGGGGGCTGCATAAACAGAACCATTCTTCAAAGTGAGCCTAAGGTAAGATGCATATTTGCATATTATGCATGCGTGTTCATTCTGCTATTGCTACTAATGTATTTGCGGTTGTCCAGAGAGTTTAGCCTTAATTTACATCAATGTTTTCATGGATTATAGACGAGTTTCGTAAACTTTTTCTCTTCGTCAAAGCAGAGACCAGAAGACGTTGGGAGATTTTTTAAGCAGGAGTTACTCTTTATTGAGAACTCGCTGTGCGCCGCTGTAGTCAACCAAGTCTAACTAAATCTCAGCACAGTAGAGTTTCTATATTTTAAAAGGGGAAGAATACACGGAGGTGGAGAGAATCTACACAAAGCATGCGCGAACAGTGTCGTTTGAATGATCCAATTAGCCTGACAGTATGGTCCAGATCAGGGGGAAGTGGTGGCTCATATTTAAGGTGGTGGAAGAAGACTGTGGGTTCGAGTCAGACCTCTAACACGCCATCACCGCTGGGCCCCTGAGCAAGGCGCTTAACCCCCAATTTGCTCAGATGTATGAGATGAGATAAATGTAAGTCGCTCTGGATAAGGGCGTCTGCCAAATGCTGTAAATGTAAATCTTACAAAGGACAGCTGTACCTTGATCTTAGCATTTACATTAAACTTGCCTGATGGTCAGGAAGTGCCTACAGACAGAAGATTATTATCTCAGACACCTGGGCTACGAGACTTCTCAGAATGTTATCATTGTTATATTAGAATCTAGATTTAACATGTTATAAATTTGTAATCCAACACAAGCATCATTAAAGAGGACACAAATATTAAACAAAGACAATTTTGGACTCTGGCAGAACTTTGTTGTTGGCAGGTTTTAATCAACTTACTGATGAGAACTCTATGGGCTTTAATACCACAGACCACTCAAATCATCACCTTAACACATTTTTCTATGATGTGCATTCAGTCTGCAGAATTAAATATCATACGAAGAACTGTACAAGGTTAATTTGCTTCATGTAAAAGTTTGTTGTCCTCTTGTGTAAGCTGTTCTTAAAAATAGAGAAGTGCAGTCCTGGAAGTTATCATTCATTTGATTCAAGTTTTTTCCAAATGTGCAGAACAAATTATAAAACGATGTATCAGAAAAATCATAGACGGCATAAATCCTATGATTACTTTATTCAGCACAGGAATTATTATTATACGGCTTTGTGTGTGTCACACAGTCGTTTCTGATGCACTGCTAGGACCATAGCCGACAACATTTAACCAAAAACACATGTATGTTAGATTGACTGGTGATTCTAAATTGCCCATAGGAGTGAGTGTGAGTGTGTGTGTGGCCCTGTTATGGACTAGAAACCTGTCCAGGGTGTCCCCCTCCTGTCAGAGACGGCTGGAATAGACTCCAGCAGATCCCTGTGACCCCGGATTAGGGAATAAGTGGGTATAGAAGATGTATGAAAGAATGAATGAAGGAATAACTCATGCAGACTGTACTTAATTTTTTTTCAGCTCACTTAATTTAGTGTCACGTTCAAGTGTTAAAGTAAAATTTCGGTCCTCTGCGTCACGGTAACAGACGTAGATGTAAAGCTCCGCCTTTTGTAATAATCCACCAATCAGCACATTAATTCTCTTGTATGTCCAATCACATTAAAGGAACATCAGCGCAAGATAAAGAATTAAATTTTGAGTTTTTGAAGGTTTATAAGTGACAAAAAATTATTTATTTTCATCCAAAATGCAGATATTTAGTCAATTATATTTCAATTAAAATGACTAAACTATTTAGATTGTATGTGCGTTTTAAACTAACAGATGCTGCACGATAAAATCGGATTCAGAACTTTAGAAATGATTTAACCAATAAAACATGCTTTAGTTTTATAATAAATATAAACAGCCCATTTTCTTTACATTGTGTATTTTGTCAGTAATCCGACTACGATGTCAGTTGGTTGGAATTAAGTGCATAAAATACAAGGCAGTCGTTCGAATAAAAGTAAATCCTATTTGAGTTAGCAGACTAATTTAACGACAATATTTATTTAATATATCGTAGCCTAATTATTTTATTGTACGAGCAGCATCTCTTACTGCATAACAACCACCAATCTTATTATTTGGAAACCAATAAATAAGAAGTTTAAATGTCACCACAGCCACGAAAAATGGTTTTGTAGCGCTTTGTTCATTTACACTATAAGTATAAATAAAGTTGCCCTTTTTAATAGGAAGAAGACATCTTTCACGTGCAAACTCCTGTTTTATTTACATGTTAATGAGCTCATTTCTAAATACGATGCTGGAAATAACATTAGTAAAAAAAAACTGCATCGTGACTGAATAACACTTGTTTTCTAAAATTCTCATTAGACAATGACCCCTGGGTGTCTGTGGTAGCCAGTGGTATTTCTAGATACCCTCTAACTCTGCTCCTGTTTCTAACTACACAAACAATAAACACTAAAAATATAGAATAAAAAAACCTACTGGCAAAAAAATATATACAGTAATGGAGTTCCCTGAGCCATTATTCATTACTCTAAGTATGGGCAGCTGTTAGGAGGGGTTATCATGCAATCAAAGATTTCTTTTCTGTTTAGACGAACCATTGTGTATTTACTATAGTTACAACATGTGTATGTAAAGGTTCTGCTCACAGGGATACACACCTGTGCATTTACACTAATTTTATTATTTTGTGTGTGTTAGATGTTGAGTACCTGATGGAGAGCTTTGTCTCCCACGGAGCTCCAGCTGGGTGCCGTTGTTCTTAGAAGAAAGTGTCTTAGCTCCCTGCTGCTTCTCTAACTCCCCTGCACAACCAGCCAAGGAGAGAGAGAGAGAGAGAGAGAGAGAGAGAGAAAATGTGTAGATATTATCAAAAAACATCTCACATCACATTTGAAGTGATACTTAACAATTACCATGATTCCCACACACTTCCTGCTCTGAGATTCTGGGATTGATGAAAACTCTATACCTTTTTTTAAAAGGAGTGTAAAATCTTGCCACTTTTCTTTTTGCTTTTCTGGATACTAAAGGAATCCTAATGAGGTCTGTGCTTTGGCACGTCACAGGTCTCTTCTCAACTCTGCCGCATACACGGCATGTTACTTCAGGTATACCGTCACCATGGAGTACACCAGAAAGCTTCAACAGATCATACACACATCAACACGTCAAACTGCCCATTCCTGTATTTACTCCTGCCTACGGGGGTTTTTAGGAAAGGAATCCAGTGTATAATTTGGTTTCAGTAATACAGGTAAGAAAAGGCGAAGGCGAACGGTGCAAATCAGGTTAAAATACTTTTAGTTCAACGAAGATTATTATTCTCCAAAGTTTTCACTCCATCTACAACACAGAGATTTGCCAATGAGTACAGAGTTAAATTATTTATTTCCATTTATTATTAACTATCCATTGTTACCTTCAATGAGGCAATGGATCCACAAGACAAGTTAGAAGACACTGTATATCACTTATGCTGAAGTAACTATTAATAGCAATCTTTTTTCTCAACTTTAAAAAAGTATTGACACCTAAAACATTCCCCCTATAGTGGTGACACCAGCCATGATGTATGGTTTAGAGACAGTGGTGAGACAGCTATGATGTATGGTTTAGAGACAGTGGTGAGACAGCTATGATGTATGGTTTAGAGACAGTGGTGAGACAGCTATGATGTATGGGTTAGAGACAGTGGTGAGTCCAGCTATGATGTATGGTTTAGAGACAGTGGTGAGACTAGCTATTATGTATGGTTTAGAGACAGTGGTGACACCAGCCATGATGTTTGGTTAGAGACAGTGGTGAGACAGCTATGATGTATGGTTTAGAGACAGTGGTGAGACTAGCTATGATGTATGGTTTAGAGACAGTGGTGAGACCAGCTATGATGTATGGTTTAGAGACAGTGGTGAGTCCAGCTATGATGTATGGTTTAGAGACAGTGGTGAGACCAGCTATGATGTATGGGTTAGAGACAGTGGTGAGACCAGCTATGATGTATGGTTTAGAGACAGTGGTGAGTATGTGATGGGTTAGAGACAGTGGTGAGACCAGCTATGATGTATGGTTTAGAGACAGTGGTGAGACTAGCTATGATGTATGGTTTAGAGACAGTGGTGAGACAGCTATGATGTATGGTTTAGAGACAGTGGTGAGACCAGCTATGATGTATGGTTTAGAGACAGTGGTGAGACAGCTATGATGTATGGTTTAGAGACAGTGGTGAGACAGCTATGATGTTTGGTTTAGAGACAGTGGTGCTGAGGAAGAGACAGGTGGCAGAGCTGGAAGTAGCAGAGCTGAAGATGTTGAGGTTTTCTTTGGGAGTGACGAGGTTGGACAGGATTAGGAACGAGTTCATTAGGGGGACGGCTCATGTTAGATGTTTTGGGGAGAAAGTCAGGGAAGCACAGATTAAGGTGGTCATGTGGACATGTCCAGAGGAGGGATAGTGAATATATTGGTAGGAGGATGTTAGAAATGAAGCTACCAGGCAGAAGGTAAAGAGGAGGACCAGAGAGGAGGTATATGGATGAGATAAACGAGGACATGAAGTTAGTTTGTGTGAGTGAAGAGGATGTAGAGAATAGGGTTAGGTGGAGACAGATGATTCGTTGTGGAGACCCCTAAAAGGGAACAGCCGAAAGGAGAAGAAGAAGAAGAAGAAGAAGAAGAAGAAGAAGAAGAAGAAGAAGAAGAAGAAGAAAAGAAAGAAGAAGAAGAGAGAAGAAAAAAAAGAAAGAAGGCAAGAAGAGAAAAGAAAGAAAAATAAGAAGAAAAAAGAAGAAGAAGAAGAAGAAGAAGAAGAAGAAGAAGAAGAAGAAGAAGAAGAAGAAGAAGAAGAAGAAGAAGATTACTGTTCACTATTTGGAAAATGAATCCACAGCTTTAGATTTTAACATGGATTCTGTGCACATTAATGCTTGAGGTTTTAGATCAGGATCAAGAACGAGAAATAACCCAATACTAACACTGAATGACTAAAAAATACTAATTCAGTTTTATTTATATAGGGCTTTTTACACTGGTCAAGCAACTTTACACCCTCATTTGGGTGAGGTGATAAACAGATAAGAAGACTGCATTAATGACCACTTAATCCGCGGGGGTCGAAATCAAATCAGCTGTTTTTTTTGTTTAAAGGGGAAGTGTGACAAGTTTCCTAAAAACAGTTAAAAAATCTATCCGAAATGAGGCCAGAAGTTCAGCTCACCTCAGTGTCAGCACAAGACAATGGAAGATCAAGAGAAATGAAGCACGCATTCTTTCTTACAAGGTTCTTAAGATCACACACACACACACACACACACACGCAAAGAATTCCCACTGGGCTGTGCACTGACGATGTACTAAACAAAGACCAGAATCACCAAGAGACTCACTTTAGGATCCATTTTTTCTCTTACACATTCTTCTTCTTTGACATTTTTCTTTTCTTTTTAGTTCTTTGGCCTCTCTAAACTTTGGCTATTTCGAGTTCCTTTTTTTTGCATCATTTTTGTTTTGGTCTTTTTGAAAAGTGCTTAAAAATCTGGGTGCAATGCGGCTAAAAAAAACGAATAAATGAATCATCAAAAAACCGCTGAGCCTCAAAAGACGATGTTAACTCAGCTAAATCATACAGGAGAGCACGCTGAGGCTCTGCACTAGTTAAGGAAACAAAGAAAAGCAAAAATAACTTCTACATCATCAGAAACTGAACTGGAAAAATCAACTATTGCTCCTTAAAAGCTTTTAAATGGTAAATCAGAGCTTTATCGTAATCATTAGAATAGTTTACCTGTGGATGTCATCAGTAATGTACACCAACATGAAGATACATTATATAGACAAAAGTATCGGGATACCAGGTCAGGATAATCTGCCAGTGTTTGAACATCTTATTCCACATTAATTTTTATTTTATTCCACTCCTAGAAAAACCTCCACATTTCTGGAAACAGACAGAAGGTGGAGTGTAATTGCTAGAATTTTTTCCATATATCAACAATAGTATCAATAGTATTAGTGAGATCAGTCAAGAAATGCGGTCAGGAATTTGAATTGCTTAAAAATTACATAATATATACGTTCTTGTCTATTAATATTTACATAAATTGGTGCTCATGTAGGGAATTGGATGGGATGCAAGTGCAGTTATTTATAAGGCGCATAAAACATAAAAGAAAGAAAAAAAACAGATCTTAAAAACTAGACTAGCACAGAAAAACCCTAAACAAACAGCATTTAGTCTCAGCCTCAACCTCAGCATGGAGGACCAGGACAGACTAAAGAACGGGGTTATAAATACACAACCTAATAGCGAAAAACAATCAACTAAACAAGCAACACCTTATTACAATTGGTAAACCAACCAATAAAAAAACATTAAAAAATATCACATGACACAGACCACAAAAAGATGGAGCACATGGAAAGAAATGGAAGAAGCTTTACACAATTAAAAATAATTATACAATGTGAATAAAACAGAACATCCGTTTGTCCCTGATGAGCAAGATGAGGGCGATGGTGGCAAGAAAAACTCCATGAGATGCTAATAGGAAGAAACCTTGAGAGGAATCAGACTCAACAGAGAACCCATCCTTATATAACCCATCCTAGAACCCTAAACAGATAAGAAGACTGCATTAATGACCACTTAATCCCCAGGGGTCGAAATCAAATCAGCTGTTTTTTTTGTTTAAAAGGGAAAGTAAAAAAATCTGAGGACAGAAGTTCAGCTCACCTCAGTGTCAACACAAGATTCTTACAAGGTTCTTAAGATCACAGACACACAGACACACACACACACACACAGAAAGAATTCCAGATATCTAGTACATATCGTGCAGTAGAACGGCAGTACCACAGCTCTGACCTTTGCTCCAGTTTGCGTCTTCTTCATTTTGGACCAGTTTCGCAGCTCACATCTTTTATAAATGCATTTCTGCAATGCACGACACTTTGTTTGGTTTAGTTCTTACAGCCGGGGCTATTAGAGGTGAATTGCTTGGTGCCAGACAGATTGTTTCAGTCTATACCCAAGTGTGAGTGCTGTATTATGGCCGACGGGGCAAAAAGCACAGGACATATTTGAGACATTTTTAATACTTGGTAAACACACACACACACACACACACACACACACACCAACATACACACAGGCACAATATTTAGTGCAATTTTTTTTAAAAATGTAATTTTTCCTTGGAATAATCAGACTCAAATATAAGATAACAGGCTATAAATTTTGTTATATTCCAAAATCCTGATCCACTGGATTATCTAAGGAGGTTCTGGTGGATATAAAAAGCAGCCCTGTATAAAAGCATGTTAGGTTTTAGTCGAAGAACTAAATTTCAAGCTTCTGATGTAACTAAAAGCCAAAACAACCTATGCACCTTTTTTTGTTATATAACTGTCAAACTGTAATTTTTTTTTGTGGACCTACTTTTCTGCTGGAACCGTCGGAGATGTACACACACTCAATTTCAGCAGTCATGAGTAATCTGGATTAGTTACAACTGCAATATACACCTTAAGCAAAGTGAGAATTATTTGTCACGCTTTGTGCTTACAGCCAATCAGACTGCAGCGGATGCAGTAAATCTCACCGCGTTTGTTCTCGTAAAGTTATTTAATGTTTTTTTTATCGCAACATTCAGGATTCCTGACTGTGTAGTGCTTATGTTTAATACAGTGCTTACGGATGGGGGAAAACCCCCCACATGTGAAATACACTCACATTCAATGCGTATCTGCTCCATTTCAGTCACCTCAGCGATGGATTCCTTCAGGTCCTCCACAAACTTGAGAAGTTCCTCTGAGCTTTGAGCACAGAAATTCAGGACCTGCTTCTTTTCTGAGCCAGCAACCGGAGACACGATCGTTATGGCATGGGGATAGTCTGAACAAACGAGTTTCAAAGAAGACCTTTTACTGCTTAGCCTATTATGTCAAACAACAACTTTAGATTAATTAAAGATTAAACAAATTCCTTTACCAAGAGAATTTTATCATCAATTTTGAACAACGATACAAAGAAATCACTAAAATATGGCAATAATATGATAATATTTTGCAAACTTTGTAGAATTTCTGCTTAGTGGTAGTGATAGTGGTGTGTGTGTATGTGTAGAGATAGATAGATAAAGATAAAAGATAGATAGATAGATAAAGTATATGCTGTTTTCTTTCTTCTACAGCTTCTCTAGTTAAAAAATAAACATCAAGCTTGATCTCACATTCATTCTCGAATAGGTGGAACTGCATCCCCAGGAGGCCCATGGCTTTGCAGAAGGTGTAAGCAGCCGAGCTCTTCTTCTTAGGACACAGCTTTAAAATCTTTGAGTAGAAAGAGAATATCTGTCAGATAGTCTTTTAATGTGATGCTTTAAACTGTATAGTGCATCTTGTTAAATTGCATCCTTAGTATAAAAATGTAGCAGAAATAACTGACAGGGAGTTGTGTTTATTATGGTCTATTATAAAGTGCAGTAAAGAGAAATTAGCAAATAGCATTGTTTGCTAATTGTTTTATTTGATCCTGAACTGTATGCATACGAAGCTGATAGATTGGATAAACTGAATTGATGTCTTGCAATGAATTATCATTCCAGAAACTGCCGACAATGCAAAAAACTTTATATATATATTTAATATATATAGTTATATATATATATTTCCCAGTACAATAAGCTGTAGCTTTTGGTCACACACAAAGGACCTCTACTTTGCAAAAGATAAAATATTGTGAATGGTTGTTTTGCCCTCCGTTCTCATAGCCAAATATTTCAGACCAAAAAAATCAAATAAATTTTAGCAAGCAATTCAAAATTATAATAAGATTAAAAAAACAGTGGACTCATTGAGGTCCCTATGAGTACAAAAGCTTGTAAATCATACAGGATGAGATTTTTGTGAAAGTAAAAATGCAGAAAGTTTCTGGTTAGGGTTAGGGGTTATGGGATAGGGTCAGGGGTTAGGATTAGGGTTTAGGAGATAGAGTTAGGGTTAGCGGATAGTGTTAGAAGTTAGGGGTAGGGGTTAGGTGTAGGGGATAGGATTAGGTTTTAGGAGATAGCGTTAGGGTTACGTAATAGGGTTAGGGGTAGGGTATATGGATAGGGGTTAGGATTAGGGTTTAGGAGATAGAGTTAGGGTTAGCGGATAGTGTTAGAAGTTAGGGCTAGGGGTTAGGTGTAGGGGATAGGATTAGGTTTTTTAGGAGATAGCGTTAGGGTAGGGTACGTAATAGGGTTAGGGGTTAGGATATATGGATAGGTGTTAGGATTAGGGTTTAGGAGATAGAGTTAGGGTTAGCGGATAGTGTTAGAAGTTAGGGGTAGGGGTTAGGTTAGGTGTAGGGGATAGGATTAGGTTTTAGGAGATAGCGTTAGGGTTACGTAATAGGGTTAGGGGTAGGGTATATGGATAGCTGTTAGGATTAGGGTTTAGGAGATAGAGTTAGGGTTAGCGGATAGTGTTAGAAGTTAGGGGTAGGGGTTAGGTGTAGGGGATAGGATTAGGTTTTAGGAGATAGCGTTAGGGTTACGTAATAGGGTTAGGGGTAGGGTATATGGATAGGGGTTAGGATTAGGGTTTAGGAGATAGAGTTAGGGTTAGCGGATAGTGTTAGAAGTTAGGGCTAGGGGTTAGGTGTAGGGGATAGGATTAGGTTTTAGGAGATAGCGTTAGGGTTACGTAATAGGGTTAGGGGTAGGGTATATGGATAGGGGTTAGGATTTGGGTTTAGTAGATAGGGTTAGGGTTAGTGTTAGTGGATAGGGTTAGGGGATAGAAAGTACAGGGAGTTAAAAAACTATTATACCTATGGAGAGTATCCACAAGGTTAGCTAACCAGACATGTGTGTGGGTGTGTGTGTGTGTGTGTTCAATGCTCTGCTTATTTTAACTTCCACAGACCAAATCACACACCTGTAATATTAAAGCAATGCATCATTCTGACAAAGACATCCGGTGCTCAGCGTCTATGAACAACAGCAAGGACCAATCCCCGAATGTCAAACCGTTCCTAGTTAATACTGAGAAAAGTGAACTATCCTTTATCGCCGAGTTCTATAAGGAAACAACTAATACTGGGATTAAGTTTAGATTTTTTTTAACCTATATAGCGTTTGAATTCTACATATAAAAAAAAAAAAAAATGGGAAGGTCAAATATTTAGATAACGACTTTTTTGGTGGCACTTTTGTTATGCAAATATAAGTGCCATGAAATTAGAAATTAAAAAACCTTTTTTCTCTATTCTGATATAAGAAACCATCTGCTTTTTTCTTTTCTCACTTTCACTAAGTGATTAATGTGGGACTATATAATTATGGAGATAGTTTAATACTCATGTGTGATAACGTCAGAGACACCCAAACGGCTGCTTAATTACAACATATGCTTAATCTTTGTTTAATTTTATGAGTCTTTCTGTGAAACTGACCAAATTACTGACTTATCCAGAAAAAAGTGGTGGTGGCACTAAACTCAACCTTTTTTTCTCACATTAGCTGATGTCTCGGCAAGATGTTTAAAACTCTACTGCGCAAAGTTTTTTGCTTCTTAATGTGAAACGGCAGGCAGTAGTGGCTAATACGCATCTGATTAATTATCTGGGTCGGGGAACAAAAACACTTTGCATTTACAGAAAATGATCTGGAATTTTCTTTGTTGGAAGTTAAAAAGTTTGTGTAGTTGAGTGAGTGTTTTTTTTTTACCACAATAAGATCATTGAAGAGGAAGACTTCCCTCTGGTGAGACGCCTGTTTCTGGGCTTTGTTGATATCTGTTACTTCAAAAAGACGACTACAGCACACCAGTCTTCTGTGAGGGACTGAGAGGACCTGAGGTTGAAAGAATAGAAAGTCTTAGGTTATAATTGTAATCATGGCTCCCAGAGGGAAAAAACACTGCATTAAGATGCTTCGGGAAACATTATGCCACATATGGGTGACTTAACTGACCAGGAAGTAATGCTATATAAAAACATGCATCGTCCTGACACAGCATCTCGTTCCCGGAAGCATGGTTACATACATAACTTGAGACGTTTCCATTATCTGCTTATTGTCTGTTTGGTGGCCACTGCCCCTCTCTTAGGTGCCCCAGAACAGATATAGCTGTATAATAGAATAGCTGGTTTGAACTTCTCCACTGGGCTGCCCTGTGGAGGCACATGCACAGTGCGAACAGAAGGTTCATCCTTTCCTGGTCTGAGTCCCGGAAAGAAGGAGGACAGAAGGCCTGAAATTCAATAAGACCCAGCACCGCTGAAGGCACACTTTGGACACTATTTGTGTCCGATATCCGTATATTCTTGCTTTGACAGCATGGA
Organism: Bagarius yarrelli; assembly: GCA_005784505.1. Lineage (NCBI taxonomy): Eukaryota > Metazoa > Chordata > Actinopteri > Siluriformes > Sisoridae > Bagarius > Bagarius yarrelli. The sequence continues at coordinate 1,309,152 of VCAZ01000001.1, read as the reverse complement.
AAGTGGTACGGTAATGCACGCAGGGAGCATGCAGTGTCAGTTTGCATCTGTCAAAATAGTCAGAGAGAGATTGAAGATTAAAGAAACACAGGAGGCGCAAAAAAATTGCGAGGAAAAAAAGAAACAGGCACTTTAGACAAATGCTGCTAAAGTGTCTCGAAGATGGGTAGTTTATGTGATTGTAGTCTGGCAGCATATGCTGTAATATGATAGCATCCTTCTCCACTTTTCTGTCAACTTTCTCCCATCGTGTTACACCTAAGTCACAAGCTTAACAAGTAGACACGTGCAACAATGGACATGTATAGGGGAAGAACATCTCTAGGTTATGTATGTAACCATGGTTCCCCAAGGGCCCTCGAGTAGGCAATGGTTTTTAACCCCAGCCTCTAGATGGGTGTGAGAATTGTCTACATACTATTGTCTATAGAATTTAATATTCAAAAGTCACATAGGGTCCAAAGAATGTACCGGCTGGAAATACGAACATGGTATTGGCATGCCGAGCCAGTTGAATGTGGTTTATTCTAAGATTTTAACACCTCAGTGTGTAAATCCTGAAAAAAGACGCTTTAGGCCCTGGGGTGGAGGTTGCAGCATAGCTTTTTGGCAACACTCTGTCTGTGCATGCTCTACTCCAAAGCAGCTAACACACACTGCCCATTTTATAAGGTCGCCATTTTTTTGCTTCCTTTCAGACATCTTTTTTCTTTTAATTTCTCACACATACACTATAGCGATGAAGAAAAAGAGCTTAACGAGGCACGTTGCTGTTTGTGTTTATATAGCATTACTTCCTGGTCGATGATGTCACCGGCCAGTGGCATAATACTTTCGGATTGGTCGCATCCATACAGTATTACACAGTCACTTTATCAATCAGAAGCTTTCAATGCAAGTCCGATTCCTCTTTACTGTCCACGCTACTCTCTTCATAATGATGTGGAAGTTCAAGAGAGTTAAGAAATCCCTAAAAGATAGGTGTGTAAAAAAAGTTTTAAAAAAATTAAACACTTTTTGGCTCTGCCAATTTGTAATGTTTGCCAAGATAAAGTTTTGTGCCTCTTTTCTGCATCATTCATAACAGAGTCGAATAATAATGCTAATCATACCTGCATTTCTGTAGACAACAAATGATATGGTGATTTAGTATTTCACTTAGTATTCCATTTAAAAACTGATTTCAAGCCCTTTCAAAAAATAATGACTTTAACCCCAAAGAACACACAATACTTATATTCATCAGAGAATATTACAGCATGAAGGCCATCTCGATTTCTTCTTATTTTAAACGTGTGAAAAAAGGCTGTGCACGATTCTGGCCTTACCGTCTTCATTCCTACAATACTCTGCTCCACTTTGGTAACGTATGTCACATGATCTTCATTGGACCGGAGCTCTCTTTGCTGAATTCGCTCGTAAATGCCCACCACCATGTCCCGAGGGATGTCTGCACCATCGTCCACCCCTGCTTGGTACGTACACACATAGCACAGGTACACATTTTATATATGTATAAAGACATTCAGCCAACTAGTGTCCGATTCCTGACACTGCAATAACCACTGTTACATTTACCATTTTTATGTTGATCTGGAAATTTTCTTTGCTTTTTGTCTTAGTGAAAACTTTCATTTGACATGTAGTGGAAGTGCACCGCTCAACTTGTCCCACCATATCCTAAGATGCAAGGTAGGTCTGCCAAGGTAGACCCTTATCTGTTCTGGCATTAAGATGGTGAAATGAACTTCCCAGGACTTGGTTATGTTAACAAAGGCAGTAAATTACAGTACAGGTGGAGTAAGAGGCCCCCCAGTATGGGGCAAAAGACCCAATTGTTAAAATCTTTAATAATAAACACTTCACTTCAAAACATTTAGTACAATTGATATGTACACGTTTACATTATTAATAGAAAATGGTTTGGTTAAGCATATTTATTCTTACCTCTTAAAATTATAAATCTGTTTATTTATACGTTTGTTGTTCATTTTTACATTTACAGTTTAAAAGGTTATCTTTACTTACTCTACAGTATTTTTAAAGATGCTGTATACTGGGGTATTTTTGCCTTTATTTCTACGATTGTGGATAAACAGGAAGGGAAGGATTGAAAAGAGAAAATTTAAGTGTGCATCAGATTTAGGGTGACCTTTTGGCCTTTTTTGACCATCCTAATTGATCACAATATTTTTAATTGGTTTTATAAATCTACAACATTTTAACTTTAACATTAACAATAGCAAATACACCTGATATATGAACATACATTAGATCCGGTTTTTTATAATGTTATGCGCTGCACATGGCTGTTTACATATTTAAATGTCTACCTCTGTCTCTCCATCCATGAACCAGGAAATAAAAAAAGACCCAGAATATTATAAAGACTTTTACTATGTATAAGTCTATGTTTGTTTCCAGGCAACTAAGAGTGAATCCCTTTAGACCTCTGCCCACAGATACCTCAGGTACACACAGCAATCTGCTAAGAAGCAGATGCTGCAGCAACTTGAGGAAATCCAGAGATTAATGAGTGTTTGCAGAGTAAAGATATCCAACTTAAGCTAATACAGAGGTTAGCACTGACAGCATGCTGAAATAAGTTTAAGCGAAAGGGGGCATTAAGCAAACGTATTATCCACTGAAATGTCGTTCACAGTGAAAGACTGTCTAAGCACACAAAACTTTAACTTTCCTTTATAACACACTACATAATAACTTTCTAACAATTCATCAATCATATCCCAAAGGTTGAATATAGGTTTAAAAAATTAATATTAAGGGACATACAATGAAAGTCAAACTGAATACTTACAAAGTACACCATTAATTATATGCAACTTCCAAACATCTGTGTCCCATCTGTGGGACACATACTGTATGTAGAAAAATGTTAACTCTCTAAATGGTTTCAGAGTCCCAAAGGTGGTGCTAGGAGTCCCAACACCTTAACCACTATGCTACCACTTCCTTCAGCTCCACCAAGTTACCACTGCTGGGCCCCTGAGCAGGGCCACCAACCCCAATTTGTTTATTTGTATGAGTAAAATAAATGTAACGCTCTCTGGTGTATGACAAATACCATAAATGACTTTGGACACCCCTGGACGCCCCTTAGTGTAAATCGAAGCTTAATAATTGCATTACATAATCACATAAGTTTTCCTAGTAAAGTGTATAATTGTATACATTTTATTTGTATATTTATGTTTTTCATATTCGCCTTAATATCAGTTATATGTCATCAGAAAAACTTTTACATGCAGACACTTAGAGCAGGTAGTTATGTAAGAATCACAAATGCCAATACATTATTTTAATGCCTAAACAGTGAAGTGGCAATGTGTGTGTGTGTGTGTGTGTTATATACTAAATAATACACTTATTAAAACATCTGTCATCTTGTAGATACTGCCATACACTTTGCATATCTCCTTATATATGTAACTTATATATATATATAACCTCATTAAAATATAATGATTACATAATGCATATGCATATCCTTTGTCCAACCAGTGGACCAACAGGGACAATTTAGCTAAATGAGATCCTTTTAAGTTCAGAGAGGCATTTCACCTGTGCAACTCATGTGATGCATAGTGTTCTAAATCCCTGACCAAAGGAAGAAAGAAGACCAAAGCTAATTTAAAGTCAAATTTTATGAAATGTGAAAAGAGAAGGCGAGAAACGGAATGAAAGTCTAATCAAGCAGTGTAGTATAATCCGTTTGGTATGCCAGCATTGATTTTCCAGTTTAATCTAATTGTTAAGAGCAGCTTGAATCTATTAAATACACTCACCATTGTTTCAGCCCTTTTATTGATTCTTTCTACGGCACACTGAAGACACACCAGTGGAAGATAATGCATGACGTCATCTAACAACCTTTTCCAAGTATGTCAGAAAGGTAGCCTTTCGCACAAACCCTTCAGGAATAGTTTACCCCAAAATGAAAATTCTCTAATTAATAACTCACCCTTGTGTTGTTTCTAACTCGTAAGACCTTCTTTCATCTTTGGAAGACAGTTTAAGATATTTTTAATAAAATCTGAGGAATCTTTGACCCTCTGAAAGACAGCAAGGTAACCACCAAGTTCAAGCCCCAGAAAAGTACCAAAATGATCAACAAAGTAGTTCATGTGGCATCAGTGGTTCAACTGTGATATGACAAAGCAACAAGAAAACCTAAATAACAACTTTATTTCACATTTTTGTCTCTACTGCGTCACTTGTGGACACGCGTTCACGACAGTATCATGGCACTCGCATGTTACGGCGCTACTGCTAACGAAGATCTGGTGTGATGAAACTCGGAGAAAGACACATGCTGTATAAAAGCCCGAAATACAAATGTAAGACCGAAGCAAAACCAAAGTTTAATCAGTGTAAATTTTGATAGCTTTTATACAGCGTGCACAGCACCTATGTGTACAACGTCATCACACCGCATCTGGATCAGCGACAGCGCCGCAACACGCATACGTCCTGATACTGTTATAACCTGTGACACAGTAGAGACGAAAACGTAGAATAAACTTATTTATGTTTTATGTGAGCGAAAAATATTCTCGTTGCTTTGTAATATCACAGTTAAACCACTGATGTCACATTAACTCTTTGTTGATCATTCAGTAGACAATCACTCTATACACTGTAACTGCGACTATACTTAACTGTATTCCTTCTTTTTTCTTTTCCCCCTCTCTCTCTCTCTTTCTTTGTCCCTCTCTCTGTCGAGCTACATATGCTACTACTGAGCTGCCAGTGATCCAGACCCCATTTCCACTCTTGACCTGATCCTTCCATGTGTCCCGCCTCCGATTGATGATCGTCAGATCACCAGTGTGACTGCTACCTTCTGCCTGATTATCCCCCAAATGAGGATGGGTTCTCTGTTGAGTCTGGTTCCTCTCAAGGTTTCTTCCTATTCTGTCTCTGGGTTTTTCCTTGCCACCGTCGCCCTCGGTTTGCTCATTAGGGACAATCAGAGACAAACTGATTTCTGTTTTATTTACATTTCATAATTTCTTTCATTGTGTAAAACTACTTTGTGACAAGGCGCTAAACAGATTGAATTGAATTAAATCATCTTGGTACTTTTCTGGGGCTTGGACTTGGTATTGTCCATGGGAGGGTTAGAGAGCCATCAGACCTGTCCAGGGTGTCCCACTTCTGCCTTTCACCCTTACAGAGACGGCTGGGATAGCAGATCCCTGTGACCCCGAATTAGGGAATAAGCGGTTACAGAAGATGAATGAATGAATAAAATGTTACAGTGTTCCGAAAAAGGTTTTTGGTTGAACATCCACAAATATATCCATGTTTATGTTTGTTATCTGCTTTTGCCTTTTAAAATAAATCCTTGACTTTATTTTGGCCATAAAATTCTGTATTCATTTGCAACATTAAAATGCAGGATTAAGTTACCTTTATATTAAGTTGTAAAAAGCACTTCATTTTTAATGTATATGTTACCATTTAATAAAAATATGTGAAAATTAAAACCTTAAAAATGTTGTTCTTTCTCTTACCCCTCAAATTGCGAATAAAATCCTCCAGCATCATTTTGCGGTCAGGCTTGATGTTCGGACTGTACATATCTGTGTTAAGAAGGATGATAGCGAAGGCTAGAATGAAGATGGTGTCTGGATTGTGAAACTGCTGCACCACATCTGGATTGCACATACAGTAGCGCTGGCTAATAAAAAAAAAGAAAGGAGAGAATAAAAATAATGAATACTTATACATTTAAGTGAAGAGTTTAGAGCAAACAGACGGTGCTAGGCACACTGCGAAGCAATTTTAGTGAAGGATGAAGTATAGAAAAGATCAGGTTGGGTTCCATTAACATAACAGAAACATATCTGCATGCATAATAGCTGTGACATTAAAACCTTAACTTCCATTAAGGGCCTGAAAACTATATATGATGTTCATGACTATAATGCAAAGTAATTTGGAGAACCCTTTTAATATAAGCTCAAAAAAAGTGACTGTAAAAGAGGCAGGTAAAATCTCAGAGTCTCAGAGTCTGGACTGACAGACGACCATAAAACGCTGTAGTAATTTATAAGCCCAAATGTGGAGCAAAAATGATCCCCTAGCTCAACATTTCTCTAGTGAATATGGCATATGGCCGACCTACCCTTTAAATACATCTTAAAATCTTAAAGGGTAGATACTGCTAGCCTACACCAATCATGCTAAATCTAATGCTTTTATCCCTGAAACGCAGAGACAGACCAATTTAGGTAACTCAATTTTCAAGAGATTGAACAAGCTCGACATTTTGAGTTGTTGGTAAAGAAAGTAAGTTCATGGTGCTATCAGAACGACGCATGGTTTATATTTTATTTCTATTTTTTCTATTCTAGAGAGCAGTGGACGTTCCAGGGGTGAATTACTGGTCAGAAGGTTGGGAGTATTTACTCCACCAAGCTGCCATTTTGGGGCCCTTAAGCAACCATTAATCCTGCATGAGGGATGCAGTGTATTATGACTAACACTGTCCTGTGCTGTGTAATTAACATTTACACCATTTGGCAGACGCCCTTATCCAGAGCGACTTACATTTATCTTTTTTTTACTCACAACTGAGCAATTGGGGGTTGAGGGTCTTGCTCAGGGGCCCACAGTAATGGGTGGTGGTGGGAATCGAACCCAGGTCTTTCTGGTATCAGTCCAACACCTTAATCACTAAGCCACCACTTCCCACCAGTCTTAAAGGCTGGTTTCTTTTAAAAATGTTAAAAATCTGTCTCCGTCACCTCTGGATTGCTTATTATAATGAATTTATGTATAAATGTATTCATAATGATATGCATAAATAGTTTATAGACACTATCATCATCAAATATTTTTATTTTTAAGTTTCTGCTCAGTGTTCCACTACCTGTGTAAAATCCTAAACCTCCTTTTATTCTAGTCCATCTTCCTTTTTAGGTGTTTTTGTGTAAATGCATCTTTTCTGTTATTTGGTTTCTCTTGGTTTTACCCAAAAACACAAAACTTTACACTGAATTCCGTCAAGGTCTGAACTGAAAAATATCTGCATATATCTGCATTTCTGCAGGCCAGCAAGTACACAAGAACATGTGTATCAGTTCCAGCTGCACAGCTGTTAGGCACAGACTTTATTGTATCCTTAATGAAATAGACGATCTCACCGAGTCGAATCTATTGTTTATTCCTAACAAAAAGCTTGCACATCTTTCCTTTGGTTTCATGCTAATGAGGAATATGAAGAGGTGGCAGTCATAATAAGTCCATTATTCCTTTATTTTATTAACAGAACAGCTTCTTCGAGTGTTGCTGTTTTTCTTCTCAGATCCATTTATTCCTTTCTCTCTATCTGTCCTTGTGTTTCTTTATTTTTTGGGGGGAAGGATTTGGCAGAATAGCGAAGGTAACGGAGGAGGAGGCAGGCAGAGTCAGACGGGGTTATGTTATGTAATGGTAGTTATTTATAAATCAGCAGCACACACATGAAAAGGAAAACAACAAGATCTCAGATGTAACAGTGGCATCCAGAATGACAGAATTTCAGAAAAAAGAGGTTAAGTGTCTTATTTGTGCCAGGATGACCAAATAAAGTGTGTGTTCTGTGTTACAGAATAATTTACAATGCATTTATTTAAAGATGCATTGCAGAAGTTTGGGAGTATTTACTCCACCAAGCTGCCATTTTGGGGCCTTTAAGCAAGGCCATTAATCCTGCATGAGGGATGCAGAGGTAGTGTATTATGACTAACACTGTCCTGTCCTGTCCTGTGCTGTGCTGTGTCCTGTCTTACATTTACATCATTTGGCAGACGCTCTTATCCAGACCGAGTTACATTTATCTCTTTTTTTTTTACACACAACTGAGCAAATTGGGGTTGAGGGTCTTGCTTAGGGGCCCACAGTAATGTCTTAGTGGTGGTGGGAATCGAACCCAGGTCTTTCTGGTATCAGTTCAACACCTTAACCACTAAGCCACCACTTCCCACCAGTCTTAACAGCAGATGCTGTTATCCAGAGCGACTTACATTTATCCTATCTTGAGAGTTAAGGGCCGTGTTCAGGGGCCCAGCAGTGGTGGCATGGTGAAGCTGGGAATTGAACCAAGGTCTAACACCTTAACTATAAGCCACCACTTTGACATATAATACTAGACATAGCAGAATTTCTTGACCGCAAGTCCCTGACTGCTCCATATGTTCTCTAACATCTCCAACACTTTATAATGCCACCTAAACTTGTTAAAAATATAAAATAGCTGCTGCTTCATGTATGGTCTGTTTTCACGTTATATCTGGTGTAACAATAGTTTGCCAGGACATGTTGTTTGGTATAGATGTGAAGAGGAAATTAAGTGTGACAGAGAAGAAGCACATGTGTGTGTGTGTTTGGGTGAGCGTGGGTGTATGGTCTCACCTAAATGCTTCGATGAGCCTCTCCACTTTCTGGGCCTCCCCCTGAACACGAATGTGAGCTTGAAACTTTCTCAAAGCCTCGTCCAGCTCCATTCCAGAGAAATCCATTTCATCTACCACACAACTGCAGAGCAGAAAGAGAGAAAGTTTCTGAAATTGTGTGATAGGAAAAAAAAAACAGTCCAGGTTTATTGTCAAGCGGAGGAGAAGGAGGAGGCTGGTTCCTCATGATAAGCTACTTTCTAATACTTTGGGTTCTTCGGGTTGTCACTTTGTTTTTTCATGAGGGATTTATGACAGCGTCTGTTGTAAAAAAGTGCCATATAAAATAAATTGAAATTGAAATTGAGGGTGAAGAGAAAACTTTCCACACCGCTACCTTTGAATATTAAGAGAAGAGGAAATCAACTGAGAGGAATACCACAAGAAATTGAGGATAGCAGAGAAGGGGGGGGGAGAAAAGAGAAAGAGAGAGAGAGAGAGAGAGAGAGAGAGATACTAGAAGATGAGAAATGATAGAGAGAGAGAGATAGATGAGAGAGATAGAGAGAGAGAGAGAGAGAGAAAATAGATAGAGAAGAGAAAGAGAGTGAGAGAGAGAGAGAGAGAGAGAGAGAGAGAGAGAGAGAGAGAGAGAGAGAGAGAGAGAGAGAGAGAGAGAATGAGAGAGAGAGAGAGAGAGAGAGAGAGAGAGAGAGAGAGAGAGAGAGAGAGAGGAGAATGATAGATGAGAGAGAGAGAGAGAGAGAGAGAGAGAGAGAGAGAGAGAGAGAATGAGAAAGAGAGAGAGAGAGAGAGAGAGACGAGAGAGAAAGAGAGAAGAGAGAGAGAGAGAGAGAATAGAGAGAGAGAGAGAGATCGAGAATTAGAATAGAGAGAGAGAGAGCGAGAAGAGAGACTCTAGAGAGAGAGAGATAATGAGAAAGAGAGAGAGAGAGCTGTCGAGATAGAGGAGAGGAGAGAGAGAGAGAGAGAATGAGAGAGAATGAGAAAGAGAGAGAGAGAGAGAGAGAGAGAGAATGAGAGAATGAGAGAGAGAGAAAGAGAATGAATACAACAAGAAAATTGAAGATAGCAGGTATGGCAACTCTTACAAGATTTTTTATAAAATGAATGAAAATCAAGGATAGCAGAGAAGAGAAAGAGAGTGAGAGTGAGTGAGAAAGAGAGAGAGAGATAGAGAGAGAGAGAATGAATGACAGAATACAGTTTGTACAGTATGAAAACCATTACATACACCCACAAGGATAGCTAACCAGACGTGTGTGTGTGTGTGTGTGTGTGTGTGTGTGTGTGTGTGTGAGGTTATGACATTCCGCATCCAAACAGACATCATCCTTAACAATTAAGTCAATTTATCAATATAATCAATAGCAGCTGCCGAAATGTCCCTGATTTTCCTGCTTAACATTCAAATATCGAATATTTAAGTGCAGTTTTTCTCTTTACTCTAAAAAGCTAAAACTTAACATGACATTTTAATCATTTGTCAAATTTTCATCCTGTGAGTGTTTTTTCTAAGGCTAACGTACGTGTGTGTGTGTGTGTGTGTGTGAGTGTGTGTAGATCAATCTGAATATGCTAAAACAGTGCTCAGGAGAACACGGTCTTCCAGATGGAGCTTTGTGTGCTGTGATGTGAATGATGTAACAGGCAGCTTGAAATGAGTGTTGCAGACTGCCTTAGCACACATGCCGAAATACGTAGTATTCCTCCACCACAGACCAGAGCCGGGTACGAAACAGACGGCAGCTGCTTTAATAACATGCTTATAACCATTTTTGCCACAGTGTCTTAAAAGATGATGTTTTAGGGGCCATAAAAATACATGTTAATGTATAGGGTTAGTGTTAGTATATACTGTATATATATTGTAAGTAGTATATGTATATATACTGTAAGTATATTTATGCTTATAGCATAAATACCTGTAAAAAATCTGTTTAAAGGTTAAAAAGATGGTGTAACTGTTTGTACATAACTAATGATTGTCTTTCAAATGTTTCAGATTTGATATTATTCTCTATTTTTAAGCAGTAATTTATAACATGAGCAGAACGGTGGCTTAGTGTTTAGCACTGTTGCCTTACAGCAAGAAGGTCCCGGGTTTGAGTCCCAATTCCTTTCTGTGTGGAGTTTGTATGTTCTCCCTGTGCTTGCGTGGGTTTTACTCCGGGTTCTCCGGTTTCCTCCCACAGTCCAAAAACATGTATGTTAGATTGATGAGTGATTCTAAATTGCCCATAGGAGTGAGTGTGAGTGAGTGTGTGTCTGTGGCCCTGTGATGGACTGGTGACCTGTCCAGGGTGCACCACTCCTGCGTTCACCCTTTCAGAGACGGCTGGTATAGACTCCAGAAGATCCCTGTGACCCCGAATTAGGGAATAAGCGGGTAAAGAAGATGAATGAATGGATTGAAAACATCTACAGTAATTATACTAGTTACAATTTACTTGATATAACTCTAGACTACTTCATATTATAAGATGATGACCTCAAATCATCACACAATTGTCAATTACGCTCCTGTGTGTGAATACTCGCTATGATCGACAATAAATCCATGGGGAGGACACAATACACCGGCTTCACACTCACATCTCATTTGCTGAGTATTTTTATCCACATTATTATATCTTTAAGGCTTATAAAATCATGACCCTTCGCAAAGTGAAAACTCCCATCTGCAGGTTGCTGATCCTCTCTTCAATCCTGTATCACACACCGAGAGCCCTGAATAGTCGTGTGCTGCTCCTGTGAGAAGAGCTGAAAAGTATATCACTGTGACCAGATGGCAGGGCGCACTTTCCCCAGTGAAGTGAAACCAGGTTACACATGTTTTTGCCCCTTAAAAATATCAGCTTCCTGTCAGTCATTTCATTTCACTCGGATTTTAAACTTCACTTCTTTCTGAAGTCAGAACGACAGATTAACGACATAATCAATATGTGTGCTGAGGGCTTAAGAGTCTTATTCGGAGATCAGGAGCTTAACACCGGGGGACACTTACAAATGTTACCCGGGTGTTTTTGTAGATCTTGAGCATGACCTACAGAACAATAATGACTGACGTCTGGGTGTGTGAGCAAACAAAGCTCAGTCAAGCTCTGACGTTTTCACACTTCCCTTAGGTTTTGCTTCTGTATCTAATTGTCTTCATACTTTTCAGTGATCACCTGTGTTAACTATCAGCACACACAGTAGATTGGGTTTGTATATATCAGTGCTTTGGGTTTAAACAGCTAATGCAGCTAATAAATGTTCTGTCTATGTCTAAATTTAACCCTTTTTCCTCAAGGAGGCCAACCGAAAGTCCAAACAAGGTCACACATACCATCACTTAGAAGCTTCAGTTTCGACAAATGTTCACACACATTCCCAATAACACACAGCGCCGCTGTATCATTCCCCGCGCGTCTTTACAGACTTTGTATGTAGGGGCTCAGCTGCTGCTCGACTAGATCTCATTAAAAGATGCCTCCATTCTCTAAAGTTACAGAGAAGAAAAAGATCCAACGCTAAATGAACGTCTCCAGTTCACTGAGACAATATTCTCTCTCTCCTCTATGAGTATGTGCTTCTTTCTTTTTACACTCTTATTCTTTATTTGGATTTTTTTACCCGTTTGCCCATCTGCTTTAAAATGATTTGGGCTGTCAAATTTATTCCTTCCTATTTCCCGCCATTTAAAAAAAAAATCTGATATAAAATGGAAGCGTTTTAATCACTCACTCTAGGACATCTCTGTTAAAGGGCTTCTTGCTGTTGCCAAGAAACTCGCCGATCATCTGGCGGCTCAGACCTTTCCTTTGTAGCAGGAAGTGTGCTACGCCTATAGGTGTATCAGGGATGAAACCTCTCGAAATGAGAAACTGGAGGCCTTTATCTGGATTTCTGTTCAGGGAAAAGAAAACACAATTATTATCTATTCAACAGATTATTTTATATCAAGCATCACATGGAACAGCAGTTCCCAACAGGGGGGTCCGAACCCACAAGGAGGCCTCAGCGAGCTCTGTGGGGGGTCGGGTGATATTTTGAATAGTGTTGATCAGTGAGGAACATTAAGGAGAACGATCATATTGCATTAGCTAATTTTATCCATGATCCACTGGTTGACCAAAAAATGGACAGATTTGTAGTTCGTCCTCCATAAAAACGAGTGAGTGTCACTGATTCTCCTTCAGCAGCTGATAGTAATGATCCAGACATACTGGACCCTGCAGGTGAGGAAGAGCCACCAATTCGGGTCGCAGTGCAGAAATACTGGAAACATGAAATGCAGGAAATACAAAGAGCGAAAATATCATTAAATGTGAAGGGGGACTAAAATATTTTTTTAGGAAAAAGGGTTCTCAGACAAAAAATGGTTGGGAACCAGTGACATAAAACATCTGTACTCAAAACACAAACATATATGGTGCACAGAAAAATAAATAAATAAAAATAATTATATATATAAATGTAATTTTTTTTGCTACTCAGTCGTTTATCCAGGTAACTCATAAAACATGGTAGAAAAATAAACCTATAAATAATGAATATTGTATAAAAACACTACAATAGGATGTACTGGAATAAACCGGTTTTATTAAGTATAATGTACAGCGTTTACCTTGGAGATCAGACGACTCCACTTGCTAACCCGCATGTCTGACTAGCTATCGAGTGACACACGGGATGCTGGCCGGATGTCACATCGTTCATTGTGGCATTCGCTACGCTAACTAGCAATTGGGTGTCTGAAGCTGCCTCGTAATCCGAATATCAGCTTGCAACTCAAAGCAAAAAACGACCGACTTGTATCTCGAAAAACTCGTCAACGTACCACTGTACTTATTTTTCTACTAATGTACTTATCCTTGGTTACAGCAGGGCAGTCGGTATGTTTGCTCTTTATTCTTTATTCTTATATCTCAGCAATTGTGAGCCTTAGTGATATGATAAGCGATTTGGATTGCAGTTTTAAGCTTTCCCTGAATGCGTCTGTGCCAAACTCACAGACGGGAGCGTAATCCATCTCACAGTACAAACCACATTAAGAAATGTGGAGCACACATAGCTTGTATCAGTATTTTTTCTACTAGGGAGGCCTAAAAGGCTTCAAATTCAAGGACACTTATTCGATGTTATAACAGTCGCTGCTCTTCAGGGAAGACGTCCCACCAGATTTGTGATTATTAGTGAGATTAGACAGCAATTTTGGCTGAGAAGGTCTAGGAGGTCTTTTTAACTGATCACGCCCCCTGAAGCCATTTTAACACAGTTGCCTTTGATAACGGGATAAAGCTTTTTTATGTGTGTTAATTCTATAATTCCTCATTTCCTTTCCTCCCTTTTTTTTCTCTTACACACAAACCCTACTACTTTTTTTGTTCTACCTCATCCTTGTCTCCATCTGTCCACCCCCACTAATGCACTCATGATTTATTCAGAGCTTCTGCCTGGGAATATCTCCATTTAAGACACAAACCCAAACAGAGTCTCACGTTGAGAAGTAAAAATAAAACAACATTTTTTCTTTGCCAAATTGTGTTTTTAATTTGTGTTTATATTTTATTGCTCCGTATATAATTTAATATTTTCAAACCTGAAAATATTCTTCATATTCCACTATAACAATTTCCCCAGAATATATTAAAGTAAAGCAGTTACACTATTCCAACAAATACACCTTGTCTTTACCTGTCCTGTGTCCTGCTGTTTTTTCTAGGTTTGGAAAATTAACTCTTTTTGTATTTCTTGTACTTCTTCTTCTCCTTTCGGCTGTTCCCTTTTAGGGGTCTCCACAGCGAATCATCTGTCTCAACCTAACCCTATTCTCTACATCCTCTTCACTCACACATGTCCTCGTTTATCTCATCCATATACCTCCTCTTTGGTCTTCATTTCTAACCTCCTCCTACCGATATATTCACTATCCCTCCTCTGTACATGTCCAAACCACCTCAATCTGTGCTTTCCTGACTTTCTCCCTAAAACATCTAACGTGAGCCGTCCCCCCTGATGAACTCGTTCCTAATTCTGTCCAACCTCGTCACTCCCAAAGAAACCCTCAACATCTTCAGCTCTGCTACTTCCAGCTCTGCCACCTGTCTCTTCCTCAGCACCACTGTCTCTAAACCAAACATCATAGCTGTCTCACATCATAGCTGTCTCACCACTGTCTCTAAACCAAACATCATAGCTGTCTCACCACTGTCTCTAAACTATACATAATAGCTGGTCTCACCACTGTCTCTAAACCATACATCATAGCTGGTCTCACCACTGTCTCTAAACCATACATCATAGCTGGTCTCACCACTGTCTCTCTAAATCATACCTACATCATAGCTGGTCTCACCACTGTCTCTAAACCATACATCATGTTCTCACCACGCTCTACAATACATCATAGCTGTCTCACCACTGTCTCTAAACCATACATCATAGCTGTCTCACCACTGTCTCTAAACCATACATCATAGCTGTCTCACCACTGTCTCTAAATCATACATAAATAGCTGGTCTCACCACTGTCTCTAAACCATACATCATAGCTGGTCTCACCACTGCTCTACTGTCTCTAAAACCATACATAAATCGCATAGCTGGTCTCACCACTGTCTCTAAACTAAACATACATCATAGCTGGTCTCACCACTGTCTCTAAACCATACATAATAGCTGGTCTCACCATCTCTAAAACATACACTGTCTCACCACTGTCTCTAAACCATACATAATGCTCATAGCTGGTCTCACCACTGTCTCTAAACCATACATAATAGCTGGTCTCACCACTGTCTCTAAACCATACATAATAGCTGGTCTCACCACTGTCTCTAAACCATACATCATAGCTGGTCTCACCACTGTCTCTAAACCATACATCATAGCTGGTCTCACCACTGTCTTGTACACCTTCCCCTTGATTCTAGCTGATATTCTCCTGTCACACATCAGTCCTGACACGTTTCTCCACCCATTCCAACCTGCCTGCACTCACTCCTTTACCTCTTACACATTTACACTGGCCTAAAATGTAAACCTCAATTCAAGATACTGCATTACAACCTGGTATTTTTTTTTTTAAGAAATCTAAACCAAGCACATGCACACGTCCACCCACAGACACACACATATTCTTCACCCATGGCTTTACTATCTGCTTATTCTTAATTAACTAATATAAGGAAGAGTACCAGGCTGCCCTATTGACTTCCCTACTGCCTGATTGTTGTCTTAGCCATCAAATAGGGACAGGCAAACAAACACCTATTTCAGATTCAGCTGGAGTCTGGCCCAGGTATTAGACTGAGGAAAATAAACTACTGGAACTAATGACTCTCTATCTCTCTTGCTCTCTTCTCCATTTTTTTCTGCGTCTCTTTCTCTTTCTGTCTCCCTTTATCATATCATCCCTCTATGATTATGAGGCTTCTGCTAATCTCCTGCAGTGCATGAACCAAAAAAAGGGTAAATAGGTGAGAGATGCATTTAAGTTTGCCCCTGTTTGTTTTTAAAGCTGGAAAAGTGCTTCGTCAGGAATACAGAAGTGACAGAAGGATCGTTTAGAGGACATTTTAACCGAAACCATATGTCCGTTTTTATTGTGGCCCTTTTGTTTTTATGTGAGCTGCACCCACAGAAATAATACTACACTATCATTTACAGCGTTTACTGTGGCGTTCGCTATGCCAACTTGCTGGCTCGTAACCCGAATCGGCCGAGAGACAACTCGTATCTCGAAAAACCTGTTAGTTGGGACACTCGTAAGTCAAAGTACCGCTGTATTTACTAAAGTATTTAGTTTGTTATAGTATTCGTACTTTGTTAATGTATACGTCATACTATAGTTCGAACTGTAGAAAACTGTTTAACAATATTTTAAAATAGTTGCTATATAGGAAACAAAATGGAACAGCATGGAGGGCCCAAGCCTTTAGGGGGACCTAAGCAGAATTTTACTTGTGGGCCTAACGGTGCTGACACTTTGACTAGTTATTGTCAATTCTTGATTATTTAAACAATTAAGGATCTACCACATCCAATCACAATTTTATTTGTCGTAGCTGCTTATATCATAATAATGTTTTTAACCTTTTCAGATTTTTAATGGTAACATACAATAAAAGTGCTCAGGTGTTAAAGTTGCAGCTTAACAATCAACTACTAAACTGAATACATCATGTGATGTAGTGAAAAGTAGCTAAAATCCAGCAGTTTATCCTAGTTTAGTTTACAGTTTACATTTTTTAACTTCCCTTTAACTAGATGTTTTTTTCTCTTCCTCGGTTTTCTTCTTTTTTCTGCAGCAGGTGGTCTGTTTTCCATGACATTAATGAGTGTTTTGCTGCAGTGCCGCTGCTTCTTCAATCAACGTCAATAACATTAACGTTAATCAGTCACACTCTGGTTGTGCAGGAATCCTGCATCCCGTTAACGTAATATTGAAATGATGTTTTTTTTAGTTTAATGTTGTAATAATAATATATAATATTTAATAATAAAAAGAAAGTGGTAGCACAGTGGTTAAGGTGTTCTACTGCTATTTGAAAAAAAAAAAAGGAGCTCGATTTCCACCAAGTTGCCACTGTTGGGGCCCCTGAAAAAGGCCCTTAACCCCCAATTGCTTAGTTGCACAAGAAAAAAAGAATGTTTGGTTTCATTCGTTTGCGTCGCATGGTTTTAATTTGTAGATAAATTAACCTGCCCTGCTTCTTTTTAGCCGCTGTGGCCACCAAATAATATTGCGGGCCTCCACCTCCCCTACAGGTGAGTCTGAGACGTTACATTTCTTTGCTCTTTTATCACCTGTAGCCATTAGTCAGCGTCACAAACCATCGAATGAATGCCAGGCTCGTTAATATTCATGCATTCATGAGGTGCTTTGTATTGACTATTTATGGTTAGAAATGGGCGTGTACAGGGCGGGATATCAGGCTTATTCACATACGCACACCTGCAGATAATCTGTGATTTATAAACGGAACATTAGCTTACTGGCGTGCGTACGTATGGGTTTATAACTCAGAATATATATATATTTTTTGCGGTACGTTATAGCTACGAATCCTGCGCACAGTTTTATAAATAAGAACCACGGGACTGTTTCTTACAAAAACGAGCTTTAAACTTTAATTGACAAGGAGATGGGACGGGGTTTTAAACAGCACTTTCCTGCATTTAATCGAGTATGTGACACTTATCTAAAAAGTTGCATGCATTGTAATGACAAGTAAACCATTGCTAGTGATAGCTTCCACTGGCCATTGTGAAGTTTCCACATACTGGATGTCTAATAAGTCGAGTTCTCACAATTCACATTTCAGTTTACTTAATAAGAATGTCCTTATAATTTTAATCAATTAAAAAGTACCCATCAGCGAATCAAAAGCTCCGAAATTTGACAGCATATGTCATATATCCTGTGCTTTTTCTACAGATCTACAGTGGATGGAACTTCTTATTGTAGTGGACAGGAGACTGAATCCCCACACAGGGTCTCTTGTTTTTTTGATAGCATTTTCTTCACTAATATCTTAAAATGTTATGCAAATCATGAGAGTGACATTTACACATACCAACATTTTAATTAATCGGGTGCATCTTATGTTAGACATACTAATATGCTGAACTAGAATAGTTTAGCAATAAAAATTGACATATTTATCTGTTTATTTGCTTTAGCTAAACAGTTAACCAGCTAATTATTCAAAAAATAATCACAAAGCAACTCTAAATGTTTGGGTTTTTTTTTTCGGAGAACAATCATTCGTGTTTAACATTTAAGTAAGTTCCATGTGATTTCATGCGACTGTGTGTGCTGCCATCTGTTGGTGTGTCTCGAAACTTTTTGATAACCCCCTTGTATATGTAAGTTGCAACTGCATAACAAAATGTTTCAATGTTACAGCAGTTCGATGATATCAAACATAATATTTATTTGAGGTTCGCATAAAGTGTGTGAGTCAGATTTAGATGTGGAAAGTGATTTAAGAAGAAAGTTACTATTTTAATGATAAGCTACAAACCAAACCAACAGAAGCACAGAGTTAGGACAGAAGTAGCTCATCAGTGACATGACTGCCTATGACGGCTGCACAGTGTCTGTCCCTAAAGTATAGAGGGTAATGCCAGAGTAATTCTTACCTCAAGCCTCATGAGTCAGCCTGCTTTCCAAGACCCCTGACGCCATCTATAGCATGGCTGATACACCGCCGATTACTTCCAGCACAATGAGCAGTCATTAAAATGTTGAAACTGCATGATGTTGGATGCAGAAGTAGGAGTCAAATAAGCAGAAAATTCAACTTGGAGCTTAAAGATTTAGAAATAAGGCCACAGGGAGGAAAGGAGAAGTGCCATGACATCTCGTAACTCTTTGATGGCTGTTTCCAGAATGGCGAGAAGAACTTTTAATTACCATGCCATGCTTACTGGCTGAATTTGATAGAATGACTAATAAGAAATCGACGAAGGAATTACTCTCTCTCTCTCTCTCTCTCTCTCTCTCTCTCTCTCTCTCTCTCTCTCACCGACCTTAAGTCAGACTGGTGTTGATTGAGAGCTGAGGCTCATGGGTGGTGACAAGGCTGGCAACATATCCCGTAGAACGACAAGCTGCAGTGAACTAGCTAACCAAAATCACGATTGCCTTGCACTTTAATTTGCTTTAAATGTATTTCTGCAGTGGTTTCATCAATCAATGCCTACATTTGTAATTATCGGCTGCATATATGCGCATTACCGTAGCACTGCTAATCGGCTAATAACATGCTTGTTTATGCCATTAATGCTCAGGTGCATACTCAACGGTATTCTGATAAGGTGATTAGCATAATTGCCCTCATGCATGAGGTTATGTTTTTTGGAGTGTGAACCCACATAATCGTCAATCAATCTGACACATATGCAAATACACAGCATGACAAATGAGCTTTTTACAAGAAGACTATATTTAATTATTTACTACTTGTTTAACATTTATTACTTAGATAACAAAGATAGCTTTTTCGTCCTCTTGCAATAATCAAAGTCTACAGTTTTATTTTAGAGTTGTTTCTGCATTATTAGGCAATGATGAATATACTTCCTAATGAGTGCGTGTGTGGGTGTGGGTGGTAATTTTTATCAAATTGAAGGATTAGGGGCACTAATACAGCAAATCTTCATTTATATAGGAATGGGCCATTCAGGCGTGAGAGTAGGCAAGCCGAATTTGGATAGAAGCAGAGCTATTTATAGAGGTTCAGGCAAACCTAAAGTGACAGGCATTAGTGGAGGAGTGGGGGCAGACAACAGCTTGGGGTGAGTATGTGAGTGTAGACAGAAATGAACTCAAGAAAAAGATCAAGGGTAGCAGTTAAAAGCACATTGTGAATATGATTAGGTAACACTGGCAGGATGAAATACTTTTAGGACTTTTTAGAAGGACAAACATTGGGAGTCTGATATTTAAAATTTTAAATCTTGCTATATTATTATTATTATTATTATTATTAGTAGTAGTAGTAGTAGTAGTATTATAATACTACAAAAGCGCTTCGTCGGGAATGTGCATTAAACAATACAGCAGGATCATTACATTCACATTTACAGCATTTGGCAGATGTTCTTATCCAGAGTGAGGTACATTTATCTCTTTTATACAACTGAGCAATTGGGGGTTAGGGGCCTTGCTCAGGGGACCAACAGTAGTAACTTGTGTTGCTGAGAATCGAACCTACAATCTTTCAATTAGCTGTCCAACACCTTTATAACTGTACCACCGCTTCCTAGCACTTAGAGGGCATTTCAATCAGAACCCTACGTCCTTTTTATTGCAGCCCTTTTGTTTTTAGTGCAATTATTATTGTTGCTTTTTTACAAAAAAAAAGAGATTAATAAAGGCAGGCAGAATATGTACCTCAGAAGACTTATGCACTAATTATCCAAGTTTCATTAATGATTTAACAAATTCTGTAGAAGGAAAATCGGAGCGGGGCCCCTGAGACTACTCACACATTGAAGAGGTTAAGACCAATTCGGTATAGGCGTTTCCGCATGACATCTGTGGAGAGGGTAGGTGATTTGCAGCTGCTTGGGTTCTCACAGTGGTAGCGTGGCAAGCTGAGCATCATAGTCTGCAGTGCTTCCTTGGATGAGGCCTCCGAAGCTGAGCGAGCAGATGTCGACGTGCTGCTGCTGCTCATCTGCTCTGAGCTGTTGTCAGCCGGATCTGAGAGTTGGCGTTTGGCCTCTAGAACATCCACTGAAGGGGCCACTGGACTCTGTTCCACTTGAGGTATGGCCTCTTCTATTGTCTCCACTGGGGACGCAATGTCTGGAACTGGAGTCTCTGTCTTCTCCAGGGAAAGAGGTGGTATATCTTCTACAAGTTCTTCTTCACAGGGTGGTGGTTCTGGAAAGTCTCCATCTGGGATTTCTCCAAGATCTGACTCTGTGGGTGGGGGAACTAGTTCCTGGGGGGGTGGAGGTGGTGTTGTTTCTTCTAGATGGGGCTGTTTGGGAGCCTCGGTCCCTGTAGCCCCCTGCTGGACACAGTTTCCAAGGGACACTGATGTGGAGGACTCCATGACAGACGAGGACACGTGAAAGTTTTGACTATCGATCTGCACAGTCACATCGCGGAAGGCCATCATTAGCTTGCTGGCGCTACGGGGCACGTTATCTGAATTGTCTCCCAACACTGTACCACTCTGGAGGGTGGTCTGATTTAGGGTAGCAGTCTCCCCAACAGCCACTGTAGGCTTGCCACGTGCGGTGCTAATGGCTTCAGTACTAAACTGATAGGTGCCTCCCTCCTGCAAAGAACACATGGTCTTCATGCTCCAGTTGCTAATGGCATCATCAATGGACTTGGCTAGTGACTGTACCTGTTCTGTAAAGGAGTCTTCCAGGTCTGTGAGAGTGCCACCCACGGTAACAGGCAGGGATGGGGACCGGACAAGGGGAATGCCTGCAACAGAGCAGCCTTCGGCCAGCGCCCTTTCAGCTGAGAAGCCCTCAGCATTCTGTAGGCGTACCTTGCGCAGTGAGATCCGGCGAGGAAGCCGGCTCTCCAGCAGGGAGTTGCGGATTTTCTCAAAGTTTTTGCTGAGCTGGTACTGGCGGAAGGCAGTCTGGATTTTGCAGGCCGCACGGCGCGAGATAAGGTGGCCCCCATATTTGTGCTCTAACATTTCGATCTGTAGGGAGAAATGAGAACAAAGAAAAGGAGAGGTCAGCAGCGATGTACAGGCACAGACCAGCAACAATAGTCATGATAATGTCAGTAAGCACAAAGGAAACACTAAAATCAGTGAAAAAACTGAAAGAAAAAAGAAGAAAAGAGAAAACAAACAAACCAAATCCAGATACACTAATCGGCATAAAGAAGCAACATCGGAGAAACTGCATTAAAACTATCAGATTAGAAAAAAAAGATTTTAGTGTCAGCATGACATTGTAATAAAACCTTAACAAAAAAAATCATATCATTAGCTTGATTCCTAAGAGCTTTCTAATCATGCTAACAGCCAGTAATCTTTCCAAAACCCCACATATCATGCTCAAAATCAAATAATAACTAGGTTTGAAATGATGGAGTAATGAAATGGGTTTATAAGCCTTACTGAACTACACAGCAGGTTTAATAAAGAGTTCAGAGTTTTCCAGCTCATATCCAATGGAAAATGTAATCAAGTCACTGTTTTCAGATACACCTGAAATTTTTGCTCTTCATTAACGAAAAATTGAATAAGTGTAAACACATCAATGGAATCAAATTGTGAAGCTATTGGCCTAAATTCACTCACTGTCATCATGTTAGTTACCAACCAATAAAACCATAACACCCATAAAAACACCAAACAAGCCAAACCCAGCCTAGTTTAGCAAACCGCCAAAAAACTCATTATATACTCTATACGTTCCTAACTCTATAAAAAGCAATAACAAGGTGCATTCCTCCTTTATCCGCTCTAACCGGAGGATAGGTTCTCACTTGTAGGGATAGATTTACCAGGCCACAATAAATCCTTCACTAATAATGAAATACTGCAGGCGAGTATAGCAGATAACTACTCTATTACAGCGCTTATTCCAGTGGTTAAAATGCAAATGATGTCATGGTTTCGTATGGCTGGTGACATAAATGGAGTTTGACAGAAGGGCCATACCAACATACACAGATGTTGTTACTTTGTTATATAAAACGAAATGATTTGGGATGCTGTTAACCAGTGATTTCTGTGTGTGTGTGTGGGGGGGGGGGTTGCATCATATTTCGGAGCATTAAGAAGAACGATCATATTTCATTAGTGAATTTTATTCATGATTCCCTGGTGAACCAAAGAATGGACAGATTTGTAGTTCGTCCTCCATAAAAACGAGCGAGTGTCACTGATTCTCCTTCAGCAGCTGATAGTAATGATCCAGACATACTGAACCCTGCAGGTGAGGAAGAGCCACCGATTCGGGTCGCAGTGCAGAAATACTGGGAACACCAAATGAAGAAAATACCAAGAGTGAAAATATCATTAAATGTGAAGGGGGACTAAAATATTTTCTGGGGGAAAAAGGGGTTTCGGACAAAAAAAGGTTTGTGAACGATTCAGATGAAGATACAATGAAAATGTTCTTTTCTCTTATCAATACAACTGAGTAAAATTAAAAGATATAACTATTTAAATAACCTAACATTGATTAGCCGGTATGATCTTACCGAATATGCTGCAGTGAGCAGACACTAAGCGCTATTTTGGTCTAGGAAAAAAAAAGGCCAATCTTTGCCTATCTGAACAATTTTGTGAGAACATTTGGATGCAGCACAAATAAATGATAAACGTGTCCTCTAATCTGCTGAGATGACTGGGCCAGTGCCATTGACACAACCAGAGCAGGAGGACTGTGACCGGGTCAGGATTATTTAAATGTGTTTTTCTGATGATTTGTCAAGCATAAACGACATTCGGCAGTTCCCGTCATTTGAAACTAGTCTCTGAAGGTTAAACAGCAACTATTAATGACGCCTTATTAATCTGTCAGCCTGATAAATCTGTACGTCATTTTCACCAATGCTTGTTTAATGCTTTATCAACATGAAGTAAAATGGACCCATACCATTCAAACCCAAGGAAAAGGTGAAGAAAAAAAAATGTATCTTGTTAAATTGACGTCTGTTGCTGAGTGGGACATACTAGGATGCAAATCGTTTGATAGACAGTTTGTAAAGCTGATAACAGCAGCATAAAAAATGGGGAAAGTGTGAGTGTGGGGGGAAAAAATGATCAGTGATTGGATATTAGGAAAAAATAATAATCAGTAATAGGTTGTGAGGTCAGAGGTTCATGCAAGGACAATTTTTGGGTTGAAACACTACTTGTGGTTTAACTAAATCCTGCGTATTTATTTGCTCATAAAACCAGCAGATGTGATGCAGGCTAAAGAGCTGCTTCAAATGCAGGTACGGGTTAACATCTAGATAAAAAAGTCAACACGCTTGGTTCTTTTCCTTTTTTATAAAGTCACTGATAAGTAAAATACTGTATATCTGACGTCATGGAACACCAAAGCAAGGAATATTTACATTCGCAGCATTTGGCAGATGTTCTTATCCAGAGCGACGTTCATTTATCTCATTTATACAACTGAGCACTTGGGGGTTTAAGGCCTTGCTCAGGGGCCCAACAGTGGTGGGTTGGTTGTGGCTTGGTGGTGCTGGGAATCAAACCCTGTTTTTTCTGGTACCTTAACCTTTAAGCCGCCACTTCCCACAAATGCAATGGCATTTTATTGCATTTTTTGGGAAATTATTTGTTTAGAGAATTATTTTAGCCATATTTATATTTACATTTACAGCATTTGGCAGACGTCTTCATCCAGAGCAACTTACATTTATCTCATTTTTAAACAACTGAGCAATTGGGGGTCAATGGTCTTGCTCAGGAGCCCAGCAGTGGTGGCTTGGTGGAGCTGGGAATCAAACCCACAACCTTCAGGTTAGTAGTCCAACACCTTAACCACTTCCACTTGATATTTAACAGTTACTGAGATATTTTGCAAATCTCAGGATCTCAATGCAATAATGCAATGCTGTGGTATCCCCTCACCGCTGATACACATCTACAGAAGTGCATGTTAAAGTAGTGTCAAATCATCACATACAACCATCTGAAAATCCACAGGGTCTTCCAAATAACACTGCAGACTCATCACATGTCTACAAATGTATATTTCAGTTTGGATCCTGTGGGAACTGGACGGTATGTGCAGAATACTAAGATGTCAGTGATTCAAGAGGTTCAGGAATGTGCACATTAGTCATTGCTTCCACAGAATGAGACCTAGACAATAAATCATGAGCACTATCTCCCATGACTGGCAGTACTTGCCTTTAAAATTCAGCCTGTCTATCTATCAAAAAATTTCTGTGGCCTATAATGTAACAAAGCCGTAAAACTTTGTGAGTGGGGAAAAAATGACAGGAAATTAATTTAATTAACCTGCAGGAAATGAGCATTAGAGGAAGTACAGGGGACAAAAGTAAAAAGGGACTGATGGTAATAACCTGAGGCTGTTTATGAAAGCTGAACCTCATACTACACACACACATTAAAGATTCAGATTGTGTGTGCACAGAGGTGGTCCTAAACACTGGATGGGGGCTCGGAGATTGATTAGTAAAGTTATAGTGGATCGTTTGTGTTTTCATCTAGGGGACAATTGTGGAAATATAGTGAATGAAACAGGACAGAAGTTGGAGAATGTCTCTGTGGCTTTTATATAAAACGTGATGCTAATTTTTTAGCGAAACAGAAATGCAGATGAATATATTTGTAAGCCTGTTTAATGTATGTTGTCTGAATGAATTGAGAGCAGAAGAAAGCAAATGCAATAAGAAATAAAGATGAAACAGTAGTGCTGTAAATTCATCCTGTCGATTCTATTACTGATCACTTTATCAAGCATCGAACAGACAAACATGCAATTCCAGAAATGGCATAATTATCAAATATGGGGGTCCAATCCACGAATTATACTGTAACATCACTCCCTTTTAAACCAGGACAGTAAATTTAGCCTAACAGCTTGATCCATTCTTGGACTGAACCTCTTCCACTAATACATGGATTTACCTCATGTAATGTTACTTACAGCTAAGACTTTAAACAGTAGGACAAGTTTCTCGCTGTACATCACTAAAGGAGGGATAAAATAAAGCAAAGAATTCCTTTGCAATCAATTTCTAAGTCTACATGTGTTCATTTTGGTAGTTTACACTGACAACCTTACAGTCACTGACCCAATAACGTACCTCCAAATATGATTCTACTTCATTTCTAATGCACTTTATATTACTTTTATATTCCAAAAACTACTATTTATTTCCCCTGAAATTAGTGCTGTAAGGAAAAGACCTAACGGGCTGTTTGCTTATCTACTTAGGGACACTTCAGATTGTAGGAGTGGGCACAAGTAAGGGTAAAAATATACCTGGGATTATATGTTACAGCAACTAAAATCATTATTGGTATATATTAACAAATATTTATATATATTGTGCTTTGTTAGGTCAAAATGGCTTTTAAAGTATAATGGCATAAAATACTTTTAAAGTATAATATATATACATATATATATATATATATATATATATATATATATATATATATAGATATATATATATATATATATTTTTTTTTTTTTTTTTTTTTTTTTTTTTTTTTTTTTTTCTTTTTTTTCTAGTTTCATCACCTTTTTAGATACAGTTTCTCTGGTCTGTTTTAAAAAAAAATGGCAAATGGAAGAAACTTTCAGTAGAAATGGTCAAACTCATTGCAGTTTGCCCCACAAGATTCAATCTCCTGCCCTCTGTTTAGCTGATATTGGTCTCTATGGAGCCAAGATACCATCACTTTTATTTTAGTTGCTTTTCTATAAAGTTTACCGCTTTAAATTTTCTCTCGGCAAATGTAAACTGTACAAATTGGATCCGTAAACACAATTCGTAACTGAAAACTGGCCATGAGCTCCATACAAGTAGTTCTAAGTTTAATATATTCACATTGTTGTGCGTTTATCTTACTAGCTTTCTACTGCCATTTTCGGTGCTTGACATTAATTCCTCATCTGCACTGATGATGGGCATCACATGGATGCATGTATATTTATGAGCCGATCAGCGTGAGACGTGATAATCAAAGGTCTCTTTGCGAGGCTACGCTGGATTTTATTAGCATAAACAGCTAATCATGCAGAAGCAGTGAGGTTCTCTCTATCTGAAGAGGCATCCGAATGTAGCCTCTTGGAGGCCATGTCTCAGGTTACAGAAACTCGATTAACAGTGTGCTAGTATACACAAGGGAACTAGTTCTGTTTATGTGAGCAGCCTAATAAGATCAAAGTATATCATTTGTTTTATCGGTAATAAACTCTCTTTACTAAATCACTGGTGTTAGCTTTCATCACAGGGGTGTCTCTCACAGCTCTCTAGATAATCTCACATCTCTCTCTCTACCAAATGCTGTAAATGGAAGTCTTGCATATATAATACCTTATATTACACATAACATCAAAGCAGCCAATTTAAACAGTGATGCACATATGCTATGCTAACTGTTTTCTGTGATCGCTGCACTTATGTATAGCAAATGTCCATTAAAATCTGTAAAAAAGAAATAGTAATTTCTGAGTTGTGTAGCTGGTGGTAGTGCAGTGGTTGCAAGGTGTTGGACTGCCAATCGTAAGATCTGGGTTCGATTCTCAGCCCCACCCTGTTGGGCCCCTTTGTCTTTTATAAATAAGAGATAAATGTAAATCGCTCTGTTCCAGTAATTCTTCATTAGATGTAATTTTTTTGCTGGCTCGGCTAATATAAGCTGTTGGATTCTAAAAGTAAACCCCACAGCACAGCTCTGAAGGAAGACCCATTTAAGAGTCGGAACTGCAGCGAGGATAATCATTTTGAGCATGAATAGCATGACAAATGGAATGAAGCTTGAATGCACTCAGTAACATTTGTCCAAGCACCGATCTAATACATTTTTTACACCAAAGTGCTGATCACATCACAGCCCAGCTTTAAAAATGACAGCAATATAAACCCAAATCAACAACAGAGTCCTGACCATGACCATGTGACTATGATCGTAAAACAATAACCTTTTTAACAAATATCATGTTCCCGCAATCCTGATAAACATAACCAATGTACAGCATATGCTCACACACTCCTCTTACATCCTTACATCCAACTCCTAATCTTTTTTTTTTCCCCAAATGATCAGATATTTCTACCTCTGCTAGGACATTTGTTTCTCACCAAAATGAACACACACACAGAGAAATTGATACACACCTCTTTTGAGTCATATCTGTCATTAGAAGAAAGCTCTTCATCTTAATACAGTTAAAACTAAGCTGTTACCATGACAGCTTATTTATTTTACACACACACACACACACACATATATATATATATATATTTCAATCTCTGAACTGTAAATGCTCAGAATAAAGGATGCAGAGTTTAGTTCCAACTTGCCTCAACACACCCACCTGTAAGTTTTAAGTAAACCTAGCAAGATCTTGATTAGTTGGTTCAGGTGTGTTTGATTAGAGTTGGAGCTAAACTGTGCAGGACACCCCGTCCCTCCAGGACCGAGCTCGGCCACCCCTGCTTTAGACAGATCAAGCTCTTTCAGCCTTTTTTTGCCACCTGTATAAATCAACAGTACGCATGCAGCGGAATCTCAAGCTTTCTTATTTGACCCAACGAACGATGCACAATGAACCACTTTAACTCTAATCTACCATGAATTTAACATTGTTACGTATGTAAATTAGTTCAAATTTATGCGTATAAGTCATAAGAGAAAACAACCAGAATTGTAAAAGCTCAGAATAAATGACACTGCCTGGGAGTTCTAGGTTCTCAATCTAGAGCTTCTACTTTTTTGGTAAAAAGCTTCAGTATACGTGGATAAGAAGAGAGAAAGAAAAACTCTTGGCGATCGCATGTCAGTCTAATGGATGTGATGCAGATTAGAAGGCTTATATTGATGTAGATGGATGAGAATGATGATGCTGATGATGAACGAGCCAACCTAAAGAAACCAGCTTACTTCCAATCTACAAGACTCAAATTCTACCCCCTTATCAACCCCCTATCCAAAAAGCTCAAAGACTCCAAAGCACATAGTAACAAACACTAGACAGCAGGCCCAAAAAGCCCAAAAAGCCCAATGCCAATCCACTGAAACGCCCCTCAGACATTGGCCCCTTCCAAACTGCCATCTCCACAGCACCTTGCACCCTACCTGCTTGTTTTTGAGGTCAAGAGAGAGCTCGTAGTCAGAAGCACTGGCATGGCTGCAGGCCCCGTTCCTTTGCACCCTCAAAGGAGAGGATGCGGTGTGGTGCAGACTGGGCCTCCTGCCTCCTCCTGCACTTCCCCTTCTTCCTCCAGCCTCCTCCTCCTCTGTTTCTTTCTTCCCTTCCTCATCTTGCTCCTCCTGCTGCTGCTCCTGTTCGGGGAACTCAGTAGAGGGTTCGGTTCCTTCTTTTTCATTTACTTTCTCCTTCACTTCCACCTCCACCACCACGGGATCTGGAGACTCCTGCGCCAGATCTTCTTCTCTATCGCCCCCTCCTCCATCAGCAGGTGGAGTAGAGACGTCTCCATCCGGAGGTGGCGCAGGGCCCTCGGGAGAAACGCAAGGAGTGTCTTCACTGCTGAAATGGAGAAAATGCAGAGTGAACCTGCAGCCATCTGACCTTGTCCTTCAGTTGGGGCAGACGAAGCCCTTCCTTCTCTCGAAGGAAGAGGACAAAGAGAGACAGGGGCACCCTGCTATTCACTGCAGGATATGACTAGCACACTTACCCCACAAGCAGAGGGACAGGGGAAAGGACACACACAGTAACTCGTGACGCACACAGACAACAAGACACAGCCATGCAGCTTTTAGTGTGTTAGGCAGCAGGTGTGTGTGTGAGTGCAGTATATGTGAATGTGTGTGTAAGACCCAGCAGCCTTGTACTTTCACTCTACCTGAATGAAGTGATCCCATTGGGATAAAGCATGCAAGACTTTCTCTGTGCTGTGTGTGTGTGTGTGTGTGTGGGTGTACATGACAGCAGGAGAAAGGTTTTTACACTTTTTGTAGCAGCTTGCAGATATTAGGATGGGAGTCAGGGACTTTCATAAAAAGAAGCTGCTGTTTCTCTCTCTTATCTTCCTCTCACCATCTTTTTGTCTGGCTTTCTTTTTCCGTTCCTCTTTTCTCTTTTGATTTAATACGACTTTTATTAGCATTCCAATATCACTAAACTCTTGAAAGTTTCACCAATTGTGACAGCGTCTTTGTTGGCTTCGTATTCTCTTTTCGGTGTGTAACCAAATACGACTACTTTATTTAAAAGATGAAAGATAACGCAATTAAAACAGACAAAAATACAGCGAGTACTAGAAATTCGGTGCTCCTTTGGGACATAATCCGGGTTTCTTTCTTTATTACTGCTTAAAGTGACTATTATACTATATATACTGTATATGTATACATGCATAATAATTTCACAGCGTCCCTGGTTCAATCTGGGTTACTAGTCGACTAAATTCAACTCAACACTTTAAGGGTAAGAAAAACTGTCCTCTTCTTCTGCCCCCCCCCAGACCAGTGTTTTCCAGGGCACTAATTGGCATAGTATTAGTTATTAGTTCGATTTTTTTTTTAATTATTAAATAAACTCTTACAGATGCTTTCATCATGTTTTAATTAGAACACAGATGAGGATATCGTATCACTATACAGATACAGTCACGATTAACTCCTACCCTCTGTCTCGCTTTATCCGTCATAGCTTCATGTCTTCAACTATTTATTTCATTCCCTGTCCTTGAAATGAGACTGGCGTCTGTTTTTTACACTAAATTCAATACACTGACAGCATCTGGCCGTACAGCCCTTCTGGTGGTCTAACAGATTTTGGCGACTGGTATTTATAATAAAGAAGCTTTACAAACTAAAAAATATCCTCCTTGACATGTTGAAGTTCCATCATGGTATCAGATTTTACTCTACTTAAGGTTTGCAGTAGGAACGAGTCATGTTGTATCAGTTAGAACCCGCATTTTGTCACCTATTGCACCAGGCATTACCAATTATAAGGCTTGTCACGTTCTGAATTATTTCCAGTTTCTTTCATTCTTTTTTAAAAACAGCTTGTGAGAGTTTTTGCAGGGTTGCCTGATAGTGAGCAGCATATAAACATTTAGTCATATTCGCTAATTTAGGCTTTATTGATAACCCTGAAATCCTCTGACTTAGTATTTCTTTTCTTCAACATGTTCTTCCTTTAAGCTGCCTAAATGTAATTAATCATGTGTTCATCTCTTTTCATTATTTTAGCAAAGATTATTTTGATGATGATGATGCTATGTTTAGACCAGGGGTGGGCAGTCTCGGTCCTGGAGGGCCGGTGCCCTGCAGAGTTTAGCAAGAAAATTATAGTTATAAATAGGACCAAAAAAAATTTGAAAATAATTAAGGATATAATTGGGGAAAACATTTCATGCTGAAATTTATTCGTAATTATGTAACATCAATTTGGCGCCCCCAGTTGCTGCGTCCGGAGACAGATGTCCCACCCTTGACCCCCCCCAACCCCTTTCCTAGCTACATCACTGGCGCAGTGGTTAAGGTGCTGGACTGCGGATTGAAAGATCAGAGTTTGATTCCCAGCACCACCAAGCTGCCACTTTTGGGCCTCTGAACAAGGGCTTTAATCCCAAATCGCTCAGTTGTATAAAAGAGATAAATGTAGGTCGCTCTGGATAAGGACATCTGTCAAAATTATAGTAACATTTCTGTAGAACGCCAACACAACTAAAATCCTCTAAATGGTTGTTAAAAAGAGAGAAAAAAACCCATGTTTTATATTTAAGTTATTGTGTTGCAGTGTGAAATGGTCAGTTAGGTTCTATCTAAAGATTCCTGTCCAGGGGCCCAGAAATGACTAATCTGTCACTGTCACTGCTGGCATGTTGTATATCACTGCAGGGGACACATATTGAACAATATTTCATTACATCTAATTATATGAAATGCCCTCAGATCAATATTGCACATAAGAAGCACTATTTGAAACAAAATATGCCGAAGCAGTGGTAGTGGAGAACCGTCTGAGATTCTCATGCAAGATTTTGGGTTAACAGGGTTCTTACATAGAAGACGAAGCTCACAATTAGCATTATTCCAGCAAGAGATGCACAGAAAACCTTATTTAGACACAATAAGGGGTTTAGAAGATTTTATCACAGTGAGGTGGAATAACTGATAAAAAAAAAAAAACATCATTGGTTGAAACTGGAGCAATAAAAAAGGTCTAAGCCGCCATATCTCATTTCACCATTCGTTTCCTCCATTGCTGAAGGTGCAAAAGATAAATGTCAAGAGATATAAATCTGTTCTTTTCCGAAACGGCTGGCAAGATAAGTCAGGAGTCAGTAAGCATGAAATCAGTGCATAGCATTGAGCATATGGAGCATGTAATTCCCACAGTATGTCTACGGTGTATAAGGACAGAGCATGAAAGATTTTTTTAGAGAAGAGGAAATTGGTTCTAATTAAGCTGTGGTGCTACATATTTACATTTAAAGCATTTGGCAGACGTCGTTATCCAGAGCGACTTGCATTTATCTCTTGATACAACTAAGCAATTGGGGGTTAAGGGCCTTGCTCAGGAGTCCACAGTGGTGGCTTGGTGGGGCTGGGAATCGAACCCACAATCTTCCTGGTATCAGTCCATCACATTACTCACTAAGCCACCACGTCTAACGTACATATCTTATATTACTTTTGTAATATTCTGTACAAATTCCTTTGTAAAATGTCTTTTTAAACACCTTTATTCATTCATTCATCTTTAAAATGATTCATTATTCTGTTGAGGGTCATGGTGGAGTTTCAGAATCCTGGGCAGCACAGCAAGCACCCATATTACACAGTCTATCAAACCATGGGCCAGTTTAGCATTAGTTACTTGCATATGTTTAAAGAATACAAAGGGAACCCAGGTGGACAAAGACAAACTGTCAGTGTTACGCTTCAGATACCCAAGATCGGGATTAAACTGTGGACTCGGAGCTGTGGGACAGCAACCTCACCCAACGTGCTCACTGATAACCTGTCTTATGAAGCTCTAATGATACAATAAGACAGAACAATAACGCTATAAGCCATTTATTAGCATGTGTCAATAGCTAATAGTTATACTATTATACTCATTCTTCTGTTAAAAATCAATCAAGGACAAAGACAGGTGAAGTGTAAGGACGAAGAATGCAGCTTCATTAGTTATCAGGATTTAGAATGAGTGAGAGGTTATAAACAATACATACAATGCACACAATGCATAACTACACTTTACATGCTGTAACTACTTGCACATACAGACGCCGCCTTATTTATTATTGCACATACTTACATATTTATTTGCACTTGCTCGTTTGCAGTTTTACTATTTTACCATTTGCCCTTCTGTGATGCTAAACAGCGCTTCATTGCTATCTATCTATCTATCTATCTATCTATCTATCTATCTATCTATCTATCTATCTATCTATCTATTCATCTGTCTGTCTGTCCGCCCGCCCGCCCATCCATCCATCCATCCATCCATCTATCTATCTATCTATCTATCTATCTATCTATCTATCTATCTATCTATTTATCTGTCTGTCTGTCTGTCTGTCTGTCTGTCTGTCTGCCTGTCTATCTATTTGCTTCAGTAGACTTTGTTACAACCTTCTCATCCAAAGTGACTTACATTTATAGCTTTTATACAACCGAGCGACAGAAAGTTAAGGGCCTTGCACAGGGGCCCAGCAGTGGTAACTTGGTGGTGGTGGAAATCAAACCTACAATCTTCCGATTAGCAGTCCAACACCTTAACCACCGAGTCACAACCTCTTAACCTCCATAACCTTTACTTCCACTTTCATTACAGTCTTGTCAGGCTTTAAAAAAAGTTTTTAAACATTGTTCGTTTTTCATCAGATGGGCATGTGGGGTTTTTAAAGGTAAAGGTAAAGAGAAGGTTGTGCTCCCAACACACACGGCAGGGCAAAAGGAAAGTGTGTGTTTCATGGCTGAGAGATCATCTGGCTATCCAAGTAGAACGGATGGGATACCATTTCTCTCCTACTTGTAAAAACCAGGTTTAGCTCTTCTATGTAGAATAAAGTTTTTCTCTGAGTTTTTAGTTGGTCTGTGATGTAGCGAGGAAATCAATCAAGTAAAAGATGTTTAACAAGTCTTTGCAGAAATACATGCTACATTTCCCCCTTCCTGGTTTGTAGCTGCTGTGTGATAGAGATGGGCGGAGGCAAAAAAGAATAAAAAAATGGCAGCCTGGGAGAAATAGTAAAAAAATTCATTTATTTTTGTATAACGATCCAAATGTAACCCTAAACACTCCCGCTGTGTGCTTTTTAAATCTCATAAACACGTTCCGTTTACACACAGCCTGCACAGACAACAAGCTGTGTGCTACTGCAGGACTGCACTGCAAAAGGCTGCAGCGTTTTCTGTATTTCCTGCAGCAGATACTGGCCTGAGTGTGGAGCTGCACAGTAGAATACTGATAGACATATGCTGCACATACTGTACCACTGCAATGCAACACACAGCTGCAGAACGTGCATGCAAACACCATTAATACAATACACAAATCACAAATCCAAGAATTTTAAAGCTTTTTTTAATAATATAAGTAGTTTCCTAAGAATGAACCTGTAATTTCAAAGTTGAAAATAAATCAGAAGACCGGCTCCCACTGCTTTTTCTTCCCCCGGATTGTCACCGAAACAGTTTATCTGCTAGGCAATAAAAAAGCAATCCCAGTCTACCCACAGAATGTGTGAAACACTAACTACAACTGTGCCCTCGGCATCTATCAGCACAGACAAAATAACTGTTATTAATGAATTTGATACACAGCTTCTCTATTTCTGCCCCACAGATAAACAAAAGAGCCTAAACACAAGCCGCTTCACCCACCCGGTGCCACCAGAAAGCCCTCATGCCCTACAGGCATTCCGTGTAGTGTGACAGTTACAGAACTCTCTAGGCCATTACAGTTGGTCTTTTATAAAAGGTTAAACCGCAAGTCTTTGGTTTAAAGGAAAAATATTTTGTTTAATTTTGCTAATTAATGTAAATACATCATATAAACAAAAGCATTTGGGGAATGTGGTGGCTCATAGTCAAGGTGTTGGACTACCAACCTGAAGATTATGGGTTTTATTCCCAGCTTCACCAAGTTTCACCAAGCCATTACTGTTGGGCCCCTGAGCAAGGCCCTTAACCCCCAAGTGCTCAGTTGTATAAATGAGATAAATGTAAGTCACTCTGGATAAGAACATCTGCCAAATGATGTAAATGTTTAAAGTTTTGCTTTAGTAATAAATGACTAATTTAGTGTCATTTATTAACCTTCAAAATACATGAACTTAAAATTTCAAGTGCCATAAACCCAAAATTTTTAGCCATTAAATTATTTTATGCTGCTTTTCCTTTAATGTGATTAACAAGATGTGATGATGTGACATACAAGAAAACAAATGTGCTGATTGGTGGATTTTTACAAAAGTTTGAGCTTTAAGTCTCATCTGTTAGCCTGAAGGCGGTGGTAGCTCGGTGGGGAGGTGGTAGCTCGCTGGTTAAAGTGTTAGACTGCTAACCAGAGGATCAGGGGTTTGATTCCCAGCACTGCCAAGCTACCATTGTTGGGCCCATGAGGCAAGGCCCCCAGCTGTATAAATAAAATAAATGTAAGTTGCTCCTAATAAGGTCATCTGTCCAATGCTGTAATGTGAAGTGATGTAATGTGAAGGAAAAGTTTGAACTTAACACCAGGTAAAGTGAACCTAATAGTTTAAGTACACCAAATTATGGGATACTTTGTATTAGTTGTTGTCAATCAACTTATCAAGGTTTGCATTAAAAGTGTATTTGTTACATCAAAGAATGTATTTGTTGGGGGTTAGTGCACTTTGTTGGGGGTTAGTGCACTTTGTTAGGGGTTAGGGGGTTAGTGCACTTTTTTGTTGATTTGCACTTTTTAGAGGTTAGCGGTTAGTTTTGTTAAGTTGCACTTTGTTTACCTGATGTGTGAGTTTTCTAGTGACTGTTAATCAATTTTGTTCGTTATTTATAATCACAATTTATTTGCTACCTGTGCTTAATGCTTACTTATCTACAAATAAATAAGCCTGCCTGGACTCTGGTCTCGAGAAAAGAGGAGTAAAGTCTATAACAGCAAATCTAATGTCT
The DNA here is from genome assembly GCA_005784505.1 of Bagarius yarrelli. NCBI lineage: Eukaryota > Metazoa > Chordata > Actinopteri > Siluriformes > Sisoridae > Bagarius > Bagarius yarrelli. The sequence goes on along the minus strand of VCAZ01000001.1, from coordinate 1,273,427 downwards.
GGAATGGGATATTTAAAAAGCACACGACACACACGTGTCGTGTTCATTTACGTCATTTAGCAGATGTTCTTATTCAAAACAACTTCCAAGCAAAGGTGTTCTGTCCAAGATCTCTCCCAGATGTGTATAATGCAGAATAACACATGCATAAAACAGCACTTAAAACATGACTTTGAATATATTTTTCATTACTTTACCTACACCAAAACAAAACCCTGGGAAAAGTTCGTCAAACTTATGTCTTACTTTGTTGTCCTACTTTCCTCACATCTACTCTCACATCTGTGGTAGCTTAATGTTTGATCTCTAAGAACCATCTATATACAGTCCTTCCGATTTTTTCCTGAAACACATTAATCACCTTGGCCTGTGGAGAGGAAGGTCGAATCTAGAATTCAGACCTGAAACTGCATGAAGAAGCACCATTACCTCCTGTCTGATGTGCTCTAGCCTGCTGAAGATGATCCCATTTATCGCTCAATATATTTACAGTACATGCCATGTGCTTTAGAGGACAGGAGCAAAGACAAGCAGCCAAGGATCTGCGGAGTCCTTCATCTATGTCTTCGAGAATGAAAAAGAAAGAAAAGCATAAAAGTGATATAAAGTGATGTGTGCTAGGAGAAATATTGATGTTTTTGTGCAGTAAAACACATTCTACTACGCTAGTACTGCGGTAATGGCAGAAAAGAGCTGACACCACCGTATTCTTCCGCTTACTCACACTTACCACTTAATCTCAAACACAAAAATGCTTCAGCAGCATGACTTAAATACTGATAACACTGTTCTGACCTACTGTAGATCTTCAGCCAGGAAGCATCTGATGTGGATTCATGGCCCAGATCCTGCTGATGTGTGTGGTGACACAGGAAAACTCTTCACATTCTTCTGACATTTGCCTACTATGAAGAGTTTCAATCTACTAAACACCACTCGTTATCATCCTTTTTTAGTCCTAGACCCCTTTTTCCCCCAAAAAAATATTTTAGGTCCCCCTTCACTTCACCCCCTTTAATGGTACTATCGCTCTTGGTATTTTCGAATTGGTGGCTCTTCCTCACCTGCAGGGTCCGGTATGTCTGGATCATTACTATCAGCTGCTGAAGGAGAATCAGTGACACTCGCTCGTTTCTGTGGAGGACGAATTACAAATTTGTCCATTTTTTGGTCAATCAGGGGATCATGGACAAAATTAGCTAATACATTATGATCGTTCTCCTTAATGTTCCTCACTGATCAACACTATTCAAAATATCACGCAACACTCACAGAGCTTGCTGAGGCCCCCTTGTTGGTCGGGACCCCCTTTCGGAAAACACTGTCTTATAAATGTCTGTCTTAGCATTAAAGCACAAGCTTTACCATTGTTTCATCACTCTAATGACCTCGACAGCTTTTATATCAGTAACAAAGGATAAAAAAAAAAATTATAAATATGTTCTTGTGATGTCCTCAGCGGTCCACAGGAAGACGCCCTCACCTGAGTTCTAGCGGTTCACCTACTGTTCAAGATAAGCTAGCGGTACTGTTAGCATTTTGCGAAGTATTATTAGCCTGTCTACTTACTCAGCGGTTATTTAGTCTTTCTTTAGTCTCTGTATTTATGGTCTGGTATGTCTGGTTTCTGAATATGGTCCCCAGTTTTGTTTGCAGATCTTTCTAATCTGTATTGTGTATCGACCATAGCTCGTTTATTGACTATGTTTTTGTCTTCTTTCTATCTACGCTATTTTATAAATAAATCCAAGAACTGCATTATGGGTTCTACTCCGTCTGGGTGCTTACAGTTCTATTGACTAAATTATATTCTCTTTTACTCATGTTATTTTTAGGTGATGCACCTTTCTGCAGTCATCAATACAAAGCATGCTAACCGTTCTACGGCTAAGGTATCTGATTACAAACTGAATCGATCAGGTTTATACCTTATATACTACGCCATAGAGCTCTCCGGCAGCTAAAGCAAATCTTGATATTCATTGTGCAATAAAATTACACAGCCAGCAATGCTTTAGAAATGCGGTTTTGGACAAATATCTAATGATTCCTCATGATCATTGCTGGCAGACACCAAAGCAAGGTTAGAAAGTAGCCATGAAATGGAAGGCTTAAAAGACAAATTTACTGTATAGACAAAAATACTAGGACAACTAACCATGACCTTATGTGTTATTGGTAAATCATATTCCAGATTTAGTTTTCTTTTATAATAATCAATTTAATAAAAAAAAAAAAAAAGAAAAGCTCTGTTTTTAGCCTCATGTATTCTGCTTGCCGTGGATGGAGGTGTTTACCGTGGCCATGAGCCATCAGGGTTTGTTCACACTCACAGCTGACAAAATGTCATACGACCTTCATTTTGTGCACATTCACAGCCCAAAAATGTCATTTTTAGCAGCAAGTGACAAAATTCAAGGCACCTCAAGATGTTTTTTAGACACTTACTTACAACACTAGTTGCTACTGTACATAAAAATAATCCTAAATTAGGCTGCAGGAATTGGTCCACAGCAGTATTAGTTAGATGAGGCACTATAGTCGGGTCAGGACTTTTGGGATGCAGTTGGTGATTCAGTTCATCCTGTAAAGGTGAAGTGGGGTTAAGGTCAGGGCTCTGTGTGGAACACTCCACATCAACCTTGGCAACCTTGCTTTGTGCACAGTGGCATTGTCATGCTGGAACAGTGTTTGGGTCTATAAGTTTACACGAATAGTAATAATATTGTAATAATAAATAATAATCTATCAAAAAGCTAGTCGAGAACATCTACATGTATAGCCAAACTTTTTTCAAACCATTTTGAGAAGGTCCTAATCTCTCTGTCTCCCGAGCTCAGCACTCAATAACAGCTCGGATCGATTTCTGACTAACACCTCTCTCTCTCTCCCTCTCTTTCTCTCTCTGTCTCCCTCTACCTTTTCCGTGCATAAACAATTTAGTCCGTACATGATGCAGAAGGTTAAGAGCTGACATGGAGCACAGTGAGAAGAAGGTCAAGCCCTTATCCAGGCTACTGGGATGGGGTGTGCAAATGCAATGAGTGCGCTGACAATGAGGTCACCAAGAGCATGGGCATCATCACTACACTAATGGAGGACTATAACACACTGCTAGAACTCAAAAGAATTTTAAAAAGGTGAAGGACAAAAGATATAAATAGGCCTGTTTCATCATCAGGACATGGCTATTCAGACTGGTGACATTCCCCAGCAGCAGATAATCAGCACTCATTTACAAACACATGTTTATATGAAAATACAAACAGATCCATACAGAAAGTCACATTATTCTGAGACTATTTACATCAATCCCAACCAAAAAAAATCGAGTTAAATAAAAGCCACTTTGCTTTTTTTTTTTTTTTTTTTAGCAAACTGTCACTCATCATTCAATTCCATTGAAATGTGCTTTTGTGAACACCAGCGATGAAAAAGAAAAGAAAAAAAAAGTTTCCCAACAAAAAAGTAGGCCATCTTTTTTCACTTTACTTTTATAGAAATTTACATAATCTCTCAAAATGTTTGCTTAGACTTGCTTTCTTTTACTGGAAAATGTTCCTCGGCATCAAACAGATCAGGATCTGTTTACAGGTTACGGTAGGAGGTTGCACCTTCTACAGTAGCAGGTTCCCTCATGTCCATTTAGAGACTGCAGTTCCGTTCCCTTAAAAATATCATTAAAAATTAAAAGAAGAAAAAACTCTATTTTTAGGCTCACATATTCGGCTTGCCGTGGATGGAGGTGTTTACTGGCCATGAGCCATCAGGGTTTGTTCACACTCGCAGCTGACAAAACTTCACATGACCTTCATTTTGTGCACATTCACAGCCCAAAAATGCCATTTCTGGTAGCAAGTGACAAAATTCAAGACACCTCAAGATGTTTTTAGACACATACTTACAACACTAGTTGCTACTGTACATAAAATTAATTCTAAATTAGTACACAGTTATAAAGTGCAGGTAACAACAGACAATGGTGTGAATGTTTTGTCATAAAAAATACTGTATGAGATGTTGTGTAACTATTGTTATTTTTGCTTTTAGCACAGTTTTGATATAAAATAACTTTTAGCTACACTTATTTAACTTTATACTTATTTAGCTGAACTATTTCCTAAACGTTCCCTGTAACTGGTTTACTCCTATGTCTTGCTTACGTGACTTCTGATGGTGAAACGATCTGCTCAGATTCAAACGCTTTACATTTACGACATTTCACAGATGACCTCATTCACGGCAACCATTTAAACATAATACTGTAGTAGCAAACATGTTATTCATAGCAGTGGCCCGAATGGGTCAGTGGTGACCCCAATGATTAAGGTGATGAGTTGCTGATCCGGAGACCAGGAAGACCTGGGTTGCAGCCCCACCACCTCCAGCTGTTGATCTGAAGAACGGAAACACCTGGGTTTAAGCCCCACCACCGGCAAGCCAACCACTGTTGGGTCCTTGAGCAAGACTCTTAACCCTTCCTGCCCCAGGGGGCACTGTATCATAGCTGACCCTGCGCTCTGACCCCAAACTTACTAAGATGGGATAAGCAACAAAAGAATTTCACTGTTTACAGTATTGTTACTGTAGGTTTGAAATGTAATCGCGTAGTGGCGGAAATGCTGAACAAGGTTAGGGTTAAAAGCAGCCTCTGTACTTTTTTTGATGATATCATCTAAATTGTCTATAAAATGGGCTGTTGAAGTAGATTTAATGAAACACTACTTATAGAAAATTGTGCATTTTGTCCTTGAAATATTTCAGGACAATAAATTGCGAGCTGATTTAATTTAAGTGCCAATGCTAAGTGCCAGTATTTTTTGTATGCCCTTCAGAGGGTTACAGAACTTATAATAAATGTTTTCATAAAAAAGATTTAAAAGTTATAAAGTTCTGGTCATTCATTCATTCATTTATTCATTTTCTCTACCCGCTTATTCCCTGATTCGGGGTCACAGGGATCTGCTGAGTCTTGAAGAGTGAAAGGCAGCAGAGGGACACCCTGGACAGGTCGCCAGTCCATCACAGGGCCACACACACACACTCACACTCACTCCTATGGGCAATTTAGAATCACCAATCAACCTAACATACATGTTTTTGGACTGTGGGAGGAAACCGGAGAACCCGGAATAAACCCACACAAACCCAGGGAGAACATACACACTCCACACAGAAAGACCCCTGCAGGGGAATCGAACCCGGGACCTTCTTGCTGTGAGGCAACCGTGCTAAACACTAGTCATTCCAGTTTAGAAAGAATTACCTGAGGCTGCAGTTTAAACATTGTGCATAAATCAAATTAGATTTTTAAATTAGTTCATCAGCTGCATCTTCTTTTGTTTGTTTATGTTATGTTCTCGGATCCCGCCACAATTTTCTCATGCAAAAAACGTTCTTTATTCGGAAGCAGTGAAAACATTAACATTTCATCAAATATTAGTGTTTTTTAAACACACATTGTTCCTGGTTGTCACATTAGAAATACGCCAAAAAAGGGTTCCGTTTTATTGGGTGTAAAATAAACAGAAGCCCTGCGCTTTACTTCGTAATACAGCAAAACACACCTTTTTGAGACCAAAGTAACAAAAATCTGTAAAAGGATCAAGATTTACACACTGCATGCTGGGATGTAATTAAACTTGGCCAGCATCATTTACACAGTTATGTCTTGGCTTTTTTTGGCATGAATGGTTCCGATTTGGCACCGTATAGAACCAATTTGTGGCAGAACAGGTGTGGAGCAGTCAGTCTGCGACAGCGCAGATTAATTTCTTACTCTTATGCATTTGTAAAGCCTCATAGAAACATTGCCACTGGAGAGCACAGAACTGGAACATGCTGCATTATATGAAAAGGTTATGTCGAAAACATGAACAATAATAATGAAAAAAGTATAAACAAAAACTATTCAGCACTGAAACACTGAATATCAGTTCAGTCTATTTTCCATATTCATTTTGAGGGGGTTCTCAAGGGGTAAGGCAAGCTACCAGAAGAGATCTGAGAGAGGGTGAAGGCAGCGGCAGAGTCAGTGGTGGGCGGTGCATTTGGTACCTGGTCCTTCAGTGTGGATTTACCCCGACTGATACCCCCCTTAATACCCCCACTATCACATCACAATTATAGAAACACATCAATACTAAACAAACACACAATATAACACGGTGTGGAATTACAGACAGAGAGACAAGAAACCTGTTAACACACAACTCCAAACCTCTACACTACAACCACAACCGTACCACCTACAACATCTGGAACAGTTCAGAATCAATATTTCTCTTTATATTGATATAACATCACAAAAACATTACAGATAACAATAAAATATAAATAAAATACCGGTCAGCGGACCTGGTCTGGAAACTATTTTTCCACGCAGAGACAAGCTAGTTATTTTTGAGTATAAAATGTACAACACCATGTACAACTTTTCCGGAAAAGTCCGCCTTGAAAACTTATTTTTAGGTTTGTCTGAGTTAATTTCTTCTCCTCTGTCAGCCGTTGTGGGCCTGAAAATTCAACGGTATTAATGTGAGCAGATCACTTCAGATGGGTTAGAACTCAAACCCCATTTTTTGGCTGCAACATTTTAGGGAAAAGTCAGGGACAAGTTTTGGGGTAAATTAATGGCAACCTCTGATAGGCTACCATCAATCAATGGACCATCTACCAGAACTGAAAGAATTGCAGTGATTCATCAATTTGTATAAAAATCGCCAGTTGGATAACATGAGCGGTGAAAAACTTTAACGGCTGTGATAGTTATAAACATTGATGATGGTTAAAATAATTGATATATAATTTAATTTATGAATTCTATTTAATTGGCTTCATCATCAATCGTCACAACTGACAGCTAAATCATCAGCTAGCAAGATATTCAGTTGTTATAACATTCCGGTTCGTATGTTAACTTAAAGTTGCTCAAAGAAAACATTGCGAAAGTAAAGCTTAACTTTATAAAACAAAATGATTAGACCCGACTGGCCTTCAGGTAGAAAAATCCTGGCTACGCCTCTGAGTGAGGGAGAGAGAGAGAAAGAGAGAGAGAAAGAGAGAGAGAGAGAGAGAGAGAGAGAGAGAGAGGAGAAAATGGATTTTAGTCTTTAAAGATGTATGTGTGACATTCTAAGTAAAAGGCAAAGTCAGCCTAAAAAGCTTTTAAGACAATCCACATGTGCAAACATACTGCAGGTAACATCTGGCACAAGCACTACATCTGCCAACGTGGAACACAGAACAAAATGATTTATATTAAAAAAAAAAGGCATGCAGGATTTGTAAAATAAAACAGTATTGTATGTTATTATGAGTTGCGAAAACAGTGCCGAGACGGAGACAAGCATGTCCAGACCGGATGGTGTGTCCAATTGATGAAGCCTGAGATGAGGTGCTATTATATGCTGAATTATTACATGGATTCTATAGCCTGCAGAACAAACCGGATCATTATTCCAACCCGCAGCCTGTTTTCACTCCTGTGTTCATTTACGTTTCAATAAATAAAACATCGCATGCCTATTTTAATACTTTCTCACACACACTTGCACACACACACACACACACACACAGGATGGCTTCTGTGCAGAGGACAACAAAGTACAGCGTTATTGCGTGAACACTTTTTTTTTCCAGCTAAATATCAGGTAAAGATATAGACACTAATCTAGAAAGAGTGTGTGTGTGTGTGTGTGTGTGTGCGCTAACTGGCAAGCAATGCATTCTGCGAGTTGAATGCAAATAAACAAGAATCCAATCAGCTTAACCTCTTTGTCACTACGAGAAACACAAATCACATGAGCACACACACACACACACACACATTCACAAACACACTGAACAGACAGTCTGGGAAAAGATAAGTGAGTTATGAACAGAGAGAGAAAGCATGATGAGGATAAAAGCAAAGAACAGAAAAAAGACAGTAGAAAATGTGGAATAGGGATAAAAAAGGAAAGGAAAAGAAAAGAAAGCAGGAAAAAATCCAGTGCGACAACATTTCAGAGGAAATATTTGATGCAGCAAAACACAGATGGTGTCTAACACATACACACGTGACGTGTCTATAAAGCACCACCAGAAAATGTGAAATAATGTGGCATGGCAGGATTTTTCTTCTGGAACATTAAAGTTCTAAATAAAACTGCTCGTTTTACAGAAGTGCTGAGGTATCAGAGTCTCTCCGTAAAATTTCTACGCCTGTGCTTTCCGTAGCTTGTGATCTTTAGTGTGCTTTGTAATGTGAGAGACGTGACTGAAGGCAGACAAAGATGCATATGTCTTTTTTAGCTTCTTCTTTCACACCTCCTTCTCTTCTGTTTCTTCCACCGTGGAGACTGGAACAAAAACAGCTTCCTTGATTTGTTTATCTCAAGGACGTCTGTCCTCTCTACTCTAACAGCTTGTACTGTGTAGGGCACATCTTGTCATTTATCAAGGGGTTGGTGGGCAGAGTGAGAGCACATGGCAGGGACACCTGTCTAGCCGGTCTATACCACCACGTTCAACCTTTTTATTCACTTTTCTTTGAACCAAATCGATTTGCAAGTGAGACATAATCCATTGCAAGCAGATGAGGTTTAAACAGCAGTGTGTTTAAACGGCGAGCTTTCTAAGTCTTCCTAAAATTATTATAGAAGACATTTTATATAAATGCATGAATTACATACATTTCTTTTTTGCAATCCTGGAAGGTGTGAGCTGTATCTGGGAACTGATGTGTAATATAAGTTTTTTCCAAAAAAAACAGAAAAACATACAGTACGCAGGTACAGTAATAAGATAAATAAATATATATCGCAAATTATTAGAGAAATATAACCATTTAGTCGTAATATTCCACTGTTATTCAAATTATAAATTATTACAAATTTATTCATCTGCTATAGCCGCTTATTCCCTAATTCGGGGTCACAGGGATCTGCTGGAGTCTATCCCAGCCGTCTCTGAAGGGGCAAAAGACAGGAGGGGGACACCGTGGACAGGTCGTTGGTCCATTACAGGGCCACACACACTCACACACTCACTCCTATGGGCAATTTAGAATCACCAATCAATCTAACATACATGTTTTTGGACTGTGGAAGAAAACCGGAGAACCCGGAGTAAACACACGTAAACACAGACAGAACATACAAACCCCACACAGAAAGACCCCTGCGGAACATTCTTACTGTGAGGCAACTGTGCTAACCACTTAGCCACCGTGCTGCCCATAAATTTCTCTTAAACTTTAAGAAAGCATGTGATTCAGGGGACAGCTGTAATTGGCTTGTTTTAATCTTTGAATCTTTGAACACTCCCACTTATGTTGTTAACAAATTAATTTGGTTATTATATATCTGTCCTTTTGTGATTGGACCATTCTGCACTGTAAGTCATGGCTTTTGTTGTTATCAACCTCAAACTATTCTTGTAAGTACCAGAATTGGACTTTATAACAGTTTAATAACAGAAAAAGGATTACAAGTATTTAAAGCAAGATCTATTGTGAAAATTGTGGGCAGAGCAAATGTGTTTTCAGCCCACATGTCATATACATTGTTCTTCATATTGATAGTTTAAAAAAAACATAGTACACAATCTCCACTTTACAACATAATTTTACCAATGAGTAGGTCATCCATCAGGGACCTTAATTACTTTTTAATTGCCAATTTGCGCAGTTAGAATCAACTGTAATCTATTTTAAAAAGACAGCATTATTAAAGATAGAGTCAATTTAATCCAGCAAGCCTAATAAAGTAAAGTACAGGTTACTTTAGTAGTGAAAGAAGAAACAGCTCTCACTCTATATACTTCTGCACATCAGCCACAAAGGACAGCCATGAAAGAACTTATCGACTAGGTCTCCTCCTGCTCCCTGCATCCACCATGAGTAATCTCATGTCAGGCCATTAGTGAGATGAGAAATGAGGGACAGAGGGGGAAAGAGTGCACAGCACAAATGCAGCAAAAATGGCCTTCTCTGATAATAAAATCCTAGAGAGGCTAATCAGAGGTAGCATCACTCTGCTTTTTATTATCTTGCTATTATATCCATATGACCAAATGTATGAACTATAGAAGAAAAATATTAGGGTTTCCAGGCACCTGCTCCTTGTCACAATGTGAGCTAGTTATTGGTAAAAAATAAAGTGCTGTTAACCAAAAAAATATTAACTAGAGGTAGATTAAAGCCAAGGCTGGAAGAAAAAAAAGAGTTTTGGTTTAGCGACTCATCACGAGTTTATGCTTAAAACCAAGATCTTGGCAGCTGCAGAATATATTTTGCTATATTGAGTTAGTGTAAAATCATTTTTGAGAATCAACTATAAGGTCTGTTAGATCACCTTCACTAAAAAATATTCAGGGCAACGGGTCCTGCCCCAATGGGGCTCTACCACCCTAATATGTGTGTTACCATAAAAATGTGCAACATCTAGAAAGACTACCAAACGGAATTTTTATTTTTAATGGTCATTTTATAATAATGCCGCATTATAAGACCTGCATGAAATAAATAAAAGAGTCATTAGTTATAACTGTGTAATTACACGATGAAAAGGGATTTAAAGTTTTTAATCTCTTTTTAATGATAAAAAACAGTAAAAACTACACAATAATTTGAAAATGACATTTTCTTCAGTTAATCAAAAAATATTCATATGTCAGATTCAGAGGTCAATTTTTTTATCTCCCCATTCTTTTACATATATTATACAAATGGACAGAATATATTTAAATTTTATGCATGGGTCAAGAGATTATTTGCGCTAATAGATTAAAAGATGTGAATAGAGACGAAGTTGCCACAAACATGCAATATTCTTCTCAATCACATCTTTTGTCCATGCAACCTGAAAAATTCCAACTCGAGTGCAAAATTTGCACAATGTGTTGTCATGCAGTCCAATCAGCAAAGAGCTTATCGACATGTTCATTGTATCAACAGACGGTGGAGAAGAGCATTACTAAAAACACCGTGAAAATTATGTTTAAGAATAAAAACATGGCGCGAGTGACACAAAGAAATGTAGTGGATGTGATTTTGCCAAGTATGTTGTGATGCTGTGTATGCTGGTCCATAAATGTTGAAGAAAGCATGTGATTCGGGGGGCAGCTCTAATTGGCTTGTTCTCTTTCTAAACAATCCAACTTTTATTGTGGCCTTTTGTAATTATACCATTCTGTGATGTAAGCCATGCCTTTTGTTGTTTTTCTTTTGTCTCTGGTAGACAAGATTATAATTTCAGCCTTCATCTCTGAATCAGATCATTATTAACAGCTGAATTATTTGAATGATTATCTTAATTACTTAATTACTAATAATAAACCTGAATTCATACATTTTCAACAATTTGTTAACAGCCAAATAACATTTTTTATATTTTAGCTAAAGATAATTATACATTTACAGTGTTTGGTTTTTGGGGGAAGTAGTGGTTCATGGTTAAGGTGTTGGACCACCAACCTAAAGATTGTGTGTTCCATTCCCAGCTCCACCAAGCTACCACTGTTGGGCCCCTGAGCAAAGCCCTTAACCCCTAATTGCTTAGTTGTATAAAGAGATAAATGTAAGTCACCAAATGCTGTAAATGTAAATGTGTGAACACAGACCGCTATGACACTTGGTGGAGGTTGGTTTGATTACCACCACCACCAAGTTGCCACCTCTGGGCCCCTGAGCAAGGCCCCTAAGCCTCAATGCTCAATTGTAAAAGAGATCTCTGGATAAGAGAATTTGCCAAATACTGTAAATGTAATTGATTTGCAACAAAATGTTTGCATTCATTGGTTGGAGTATTAAAGAGGGACAGGAAAGTTTTTTTATGATTAACACTGTTAAGGAATAAATAGGTTTTTTTATCGGGTAAAGAAAACCCTTTTATAATCTTGTCTGTGTGTTGCCTCAAGCCGAAAATTACTGCAATTCCTTCATTACTGTTATAATTTCATGAAAATTTTAGCGCTTTATAAAACGTGCATTGACGTTGTGATTAAAAAAATACAATCAACTGTGAAATTATACGCTGTAAAACACACTGAAAATAAAAAAAAAATCTAGGATGTCTGCGTGTGATGTTTACAAACAGACTCTGTTCCAGTATGACCATGCAGAAAGCATCGGATCTTCATGAAGAAATGTGGTTAGTGCGCTAGAACACCGACTGCACCAAACTCTCACCAAGTATTTTTTAACATAGATACACTCAGCAGATATATTTACCGGGGCATGTAACCACCACAGCCATTAATGTAAGCATCCTATTCCAGATTTAGTCTCACTCTTACACTCTTACACCTTCACACTTCTTTAAGGGATTTCCTCTAGATTTTGCCGTGTGTCTGTGAGGATTTATCATTGCAATGTATCATTTTCACTAACAGGTCACAGCAAGGGGCTTAGTGTTTAGCACGGTTGCCTCACAGCAAAAAGGTCCCGGGTTCGATTCCCCTGCAGGGGTCTTTCTGTGTGGAGTTTGTATGTTCTCCCCGGGTTTGTGTGTGTTTACTCCGGGTTCTCCTGTTTCCTCCTACAGTCCAAAAACATGTATGTTAGATTCATTGGTGATCCTAAATTGCCCATAGGAGTGAGTGTGAGTATGTGAGTGGCTCTGTGATGGACTGGAGACCTGTCCAGGGTGTCCCCCTCCTGCCTCTCGTCCTTTCAGAGACGGCTGGGATAGACTCCAGCAGATCCCTGTGACCCCGATTTAGAAAATAAGCAGGTATAGAAGATAAATGAATGTCACAGCAAACAAATAATGAATAAAATGTTGGTAAAACTGGTTATTTGCTCATTCAGACCTGCCGTGTCTGCAATGCAGCAGCATATTTTTACAGATATATTTGCTTGCCATGAAAGTCGTCTCTCTCTGAAATTCTCTTTTACATAAAGCCACCATGAACTTGTGTGAGCTTAACATGTCAGATTTCAATCTGCCAACTTGATCAAAATGACGCAGAAGCTTGAACTAAATCTGGCTAGCACAAGTTATTATTAGAGCTTGGAGATTAGACCTCCATCTGACTTCCTGCATGGCCGTATGGTGTGTCGTCATAAAACTAGTGATGAAATAATTCATGTCAAGCGCAATTCATGTTAAAAGATTATGTAATCATTTTTATGATCACGTGTGATGAGAACAGGAGTGATATTTACACATAATCAATGACAGTTCCATTGTTTCATCACTCTATCAACATAAAGTAACAGTAATAAAAACTCTTTCTTTAGCTGTGTAAGTAATGTATGCACTAAAACTCATCTGAATGCGTGACACGGCGAGAGAATGATTAAAAGCTTTGGGCCGGATAACCGGAAGGGCCTGATACAAAAAATGTGTTAAATTCAGCTATTAAAATCAGCTGTCACATCCTTCTGGATTGAATCACTTTACTTGTGCAAAGGCCAAGACTAATTGGCTGCAGTTCTTGGATGATATAAGCAACATCTTGCGCTATTGGCCAAGCAGCAAATCATTTGTGAAAAGGCCACAACTGAATGGCTGACACTCTGACTTGTTTACAAGTTTTCGACGAAGGCAGTGGGAAAAGGACAGACAAGTAATCAGATACCGTGATGTTGCATATCATACAAAATAAAATGTGTCCTGATGTCGCTATCCTGATCACACAAAGCAGAACAAGAGGATATTTTGTTGGAATGGTGCCCAACAGTAAGAATGTCTGACCCTTTATTTGTATTTTGCCTTCGTGTCCATATGACAACAAGACAGTGGAACTGCATGGGCCATAATTCTTAGTTGACAAAGAGAAAGATAGAAAATAAGAGAGAGCGAGAGAGAGAGAGAACGCGAGAGAGAGAGAGAAAGGAAGGTTATATTAAGTAAGAACTTTACAGTATGTGTGTTTGTGTGTGTGTGTATTCCTGTTTGTCTGCTAGTATGACCTTCAAGATGTGATCTTGTCTTTTTAGTATTGTAAATTGAAATGAAGTAGCTTTTACCCTTTAACTCGCATCAGAAACCACCATGAAACTGGTGTACAATAAAAATACAATATTTATTGAAATAATGTGTGTGGGAGTTAAAACTATGATTTTATAGCATATACCAGCAGTTGGCCTTAAATCAACATCTTATGGAACTTACAGTGATAAACAAGTTGATTGTTTTGGAACTTGTGTGTGTGCGGTTTGTTGGTCTGAAATTTTTACAATGCACCTGAAACTGTGTATCAGTAATAATTAGGGATGCACCGATACCATTTTTTTAAAGACTGTGTACGAGTACAGATGACCTTCCATACCTGTGCTGTCGTACATCTACATTTACAGCATTTGGCAGATGTTTTCATCCAGCGCGACTTACATTCATCTCATTTATACAACTGAGCAATTGAGGGTTAAGGGCCTTTCTCAGGGGCCCAACAGTTGTGGCACGATGGAGCTGAAAATCGAAACCACAATATTCAGGTTGGCAGTCCAACACCTTAACCATGAGCCACCACTTCCCCGTACAGAGCTCGAATTATCTCTTGCCAGGTTTGTTTGCCGAGTGTTAACGTTACTGTTAGTGGCAAATTCTCTGTGTTCACTTGTGTGTTTTAGTTACTATATATTAGTATTATATGTACCTATTTTTGTACCTCTTGGTATTTTTTGCATTCTGTCATGCCCGGCTTATTATCATTCATTTTGAAATATTTCCTCACCGCTGGGCCTGACATTCTGTCTCTGCCTCCAGAGTCTCTGCCTGAAAGTTCTATTAATGATGTCACAGGAGGTATCGTTCTTTGGTATCGGAGTGTTTTTACAAGCGGGAGAATGGGAACATGAGCTCAAACTTTCAAACTTTTTTGTCAGTCGAACCACTTTGACCAAATAATTTACTTGAGGTACCCTCTGATTTTTATTTATATATTTCAATTTAATTTAATAGCACATTTGCATATTTATTATTTATCCTCTTAAAGTTTCAACATATTAACTTTTATATTAGTACAATGCAAATGCGGTTTTCTGATATCCTGTCCGTTGTCACATGAAACAAATTAAATAAATAATTGATATTTTGCTTAAGTTTTATTTACATTTTTTTTTTTATTTTAATATTACATAACCTATTCATTCATTCATTCATTCATTCATTCATTCATTTATCCATTTTCTATATCCACTTATTCTCAAGGATCTGCTGGAGTCTATCCCAAGCTCTTAAGAAAATTTTATTTCGAAAAAAAGAAAGAGAAAAGGAAAATAAAAGGCGATTCTGGGATCGGGTCCAGCATTCACAGAATTCAAAGAGTCAGGAGTGTAAATGTACACATTCAGGAATGACACTGATTTCTGGGCGCTGGATTTCTCTCAAAAAAGAGGCCATTAAAACAGACATAGAGAGAGAGAGAGAGAGAGAGAGAGAGAGAGGAGAGCGAGAGAGCGAGAGAGAGAGAGAGAGAGAGAGAGAGAGAGAGAGAGAGAGAAAGGGAGAAGCAGAAATAAAAAGTAGAAGTATTGTATAATAATCCATCGCACTACGAAGGGGAAAAGGGCCATATTTATAGGTAGCAATAAAGCTAAAGGATGCTTAGAGTGGGAGTGGCTCTTTTTTATTTCTTTCACTAATTTGTTCATTCACATCGAATAACAGATTTCCTTATATAACTTACTGTATTTATTTATTTATATGAATTCTTTGCATATTAGGGGTAATTTGAACCCACACAGATCAGTAGAAAATACTGTAGGCAAATCAAACAAAAATTAAAGATACTAAAACACAACTAGTAATAATACTTAAACTTGATTAAAAATTGGAGAACTGTAGAAACGCTAACTGTCCCGTGTACGACCTGGCTGGGCTCTAAAATGTTTCTATATCTGTCCATATATGACTTGCATATTTAATAAAGTATATATATATATACTTATATACATACTTTTATAATATACTACAAAAAATGTTTATATAAAATTTGCAATTATAAATTTCAATTTACTGTATATATATATATATATATATATATATATATATATATATATATATATATATATATATATATATAAAAGCCTAATACATCATATTCAGTAAACTGTTACTAATAATTGCAAACTTATATTGAATTTGTTTGTTATAATATTACAGTATATTTTAACTGGAATAAAGAAACCCAATCTACAGCATGACAGTTCCCTCTCTATGCTGAAGTAAAAGTACTTAAGTGTTCTAGTGTTCTGCAGAGAGCCGTTACCCAACATTAGTGGGGAAACACACATTCATGTGGCAAAATGCACTGCAAAGCTCTGACTCAGGAGTGGATCTTAATACATTTTATTACCAAAAGGGCAATAAATCTGAAATAAGATGCTCAAAAACAGAGATGTTTTTAATAATCCGGTTTCTAGAAACCTTTGGAAATTTAGTGTACAATAGTGTCAGCACAGTCCAATTTTAGTTGACATTTTTAATATTGGGTAAAAATACACCACTTAATGTATGTGGTTTGTGAGACATTAGCCATGACTCATTAAAATAAACCCATAAGGCAGGGGAAAGTTTCAAAAATAAAAAACTGCTACTGGGAAATCTGCTGCGTCTTTCCTTCTTCCTATTCGATATTTTTACACCCTATTTTACACCTTGCATGAACACTTTACCCCCGGGGTATATAGTGTTATTAAATAATTATTTTAAAATCTTACTAAAGAAGTACACAAAACTAGAGAACTGCTCATATTTCACGCTTTCGAGAGGAAAATTAATTACAGATCGTTTAAGAAAGTCGGAAGTGACCCCACTGCTAGCACGCTGACAGCTGGCTGAAACTTTCCGAAATCTCCATCTCGCTGATTCCCCTGTGGGCGTTGATGGAGCATGAAGCAGGCGGTGTTAGAGTACACACTTACCACTCATCGCCTTTTAACCTTTCCTCAAGTAAATAAAAAAAAATCACACTGTTGTAATCAAATTTTTCTGGGGTTCGGTAGTCAGTAGAATCGATTAGAGTGGCATTAGTAACACTGTCAGGTCCCCCTAATCAACATGAGTTTATGTAATATATAACTAACAAGGTCTGATTAATTTGTGATAATGATAATGATCTATCTATCTATCTATCTATCTATCTGTCTGTCTGTCTGTCTGTCTGTCTGTCTGTCTGTCTGTCTGTCTATCTATCTATCTATCTATCTATCTATCTGTCTGTCTGTCTGTCTGTCTGTCTGTCTATCTATCTATCTATCTATCTATCTATCTATCTATCTATCTATCTATCTATCTATCTCTCTATCGTCTGTCTGTCTGTCTGTCTGTCTATCTATCTATCTATCTATCTATCTATCTATCTATCTATCTATCTATCTATCTATACATCCATCCATTGTCTTTACCTGCTTATTTCTAATTAGGGTCACTGAGAGCTGCTGTAGTCTATCCCAGCTGTCATGGGGTAAAAGTCAGGGGTCACCCTGGACAGGTTACCAGTCCATCACAGGGCCACATACAGACAAACAACCACACACACACACACAGTCACACACAAACTCAGTCCTATGGGCAATTTAGAATCACCAATTAATCTAACATACATGTTAGACAACAATAACAAGACAACATGCAAACTTCACACAGAAAGACCCCTGCAGGGGATACAAACCTGAAACCTTCTTGGTGTGAGTCAACAGTGCTAACCACCAAAACACCGTGCTACCTCGATTTATTTCCATTTCTTTTAATTATTTGTAAGAAATCTTTAGTTAATAATAAATAAAAATCTCCAAAATGATCACACTTTTTAGTGACCACACAATATTTAAAACTCCAGGCACCCCAGCTGTGTGTGTGTGAGTGTGTGTGTGTGTGTGTGTGTGTGTATCAGTCGTATGAGTTTGCGTTCAAAAACGCTCGGAAATCTCTTCAATTTTCAAGATCTCAAAAAAACTTGTTTTAATCACTTAATTTTCCCATCAGTTGAAATAAATACAACCAGTGTTAGCTGTTGGACTGTTTCACTGGAGTGTGTGAAGTGCTGGTTTAAAGGGAAGTGTAAGCATTACACATAAATAGACACAAGAAGTCACTACTCTACACATCCACCAGCATGCATGATGTACTGTAGCATAACAATCACCATCTTCCCCCTTTAAGCTGGCCATGAACCACAGTGAGATGTTGAACATGTACAGATTGCCTACTGAGGGAATAGCATGGTGCGCGGTGTATGTCTACCAGATTAATAAGCAGCAATGATTGATGTGTCGACTGCAGCACTTTGTAATGGAAACTACAGAAGCAGCATTGAAACCCAGCTCTACCAGGACGTCGGTGGACAACAGTGATAGGAATGGAAATGGCAGGGTTGTGAAAGCAGTGAGCAGATCAATGATGCAGTGAGAAACACCAATTAACTGACACACATTAAAGTTAGAACATAAATAATTTTTTTTTTTCATTTTGCTAATTGACAAAAACAACTAAGGGTTTTATAATGAGCAAGACACAGACCGCCTTAAGCTTTCTGTTTGAAGTGGTTTGTTTTTCCATGAAATTTTCTTGCATTTTACCGTCAATGCGTAAAATAATATATGAAAAATCCTCGGGCAGGAGATTATTTTAGACGTTGCTGTTTGTTCTCGTCTTTTTGATTTCAGATGCCAAACAGACACTTTAAAAAAAAAGAGATTATTAGATTCCAAACAACACAATATCACCTGCATCCATATACTGCAAAGGAAAATCGAGCCTTTGTAATTTTGAAGCAGCTTACATAAAATAATCAACCTATATACTCATTGTGGTTATACAGATAATTTTACTGGGTATCCTTTGAAATCCCACAAAAAGTGTTAGTTAGTTAGTTCATAGTTATGAAGTCTATAAATTAAGACCTGGCAATTAAAGGTCATTTTACATTCCCAATTTTTCCCCCTTAAATTTTCCACCAGTCATCTCATCACAATAAGACTGGATACCGATAGCGGCTTTCTATAACGCAAGTAATGCTATAAAACTAGTGCATCTTAACAAAGCGCAGAGCATGCTGCATTACAGGTTTAGCATAACTTCTTCTTCTTCTCCTTTCGGCTGTTCCCTTTTTAGGGGTCGCCACAGTGAATCATCTGTCTCCACCTAACCCTATTCTCTACATCCTCTTCACCCCCACCCGCTAACTTCATGTCCTCGTTTATCACATCCATATACCTCCTCTTTGGTCTTCCTCTTTGCCTTCTGCCTGGTAGCTTGGTAGTTAGCATAACACACTTAACACAAAAACAGTAGTGCTTATTTCACATACTGAAAATAACAGATACTCATGTTTGGCACATCGTTGATCTGAGTGATGTCCAGTTTTGCTCCTTTTAGTTCCCTTTAGTTCCTTTACTAGTTCCTCTCTACCGAGAGAGAGCTAGTTCTCTACTAGCTCTCTACTAACTAGGGTTACTAGTTAATAATTTTTTTTACACGACGTTTACACACTATAAGTCCATAAGATTTGTGCCATGTCTACATTTACCAGACGTTCTTATCCAGAGCGACTTACATTTATCTCTGTTATACAACTGAGCAATTAGGGATTAAGGGTCTTGCTCAGGGGCCCAACAATTGTGGCTTGGGGGAGCTGGGAATAGAACCCACAATCTTCGGGTTGTTAGTCCAACACCTTAACCATGAGCCACCACTTCTTTATATAACTAGTGTGTAAATACCTGTATAACTGTATATAACTGTATATTTTAAAATATTAAAATACATGTAAATTACATACAAAATTACATTATAATACAAAATTTACATTCAAAAATTATATTATATATAAAACTTAGTGATGGAGTCTACATTCTCTCAGTCTACGAACAGGGCTCCTCTTTTTTTTTTTTTTTTTTTTTTTTTTTTTTTTTTTTTTTTTTTTTTTTTTTTTACTTTAACAGCTCGTTTTTTGTCGTCCTTTAAATATGGTGCGGAAAGCAAAATTATTAAATAATACTGAATAATTCATTAATCTCCGTCCATTGCATCCATTGATTATCACAACCGCTTTACTACCTTTTCTGGTCAGGACGTCTACCTTGGGTTGTTTTGCCGTGTACAATATCAATACAGATATCGGATAAAGGGTCAGTTTAAAAACACGGATTCACTCACAAAATCAGAATTGGGCTTTAAGACCTGCAGTGTAAATGCGACTATAAACTCCCGCAGCATTTAACCACACCCCAGTCTCACCAGCCGTAATTCATTTCCACTGCAGTACACAAGACCAAGACAACAGTATTGGAATTTTCTTTCTCGGTCTTCTCTGTGGGATTCTCGTCACAAGTAATTTGATAAAGGCAAGCCTTCGCCGCATTTCCAATGTGAGGCTGCATCTTTGCTAAAACCACCGCGTTCAAACAACCGCTTATTGTGACCAGCTCCTCGGGGGGAGATTTGGTTGCGTATTTTAGCTTGGACTAGCTTTTTTTCCCCCTCTTTAAGATTCATTAATATCTGTAGGAGTCATAAAATGATGACCTAATTAGTTTTAAGAAAATGATGCGTGAATACACTGGCTGTAATGAGAACATTTTAATTGCCTCTTTTTGGTGAACCATGCGGATGGTTTAGGAAATTAAACAGAGCAAAAATTGGATAGAATCAAGATTTTATCTATAAATTATGATATTATAAAATAATTCTGTCGGTCTGTTGAAAAAAATCGAATCTATTTTTAATATAATTGCTTTCAAAATCTCAAATTTTCTGAAAAAAATCGGTGACGGGCAAACAGAACGAGACTTTTGATGAAAAATGGCTAATAACCACTTCAAGACAGACAGAATAGGGGCAGTTGTGTTGCCTGGTACCCCCATATACGAGAATAGACCAGTGAGCATTGGTGAGTAGGTGGGTACCAGCTCTTACCTGGGAACGCAGGCCTGAGAGTCGTTCTCAGGGGCGTCCGGAGCCTCTGGTGCAGGACAGCAGAACTGGTGCAGCACCGTCTGGTTCCTGCAAAACAAAGGAAAAATTCAACCTTTGCTATATTGAAAAGGAAGAGTGTTATTAGGTAAGCGGGCATAAGGCTGTGTGTTATATTACTAATAGCTCATATTTCGTTGTGGCCAAGAGGCTCCAAAAATGTATGAGGACAAATATGGCAGCTGGGGAAAATCTGCTGAGAGACAAAGAGCATGGGAGAGTGGTAAAGAACGGGGTGGGGGGCAGAATACACAACCCATTTCTCTTTGCCATTTCAGTGAAACAGGAGACAGCTTCTTCAGAGCCAACAATGAACAGCATGTCAAAACACATTTGTTTTCTCTCTGGAGCCCAGGCTATTGCCCACACTCCATCTCCCGTATATATTTGTTTCTGTTTATTCTTGTTTCATCCATAAATTAATTTTACATCATCTGTATGTACTTACATTTATGGAGAATATAGTCTAGCTCATTTATAAGGCTGCTCTACTGCGCCTCATTAAACTCTTCTATGAAGTGACAATAGATGTTTGAGTAATGCTAATATGTGCGTTATTGAATTTATAAGGTCAGGATTGCAAAACTGCACACACATGCTTGTAAAATGCATCTAAAATTTCAACTGCAACTGCATAAAATCAGACCAAATGCCAAATCTAAGCGTTACATAAGTCACAGTGGCCTCGGTCAAAAATCTACACTGTGCAATTAAAAAGGTTGCATCTTTTTCAGCTGCATTTAAAAGCTTTTTTAAGGACAAAAAATTCTCTCACCATAACTCTGACTTCTGAGCTCTAAAAGAGATGAAATGTTTAATATGTAATATTCCATGGCAACTAACCTGGATGCAAATAAGTCACTATTCAGACCACGCTTGACTTACAATACAACGACTTGCGATTATTTAGAATACGATATAAAAAGATGTTGAAAAATAATTCGGTTTTCGGCTGAAGAAAATGTAACAGCATCACATCTACAGCCACCTTATATAAGTCTCGCAAGACCTGCAAACAATTCATAGAAACAAATTATTTTTCAAATCCTATATTTATTACCGTGTGTCAGTAAAGAATGAACGCTGCCAA
Organism: Bagarius yarrelli; assembly: GCA_005784505.1. NCBI lineage: Eukaryota > Metazoa > Chordata > Actinopteri > Siluriformes > Sisoridae > Bagarius > Bagarius yarrelli. The sequence continues at coordinate 1,251,431 of VCAZ01000001.1, read as the reverse complement.
ATGTAGCGAAGTAAAAGTAAAGATTTTTCACTAAAAATGTACTCGGGTAACAGTAAAAGTTCACACCATTAAATATAATCTAAAAGTAAAAAACCATCCAAAAAACTCCAAAGTAAACGTAACAACATAAATGTAATTCCTTAAACCCCACATCTGATGTCGAATCAGTTAGAGTTTTATTCAGGCAGTACAGAGATGTTAATATCTACATGCAAAACAGAAAATAATTTCAATCTTTCCAGATGTTAATAGAGTCAGATTCAGATTCAGTAAGAGTTTCCGTCTCCACAGCCAGACATCTGCAGCTGATACTCCACTGACCGTAGATAATACAAGTATAGAAACAGCAACGCCTAATTAATCATTATTGTAAAATGGCTTTTCTAATTATGTTTTCCTTAATGTCCGTGACCCGAAACAGCTTTTAATAGACTGTGCACACAATCTCCAAAGGGAGTGCATGACTGGATCACCATGAGGCTCCCTGTTGACTTGGATTATATGCTTCTCTGTTCTGATAATGGCGTAAAGTAACCCAGGAAATATAACACAGTCATTGATTAATAAACTGATGAAAAGCCGTCGTCACACAACTGCTTAAATGACCTTGAAGCACAAACCAACAGCTTTTTAACGTTTGCATTGGAATTTGACTCAAATTCCAGGTTAAATAATAATAAAAATAATACAAATTGCAGCTGTAAATGTTGTAGAATGTAAATAAAGGATAAAAAAAACTAAATAGGAAAAAAAGAGCCATTAATAAAAAAAAATGACGTCAAAGTTTATTACTGAATGCTAAAGTGATGCATATGAACATATCCAACTTTGTAGCTTGGTGCTTGCATTCAGATTGGATTGGATTGGATTGGATGCTGTTTTAGCCTAACTGTCCGATCTATCTAACAAATCATTTAAAGAAAGTTATTTGAATTAGCAAAGCATTAATTAATTGAAAATTTTCAAAGTTGAAGACACATACTATTAAAATCGAACTAAAAAAAGCTACAGCTATAGAACGGTTAAATAATTAAAATTTCTTACATGTATAATAATTACACAGTATATTAGGATAATATGCACATTAAAAACTCTATGATGTTACTTGATTGAGTAAACTTGTTTCTTCCATAATTTGAGTAATGGGTCAAAATTTGTATATTTAAGTTTGCATAATTTGGTGTTTATGTCGACTTTATTGGTGTTTATATAATAACTTGGTGTTTATATACGATACTTAAACTATTAAGTTTACTCAACTTGGTGTTAAGTTCAAACTCCCGTCCTCTCCTTTACAGGAACAAACGAGATGAAAGCTCCGCCTTTTTTAATAATCCGCCAATCAGTACATTAGTTCTTGTTAGTCTCGTAACCACACATTCACAAGCACCAGCATAGAATTAAACAAAGAAAATCTTAACCAACTAATCAAAGAATTAAGCCGCAAGCTTCGAACCCGGGTTGCCCAGAATGCATCAGTAATGCATTTTTCCGTATGTGCTGGTACTTTAACTACACTACACCACGGCACTGGACGAATTTTATTATTTTAATTCTGTTCTCAAACATGCCAATATGTAATATTCCCAATATCTAGCTATTTAGCTGGTATTACAGAACTATAGCACTTTCATTATTTATCCTTGTGTTAGTAAAATCTGTCACAGGGGAATTTATGCAACTATTAAGTTAATTAAAAAAAATTACAGAGGTCTTTTAATCTCTGAACACTGACATGATGTGACTTTAATATGTGTGAAGTCTTAAGAGTAATTAAGAGTCTCTTATGTTTCTACCATGCAGGAATTTTTCCTAAACAACTAGTCCATTATTTGTTTTTGCAGTTACCAGCTATTACTAGCTAATAACTACTTTATTACGTCGAACAACCGAATTTTGTCATTTTTAGTTTAATTTTGTATTTATCTGTGTTGTTGTTGTTAGCAACAATAAAACTCAGGACTTACTCACATTTACATTTACAGCATTCGGCAGACGCCCTTATCCAAGGCAACTTACATTTATCACATTTATACAACTGAAAAATTGGGGGTTAAGGGCCTTGCTCAGGGGCCCAACAGTGGTGGCTTGGTGGAACTGGGAACCGAAACCACAATCTTCAGGTTAATTGTCCAATACCTTAATCATGAGCCACCACCTATCTAACCCAAGTAGATTTATAATCCAAAAATTGGGAATGAGTCATTTAATCTGTATGAATCCGGATTCCTTCATCTGGACTTGTGGTTTTTCGGATCATTTTTGTGTGTTTATTTTTGTCACTTATAGTATACAGCACAGCACAGCACAGTAATATTCTCTCTCTACATGTCCCAGCTTGGAGTCAGACTCAGCCATGATGCAGCACCACAGAGCATAAAATCAGCTTTTTAGTGCTGCTGCTAGAGTTTGAACCCTGATCTTCTGAGCTAAAATCCATAGACTAAACCGTTTCCTCTACTGGACCTTATAAGAAGAAGCTGGAAAAAATTGTACAGCAAATTCATTAAGAAGAGCGAATCAGAAGCATAACGATACTCAGGGTGAGAAATATTTCCAAAAAAACAGAATCACCACTCATTGGCTCTTGTGAAAAGAGGAAATTCAGGAGATGATAGCATTCAAGGTATCATCATAAGCTTTGTCCAATTCATTACTATCCACATTTACACCAAGTGGCAACAAAGTGACAAACACAAAAAGGTAACAAACACTTTCTCTCAAGTGTCACTTAAGCATTCATGTGTGTACTCCCTCTCTGTGTCGACTGTTTCAGAACATGTCAGTCTTCTACCGATGGAGACAGACTGAAGTCTAGTGCAGTGCGACTGCAGTGTAACAACGATTTGAAACTGAATCAACTCGACTGCGGTGAAGGAACCGAAAACGGCGTGTTGTGGCTGATAGCAAGGCGTAACGACAGAATAGGAAAAGGACACACTAGTAAAACTGCAGATTTGGGGGAAAATGTATTTAGTGTCAGTTTATATGTATACTGTTGGGCCCCTGAGCAAGGCCTTTAACCCCCAATTGCTCAGTCGTATAAATGAGATAAATGTAGGTCGCTCTGGATAAGAACATCTGCCAAATGCGGTTAATGTAAAAATCTATTAATCAATCAGTCAGTCAGTCAGTCAGTCTGTCCACTCTTTAAATAAACCAGCTGACTTTATACTCAGTAGTTCCGCCATTCATAAGATAAACAGATGAAAAAATTAAACACAAACATAAAGCAGGAAGCTGGAAGCATGTCAAAGGTTAAACCTACACAGTAACGCATTTCATCCAACGTAGACATTGACTCAGACAGCTGCAACAACAAACCACCATCTTTTCTATTTATCTTCCTGAAACTATGCTATTATGATGAAAAGTGATTTATCTGGCATCCTTTCAGGGTTTAATGATTAACTATTAAAGAGTCAATGGCTGTAATTAAGACAATTCAAGTTGGTTATACTGTGTTTTGGAACAGGCTTCCAATATCTGTGACCCTGAACAGATGAGATGCATCAAATCTATAATTACATTGAGGAGAATTAAAATATTTCTGTGCATATGGAATTTTCTGATAATTTCATGTCATCACTTTACAAACTTCATGTACTTTATGTTTATAAAGCTGAAGGCCTCAATATTGAATATGCTGTATCTATCTATCTATCTATCTATCTATCTATCTATCTATCTATCTATCTATCTATCGACAGGCCCCACTATGATGGAGGTAAATATTAATAAGAATGCATTAAATTCTAGGTCTTAATATAAAATGTTTTTTTTTTTGGTAAATGTCTCTCTAATGTCACACAACGAGTACAGAAGAGCACATACAGTAAGACACACACACACATTCTGTATTCATAAATGACGCTTTTTTAAAAGGTTTTCCAAGCAGCTCTGATCTTCCAGTACACAACACACAGAGAGAGAAAAAGAGGAAAAAGAAGACAGAGACAAAGAGAAATACTGGTAGACCTAAAACAGAATGACAGATTGACCTACACGAAAAGACCACCTTCAACACAATTCCTGAAGCTACCATTTTAAAATAAGACATCAGGTACTGTTTGGTCTCAGCACTTGATTTTTTTTTTTACCGCTGAACTAAACGATATGTGATAATGTTATGTACTGTCAATTTGCATAACAACACCACCACTTTTAAACGCCCTTCTTGTTTATCACTTTAGCATTAAGGATATTTTTTAATTAACTTTATATAAATAAAAATCTTTTTCAATGTATAACACATTTATTAAATGAAGTCTATTCTGCCGTCTATCCCTTTAAAATATTTACCAATACAAGCAGATATTTTATCACATAAAAAGCAGTACACAGTGACTTTGGGGAGAGCAGGAATCCTGTAAGCACAGCTTAGTAAAGTTTCAAAGTTTTCAACATTCAAAACAAATTTATTTCTGTATATCGGCATCTTCCTATTACCACAATGAGCCCTATAGCCGGATTTCCATCCTAATGACAGTGAATGTTTTCAAAAAATAAATTAGGTGCGTTTCCATCAAGTTGTTCATGACTTGATTTTGGGGTAGTTTTGGTATCCTAATAATCAAGTAAGGAGGGGAAGTGGTAGCACAGTGGTTAATGTGTTGAACTTCCAACTTGAAGTTCCAGGTTCAATTCCCAGGACCACCAAGCCATCACTGCTGGGCCCATGAGCAAGGCCCTCAACCCCAAATTGCTTAGTTGTATAACAGGGAATAATGTAAGTCGCTCTGGATTATGGCGTCTGCCAAAGGCTGCAAATGTAAATGTAAGTAGATGAATGAAGGAAGCATGAAGCAGACCTTTTTCTGGCATTGGGCAGACAACCTTATCCAGAGCGACCTACATTTATCTCATTTCAAATTCACATTTTATTTGTTACATTCAGAATTATAAACTGTACAACATATAGTGGAATATTTTTCTGTTCATATCCCACCTTGCCATCTATACAACTGGGTGGACTGGTTACTTGGTGGTGTCAGCTATGAAACAGTGCCCCTGGAGCAGGAAGAGTCAAGGGTCTTGCTCAAGGACTCAACAGTGGCAGATGTGGCGAAGGTGGGGCTTAAACGCAGGCCTTGTTTTTTCAGTCAAAAACTCAGCGCCCTAACCATTTGAGCCAACACTGTCCCTTTTTAACTGACCATTTATACAACTGGATGGACTGGTATCATAACCATTTAGCTACCACTTTTTGATTATTCACATGGATTTTATGTTTGCTATATTAAAATTTATTTGGAGTAACCAACAACGTCCAAGCAGTGCAGCTTGCGATCAAAAAAATTTTAACTTTTGATAAATGCATTAGCAGCAAGGGCATTAGAAAGACGTCAAGCCCCATACATGTGGAGAAGACACTGTCAGCGGAAACGCAGCTCAATCACGTCGGTTTAATATTCACCACATCATAAATTACTTGGGAAATGTGTTTCCAGCTACCTGTATTCGCATCAACCCATAATGTTAAAAACCATCAGGTGAGCATAAAAAAAAAGAGATTTTGATTTAAAATTTGTCGTATTCTTCACTTATAAGATACTTCAAAATGTGAATTAATACAGAGCCATAGAAACAGAATATAATTCTATGCCTAGAAAATCAAGATTCTAGGTAGTTAGGTATGTCATTTCTGCAGAGAAAATGAGACAACATCCTGGGGCAATTGCATGGCCTTTCACAAATACCTAAGGAGTTTGTGCTGTTTTAAACAAATGAAAGTTTCATCTAGAAAGAGAAAACAAGCTAAAGGGGAACATAATACTTCAGCAGTATTGCGATTGAATAAAATAACTAGAAAATGACTATGGGTCGGAGTTATATTATTCCCCATGTAGGCAATAACAAGCAAAAATGGAAATAAATAGGCTGGATGTTTTCTGTCATCTTTGATTGCCTGTAGATTTCCCTGTTGAATTCTATGAAAAATTGCAGATGACCTTAAAAATGTAATATCAGCTAACATTTATAAGAATACACTACCATAGACTGTGAAAATATATCCTCTGAATAATAGTCTTGATCAGCCATGACCCAGTGTCCCTGGAGCCTAGGGAGGTTAAGGAACATGCTCACCTGCAGAGGCAGCTTGGCAGTGGTGGCTTAACCTGAACTTTGATCTTCTAATTAACAAGCCAGAGCTTTAACTGTCCATTAATGCTTAATTTATACATTTTAGGTCTGGTATAATTAAAATAAATAAATAATTAAAACAAAACTACACCACCTTCATCCACCAACCCTTAAATCCCAGCTCTCTAGTACCACTTACATCACTTTTGCACATTGACTATTTCCGCTTTTCTTTCATCTTTAAAGATTTCCGCAACCAACTTGGCCTTAAAAGAAAAATTAAACACCACAAAATACAACCTCCATGAATACAATGAATAAATACAAGGAAAGATTTGGCTGACCTGCAAATCCTGCATAGTCTACTCTACACAGAAAGCATCTGCCTATTGGTTTTGGAGAAATTGACTCCTGGGATTGTCTTGGGGGTATCCATGGCTTGTTCGCACAACTATGGACCAAGGAGCCTTCATATTTGCCCCCCTTCTGAGTAATCTCAACCCCCACAAACCCTGGACAAAGACATTGTGGACGCCATATCTTTTGCTCTGTTAGGCTGCCCCCCAATCACACTTATGTTTCCAGATCTCAATGCAAACAGCTCATCCATTCCTTGCACACTACCCTGAGCACTGATCAGCCAAGGACCAATAAAACCCTTTCGCTGTTAAAAGATTGCTTCTGGTGGCCAAGAAAGTTTTAATACAGGTAAGTGAGAGAATACCCGGAGTTTAATATAGCAAAAACATTGTGCAATCTTCTCCTATCCCACTCCTTGGCATCCTTGGTCACACCTATTAATGGATTTTGTGAAAGACCTGCCACTAATAAGATTATCTACATCCTGGTTGCTGTGGACGAATTCTCAAAAGCCTGTTAACTCATACCCCTTAGGAATTCAGCCACCACAAAAAGCTGTAGAGACATGATTCCAGCATGTCTTCAGGAAATTCAGCATACCAGAGGACATTAACTTGGACAAAAGTTTCCAATTTTTGTCACAGCGTTCGTTTTGCTCCTGGGTGTGACTGTCACCCTGTGTTCTAATTACCATCCCAAGTTTAACTACCAAACTCGAAGAAATAAACAGAAGATAGACTGCTACCTCTGCACTCTCTTTCACAGCCACTAGAACTTTATCAAATGAGTACACACAAAACTCCCTCTGGCAGCTATTCATGGATCTCACACCACTTCCAGTGTATATTTGGCTACCAACCACTTCTGTTTCGCTAGTATTGAAATTAACATCTGTGATCCATTGGTTTCAAGAGAGCAAGAAGGTCAGGGACTTAGCTCATCAACAACTGCAGCAGGCAGTAAGATGCCAAAAACATCATCCTGGCAGATTCACCCCATATCCGTCAAGCTGCAACTAACCTCTTAACACTAGACAATTAAGGCTTTATATTGGTTTTATCCTCTGGCTCTCTCCTTGCCAGTACCTGCATGCACTGAAAACACAATGTACATTGTTCTTATCCATTATATAACTATAAGCATACCTAAGATACCTTTCTGATTTTTCCACTAGCAAGCTATACATGCTACTCTCTTTTACCAGTAGCAGTTACCATATCACTGACCCTGATACCCACTTCATATTGGAGTTCTCATCACTTAAAAAATCACTTAGTTTAAAGTGGATGTTCTATACAAACAGTACATAGGCACATAAGATTACTATGGTTGGTACCACGTAAGAACCATAAAGAAGGCTTTGGACTTTTAACTATATTAACTTAGAACACTTTTTTACAATGCCTCAAAACTACAATTGCTATGCACCTGCCATATGCAATTTTGCACTTAACTCGGTGATCATTTGATAGCTTTAAAAAAACAGCCTTCAAATTAAAACTATATTGAATTTCCTGTCTAGACATTTGTTATATACACAGATATAAAAGGGGAATTATTTATAGATACACTTTCGATTGTCATCCAAATACATTCAAAAAGCTGTTCTGTTCCACTGGGGTTTTGAGTTCTATGAGACGTGTCATTTTTTAATTATTTACCTGGAAACAAAGCTTTTGTAATTTTATACCTACTTCATGGAAAAAAGTAAAACTCTGACAATGAAGTTTAAGGTATAGACTCACTAATTTGCACTAATTGATCTGAACCTTTTTCTTCATAGGGGCATCATCTTTTTATTCTCAAACCCCTAAATATGATGTTAAACAAAGAAATCTGTGATTAGTTGCTTTACATGTATTTACATGAAATTTCTGACTCATATTTTCTGCTGTTCAAACAATGCTTTTAGTCTGAAGGCCGGGCTACGTGAGATAATAGCCTAAATCTCTATTATAACTCCCAGCTAACCCGCAAATGACCCATTGTTCCCCTAGGTTAAATCTGGGCTGACCTCCACAGCCCACTTCCACCATGCCTACCACCTAAATCAGTGAATGTTTCATCAGTTCCTGTTTCATCAAACATCATAAGCTAGTCAGAAGCTAATGTAAATGTAAATGTTTGTGTCATTGCCATGCCAAATGTCAAGCCACTCCAAATCCTTCACACTCTTTTTCTCATTAAACCATCATGTTGAGTTTCACGTACACTCATTTTTACAATCATGGTGGCTCTTAGGATTCATTACTCTCATTCATGCCCCAATCCCTTTCTTCATCCAATTTCTCTTTCTCCATCCCCCCTGCTGTCTATACAGATCAGCGAGGCATGCTGCCAGGATTTGTAAGTCACCTTTGCACAGTCACCTTTGAAAGTAATTCATAGCCAAAAACACACATACACTTGCAGACACCCAGCAGTGAGCTGATATGGGACTTTATGCAAGCCTTGGCTAATGATGTGCAAGAGATTCGCAGATGTTGTTGAAAAAAAGAAGAGAAATGAAGCAATCTAAAACCACTCTACACAAAATGGGATATTCATGATTTGAATTTTTGTAGCCTGCAAGTTGAAGCCAGTCGTCCTGTTATAATCAGACAAACGTGTCTAGCTTCTGCATGGCAAACAGACCCAAAATCCATTCACTGGCAAAATACACTAAGAGAGACAGAAAGGGAGAAACGAGAAGTAACTCTATACATACTTTTTATTACACAATTAAAATGCTAAAATTGTACACTATTATTAGTTCTATTCTATTCTATTCTATTCTATTCTATTCTATTCTATTCTATTCTTGTTCACTGTAATTCTATGTTTTTTTATGACCAGATTAGAAAAAAAGGGCATGTATTTGTGATTGGTTGTAATGTATTGTCACTAGTTATTTGTTTAAGTTGGTGAACGTAAAGCCAATTTTTTGTGATATTGGAATAAATGATTTTTTTGAAATATCAACAAAAAAATTATTATAGTCCTAAGTTATAGCTTAGGTCATTAGCATGCGTGATAAACTTACATAACAATAAAAACCCCACTGATAAAAACACATCTTTAAAAAATTTACCTAAATTTAGATTTAAAAATAAACAAAAACAAAAAAAACCCCAATTAATTTATTATATAAAGACGATTCATTTAAATGTATAACAGTACTTGTATATATGGCCTAAATTAAATTGTAGTTAAAAAATAAATAAATATTGTATTCTGTGAGAAGAAGAATCTCATTATCAATGTTAATGTTATATAAATATATACAATTAATTTAACATTTAAAAGTAATGGCACACTTTGTCTGTACACTAGTCTGGACTACAGTAGAAGTCTAATACAAAGAAAAACAAGAAACTAAGGACAAAAACGAATTTCCATGACCAGTGTGGCTTTATCAAACACAGATACAGATAATCTATAATCTATCTATTACAGATAATTTAGTTGTCTATTAAATTGAACGGAAGTACCACAGTTTAGCAATCTTGACGAATGATGCTATAGTAAATATTTTAATAAGTGGCCAATAATAGGTTTTACAACCTAATTAACATGTGTCAGATCCACTTCACACCACAAAACCAGGCATGAAACTGACCCATGTTATCGTTTCACTTCTCTATTTCACCTTTCTCCACCTTTCATCTCAGAGAGTGTGGGTGTGTGTGTGTCTCAGCTTAAAATGGGAACATCTATTAATTCTTGCTGGTGCTCCAGGAAGAAAATGAAACATCTGTGGGCTTTCTGAGGAGGCGAGTGTGGCATGCATTTCCACACTTTTCCTGTCTGAAGCAAAAATAGTCTAATAACGAAGGTTTATTCAGATTCATTTACAAGCACTTACAATTCAGTGCATTGAAATTTTTATTTTTATGTAATGGATTTTAATTTTCTTTAGTTTTTTTAATGTTACCAATTATTGTTGCTTTGGTTCCTGATGAAGACTTTGCTACGGACTTTAACGCATGCTTCTATAAAGGCATTATATAATAGCGCTATTTGATTAAATTATAGCGCCATTTATAATTGTTGCAGGGGCTGCATTAACTATATACCATAAACCATAGACTTCTATCGTTATATTAAAATTGTTCCAATGAAATTAGGGGAGAAGGTGTGTATTTTAATATAACCGACCTTTAGTAGCTGGAGTAGCAGGTCCACCGTACGACCCTAACAAATGTCAGATAAGTGGAAAATGTTTACATTGTATTTATAAAAATCATTTTTATGTATTCATTTAGGAACAAATATCAAAGTCATTTACATTTACAGCATTTGGCAGACACGCTTTCCAGAGCGACTTCTATACAACTCGTTTCTATACAACTGAGCAAATGTGGGCCTTGCTCAGGGGCCCACAGTAGTGGCTTGGTGATGCTGGGAATCAAATCCTGGTCTTTCTTCTATCAGCATTAACACCTTAACCACTAAGCCACCACTTCCTGCCCACAATTGACAGACACTTTGGAGTTTAAGGGCTTTTCTCAGGAGCCCAGCAGGCTGTAACTTAGTGGTTATCACAATCATCCAGTCAGCAGTCCAATACCCTAATCCCTGAGCTACCAACTCTATGCACATCCATATACTATATACATATAAATTATATATGTACGTGTGTGTGTGTGTGTGCTAAAGATGTCTATCACCACCTGTGAGTAAATATGTAATACATGACCACACCTCAATGCTGCTACACTGCAAAAAATAAAAATCATGATAACTTGAGTTTAGTACAAGAGAAAAGACATTTACACTGTGAGACGTTGCTGTTCCACGTAACTTTAGTGGTACACAATAAAGTAGGAATGTTCTACTGAGAGAAAGAGAGAGATGGGGGGGGTGTTTAATCAATATAATTTTGGACTTACTGAATCATATACAGTATTGCATATCAAATACAGTCATATTATCATATAAGTGGTGGCACAGTGGTCAAGGTGTGGAGCTGCTAATTGGAAGATCTGAGTTTGATTTCCAGCACCACCAAGCTACCACCACCGGGCCGCTGGGCAAGGCACTTAGTTGCTCAGTGGTATTAAATATATAAATGGTAGTCCCTCTATAGCCAAATGCTATAAATGTAAAACATAAGCAACATTTTTATTAGGTCTGTAAAATGTTATTTTTATAATGGTTCTATCTGCGTTTTAATTGGATGACCTCAATAAATTCAATAACGTATTTTTTTTTGAGTATTTCAGAATATTTAGGAATTTAAGTTTATTCCCAATGCAATGTATAAATGCCTTTGGTATGAACTAGCAAGTCATTTATTTAATAAGTTACAAACATTCAGTATACCGTAAAAGAAAAATGGAGATCCATATAGACTTAGTATGTCCAAAAATTACTTCTTGAACTTTGAGCTGAAAATAATTTATCGTTTAAATTTACTTTAAGTAAAACTCTGAGTTTGAGAAAAAAAAAACTCTATGAAAATCAGTGCAGACAGAATAACGATGTAATAAGACAATGCGATTTTGTCTGATGGCGATGAATGTCACTGTGTAGAGCTCAAGGTTGCGGTGTGACAGTGTTTGCTTTCCGGGGGGAAAACAACTGCAACACAAATGAAATTTAATACAAGAAAGATTTACATTCCATCTGATAGGAAAATTACTTGTTCACTAAATACCTACATGTTTAATTATTTAACATTTTTTTAATGAAAGGATTTTTGTTTTAATTAAATAAACGTAGTGTAGCAAATTTAATGCAGAGGCATTTATTGCTTTTTTGTTAGGCTACAATTTCTTAACTTCTGGCACAAATTCAGCATTTAATATTAAGAATAATTCATCAATAAAAGTAAGCACTATTTAATTCAGAAGTAAGCACAAGTAACACAAAAGCAATGCATTATTTGTGAATGTGCCACGTTGTCTATATCAGTTTTGTGCTGTATTTTGTCTGTGTATTTTTTCGTTTTTGCTTATGATTGTCTTCATAAACAAGTACATCCAAACGGAATATGGTTGTTTTTTTTTTTTTTACTTAAGTTTTAGAATCCATTTCATAAAAATTGCCAGGGATAAAATAAAGTTCCACTGTATGAAATAAGGTTCCACTGTATTTGTCATAAATGATAATAAAAACTATTAACCCTCATATAAAGACCTTCACTGAACTGTAAACCGCTTCATTTCTCACTGAAAGTCAATTTATGCCAAAACTAAAGTTTATACAATACTGTAACTTTAGTATTATTTAAAAGTTCTATCTTTAATTATTCTTTAATCAAACATATTCAAGGTCACATTCTGTCCTGGGAGAACGAACCAATATTTGGCTACTATCACAAAAATGAAGCGGAAAGTTTTATTTATTTATCAAATAATCCTCAACGATTCCTTTTTCTTTCCTACATCATTTTTGCATAATGTCATTAGAACAGATTCTTTTGCATTTAAATAAATGTGATAGCAATTTTAGAATTACTGTATATAGTAGTACATTTAAAGTTATTATTATAGAGTCGTTTCCTAATTATTATGAAAGTAGCATCATTAAAGCTCGAAAGACAAGAATGAAAGAACAGAAATTAACGTCTGGGATTAATGACAAACATCAGAATAATGAGTTGCTGTTTAATAAGTAATATATAACTACAACTCAATAAAAAATCTTTAATACACAGCATGTATCAATTTATAGTAATTAATTATTAGTAACTTAATCAACTTTGCATGCAGTAACGAACGCATCAACTCCAATGCATGCTTTTTAAATGTTGTGCGTCTGAAAGCTTCAATGTATTATTATTATTAATATTATAACAATATAATATAATATTGTATAATAAAAATATATTACAAATAATCTACAATATCTAATCTACAATATTTATAATAATAATAATAATAATAATAATAATAATGAAACATTAATACTTGATGTTTGAGAAAGTGAAAGTGCTTTTAAGAGTAAACTGTGTGCTGGAGTCACATTGTGCTGTAGCATTAATTATTAAGCGTTTATGACTTCTGCTTCATACTGCAAGCTCCCCATGCGTGGAAATAACGCACTGAGTGCTGAATTAACAGGGTCTTAATTGTCCTATTAAATAAATACACGGAAAAATACATATTGCAAAGTGAAGCTGGAAAATACATATAACTGTTTGTTTTTTGCGATTACTCAGCATTGGGAGGCTTTAAATAAACATCAAGCTTGTCAAGCCGAGGCAAAAACGCAGGGCTCGAGGTTGGAAAAGGCTTTGCGTGGGAGGAATTACAATGACGTGGGAGGGGAAAACTGTGACTTTGACTTACTCGGCTTTTCTGGCGAGTCCGGCCGAGCGGCAGAGGCTCACCGGCGGCTGCGGTACCAGTGACCTGCAACGCGGGCTTCTTGCGTGCTCCTCCCGCTCCGCAGGCGGAGATCCGGAGCTGCACGGTGGGGCAGCGGGAACAAGCTGCAGCTGTCGCGGCGGAGAGGGATGATGATGATGAGGGTTGTGGTGATGAACCGGCGGAGGAGGGTGATGCTGCGGAGCCTGGCTCGGAGCTCCGGCAGGTGAAGGATGCGGCCCGGACGGTGGTGCTGGGCTGCTGCTTCTCGGTGGAGGAGGCGGTGGGTGCTGATGCTGCGGCTGCTGATGTTGGTGGTGCTGATGCGGCTCTCTCAGGCGCCGGTTTTCTCCAATCAGGTCCTGCACCTTCCGTTCGAGATCGTCGATTCTCTGCCGTTGGGTCTGTATGAGGCTCTGTTGGTTTTGAACGATGGTCGTCAGCTCTTTGAGATAAAGCACGGCTTTCATAGGGTTGTCCAGCAAACTCTCCATCGCTAACAGCTAATGTCTGAAATGGGTGCTTTTAAAGAGGGTCGGGGAGATTTAGAGAGGGACGTGAGTATTTGCCCGTGCCCTCTCTCTGTCTCTGGCTGTGTAAGGATGCGGATTCCTGTGCTGATGCGGAGGATCAGCACCAGAGTATGAGAGAGGAAGAGGAGGAGCTGTAGTAGGAGGAGAGGGCGGATGATCAGCACAGCGGCCAACCACCGAACAGCGTGTGGACTCAACACTAAACCCCATCCACTCCTTTATTTTTACTAATCAGCAATGTGCCAATGAAGAATAACCCTTCTGTCTTTAATTTTAGCCTGCAGTCCCTGCAGTTAACTACAATGAAATTAAAGCTCCAACTACAAAAACAGAATTGTTTTAATGTGTTCAGTGGTGCAGAGCTGTAATGGCTGTGTAACCCAAAAAAATGCAATTAACCCAGGACCAAAATGGTTTATACACGCATTTTAGCTCATTTCTAGGATAAAACCTTTGATCAAGTATAATCGAATGTAAATTACACAATATTTATTGCTTACAATGTTACGTTTAAATAGTTGACCATAAATAATTAGATAACAGCTTAAAATAAAATAATTTAAAGATTTTACATCAGTATGTTTGAACAGGGACAATAATTGAACTGGTGCATCTTTCTAACTGAAATCAAGGAGAGGAACCTGAATCATCCAGAGGGAAATCTCTTGCTTATCAACCAGTCATGCCAAAATTGCACTGATCTACCACAACCCTAATGAGGATAAAGCAGTTAATGAACAGGAATGCTGTGATTTTAATATTGAGATATGACAACTCTATGCGCTGTGCTCAAAGTTCTGTGCTATAATCTCTCTAAACCTGGAGCTTTTCTCTGATTCTTCAGCAAAACAGGCAGAAACACGTGTAGTTTGATAAGCCGCAGCAGAAGATCTGTTTTAGAAGCCTGGTCTGTTGTAGTATTTTATGGGTCCCTATCTGCATTATGGTACATGCTTATATCTGCAACTACTATAGGATAAACGTATCCCAGGCAATTTTTTGTACATGTAAAAGTCATTCAGCAGTTTTATTGCTACAATAAAACTATAACTAAATTGTAAATTTAATAAATAAGCAGACTGTGTTTTACAAACAGTGTCTTTTGTTGCTGTAGGAAATATGCAAATGTAGGTACTGTATATTAAAATGATAGACTATATGATTGTAATAAAGTGACGCTATAGTGGAGTATTTACATTTACAGCGTTTGACAGAGGCCTTTATCCAGAGCGACTTACATTTATCTCTTTTATACAACTGAGCAATTAGGGGTTAAGGGCCTTGCTCAAGAGCCCAACAGTGGAATCGAACCCACAATCATCAGATTGGCAGTCCAACACCTTAACCATGGGCCACCACTTCTCACTTCCCTTGAGTATTTAAGCTCAAAGTAATAAAAAAAGTTTTAATAAGTAATCAAACTTACCCCCTTTATTGTAAAAAGGACATCATGTTTACTTTTCAAGAGCAAAGCTTTAGGAACATTGTGAAGTTCATTACAAATGGAAAGTAGAAAAAAATATTGGCTCAGACACCAGAAAGATCAGGCCAAACTATTTTCCTGGGCAAGACAATCTGAGAGCATTTGCGAATAAGATTTGTGTTCTGATGAGGCTATAATGTTGGGCTATTTGGTATAAAGCCAACGCATTATGTTTCGAGCAAAACAACCCCCGTATAAGAACCATGTTCCTTCCATTAGGCATAGAAGCAGTAGCATTATGCTCCTGGGTTGTTTTTTAGCAGGAGAAACTGGAAAGCTGGTTGCTATCACATGCAAAATGAATGAAGCTAATTAGAAGCCAATTATTGAGGAGAACCACTGAAGCACACAGTAAAATCAACCAATGATTGATTGGTGGGCAATTTCTGGAAGCACTGTATATGGTTTCACACTTTAATTGTATGCACTGTGTAGAGAAATACACCAGGCCTGAAGGGCCAGACATCCGCAGGATTTAGTGATTTTCTAGCTGAAACACACCTGAATCTAGTCATTGTTTAATTATCAGGTTTATTGCTTATGTTCCAGCAGGGAAATCAAGCTGTGCTGGATTCTGGCCTTCAGGACAAAAATATGCACCCCATTTACCTTGCTATGAGCATGCCATATGGAGCATTCGCTGTCCAGCACCTCCTCCAGTTCCTCCCTCCATGCTTGGCTTGGCCTGTGGATTTATGGAAAGATCTTAAAAGCATAAATTTACAATATTTATGATCTGTTAAATCATATATAAATATTTATGTCTATATATGTATTTGAACTTGAACATTATTATATATATTATATATGTTACTTGATCATTTTACTTGAACACTAACACCTCACAACTAACTAGAAATACATGTTGCTATGATCATTGTGCCAGATTTGACAGTAGGTTATATATATATATATATATATATATATATATATATATATATATATATATTGTGCCAGGACATGCTAAGAACTATTGACTTTTATGAAAAGAGGCTGTGTGATTTTTCTTTGTGGGAAGTTGTTGGACTGATAACAGAAAGACTGGAGTTCTGTAAATGTAAACTGTGTTCTAAAAGCAAGTAAATGCTATAGAACTTAAAAGAAACTGTTCCAAGCACAGTTCTTGTGTGAAACAATTATGCACATCGATCAGCTAAATCCCAACCTGTCCTGTCCAATCAGGCACAAGGATCATAGCATCATGTATTTCTAGTAAGTTGTGAGGTTTTAACTGACCTTAAATTTCTGACCTAATGATCAAGTAAAACTGGCAACAGAAAGGGAAAAGCAGTAAACAGTGTTATCGGCGTCACATCACCGATACTTCAAAGCAATTATGTGCAAATCCTGATTACTTTCTAATTGGCCCCGCATTTATTCAGCAGGTTTTCTAAAAGAGGTACTCTCTCTCTCTCTCTCTCTCTCTCTCTCTCTCTCTCCTAAGGGTCTCCTATAAGACTGTCTAAACCGATACTAACAGACACCATAACAGTTTTTTAACACAGATTTATTCGTTCATTGACTCATTACTTTCCGCTACACAGTGCGACTGCATTACTGAGCTACTGTTTACGCAGTTAAATTTACGCAATTAAACTTGAGCTACTTAATTATCGGTCGGTTGTTATATTATAGATTACATGTATTATAGATTATAGAAGTTCAGCTCTATATTACTTGCACTTGCAGTATATTGTGAGGTATGGATGTGTGTATACTATTGTGTTGTTCCTTATTACAGTATGTGTGTTGGTTTATTTATATTCCCTGGTGTGTAAATCCCAAAGCCAATTAAAAAATCTTATGCCAGACCCCATCCCCACTCCGGACCTCTTGGACCCTTCCCTGTGACCCGCCTCTAGTTGATGATCACATCCATCACCTGGGTGACCGAGGACGTTTCCACTCTGCCATAAAGACGTTCCAGCTGTTCTTTGAGGACGTATGATTTAAGTTGCTCACACACACAGTGTAACTACGTAATTCCTGCTTCCTGTTTTTCACCCAAATGAGGACGGGTTCTATGTTGAGTCTGGTTCCTCTCAAGGTTTTTTCTTTTTTCCGTCTCAGGGAGTTTCTTGCCACCGTCGCCGCCGGCTTGCTAATCAGGGACAAACTGATTTCTGATTCATTTTCATCTTATAATTTCTTCTGCTTTGTGACAAACACCATTGTAAAAAGCGCCAAAGAAATAAAACTGAATTGAATTGAAGATTTTAACATGAATAACAAAGGGTTCGTGGTCCATCACTGATAACAGATCCATGGCACCCTACAGTGTTTGTAAACGTTAGTATGAAATGGAAATATCGAATTTACATTGGACCATTTATTCGAGAAGAATTGACTGTTTATATTATTTTAATAATATGACGCTGGTACAGTACAATTAAAGAGTGTGGAAAAGAAATTACTGTGATTCCTATAGATTCCATGACAGGGATGAGATCCTATAAATGTTGGGAAAAGCTAAGAAAAGGATGTTTTAATAAAAAAGATAAAACCTATAAAAATCATCCGAAGCGCCTGTGTGAAATTCTTAGGAAACACCTGCTGTACCGCTAATGATAATGCAATGTCATTTTTTTTTTTTTTATTCTCACATGTGATGACTGGAATTGCACGCTTTGCTTAGGGTTGGGAACTCCTGAATTCACCTTGTTTCCATGGAAACAGCTTGGCATTCTCATCTGCTGTGTTACATGAATAAAGAAAAGGGAACAATGAGATTTAAATAACAGAAAGTGTGAGCTATCAAGCTTTACCGTGTTTTATCATCTGAGATTAAACAGGATTTTTTTTCTTTCGTGGAATTTGGATAAACCTGGACAAACGGCTTTCTGTAACAATAGGAAGATAACGCTAGTATACTTTACCCAGATGTTATTCTTATCTGCACATTAATTGTCTCTCTATTCTGGGTGTGTGTTGAATAATAAGAATGTATTTTGTACATGGTGCCTTTGACTAAAGTAGAATTGCTTTACAATAGAATTAAGGGGACAAGCAATACAACGTCCAAATCAGAGACACCTGGCTTGGGTAACAAGAATATAAAAGTATTACTGTGAGTAGTAACATCATCTCTGGGTTCTCATGGTAAACTCACTAAAATACTTATTAGGATTGAAGAAACTGATTAAGGCTAATTCCCAGATTCCCAGAATCGGCTCCTGCAACCACAGTAGTCCTGACTGGGGTAAATGTGTTACTTTATACTGTATGAGTATAAAACTACAAACTATAACTTTATTCGGAGCATTATCGAAGTAGCAGACATTAAAAATCTGACACTAACTTCTGTCTTAACCATTTACCTAATCTCTTTCACCATCATGTGGTTAGATGGAGAATTACTTTTGGGATAGTAACTAAATAAGTGAGTAACCATAACTGAACTTGCATGACAATGTTTTATTTTACACATTTACCAGACGTCCTTATCCAGAGCGAATTACATTTATTTATTTATTTTATACAACTGAGCAATTGGGGGTTAAGAGCCTTGCTCAAGGGCCCACAGTGGTGGCTTGCTGGCGCTGGGAATCGAACGCTGGTCTTTCTGGTATCAGTCCAACATCTTAACCACTAAGCCACCACTTCCACTTATACTGTGTTGCATTTGCTG
Source organism: Bagarius yarrelli (assembly GCA_005784505.1). Classification (NCBI taxonomy): domain Eukaryota; kingdom Metazoa; phylum Chordata; class Actinopteri; order Siluriformes; family Sisoridae; genus Bagarius; species Bagarius yarrelli. The sequence goes on along the minus strand of VCAZ01000001.1, from coordinate 1,232,051 downwards.
TATATTAAAATAAATTTCTATGCCACTGTAAGAGGTTCACTAGGTCATCCCTGAGCCTAGATATGTAACTGTTTATTAGCAAATATTTAAGGTTTATTACTATTATTATTAAGATGTTCACCAGTCATCTTCTTATATACCCGTATTAATACATAACTGAGGACTAGTATGTTCATTCTTTATGTTATTACCATCAATCAGAGCAATATGTCCAAAAAAGGGGCCCACAAGTTTTTTTATTAGTCTAAACAGGGTGTGGTCAAATAAAGTAATTGTTAAGTTGAAAAAGTTTTTGTGTTATGCAAATACTTTTATTTCTTTGAAGTTCTGTAGAAACACAACCGATTTTAGGGTGAAACTCAACATTAACTCAACATTTAAAAACAGAGAAATGCTGATTAACTGGTTTGGGTGTGTCAGAAAAACTGAAATACAGAAATTGTCCTGTTTTAAACTATGTATAAATCTATTTTTTAAACACTTTTCTGAGGTATAACTTCATTGCAAAACAGGTTTTGGGAACTACTGACATTTTTTTCACTAATTTCTCACACACCCTCATGCATCGTGTTTTGTTCAGTAGACTGGTTTCTCAAAAAACTTGTTTAGGAACCCAAACCCATTAATACTTTTTTTAGTGCTAGAAACAGATGAAAGGTGGAGCTTAAGGGCCCCCCCAACACACACACACACACACACACATCTTCCACATTGTTGCATCACCAGATGAAACATAGGGCAACACCTGACAACAGAATATAGTAGCGTTCTTTTAGCAGCTATATATTATGAATCTTATTAAAAAATTAAAAGTATTTTCTGTCTTTGGAAAGTTTGGACTGTTCAGATTGGTGTTTCTTTTGTTAGTAGCACCGATCGCTGCTACATATTTTTGGGTTTATCATAGAAACCAGCAAACAGAAGTCACATTTTGGTGAGTTTGAGTTGCGGTTTGCGGTACATTATAATTATACTTTATAAAAAGAAATTATTTTTATTATTATTAATATATTTCTGTATGTAACCATAAAGTTTGATTAATTTTCACATTATGTGGACAAAATCACATATAAATTCACTAAAATGTACAAAATTCTTTAAATTACTAAACAACAACCTAAAATATGTGAAACAAAATTTATCAATGTTTTTAAAAACAACACTTTAATAAATTTATAACGTTAAATTTTAAAATGTATTTAAACTATTAAAAAAAAAAAAAACTATCAAACAGAACTACCTAAAAATAATGTTAAATTAATGTGTTGGGTTTGTGGGTCTGTATTATTACACACATTTTTAAAAATGTTGTTTTAATTTTGACTTATTCTCTAATATTCATTCATTATATTTTGATCTTTCATTTTAATAAAGCAACAAAAGTATAGCATAGCGTGACTTTGTGCAATAATTATCAATAAGTCAATAAATTGCAGTTAAAAGACAAGAATGTGGAATGATGGCAGGTGCAGGACACTTTTATTGACGGTGGATGAAAACCAGCAGACACTGATAACAGAAGTTATGGCAACGCAACATAAACACACACTAGAATGCAGCAAATTGGTGGTGCTGGGACTCAAACCTCGATCTTCCAATCAGTCAAAACAATTTAACCACTGAGCTACCGCTTGCTTCAGAACAGTGTGTCACGAGGGAAGCGTTCCTATAGCGTCCTGAGGCAACGTCTTGCATATGGCACACATAACTAAAAATGCTTTTTCAAGTTCGTATCCAAGTAATAACACTTTGTTACATTATTTAAGTATTTTTTTGGCAGAATCTGTTTTAATATTTAACTTTAAGCCGGAGGCGAACCAAGTGGGGGCCCCAGGAAAATTAATGTAATCTAAATGCCCTTATTTTGTCTAAAATGCATTTTTCGCATAGCTCATCTTAGTAAGTTGGGGGTCAGAGCACAGGGTCAGCTATGATACAGCGCCCCCTGGAGCAGGAAGGGTTAAGGGTCTTGCTCAAGGACCCAACAGTGGTTGACTTGCCGGTGGTGGGGCTTGAATCCAGGTGTTTCTGGTCTTCAGCGGGCTTCTAAAAGACACAGATTTTAACCTGCTAAACACTACATAATGCATGATGCTGTTAGGTGCAACGCCATCTGACTTTTCTCCCAGTAACTCTATTAAACATTACTGACAGTCATTTATCTTGCAAATACTTAAACGAAAAAAAGCTGGAATGCTAAAAAAAAACGTCTTTAGGTTCTGTATGTAACCATGTTTTTCAGGAGAAATGAGATGCTGTGTCAAAACAATTTAGGAACTCAACTTTTCGAAACATTGCCCTGAAGCGTGTGTGTAATCTGACCAATCACAAAGCATTGTGTCATGGGCAGGTGACGGTAACAACCAGGAAGTAATGCTATATAAACACGAGCAGCAAACCATCTCTGTAAGCTTGCAGTTAGCAGGGATGCTGGGGACATGGTGTCTGACGCAGCATCTTATTTCCTCAGGAAACCTAGGGTTACATGAGTAATCTGAAGGCGTGCCCCTACACGAACTCGAGCTGTGTTGAAATGCTTTTAGAACGAGATACCTACATTTCCAAAGCACCAAGTCTCTGTCCCAGGACCATGTGTGAGGACTGTGTGACACGAGAACCGTTTTAAATTAGCTTTGTCCCGAAGAACAGGACGGCGCTTCTAGATCATGTTCACATATGGCTTTTTTTTTGCATGATGGAGCTTTAGTTGGGATCTGCAGATGTTACGGTGGACTATGATTACTGACGGTGATTTCTGGAAGTTGTCCTCTGTCCATCTATTAATGTCAATCACAGATTCATGCTGATGACTGATGGATTGTCGTCTGAGTGTGTCTTAACGAGGCTTCCATATTCATGACATTAAAAGATAATTAATAGTATTGCTCTTCCTTAGATTTCGACTAGACATCTAGAAAAATGTTAGGAATTCAGGCATTTATTAAAGTACTATTAAATACAGGAATATCAAAAGATATCAGATTTAGAAAAAAAAGTTTTTGTACAGTCCTAATCAATGAATTCGTGACTATTATTCTTGCTAATGATGTAACATTTACAGCATTCGGCAGATGTTTTTATTCAGAGCTACTTACATTTATCTCTTTTATACAACTGAGCGGGTGGGGGTTTTTGTTCGGGGACCCAACAGTGGTAGCTTGGAGAATCAAACCCACAATCTTCCGGTCGGTAGTCCAACACCTTAGCCATGAGCCACCACTTCCCCTAGTTTAACATACTTTCCCATACTTCAGCTTCAGCTGTGTTGTGTAAGATTCTGCATCCTTTGGCATTTGCTTTTGTTAAAGGATCTGTTTGAATTAAATATAAACTTAGGAACATTAATGATCACAATTGGCCCATTAAATAAAAGAAAATTAAAAAAAACAATAAAGTGGAATTGCACATAAATTGTCAATATCTGGTGACACATAGACATTTGTGTTTTAGAATTTTGGGACATTCATGAAGACACACAGTCTGCAGAGTTAAGGGTGAAGTATAGTTTTCTTCCTTTAATACATTATTCATCTATTGACAACACATTTTTTTTGTTATTCTCATGATTTTAATATTTTTTTTCCAGATTATAAATCTTGGACAGCCTAAATGGAAACCTGAGGTGCAAAAACTCTTATTTAATAAAATGTACCGATGGCAGATTTTCAATAAAAGATATTACGTTTGTACTGACATGTACATTTGTCATGAGGACAGTTTCTGGGTCAAGTGAACATGCATATTTTTGAAGACTGGTGCGGAGGATCCGTGGCTCAATTACGGAAAAATGATTTGTTTCCCATGTTTTCCCATGTCAGTAACACACACATACACACACACACCAGACACCACACACTTATCTCCTATGCTTAGAACTCATGTTAAGTGTAAACAATTACCCTTATTAATACAGTAAATTGTAATTTAAACACAATTCTTTAACAAAGTCCTAGAGAAAAAAAATTAAGTATTTGACCCCTGGTACTATGATGGCAAAACCCTTGCTGGGTTTAGACATTTCTTGTAGTTGGCCATCAGGTTTCTCAGAAGGGGTTTTGTCCCAATCCTCTTTGCAGTTCCTCTCCAAATCATGTGGTCAATGTTTGGCAACTTGAACCTTCAGCCCCATTCACAGATGTTCTATGGGATTATGGTCTGGAGACTGACCAGGCCACACCAGGAGCTTAATATCCTTCTTTTTGAGCCATATCCTTTGTTGCGGCTCATTATCATGCTGAAATACATATCCATGACCTGTTTTCAATGCCCTGGCTGAGGAGGAGATTCTCACCCAAGATTTAGATGGTTCTGTCTATCATCCCTTTGATGTGGTAAAGTTGTCCTGCCCCCTTAGCAGCAAAACACCCCCAAAACATAATGTTACCATGTCCGTGTTTGATGGTGTGGATGGTGTTCTAGTTGTCATTGGTAGCATGCATCCTTTTCCAAACATGGCAAAAAATCTCGATTTTGTTTTCATCTGACCACAACACTTTCACCTAGTTCTCCTCTGAATCATTTAGATGTTCCTTGGTAACCTTTAGATAGTTCTGTACATGTGCTTACCTCAGCAGGGAGACCTTGTGGGTGCTGCAGGATTTCAGTGCTTCACAGTGTAATTGTTTTCTTGGTGACTGTGGTACCATCTGCTTTGAGATTATTGACAAGATCCTCTCATGATCATTTAAACTCCACGAGGTGAGATCTTGTATGGAGCTCCAGACCAGGGGAGATTGACTGTTATTACATGTTTGTTCTATTTGCAACTAATCACATTAACTGTTGTCACCATCTCACCAAGCTGCTTGGTGATGATTTGTAGCCCATTCCAGCATAATGTCAAGGACAAGATTATAAATACACAATGCTGGAATACACAAATACACAAGCCAAATCAGCAGGTGGTCAAATCATTGTTTCCCTCGCTGTATATAGAAAAAGTTTTTGGGACACATGCTGGATCTATCACATCTGTATGTGGGATTTTGACATTGAGTTCCTTCACACCAACCATACCACACCGGACCCACTCCAAAACTGTACACTTTCCTTCCCAACTGAGTTTGCGAAATTACAATACATGAACAGTACTGCTCCTGCCCACATTTTTAACTGCATACGATAAACATCCCATGAGCCCGTGGAAAAAGACGATTTGTCATATCCAGAAGTGGTGGAACGTGGTGATGCGGCACTTTTTAAGTGCTTTAAAAAAAAACAACAACAACATAGTACCATGTGGTTAAATTGCACTTATTTATCATGCAAGTTAAACATTATTCATCTTTGTCTGCACACAGGTTTAGTAATCCCGGGATAGTGTTTGAGTCTTTTAGTTCCAGTATAAGAATAATGTAATCCTATAACAGAGAAAACAACTGTGTGTTTCCAGCTTTGTAAAACACTGGTGCTGGTGAGGTGTCCACAGGCGTTTGGTTATATAGTGTATGTGTGACTAACTGGGAATCCCTATTGGATGTTTTTCACTGATTTTTTCCTTTTTTTACATATTTAAGTGGCGTCTCAACAAACTGGAAAGCACTTTTGAAATGATTAACTCCGAGTTTCTGTCACTCTACAGTGGTAAGTTTTCACACCATCAAAGTTTTTTATTACAACACTATTAAATGAGCTGCAGAATTTGATGCTATGTATATATTTTATACAGTACAGTGTGATGTGTCAGTATGACGTGTCATACCTTTAGGAGCAGGTTAAAGTTGCTACTGTGTAGCGCAGAAGTTAAAGTTGTTGGACTTTTAACTTAAAGACCTGGGATCAATTCCCAGCACCACCAAGCCACCACTGCTGGGCCTCTGAGCAAGGCCCCTAACCCCCAATTGCTCAGTTGTATAACAGGGAATAATGTAAGTCGCTCTGGAAAACGGCGTCTGGCAAATATTACCATTATAACAGTTATATTAAGTAAAGCTCACAATAGCCACCATAAACGTTAAATCATCTACTTTATATTAAATAATATAATAACAATTATATATTAATAGTAATATAAAAAATTAATTGTCCAGGGTGTCCCCCTCCTGCGTTTCACCCTTTTAGAGACAGCTGGGATAGACTCCAGCAGATCCCGGTGACCCCGAATTAGAGAATAAGCGGGTTTAGAAGATGGAATTATGAATAATACTACTCGGACAGTGAACAGTACCAGTGGTTAAGGTTTCAAAGGTTTCAACACTGTCTTGTTCTTTCTGTGCAGACGAATCTTCTCTAAAGGCAGTGGATATTAATATTATCCCTCAGACAGCAGCTAGTCAGAGACTGCCTCCTGACCCTGTCTCGAAACCTGATGTGGACATGGTCGAAGAAGACCCAAGATACACCATGTACACTTGTGAGTGATTTATGTGCAGGGCTGTACCTTAACTTTTTTGCCGAACTGCGGTATAGACATACGTATACTGTAACTCCTTTTTACATATAAATCCATTTAACCTTTTTTTGCTTTGAGTTGCGAGCTAAAATTCGGGTTACGAGGCAGCTTATTTTATTACATGTGAACTTAACCAATGCTTATGGTGGCGACTTAATTCAAGCAAAAAAATTTCTGATATCAGCTTTATAAAATAACCTCACATATAAAATATAAGAAAATATGCACTTTATTTGCAAGCATAAACATGCAACTCTAAATAACATTAAATAAGTATCTTTAACTACAAAAAACCCAAATGATTTCTATTAATAAGTTAACGAATAATCATAGAATAAAAGACTTGTGAGTGATGACATCACTACCGGTTTAGTCTATACTAATGAAGTCACTTTCTACTTTCTTGCTATACCTCACATGGCCACAAGAGGTCGCTGGACTGCATGCTGATTCACCTGGCATTGCCAAAACAGACAGCTTTAAATAATTTATACTGTATTGATTATAATGATGGAGGAGGAAAGCTGCCCGTGCCCCGATAACACCCCCACCACCACCACCCCCACCGTCAAAAAATGTTTTTTGTTGTTAGAATAAACCTGCCATTAAAATTATAGACTGATTATTTTGTTTTCAGTGGTCAAACGTACAATATCAGCAGGGGAGAATTACTAAAAAACAAAGTATAAATAAATCCTTTAAGATTCTTCTGAGGTGTGTCATTTGTTAATTGTCAAACACTTCCTCATTCTAGTCTTGCATAACAGGTCGTATCACTTCCAGAAATTATGACCTAACCCTTTTTTATTACTTTGGGATTGATGGATTCAGGTTTTGTAGATTTACATTGTGGTAAAGAGTAAGATAATGTAGATCCATGTACAGTATAGACAATAACATCTCAAAAGCCTTCACCCACATCCACTAACTTCATGTCCTCGTCTATCGCATCCATATACCTCCTCTCTGGTCTTCCTCTTTACCTTCTGCCTGTACCTTCTGTACATGTCCAAACCACCTCAATCTGTGCTTCCCTGACTTTTTCCCCAAAACATCTAACATGAGTCGTCCCCCTGATGAACTCATTCCTAATCCTGTCCAACCTCGTCCCTCCCAAAGAAAACCACAACATCTTCAGCTCTGCTACTTCCAGCCCTGCCACCTGTCTCTTCCTCAGAACCACTGTCTCTAAACCATACATCATAGCTGGTCTCACCACTGTCTCTAATCCATACATCATAGCTGTCCTCAGCACTGTCTCTAAATTATACATCATAGCTGGTCTCTAACACTTTTGCATGAAATAGAAATTAAAATTGTTTATCAAGATGTGCTACTTTGGTAAAATCTTGAATGAATGAATGAATGAATGAATGAAATCATCCTTATCATTATTATTATTACTATTGTTGTGTGTGTTGTTGTTGTTCATTAAATTTTCTTTTCCAACAACATTTTCGTTTCTTTGTTAAAATAAATTAAATATAATTCAATTTTGTTTGTAACATTTAATAGAAATATGTAGTATTTTTGCAACAAACCACAGGAAACTGTTAAATTCTAGTACTAATCAGTTCTTCAATGAATGCATTTCCCTTTTACTACAACAGTTAAAAACCAGGGAAGATGAGTTAAACACTTCATCAGAGAAATGGAGAGAATCTATCGAGATACAGGAGATGAAAACTTCAGTGTCGTCATTGTGGACTTTAACAGCACTGATATTGATGTAGAAAAGGAACTGCAAAACGCGAATCTGCCAAGGTTGGGTTCTAATGTTCTAAATTAAAAGATATGAACAAGTGTCTATATTGTATATCTAAATGAGAAGGTTGGAATTTTTTTGCTTAATTTTTAATGTGTTAATTTTTTTTGGCACCTGAGCAGCTACCAGTTTAGGAATTTGGGGGGACATTTTGTACAAACTGCAATTGATCTTGTTAAAGTAAGATTTTTTTGCGTTACAATTCAAAAAATTGTATTAACATATACATATAAACTTTAACACAGTACAAATGTGCATTTTTTGTTTTACCTTAGGATGAAAACAGTATTTTGTTTTTGTGTGACCTGCACATCCACTACTACTTGACAATATCCGTAAACACACTATCCAGGGGAAAATGGTATATGAACCTATTGTGATGAGACTGGATTGTGGAGCAACAATACATACTCCATCAGGTACTCCTATTTCACATATATTTATTATATAAAATTAAATAATCTAACAACCCGAACACTTAACACAACAAACTAATCACAAAGCATGACAGCAAAACCCAAAATATGCAGTGTAAGTGTGTGAAACACAAGCAGTAATATAATAAACATAATTACAAAAGAGAGGCAGCACAGTGGCTCGGTGGTTAGCACTAGTGCCTCATAGCAAGAATTCCCCTGCAGGGGTCTTTCTGTGTGGAGTTTACATGTTCTCCCTGTATTTGTGGGTTTTACTCTGGGTTCTCCGGTTTCCTCCCACAGTCCAAAAAACGTATGTTAGATTGATTGGTGATTCTAAATTGCCCATAGGAGTGAGAGTGAGTGTGTGTGTGGTCCTGTGATGGACTGGCGACCTGTCCAGGGTGTCCTCCTCCTGTCTTTCACCCTTTCAGAGACGGATGGGATAGACTCCAGCAGATCCCTGTGACCCCGAATTAGGGAATAAGCGAGTATAGAAGATAAATGAATGAATGAATTTATTTTAATGCATAAATATTACTTATTAACAATTACTTAACCTGCCTCATCCAGAGGCTCGTACAGAGGATCATCCTGGTTGATGATGTCACCCACTTGTGACGTACCTTATATGAACTTAAATATACAAGCTTCAACACATTATTCAAGTTATATAGGGAATGAGTTTATTTAACATATCATGGTTTTGATAAAGGTTTTGAGGATCATGGCAGTATGGAACACTTTTATCTATCATGAGACTCCGAGATTTGTTTAAAAGTGATTGTGCTGAATATGCATCTGCTATTATTTAATGTGACACAGGTTTCTGGGAAACTGAGGGCTACGGTCTGGTGGGGATTTACAAATCAGACATGGATAGAATTGGAGGCATGAACGTTAAAGAATACACAGATAAGTGGGGAGGAGAAGACTGGGAGCTGCTGGACAGGTATGCAATACCAGAGACTTTCAGTAAAATAAGCCCCAGAAAAGACCTTCGTAGCGCTTGTTTCTTTTTTTTTTTCTTAATATTTCCTTTTTGAGAGATGTAAAAACTGAATTATAATAAACACCGTAAAACTTAAGCAGGTCAGATACCCATTCGAGAACCGTAAAAGGATACAAATACTTATTCAAGTAGCACAAACTGCATATAGGAAAAATGTTTCTTTACCTACACTAACATTACCAAGTTGGCACAGTTGGGCCCCTGAGCAAGACCCTTAACACTCCAATTGATCAGTTGTACAGAAGAGATGAATGTAAGTCGCTGTGGATAAGAACGGCTGCCAAATGCCGTAAATGTAAATGTGATCTCGTCATCTATCCGTCATTTATCCGTGGAGCGAATAAATCTGAGGAACTTTCTACACTTTTTCCATACAAAACGCGGCATGTGGAACAGTGACAGTTAGAACACCTGTTTTCTGGTCCAGCCTATGAATGTGTGGTAAATATAGTATTTAGAGGTTGTACAGTATTTGGTGGAACTGCCCTTTTTTACATTACATTATGTCAATTATGTCTTCGGCACTGAAAATCATAATAAGTTATATAAACTTATTGAAATTGATTAAATAAACTTGTTTTCAACTTGAATAATGAGTCAAATCTTTTGTATATTTATAATTTGGTGTTCATGTGGACTGTACTTAATTTGTCACATTTATCTATCGGTGTAGTTAATGTACTTAAAACCTCTTAGCATCTGTGTAGATTAGAAATTTTACCCACAATGCACTCACTGTCCCGGGGGAGACCCAGCTGGACACTAACGTGTTTTAAACTATAAAGTTAACATAAATTGGTGTTAAGACTCCCATTTTCTTCTACACCAGGGCTGGACAATCTTGGTCCTGGAGGGTCAGGGTGTCCTGCAGAGAATCAATCTCTCCCTAGGTTTACTTGAAACTTACAGGTGGATGTATCAAGGCAAGTTGGAGCCAAACTCTGCAGGAACCAGCCCTCCAGGACCGAGATTGCCCACCCCTGTTCTAGATGATACGTAAAGCTCCGCCTTTTGTAATAATTTACCAGTCAGCACATCTGCTTCTCTTGTTTGTCCAATCACATGAGAGGAATACCAGTGAAAGCCATTAGAATAATTTTAAACATATGACACTTGAAATCTTTTATATATATTTCATGGATTAATAAGTGACACTTAAGGGTCCAAAATGCAAATGTTCAGTCGAGATAACTTGATCATATAAGTAAAGTCGACATTAAGGTTTAAAGTGTGTATGATTTCTGCTTTAGAATTTATGGATGTCATTGAGTCTCTATTTTGTAGTTCATCTAATCACAGCCATTAATGTGTCATTTGGTCACTTCTATACACACCCTGTGTAATAGCACAGTTAAATAACCTCTAATACTTTTAATACACTTAGAGTCTGAGCTGTTAAACCGCTCATAAATTATTTATTTCTAAGTTTAGAAAGTGACGTTAAAGCAACATGGCCTCTCATAGGATTGACAATGAGATCCGGTGTATGCACTAGGGTTTGCTTTAGATTTATCAACATACAGAGTTATAAGGTTGTTAAATATATATGACTGATTACACAGTCTGCTATATGCAGGCTAGGATGTACTGTATCCCCACTTCCTGTTTAATGTTTACAGTATACTGACCGTATACTGACCATATTAAAGCAGTTACTAAAAAGCAATGTATAAATAAATGTCCTTTTAATTCAAATTCTTTAAGATACTAATAAATGTTCTCACTTAAAATAAATAATAAATTTTGCTTATCTTAAAATAAAGAATTAGCACATTATAAGAACCTGTTAAACTTGATTGGCTTGATGGTAAAATATCTACAAGGGCTTGTACTTCACCCTGCCTATATTATAGTATCCATGCCTTATTTTTACATTAGATTAGATTAGATTAGATTTAACTTTATTGTCATTGTGCACGGTACAGAACCAATGAAATGCAGTTCGCATCTAAACAGAAGTGCATAAGTGGCCTATTTACAATAAATAGCAGTGTAATAGTAAATAAGGGTATGAATAGAGAAGTGTTGTAAGGATAGATCGTTTTGGATGTGTGATACAGTAAAAAAAACTCTGTATTAACTAATAACACTACATTGAAATCATTGCTTATGTTATGACTTTACTGCAGGAATAATTTACATTAATCTAATTGTTTTATCCAACTGAACAGTTAAGGGTTAAGGGCCTGGTTTAGGGGCCCAACAAAGGCATCTTGTCATACTGGGAATTAACCCAACGATCCTTCTGATCTGTTAATAGTAGTTAATCCAAAGCAAACAATAATGATGTTATATTCTCATGTGTGGTTGTTTTGTCCACTAGAAGGCACTGCTTTGAGAATGGGAGAGAGAGAAAGAGAGAGAGAGAGAGAGAGGAGAGAGAGAGAGAGAGAGAGAGAGAGAGAGAGAGAGAGGGAAATAAAATAACAATAGTGCTTTTTAGAAAATTAACAAATTTTAATAACATTTTCTGTTCTGTCGTCTGTTTCACTCTACAGAAATAAAAGCAGTTACATAAAAAAGAAAAGTGTAGAAAACAAGTGATAGTTACATTATTACAGGCAACTATGTTCAGTTGTAAAGACGCTTAGGATTGGTTGTGTTTTTATTATCAATAAAATGTGTGAAATAAATAAAACAATGTGAAAAGATATGTGGGAACATGAGATTTGGTCAGTTCTCCAGTGTGGTACAGATTTCATATTAAAACACTGATTGGTTTCACTACCATATAAAACAATAACAGGAAGGAAACATTTTTACAAGGAAGAAAAGTGAGGGGTGGTTTACACTTTACACACATGACCCGTGTTCAGCACCTGTAATTTGCTGCAGTTTTAAATGCTCTCATTGTGATTTCTTTGTACTGAATGAATTATAATTTTATCCTTTTCTTCACTAAGTCATTTTCTCGATTATAGTGTGGAATTCCAAAATCCAGTTTATTTAAAGGCAACAGACAAACAGTTATATAACAATTTAATTTAAGGCACTACAAGTAAACATAACAGTATAAGGCCAGAATGAGGTAGAAAAGAAAAAGATCTGTTTTTGGCAAAACAATTTCTTGATCCTGTCCAAATTCGCATACTTCCATACTATATAGTAGGCAAAACCGACCATGTGACACGAGTCGGATGCTTGAATCCTTAGTATGCAAAATACAGTTCCGGGATGACCTACGACTCCTGCCCGGATTTTAAGGAATGTATACGATAAACACTTTACTTTATCCCATGAGGCTACGGAGAGACGACTCTTCATACTGTAAGTGGAAGTGGTGGAAAGAGCAGACGCGGCACTTTTCCAGTGCTTTAAGTAGCGTTAAGTGCTTAGAGAGAAAAAAGGTTCCCTGTAATCGGAAATTAGAAACTATGGCCGGCTCTAGGCCTGGGCACCATGGGCTGAGCCTACCCAAACATCTGTCTTTCCCACCCAATCAAAATTTGGTAAATTTGTGTGTCTGTCTATCTATCTGCCTGTCTGTCTGTCTGTCTGTCTATCTATCCATCTATACATCAACTAGTTCCACAGTTTTTCTAAATGTTTACTCAATTTCTCTTTTTATAATTGAATATTTATTTATTTTAGCTGTCCAAACTTCACTCCAACTTTATAAAGACATTAATATTGTCTGAATTTGTGTTTATTAGTCCAGTCATTAGTTACTTTAAATGTTCAATGTTAAACATTGACAATGACAATGTTAAAATGGCAGATGTTGTAAATCAAAATTTCATTCTAACCCCCCGTAACCATACTATATAGAGTGTATTTTTTTTAATGGCCGGGAAGTGAATACTTGTTCACTGTAGTCCATACTTGAGTAGTACGCAATTTTGGATGAAGCCCTTGAGTTCATGGAAACAGAAACCGAACACATTTCATACAAATATGTTTTAGAGGAAATACAATTTTTAAACACTGACAGTAAACAAATTATTATGGCTTAATAAAATACCTGCGTCTTTTAAAGTTCTGAATTAACAGAAATAATTGACTTCATAGAAAAGGTAAATGACTAAAATACAATAATTGTTCAAATCTGATGTAAATAAAACAGCTAGCATGTCTATGCTAAAACCGGGATTAGACTTTAGTTGAAATAGGAATTAGTTAAGAAATAAAAGATTCAAGTTTTTTCAGCTTAAAAACACTTTTTACTTCTTATCTTAATTATTTATGTTAAATTTTTAGACCGTCATCAAAAAATGGTTAAAACTGAAAAAACTCAGTATGTATACATGTAATGTATATCTGAACTTTAACTATAGTGTAAGAACTACTTTCTAAAAATGGAATTAATATTGTTTTGGGTGGCCATGTTAAAGGAAAGATCTACCTTATATTTTAATAAAAATATTTATATCCTAATATTTGAGGTTTGTGGAGCATTTCTCCTGTGATTTTGTTGCCTGATGCTGTTTTTTGTCAATAAAATGTTTTTTTTTCCACCCATCTTTAACATAAAGGATAATAATAGTTGAAGCCCGGGTTAAACACCAAGTTTCAGTATCTAGAAGATGACAACACAGTGGTGTTGATGGAGGTCCTTGTCATTAGCATGAGCAAAGTGTACAAATGGAAGCCAATGTGCACTCAGATCAGCTGCCCAGATGTTTGGGGGTTTTTTGCAACAGATGTATTTTATATTTGATATATATTTATCTGTAAGTGTGACAAAGGAAGACAAAGTACGTTCTGACATGAGCTCATCAAGCACAGTAGCTCTCTGATAAGGCAGTTCTTTCCTTCCGTGGAAAAAAATCCAAACATCCTCACAAACCAAAAAAATGGCCTGTGTGGCTGTGCAAATAGAAAAAAAAATGTCCAAACAGCCATCCATCTCCTCACAGCAGCAGTGTGTAAAGAATGAAGGTGCTGAGTGCAGTAAGGGTGTCGGGCAGCAGGACATCGCTGTAATTCACGTCAGGTAATAGGCAGGTGGTATTTGTTGCGGTAGTGCTGGCACTATTCAGAAACCTGAAGTTGTGTGTTAGAGCAGAGAATGTGTCCGGGCCATAAGGGACTGACACGGTCTCTGTCAGTGGCTCGTATTCTGGGTGTCTCACCTGCATAAAGATGTTTAGAGTGCCGTCAGAGATAATCACTCCAGATAAATGCACACCACAGAAATGCAATCCTGATTAAACCTAATTATCTTCCTGTGTAACCATTAACTACCAAATACCATTAAATACAGCACCACCCTTTGGTTTGAGTCTCACATGCGATAAATAAAAAAAAAATTATATTGTTATAAAAAGAAAATAGTTGTAGATGATGAAAAATGTAGTACCTTTAATGTTGGGGAAAAACCTTCGGAAACAGTTTTAGCTGAAAGAATATTCTAAATAAAAGTTAAAAAAAAATTTTTAGAAGTTTTTGCTGCTGGATAACATTTTTAGATCAGTATTTTGGTCCCTTCAGCCCCATGGAACAGCTTTATCAGGGAGAACCCCTAATCGTAATATTTACTGACGATCTGGCAAGCACTGAACTCTATTTAACTATAAACTAATTTCCTGATTCTGTTTCTTTCAGTCCTCCATAGCCGAAAAACTACTTTGTCTACATCTCACTTGCTTCTAACAGCACATAATTCGTCCAATCTGTTTGAACGTTGTGTGTGTGTGTGTGTGTGTGGCTTTTAGCCCAGGCTGGAATTACCCACTTTGCTTTGAGTGCTTTTTATTTCTCACTGAGCCTCATTTCCTGGAGAAAGTGAGAACAAAACCCATTATCATGGTGTCTGGCATACGCTAAAAAAGAAATGGTGCCAGATTCTATTTACAGTCACTTAAGACAGGAAAGGAGAGACTGAGACCTGGAGATCAACATTTATCTAAATGAAGGTGACTTAACTGATGGTGAATATATACTGTAGGTCAACCCTACATTCTATGACAAACACTCATTTTGGGGAAGCAGCGATTAAAAAATTAGCCCTGGTCACTGGTTTCTTTTCTTTTATTTTTTTTATTAAGTTTAATTTTTTATGTTTTATTTATTTATGTCTTAAGTTTAATTTTTTATGTTTTATTTATTTATGTCTTAAGTTTTATTTCTCCACTAAAACTAAGAGACTCAAACACTGTTCCAGCATGAAAATGCCACCATGCACAAAGCCCCTGAGCTCCATGAAGACATGCTCCAATTGGTTTGGAAGAACATTTCCAGGTTCCTGTATGTAACCATGGTTTCCTGAGAAAAAGAGACGCTGTGTCGAAACACATTTAGCGCGACAGGGACAGGTTTGGTACATGATGCAGCATCTTGTTCCCTCTGGTAACCCTGGTAACAGAAATAACCTGGAGGCGTTACCCTTCAGAACCTTAAGCTGCATCAAAACTCTTTTTCTGTCTCAGAAGGAAGGAAGACAGAAAGCCTGCATTGCGATAGGATCTCGCACTGCCTTGGGTGAAGGAAGGCTTTTACTATGCCATGGGCAAAGGGTTTTGCCACCAAGTACTAAGTCTCTTTTTGCATAGAGTTCCAATAATTACTTCAATCATTAAAATGCAAATCAATGTATAACTTTTTTGTAATGCATCTGTTACTGTTAGAACTTTTCTATTGTTCCTTTTTTCCAGAAGATTCATCACTTCTTGTTTCATAACGGGAAACAGCTCAGGGGGCCATGCTCGAGTGGAGTACCCCACTGAATCACAACTCCCAGGCAGCTAACACACTACATGTGTATCTGTGCCTAAAATTAATCTGGGGCACAGATACACACACATTTACAAGGATCTCTCCCCAACACACACACACACACAAACGGGCAAATTCTCAAAATTCAAATAGTTTGTTAAAATTTAAGCTCCATAATACCACCTTTTACTGTAAAATATTGTCGGAAGTATAGAGGATTTGACTGAAGTAGGATTGGGACTAAATCTGGGGTCGAATGTTGACTAAGTCAGGAGGTTTGTTCTTACCGTAATGGTGTAGGTTCCTGGCAGCAGGAGCCTGTAATACTCTCCATTGCTATTTGTCTTAAATGGACAAAAATTCTTCCTCCCCTCTACCTCCACTAAAGCATTTTGGACCGGAGCTCCATTTAAGTCAAACACTTGACCTTTTACACCTAAAAGAAAGAAATAAAAAAATCATAGAGTTAGGAAGATTTTCCGGCAGAGATAATCAAAGAAACATAGTGAAGCATGATTGGAACAGAAATCACAATTATGCTGATTAATTCATGCTTAAAAACAAACTGAGCACCGTGTTTAAACGATCTGTTGTCGTCTGTAAAGATTAAACGTTAAACGTTATTTGATGATGCAATATGTAATCTTTCCACTAGCATAAGCTTAATTTAACCCATGTGGAGCCGATAAGGTGCTGATGGTGACTAGACGCTGGGTTTAATGCAGGGTTTCCAGGGCACTGTTTGTCTTATGGGCTCTACACTAAACTAATCTAGCATTTATATTACAATTTAAAGCCATACACCAGTAAAACATCATCACACAAGCTGCCATGTGATATTTCTTATGTACTGATATGTTAGTATTATAAGGTTTAAATTCACTGTTTTTAATTGATCTTTGCAAAATTACCTAAAAATCATCTGATAAACTCCAAAACAACTTCTTCTGTATGAGGCCACAAAATATGGAGAGGATTGCACAAGTTTGGATGCAAATAAAAGGTTTTGTTTAAACAAAGTCATCCGATAAAACACATAAGATGTGTTAACCAACTACAGTGTGATACAATGCATCATTAACACATCCTGAAATTCACCACGTTTATACACCGAGTTGGTACAAGCACCATGATGGACATCTTTAGTGGACACCTAACCATCACAATCATATGTGTTTGTTTATTATTACTCAACCCCAGATTTTGTCCTCTAAGCGGTTATAAGAACGTCCACTGTTTGGAGAAGGTTTCCTCGTGTTGCTGTGTGTTGTGTGTTTAATAAGCCACAGGAGCATTAATAAGATCAAGATCCACTAATGTGGAATGAGGAGATTCTTCATGAGTGTTAAGATCAGGGCTTTGTTCAGGACAAAATTCAGAGACATCCTATAATGGTACATTTGTGGGTTTTTTATTTTTGTATTAGTTTTTAAAGACACCCTAAGAGCTGACTTCGTAGTTATAAATCAAGTTACTCATCATTTCCACCTTGTTTTTTTTTTAGTTTTTAATAATAAACCTTTCAGCACAGACGACGACCTGAGATACTCATCTACAGGTGTAATGTTACCGACAACAGCTAAGTAAATGTGAGATAGTATGAAAGTATTTGTTATTAACAGCATGACAACAGACGAAAGGTGTTATGTAGGTGCCATTTTCTGGGTGTAGTACCTAGATGTACTTGCTGCATATAGGCCAGAAGCGCAGGCTTGTTCGCATCCCATAGATCCGGCAGCTCACTTTCTGGAGGAAACTTACAGCAGGACACCTCTAGTGTGATCTCTAAACACTGAGCCCAAACATAATTATAGTCCTGCATCCCACCTGAGACAAACAGAGACAGCATGGATCATTGTATAGTCGATTAAAATGGACATTCTGACCACACAGTTATCAACCATATTAAAACAGGAAGTGTGTAGAAAACTATAGCTTTGTAATCGAATATTTTTTCAATATGTTATAATTACAAGATTTCTTTTGGCGGTGTATTCTGGAAAATGCAGCTCTCAGAACCAAATATGAATCATCAGAAGCTGTACATTTGCACCAGATCTTATTTACAAGTTAAAAGCTGTTGGGGTTTCATTCCCACCAATTATGATTAGATTGCTGATGCTGCCTGGGGCAGTGAAACATAGCATGTGTATGTTAGCAGACGTTTTTACATTCTCAGCCAAGCTGCGGTTTGATATTCTATAGACATATGGACAAAATTAATTTTTTGGCAATGACTGAGAGTTCAAACGAAAGCTGTGGGCAGAGAAATGCAAGCGGAGAAACCGATAGTCAATGAAATCTATTTAAAAACATCAACAGATAAAAACAGGAAATCTTAGCTTAGCTTAGCATAGCATAGCATAGCATAGCATAGCATAGCCTAGACACAAAACAGCCCCCCTGATGTGATGATGTGATATTTATATAATTACTATATAAATATAAATGATGTGATGATGAGAGATTGCCTAACTGTTGCCTAACTTTTAGATTGTAAGGTGGATATTATAGTATTACAATGCTCTTGCTAACTCTTGATTTATAATATAAAACACTGTTGTGGTCCTGATCTGATGCTTCTTCAACTGTTGCTGAATTATAGTTGTCTTTGTTTTTGCACTTTTTAAAAAGAGCTTGTTTTTACGTACCTTCTAGTTTATACCATCCGTAGCCGTTAATGATGCCGTCAGTAAACTCCCTTGAGTCAGAGCACTTGTTTTCGTGCTGCATGCTTGCGTGGTTAAATGAGTAAGTCTTGGCCAGTTGGACAAACACATCATCATCTGGAGTAATGCTGGAGCCACCCTGCAGCTCACTGCCTGGATAGTGTATTCACATGTATCACAACATAACAACATCTTAAAACCGAAATGACAGAAACCAGAAAATAAACCGAACAATAGATCAACAGGCAGTCAGGTTCAATCAGTATTTCTCTAAGCAGTTAATAGAGCGTTCAGTAAAATACTCTGTATGGAATATCAATCCTAAAATACTTCCTAAAATCATGGCTTTATTTATTTAGAATTTTATTTTAAGGGTAAATTCACCTATCCATTCATTCATTCATTCATCTTCTATACCCGCTTATTCCCTAATTCGGGGTCACAGGGATCTGCTGGAGTCTATCCCAGCCGTCTCTGAAAGGGGGAAAGACAGGAGGGGGGACACCCTGGACAGGTCGCCAGTCCATCCCAGGGCCACACACACACTCACTCCTATGGACAATTTAGAATCACCAATCTAACATACATGTTTTTGGACTGTGGGAGGAAACCGGAGAACCCGGAGTAAACCCACAGGAGGAACATGCAAACTCCACACAGAAAGGAACTGGGAATCGAACACTGGACCTTCTTGCTGTGAGGCAACCGTGCTAACACTAAGCCACCCTGCCGCCCATATAAGGGTAAATTAAACTGTTCAATTATCTATATTATACTGTATGTGTCGGCTATGCATGTGTCTATTCTTTAAAGAGCCTAAAATAAATCAATCACATCTAATTACACACTTTTCTAAAATGAGTTTTAACAGTACAGTCTCCATGCAAGCACTTACTAAAAGAATAAAACAAACTTTTATTATAAACATTACCCAACCCACCGACCAATCAGGAAAAGATGAATCTCAGGATTTGCCCTGTGTGTTACTAACCTCCGTTGCTGTTGTCGTAGGCGTAGCTGGCCACCAATGCTCCCCCATGAAGGTTAGCAGAGAGGACGAACGGCTCTGTCTCCAGCCACTTCATCACTGCCTTCACCTCTATTTCTCTTACCTCTACATCATTATTCACGAATACATCCGGAAAGTTCCGATTCAGGTCCACTCCGTTTTTATTAAATCTGTGTATCAAAAGAAATATATCAAATTTAATCTACAATGTATTAAAATAAAATTCTGTGAAATCTATAATCTGTAACTGATTTATATGTCAATAAACATCCATAAATAACACAGGAGCAGAGCGTGTTCTTTGTCACAATCCAAAGCCGAGTGAACTTGGAATAGGTTTCTCTGCCGTTGCTCTTTAAGACACACCTCTTTTTAAACAACACCGCATGTCGCAGGTATATATCCAGTGTGCTAGATAAACTAGATGTTGGATTATAACACATCCTCTTTGCTTGCTTCACAGTTTGCAAATGACTGTTTTGTCTGATAGCCAATTAACTCCTAAAAACACC
This sequence comes from Bagarius yarrelli, assembly GCA_005784505.1. Classification (NCBI taxonomy): domain Eukaryota; kingdom Metazoa; phylum Chordata; class Actinopteri; order Siluriformes; family Sisoridae; genus Bagarius; species Bagarius yarrelli. Next base: position 1,211,623 of record VCAZ01000001.1, on the reverse strand, counting down.
AAAACTTCCCATTTAATGCTTTGAGTCTGTATAATTTGATTCCTGCGGTAAAATTGTGAGTCAAAAGCGCCAACAAACATGAAGTTGAGAAGCTTAAAATGGCTGAAGTTTCAGAATTAAAGAAATGCATTTAGAAAATTTTGTGTCACTGGTTACAACAGTTAATTTGTGGTCTTCGAATAGTCTTTTTTAGGGAGGCGCCATGACATAAAATCATGTAAACGTCTGTAAAGCAAACATTTTTAGAAATTATTGATATAGAATTTAAACTGTGGTTTGGTAAAATCTCAGAGTGTTGAATAAATTCTTTTGGTAAAATCTCAGAGTGTTGAATAAATTCTATTTCCCAGCTAAAAGCTCCCAGATGTAGTGATCTGCAGGCCTCAGTCTACAACAACAAAATGTAAGAAAACAGGAGTATAATACTGTATAATATCCCATTCGTACATGCAAGTCAATTGTATATTTTGGGGGCTGTTTATTTATTTACTTACTTATTTATTGTACTTACAATAAAGCTCATTCTTTACATGTCTGATCAGATCTCCAAAATTGTTCTAGTTTTTTCTTTTATTAGCTCGTTTACTGATTTGCATTCTTACAATATGACGACATACATAGAACAACTGGTTATACTTATTTTATATGCAAAGCTGCATGTGAAGGCTCTATAAACACGTCTCTAAAATCGCTTCCTTTGGGGACTTTCGGATTCCAAGTCTTTGAAGAAAAAATGTCAAGTCTTTCTGCAAAAAACAACAACAACAAAAAAAAAAACTCGGGTACATTTTGTTTCGTTTCATTGAAAAAAGGTTTGTGTGTGTGTGTGTGTGTGTGTATATGTGTATCTTTTTTTTGTTGGTGTTTTTCTTGTAAAGCAAAGTACAACTACCACCAAAGTCCTCCAAAAGAAGGCGTATATATTTGTTTGGATTTCTATGCTCTGTCATTGAGTTAAAAATGAGATAAACACAGATTTAATAGCAGCACCGTGGTTTAGTGTTTAGCACATTTTCCCCACACCAAGAAGGGCTCAGGTTCGTATCCCCTGCAGGGGTCTTTCTGTGTGGAGTTTGTATGTTCTCCCTGTGCTTGTGTGGGTTTACTCCGGGTTCTCCGGTTTCCTCCTACAGTCCAAAAACATGTATGTTAGATTGATTGATGATTCTAAATTGCCCATAGGAGTGTGTGTGTGTGTGTGTGTGTGTGTGTGTGTGATATGTCCAGGGTGACTTATAATTGATGGATGAATGATTAACTTAATATTAACCAAACCAGTTACACTCGGGACAGTGTAAGTGTGTGTGTGTGTGTGTGTGTGTGTGAGTGCATTGTGGATGAACTTTTTGATGTACAAAGTGTAAAAAGAAAAAAAAGCTAAACATATTACATATCATTTAAAAGATGAGATTCTTGTGATTCGAATGATTCACACATAATTTTAGGATTTAATCAACACAGTAAGTGCAATCTGTGTCTGTGTCAGACAACCAACAACCCAACAATTAAAACACTCTCAAAAATTCATATTAAGCCACTAATTCACAAAAGATTCTCAAAAATGGTCTAGTTACAGTCAAGAGTCGAAAGAATCCAATTAAAATAAATATTAAGTCCATAAGCCATTGTTATGTATACATACTGTATATATGTAAATTTCCTTTTGGTGTCTACATAAATATGGCCGCCGTAACACAAAAAAACAAACAAAGAAACAAAAAACGCAGTAACACAATAAAAAACCTCACCCGTTAAACCACTGGTCTATAAATGAAACCTTTGCCACAATCTGAAGCCGAGTGAGCTTTAAATAGGCTTCTCTGCCGTTGCTCTTTAAGACACACCCCTTTTGAAACTTCCCCTTTAATGCTTTGAGTCTGTATAGTTTGATTCCTGCGTTGAATCGTGTGTCAAAAGCTCCAACAAACATGGCACTGAGAGGCTTAAAACGGCTGGAGTTTCAGAATGAAAGAAATGCATTTAAGAACTGCAGAATATTTTGTGTCACTGGTTGCAACGGTTTATTTGTGGTCTTCAAATAGTCTTTTTTAGGGAGGTGCCATGACATAAAATTAGGTAAACGTCTGTAAAGCAAACATTTTCAGAAATATTGATATAGAATTTAAACTGTGGTTTGGGGAAATCTCAGAGTGCCGAATAAATTCTATTTCCCAGCTAAAAGCTCCCAGATGTAGTGACCTGCAGGCCTCAGTCTGTTCCAAGACCTTAATATCAGTAAGTCTTACAGTGATTCCGACTGTTTAGGAACAAACCCCAGAGTGTCACCTTTCAAAAGAGACTCATGCAGATACTCCAAAAGCGTTTAATTTAGTTTTTAATTTAGTTTTTATTATGACTATTATTATTGTCAGCTGTTTCTCCATCTGTTTCTTGGTTTTACAAGAATAAATAATTATAATTATATAATTATAATACTGTTATAATATTGGGGGAAAGTGGTGGCTTAGTGGTTAAGGTGTTGGACTGATACCAGAAACACCGGGGTTTATTTCCCAGCACCACCAAGACACCACTGCTGGACCCCTGAGCGAGGGCCTTAACCCCCAATTGCTCAGTTGTATAAATTAGATAAATGTAAGTCGCTCTGGATAAGAACGTCTACCAAATGCTGTAAATGTAAATAATAACATTAAAATAATTTGCTTTATTTGGGTATTTTCTTCTTTACTGCCTAAAAAACAGATTCAAAAACAGAATATTAAGAATTTCAAAATAAAAGAATAAATAATTGTTATTTCTGAACAATAATTATGATTATAATTCTTATAATAACTAATATTTAAAAAAAATATATACATTTAATGTTTGTTTTAGTTGCTGATGTCATCAATTGAGTAAAAGTTTTTGTTCCGTTACTTAGATACTCACACGTATCCGAGAGTTGAAATCAGAAGAGTAACAATACAAACGAGTACTGAGCAAAAGCAAAACGAATGAAATGTGAAGATGCTGTGCTGCAATATAGAATAAAAGAGTGAATAAGTAAAATGGTTTGATTTGTAATAACAAGAAAAACAGCGGTCCTTAACGTCAATGTGATTATAAAGGAAACAAAAGAGGGGTAAATAGACAAACTAGGGCAACTTTCACAAAAGCACCAGAGTGAATAAAACAGGAAATACTAATGATACAACAGAAACAGGACAGACTGAGAGACTGCGATATGCGACTGGAATAAAATGAGTGTGTGTGTGGCTGTGTGTTGGCTCTGGGTTCCGCTATTTCAGACCGATGTTTGGTTCAGCCGTTCCTCTATCAAATTATAGCATTTCCATTGGAAGATGCGGGTTAGTGAGTCATAAAGCAGTGGTTTTTTGTGCGTACGGGTATAGTTTCCTTTCTAGAACAAAAAGTCTTTTGGTGTTTGAGATCTTTATGCTCAAATAGTTTTTTTTCCTAAACTATCAGGAGGATTTTGTGTATTATTAAAAATAAATCTGACAACAAGATGGACAAACACTGGATACAGACAAGAGGCTCCAGTCACTAACATTAAGACTACGGTGTGTATTTGCAGTGAATTTCGAGGACATGGGTAATAGAAGGAGGATGTGGAGACTCTGTGTTAATGTAAAGGACCACCAATTCGCCAACCGCCGAGCCTTTAAATATTCGACTGCTCAGTCGTGTAAATGAAATAAAATGTAAGTCACTTTTGATAACGGCTTCTGCCAAAAATGGACGTTAAAAAGGTTTAGAATGTGAGGCAGGTGCCTCAATACTCCTCTCTATACTCGACAAAATCTAGCCAAAATCTGTACTCAAGTAAAAGTACTTACAGAAATATTTGTAAAAGTAACAATCTGAATATTCACTTAAGTAAGAGTAAAAAAATACCGATGAAAAATATCTACTCCAGTAATTAGTTATTAGTTTCTTCTGATCTGATTGGCACGAAGCAAAAAACCCTGAATTTTAAACTACTTGGTGAGTTTTTACATCCCGTCTCCTCCAAAGTCTCTCTGTTCTAATGATATAAAACAGTAAAGTAAAGTCAGTCTCAGTCCTGTGATGGACATTAACATGGAAGAATGGAGGAACTTGAGACGGGTTCGTGGACGAAGGAGTGGAAAAGAGAAACCAAACGAGGAAAGGAGAGGACAGGAATCACTGGAACTAGAACCTAAACGCTGGGAGGAAACAAGGCTACAGGAAAGGTAGAGAACGTTTAGCAATTAGCGTTAGCTCTTTAAAGAGTTCAGTTTAGCGTGCTTAACAGGCGAACAGGCGGTGATAGAGTGCGCAGAGTGCTCTTAAATAGGGTGGTGTAAGCGTGAGTGCTGATGATGTGCAGGTGAGAGTGATTAATATTCTGGGGAATCACTGAGTTGAGTGGCTGTAGAGCTGAGATTTACCCTGGCACTAGTTATGCATGTGTGTTTTTTGTCTTTTTAAAGGAGGACAGGATTAAATATAAAGCCTACAGGAAATAAAGCTACCATGTATGTGATGACTATACTGTATATATGATTATACTGTGTAATCCTGAACAAACGGAGCATGAATCAATTCCTACATCTTGCAATAACCTGTCCCATCATGCAGTTTCGGAACATAAAATACAGAACCGGCACCTGCACATACCAGCATGTAGCATTAAATAAAGTCAATCTTTTGTTTTTATTATTACTCCTATAGAGGGCAATTAACACACTGGATTTAACTAAGCAAACAGGTAAAAGTCTCCCATTGGATAATTACTGCACCGATAATTATGCTTCAGCTGGCAACAATTTATTCCACCCGGACTGATGCGGTGAGGAGCTTCACATTTCTTAAACAACCGTGTCGGAAGACACGTCCTGTGTTTGTGGAAAAGATGTTAATCTGTTTCAGAAGGTTGAAATTATTGGAATGCATCAAGCAAAGAAAACATCTAAGGAGATGCTAAAACTACTAAAACCGGATTAAGAAGTGTCCAACATATTATTAAAAACTGGACGGACAGTGAGGAACCAACATCGTCCAGGAAGAAAAATCTGGAATGACTGTAATCAGTTATAATGAGACAAGAGTAGGTCAATACTACAGGGTACAGGCTACAGGGGTCTGCTCAATGCCACCAACATCTCCTGTTTCAGATCTAAAGGGGTTTTCTTCTTTCAGTTATGGTCTCCTTTACACTTTCTGATGTATCTCCTGAAAAAATCTGTTTAGACTGTAGAAACTGAATTTAAGGAATTTATGGAAGGAATGGAAACCATTTGCATGCCACAGGTGGTTTTAATCTTTTACAGGATTTTGTACCAAAAAGAGCAGATTATATAATTATATAATTATATAATTATAATATAATTATACAGAAAAAATAAAATCTTTTTCTAACCCGTTGCATTTTTCGTTCGTGACTTTATCCTTCAGTGCTTTTAAGTTTATCTTTCTGCCAGTTCTCCTTACTAAAAGTGGCCCACTGGGCGTTAGCATTCCGTGTTTTCAGCTCCATCCCAGTGAGCCTATTCTTACCCAATAAAAGCAGAGGCTGTTCTGACTCCAGCACTTTAACCATTTCAAACCATGGTTAAAGAACCAGCGTCACGTGATATAAAAGAGAAATTCTTGATTCGCATTCACCAGTCCACCAGTCCACCAGTCCAGAACATTCACTTATAGTCAAATTCTTAGTCAAGTTCTCAAACTTCTTATATGGTTGCAAATATTGTACATTATAAACAGGTTTGATTAAAAAAAATACATATATATAAAAACAAAATTATTGATACTGTGATCTTTTAACACAGTGAACTTAAACTACACAATTCATTCCTTTATCTTCTACACCCGCTGATTCCCTAATCACGGGGACCTGCTGGAGTCTATCCCAGCCGTCTCTGAAAGGGGGAAAAGCAGGAGGGGGACACCCTGGACAGGTCACCAGTCCCATCACAGGGCCACACACACACTCACACACACTCCTACGGGCAATTTAGAATCACCAATCAATCTAACATACATGTTTTTTGGACTGGGAGGAAACCGGAGTACCTGGAGTAAGGATAGATCAATTTAATGTGATTAGATTAGATTAGATATTAGATTAGATTCTCCTTTATTGTCATTGTGCAAATGACAATAGTCAATGAAGTGAATCAACCAGAATTGCAAATCGTAATATATATATAATCTAAAAATATATAATATATATAATATATATTATAATATAATATAAATATATATAATATATACAATGTATATTATTGCCATTTTATTTGTATATCTATTTTAGCTATTATCTCATTTTCTGTAAACTTTACATAACAAATTTATTGTAAATCCATGTTTTATTGCTATTTTTATTTCCATTCAGTTAAGATGAAGTTAGATTGAATGCTACAGATAGACAGATCCACATTTATAATAATAGTTATTATACTTTTTTGCGAATTGTCTGTTTCTGCCTCATCACGTCGTTCGCTAACAGAACATCTGTGTTTAAATTGTTACTATGTAAATGCTCATCCGCACTCTTCATATACAGTACATTTCCTAATGCATGTGATGTGTGTAAAAAAAAACCAAACAGATCAAAGCTACCAAAAGCAAATAGGTAGAAACTCCATCTGATCTCTCTCTCACCTGCCCTGTGAGTACATGCAGTCACGCCCTGATGACTCGAACCCATCTGGATTCATTGAGGGCATGATGTGTATCCGCGTGGTTTTCATCAGCTGTGTTATAAAGGGGTCACTCATATAGTTGCGGGTCATGTAATCGATCAGCTGAAGCAGCAAAACTCGCCCCACCACCTACACACACATTCAGACAAAAAGCACAAATGTAGTCAAAAACTCTCCTCTGGCTACGACTTAATCATTTCCTGTGTATCATACAGTGTAGTCACTTCTCTGAAGAGTTTCATTATACTGTTATCTACAGTGTGGGTGAAAACTCATTCATCCATTCATTCATTTATTCATTTATTCATTCATCTTCTAAACCACACTCACACTCACTCCTATGGGCATTTTAAAATCACCAATCAATCTAACATACATGCTTTTGGACTGTAGGAGGAAACCGGAGAACCCGGAGTAAACCCGCGTAAGCACAGGGAGTACATGCAAACTCCACACAGAAAGACCCCTGCACAAGAATCGAACCCCGGACCTTCTTGCTGTTAGGCAACAGTGCTAACCACTAAGCCAGTGTGCTGCTTAAGCGCCTTGTTCAGGGACCCAGCAGTGGAAACCTGGTGAACACCAGCATGAACACTTGCATGGGCATAAACTCACCAAAGTGGTACAGAGACAACAAAAAACAAGTCATCCACAAGGGGGTCTATATACACACATGACTAAACAAGAAACCCCTGCAAACAATAAAGAACACATGACCAAACTAACCAATGACAACATAACACAAAGACAGGAGAATCCCGTGAAAGGAACATATACAGAACAAAGAACAAGAACTCAAAAGCAAGAACATAAACATTAAACATAAAAAAACATGAAACCAAAACCCAGGAACGTTACAAAATACTAATAATGTCTTTAGTTAACTGACTGATAAAAAATACGTTGGTTTTTAGTTTGTTTGTCACTTATTAATCATCAAAACACTTTAGCTTAAGATTTTAGCTGTCATGAACTCAAAATCATGAGTCATGAAATTATTTTACGCTGCCCTTCCTTTAATGGGATTAGACACACATTAGATGGTGTCCAGCATGTGTGGCAACACTGGTGAGGAGTACCAAAAAAATTGTCTCTTGTCTACAGTTAAGCATGGTGGTGGTAGCATAATTGTCTGGGGTTGCATGAGTGCTGCAAGTGCTGGGTGCTGTGGTTCATTAAGGGAAACATGGATTCCAGCATGTACTGTGACATTCTGAAGCAGAACATGATGCCCTTTATTCAAAAACTGGACCAAACGGCACCACCAAGGTGACAAATGCTTTGCTGAAGAAGCTGAAGGTGACGTGGCCTAGTATGTCTCCAGACCTGAGCACCTGTAGGGCATCCTTAAGCAGAAGGTGGCGAATCGCCATGTGTCTAACATCCAGCAGCTTAGTGATATTATTATGGAGAAGTGGAAGAGGAGCCCAGCAACAACATGTGCAGCTCTGGTGAATCCTGTGTCCAGGAGGATTAGGACAGTGCTAGATAACAATGGTATTCACAAAACATTGACACCTTGGACAGTTTGGACATGTCAGGGTGTACTGACCTTTGTTGCCAGCTATTTGGACAATAATGTCTGTATATTGAGTTATATTTAGAGGACAGTAAATCTTCACTGTTATACAAGCTGCACATTGATGCCTCTAAAATATAGCCAAGTTTCAGTCCTATAGTATTGTCCTTTAAGAAGATAGATTGAAATGTTTGCTGAAATTAGTGGGGTGTACTTACTTTTGTGAGATACTGTACAATCACACCACCTGCACTAATGAGGGCCCTCCCGGCCCACCCAACCCAACCAAGTTCAAATTAAAGCTAAGTATGTGTTCCTCTGTGATTGTTTCTGCATTTATGCGTCTCAGTGATTCACATCCACATGATTATAGTTATCTTGTCCTCTCAGTAACACCCAAGAACATTTTTTTCTAATCACACTGCAATCAGACACAACCACTGTGTGAGTCTCATGGAGAAAAATAGAGGAAAAGAAAACTGCTAAAAAAACATAAAAGAAAGGGGGACGGACAGACAGACAGACAGAATGAGAGAGACAAATGCACTCCGACAAAAAGAGACGGACGAACAAACAGTGAGATGCATAGACAGACAGACAGAGAGAGAAAGCAAGACAGAGAAAAAGAAAGAAAGACAGAAAAACTAACAGACAAGAAAGAAATGGAGAAGAAATTCAGCAAGATAGACAGACAGACAGTGTAAGAATAAGGGAAAAAAATCCACATCGCGTCTTATTATATAAGTATTATTGTTATATAATTATATAAGTATTATATTATTATAAAAATATTCTACAATACACACAAACTGGTCTTCTCTAAACTCCCACATTACATCAGGTCCTGTCCTGTCCCCAGCCCTCATGGATAGAGACATAAAAAGAACATAAACATCCCTGATGGCTGTCTCCCGCCTGCAGGTGCTTTGTTTCAGTACCAGAGTTTGTTTATACTGTTTCAAAGACACATTAAACAAGTTTTACTGATGTCTATCCTGGGTTCACCTGCCTATCAGGAACTACATACCAGTTTTCTTCTATACCCTATACACGACTGGACCAGATTATTCATTTATTCATTCATCTTCTATATCCGCTCATTCCCTAATTCAGGGTCACAGGGATCTGCTGCAGTCTATCCCAGCTGTCTATGAAAGGGACTAAGGCAGGAGGGGGACACCCTGGACAGGTCGCCAGTCCATCACAGGGCCACACACACACACACTCTCACTCAATTTAAAATCACTAATCAATCTAACACACATGTTTTTGGACTGTGGGAGGAAACCGGAGAACCCGGAGTAAACCCACACAAACAGATGGAGAACATACAAACTCCACACAGAAAGGAACCGGGAACCGAACCTGGGTTTTTTCCTACTGTGAGGGAAAAGTGCTTAACACTAATCCATGATGCCGCTCATCTTTCTTATCCTTTTGTGTAGTTTATTTTATTTATGTGGAGCTTTGAGGAGGTTCAGTTGAATAGATTACAGTGCCAGTGAAGTATAACTGCTATAAAAGCAGTGACAGACAATCCGAAAACCACAAAGTAAACAAACCCTGCAGTCGGTACGGTGTTGTGTGGCTGTATGGGCGTCTGTGCTTATTTTAACAGTGTAACAGAAAAGATGTAGATATCACACACTGATTCTCGATGATAAAGTCATAGAACAGAAACCGAGCTTTCTGTTAAAACAAACAATCTGACCCTCACTGATTAGATTTATTTACATGCTTCAGATAAAAGGTAAATCTGATTGTCTGCTGCTCACAAACAGACCACACACCATCCTGTATTTCCGACTCTACATGTACGTTGTACGTGAAGTGTATATAAATATTTTTACAGACAAATTAGTGAGATAGCATTATATTGTCCTGCCGGTGTAATGTAGAGTTCAGTGCTTCTTTTTTAACAGAAGATTTATTCATGCAGTTCGGTTAAGGAGACGACTGAGCGTTTTCTTGGGGGGACTTATGTTCCTGCCGCTTTAAGGTCGTTCAGCAAATCATTCCCGAATGAATGCAGACTTTTCTTCCTACTTTCTTTAGCAAAAGTCTGAGAAAAGAGGTTGTGAAACGTTGGATGATGCACATTTCCTCTGCCGCTGGATTTATTAAAACTGCTATGGTGTTGTAGCTTTTTCTTTTCAGTCCAAACGTTAATAATGTTATTAACCGACAAACTGCTTCATCACTTTAAATCAATTTTCTGCCATATCCAGAGTGCATTTTATGCAAATGTTTTTATTTAATATTCTCATATCTTTGTTTCTGCTTATAAACAATAAAAGTATTGGGTCAAAAGTTGTGGACACCAAACTCCATATCCATATGTGTTTCTTTAAAAACTGATTGCAGCACGCGGAAGTCTATACGATTTTTAAAGCATTACGTCGTAGCAATACGATCAGCCTTCAAAGCTATTTCATTTTATTGACACCGCTACTGCGTCCAAAGCAAGCAAGCTCGATATAAAAGTGTCTGCAGGCTTATTTCCTCTCTTTCCACAGGATGTCTCATACGTTTCCATACACAAAAGATAAAAATCTTTTTATAAAACCCATTTTCTCAGATCCCCCAGATCTCATCCCACGTGCTTTTTAAATCATCCCATTACAAGCTGAACTCCAGCTGTGCTTATACGCGTTCTTCAGCAGTGGAGGAACCGCATCCTAATGTGTTCATTCATTCATTCATTCATTCATTCATCTTCTATACCTGCTTATTCCCTAATTCGGGGTCACGAGGATCTGCTGGAGTCTATCCCAGCCGTCTCTGAAAGGGCGAATGGCAGGAGGGGAGGGGACACCCTGGACAGGTCACCAGTCTATTATAGGGCCACACACACACTCACACACACACACTCACTCCTATGGGCAATTTAGAATCAGCAATCAATCTAATATACATGTTTTTGGACTGTTGCGAACTTATGGGATGGAAACTTATGGGACATCCTGTATGTCATCCTGTATATCACTATTTCCAAATGCCTTTTTGGCTTCCATTTAATAAAATCCAAAAACTTTTAATGTTCATCTTCCATTCAGTTTATCTATCTATCTATCTATCTATCTATCTATCTATCTATCTATCTATCTATCTATCTACTAGATAACACCTTTTCACAAACCATTTAAAACACACACACACACACACACACACACACAGGGCAAATGTAGCATCCCTTTAAAAGAAGATGGACATGGAAGACTGAATTTATTTGCTTGGGGTCGAGGGAATTTCCCTAAATGTCACCTGCTGTATACAATAAACACTTATTTGCTGCTGCTAAAGGAAATGTCTACAATGGTTTCCAGGAGTAATGAATATAGAGCGGTTTGAGTAAAGGGTATATGTGTGTGTGTGTGTGTGTGTGTGTGTGTGTGTTTGTCTCACCTCATTACCATGCATGTTGCCAACGTATTTGAATTCAGGAATGCCGACACGATGCTCTTTAGGATGTTGACCCAGTATTAGAACCCACAGCTTTCTTCCTGCAAAACAAAACCGATGTCTGTCATCGAGTCATAAGACTCACACAGTTGATGGATTGAATGACAGAAGACGTCATGAGTGTCTCACTGCTCACTGTTCTCCAAGTCTGCAGTAAAAAAGCGAATAATTGTCTCCATTTGGTTTGGATGAGCACCTGGCAACCCAGTGACACATCAATTCATACATCTATTCATTCTCCCGCCGCTCTTTAGGGCTCTTGCGTCAGTTCTCCTTTCTGTATGTCACGTCACTCACGTGCTCATACTCACACAGCAAGTCAGAGCATGTTCAAAATCCACCGCATGAACTGAGGACCCGAAGCCTATTCATTAACTCTCTGAGTTCCAGCCCTCCAACCCAGATACAAAACATCTACCGGATGTTCCAAAACACAAATAAAGAGGTCTCAATGTGATTATTACGCAAGTCACACTCTCCAATAAAACAATAATAATAAATAAATGATAGATTTAATATAGTCTGTTTTATTATTAACTTAAAAATTCTCTAATCCAAATAAAAAAGCTCTCTGTACTATATTATAATCTGTATACTGAACTATACTTAGCAGTGAAGCTCCAGGGAAACGTCTCAGAAAGGTTATTTTGTCTTTTATTTCATATATATAATTATTTTCTGTATATAATAATATCTTATAAATAGCTTTTTTTTTTTTTTTAGAATTACGCTTTCTATAACTGTCCATTTATTTAATGTGAAATCAGTGAATTCTTAAATCACTTCTCGTAAGTCCTAGGTACACCCTGGATGGCAAGCAAATTCATCATTCACATTCATGCCACTCCTATTGGAAATTAGCCAGTCCACCTACAGGGCATATTTTAAAGCCATAGCAGGAAACAGGAAGAAAAAAGAACCAATATAGACAAAGAGAAACATGTTAAACTCCGCAAAGACAATATTTAAACTTCGAGATTGAATCCCAGACTTTCATGCAAATCTAATTTCCTCTAATAACAATTTTTTCTTATTAGCTTTGAAATGTTTACTTCCCGGTTGCATTTTGCAGTTTTCTTGATGAAACATTTATGAGGATTGGCAACATTTCATTTCATTCATTCATTCATTCATTCATTCATTCGTTCGTTCGTTTACATTTAGTGATTTAACCTGCTTAGCTACCCTGAGTGCTAGGTTCTAATCAGAATAACCATCATTAAATGCTATTACATTCTCACATATTCATCTGGTGCCTTTTTGGAGTGAAATATATAGATAGATAGACAAACAGACAGACAGACAGACAGATAGATCATGCACTATGAACTAGTATTTAGTTTGTGACATGCACTGATTAAATGGTTTGTTATTTCAATTTAATCTCATGTTCTACATTTTGGGCTTAAATTAAGTTCTGGTCATAGGTACGTACTTGGTTGGCACATCATCCATCATTCTCACATACAAAAACTTCAGAGTTTTGCTGTGATGTTGCAGGATAGAAGCTTAATTGAGGCTCACTTTCCCTGCCAAATGCACGGAGGATACAGTAAGGGTTAATCTTGGAAGCTGGATAATCAGTTTATACTTGAAAAGAATACATGGCCAGGTCAAGACAAACATCCTGCACACATTCGGAGACAAAGACCGTCTCACGAATGTCAGTAAATGAAGCTTGCACTGAAATCACACTACACTGAAATCAAGTATCGAATGAGCTGCTAGTTGAAAAGCTTCACTGGTTGGAATTAGAAGGTCAGCCGAGGTTTAATCAGCTTTAATCAGCTAAACTGCGGACTCACAAGACAAATGTCTCACTGTGTTTGTTTAAAGGAGACTTTCGTTATTCACACACACACACACACACAAGACCACCCAAAGGCTGAGTGACTGAGCGCAGCACTATTAGCATCCAAACCAATAAACATGAAAAAAAAGGACAGAGAAGTAGAAAAAGCTAGAAAAAGAGCAAGAGGAAAAAGAAGCAAGGAGGTGGGGGTGCCTGGCAAACTCCCCTGTTCCCTCAATACTGGGTTTGTGTTGAGCCAGAAAAGCAACCTGATCCAATTGATCTCGAAATGCCATGTAGTGGCAACACACACATATCCCAGTGTGTCACTTTTGATGAATTTAACATACACATACTCTACAATATGAGATTTTTTTTAAATATCTGACTATACTACAAAATATATACTACAGACTTACATGCAATGATTGAATGCAGCTGTTGATCATTACAGGGAACTGAGCAGTTTTACACAGCACTCAAACCGAGGACATTTTGCGGTTCGTTTTAAAGGTTACGTCATCATAAATCATCTTTCCCGACAGTCTATCCAAAGTGAGTTTGGCTTTCCAGCCTTTAGATGTCTCATTAAATCAGAGGCACTGAGCGCCCGTGTGGTAAGAAGCAAAGGCTTTGTACGTTTTCTGAATGCTCACGGAAAAAAAAAGCAGCAAAATGACCTCATGGGTCTCCACCTGTGCCAAACATAGTGACAACAACAGTCCAACAGTCTGACCTGGAGGACATCATATGTTCTAAACACTTTTTAATACTGGATTTAAAAAAACACACACAGTTCTTCAGAGAAAAATGATCAAAAAACAAAACAAAACTAATGCTTACTATTATTTTAATGTTTATAGTAAAGACAATGTGTTAATAAAGACATTTTTTTTTTTTTTATTAGATCATTTGATTGGTTATTAACTCATTTGCTGTTGCCCTGAAAATGTTGTAGGTTCGCTTTTCTCTTCTGTTAGAAATACTCATAGACTTATTCACTTATTCACTAGGAGAAAATGTCAATTGTATTCGAACAACAAACATCCATTTTTAACTAATTTTGTCATGGCTTGTTGGCAGGAAAATAACATGAACATCATCTAATAACAGACTGTAATGTATATAATATTTACATGCTGTAGGTATAGATGACAAGAGAAAAGCTAAATCTTTATGGAACTTATACTATATATATATATATATATATATATATATATATATATAATATATATATATATATATATATATATATATATATATATATACATCGGAGAAGAATCTCTGTTGTTGTATCCTATTATAGTCCTCCACGTCCGCTGCGCTCTCAAAGCTCTGGGAATCTGATAAAACCTAGAGTAACAAAATCAACTACAGACGGCAGATCCTTTTCTTATCTAGTGCCCAAAACTCTGGAATAATTTACCCTGAGCTGTTCTGGAGGCAGACACACACTGCCAGTTTAACACTAGAGTAAAAATTCGTCTACACATAATACACACATTTTGTTATTCAAATCTGTTAAGGGATTGTCAGGCTGCAATAATCAGATCACTGGGAACCAGGAACACCACCAATAACACACAATATAGTGTGTGTATTATAAGTCAAATGGCATCTACACTAACATATGTCTGTTCTTTGTTATTCCGAGCTCACCGTCGCCACCAGCCCAGTTGTTGGATCAGCATTTGGAAACAATAAAGCCGTTTTCCCACTGACGATCTTGTCTTTTAGACGGCCTTCCAGACAAGACCACGGAAACCTAAGAACAATTACATTTACAGCTTAACCACTGTGCTACCACTTCCCCAAATTAAGATTTTCTAGTTTTTTAATCTATTCAACTGGTCCAGAATTCTTTGTGGTGCTTTAATTAATAAGACAGAAAGATGAACAGATCCGCTCAGGTCTCCTGGAAGTGCACGATTTGGCTACATTTGCATTTGTGGTCTTTGTGCATGAAGTGCAAAGCAAAATAAAATCCCTGTTATATAAATGCCTGGTGCGTGTGTGTGTGTGTGTGTGTGTGTGTGTGAGAGAGAGAGAATTTAGGGAGATATTTTAATAAGTTAACTAATTACCCACGTACTGTAACAGTTTAGCAAGCAGAAGATCTCAATTCTCCTGGAAATCATTTCCACTTTGTTTACTGGAGAGAATGACAGAGACACAGCGAAGGCAGGTGATGCTTCCTACTGCACATTATAACACCAAAATAATATCTGTCTATCATTCTACCTACCCATAACCCATGTATCTATCTATCTATCTCTATCTGTCTGTCTGTCTGTCAGCTTAATGTCTACAGCTTCAGGGAAGAAGGTCCAACTGCACAGAGTTTCCTCCAGGTTTCCAATCCTAAATTGCCTCAAGGAACAAACGTGCAAATATGTGTGTATATTGCGTTTATTTCCAAGTCACACTCCTGATCCATCAAAAGCCTGACCAGGTAAACGAATGAACGAATAAATATATAAAATGATGAATGAATGTAAAATGATCACACAGAAGCAGTTCTTCTAAAATAAACAGCATATCCTGAGAAATGAATCAGATAAAAGTCAGAAGGAACCCACTGGATCAGTTCTAAAAATGGGATTACAGGAATCCTTTGGGAGTCCAGAGACATTTACAGCCACAGCTGAAAAACCACAGGAAGGAAAAAAGAATAGCTTATGGGATTTCTCCTAAATCCTACATGGAGTTCCGGTATGCAGGAAGAGCGGGAGAGAGAGAGAGAGAGACAGAAAGAGAGAAAGAGAGAGAGAAATAATAAAGAGAGACAGAAAGAGAGAGAAAGAGAGAGAGAGAGAAAATGAGAGAGAGAGAACGATGAAAAGAGACAGAGAGAGATTCAAGTCAGAAGATATAAACAGCGTTGCATCCTGGGAAGTTGATCACAATTTTATTTTAAACCAATAAAAGACAACTAACAGAGCGAACACTGCAGCTGTGCATACACATCTGGGGATCGGACTGTTAATATATATTAATATATATAATAAGTGCTGCCATATTTTTTTATCTGAAAAAAAAATTATTTTAATTCTTGTTTTTTTAAACATTTTTGTTGAGTACTAAACCTTTTTATTATCATTAGTATTAAAAGATATATATTTTTTAAGCATTTATTGCTCTTTTCAGAGACGGCTGGGATGGACTCCAGCAGATCCCTGTGACCCCAAATCAGGAAATAAGCGGGTATAAAAGATAAATAAATGAATTGTAGGACAGAGGGATGAAATGGGGGAGATGGAGAGGGGGTGGGACCGGAAAGGACCCGAGTTCGGAATAAAATCAGGATCGCCGGGGCACAACTGCCCATGTGGATGCCAGCACCTTAACCCACTACACCACGGAGACGGCCATGAAGAAGTACTAACCTTCGACCGACTGGCCGATGCTGTGCAGGTGTGTGATGCTGGGGTAGTTTTTGTTAATTTCCTGTAGATATTGCTCCACCTGAGTCGTGTTGTGGTATTGAAACTCCAGAGCTCCAGCCATTGGCATCACAAGAGAAACCCAGAAAAGCAGCATGGCGTCAGTTCTCTCTCTCTCTCTATCTCTCTACCTCCCAAACTAAACAGAACGAAAACAGCGTTAGAGACGTTGACTGAGAGGAATAACTTGAACAAGAGCTGTTGACTTGTGATGAGATTTGAACTTTCAACCTTTTTGAGGCAGGAATTTTGTCACAGTATGACGGATTAAAGAAACGTTCCTCAGATGGAAGGCATGTGTTCGGTGTCAAAGAATCCGAGCTGAGAATTTGTACCATTAATAAGATAAAGACTGATGCTTTATACTTTATAGTGAGAGTAAATAATTACCATGAGGAATTAAGGAAAGTGTTGGAAAAATATTTCTGTGTAATTATAAGCTGTCAGCTGTGTTTAAAGTGTTAAAGCGTGTTTATCCTGCCTTCAGGTGCTGTTGGAAATACTGGACATACAGAGGGTGAATAGCTTTAAAGCTGCAATCATGAGTTTAATGTCTGACATTTCGTAACAATAGGACATCATTCCCCAACATAACGTGTGGGGTGGCTTATTTCCTCAGTGGGTGAAGCTGTCTGGGGACATTTCGTCTTTCCTCAGCCTTAACATTGATGTGTAACTAAAGCAATACAATATAATCACTTAATAGCAACGCTCCTATAGCTATTATAACCGCGTTTATTTCCGTCAGTGGTATAAGTGGTGCTGATAACGTTTCTTTTTAGTCCTTCGACAATCCTACAGCCTGAACCACCGCTGACGATCCACCCTGATCCACCCTCACACTACTAACTCTTACATGATATCTGTTTTTAGTTCTATATTTTATATTTTATATTTTCAACGATGCTCCCTGTGTAATCGCCATGAAAAATAGCCTCGATGCTGGCATAGCGTTAAAATAACTAAATAAATTTATCAGCAGCAATAAATATGAACTGAAGCCCATTAAAGTGTGAAAAACACTAAAAGATCTCAGCTCAGTGCACTAAAGAAAGGAAACGTTATCTAATATTTGGCATTATTATAATATTCTATGAGAAATGTGAGATCAGTTTATTATCTAAATTCTACTATTTATTATAATAGTTATATTTTTCATTTCATTTTTAAACTGTTTTTCTACCTTTTTAATTAAACACACATTCTCCATAGGATCAGATGGATATTAAGCCTTAAATAAATAAACTATTTTAAACGGTATTCATTATAATTATTAATTAAATTACAAAAAAAATGTATTAAATAAGATTTTAATCAAAATATTTTATGCTTTATTTTAGTTTTAATAAAAATAATCCAAATAATTGTTTGTGTATGAATTTAAATGAAAACAATAAATAAGAAAAAAACCCACAATTTATTGAACGCAAGTTTGTTTTTTTTCTTAATTTGGTTGGTTTTAGAAAATCGTTAAAGGTCTCTGGTACGTGTAAACAACTGGAGGAATTTTACACCTCATGGAAAATGAGGTGTTTTATGTACACAAAGGTTTTGACCTTAATTTAGTTTATAACTGAAACAGGTATGACTTGTACATTGGTGGCAGTCACAGCTGCCACCAGCAAGAATTTTGGATTGTTCAACCACTCGGAAGAATGTGGATCTAATAAAAACCCTTAATTTGCCACTGTTGGGCCCCTGAGCAAGGCCCTCAAACTGCTGAGTTGTATAAATTCAGATAAATGATGAATGTAAGTCTCTCTGGATGAGGACGTCTACCAAAATTCAGGATTCATAAGTGTAATTCACGGACCTGATCTGCTGCAAGGTTTTTAATGTTTAATGAAATATAGAGAAATAGATCAGACTCTCATCCACCGGCTTACACACTGTCCACAGTCCAAACCACACGCAAAATACTATAAAATATACATTTATAGTGCAAAACCTGCCCAGCAGCTACCAGTCGGACACTATAGAGACTTGGGGAGCTGCGCATCCCGATCAGGACTTGAGCAGAAACCAGCCGCTCCATCTACCCCAGAAGGGTAACTACCTCTGTTAATGTTTCATAAAGAATGATTACAGGTCAGTAGAATACATTTCTCCATACCTGATCAGGGTTCTTTGTCCAGGTTATGTTTTTAAAGTTGTCTTCACTCCGCAAGTCTTCCTCAAGGAGAAGAAGTTATTGCGCGTAATTACGCAGATGCTTACGCAGAGCTACAGCCGCGTGTGTGTGTGTGTGTGTGTGTGTGTCTCCGAGGGTCAGGCAGTGACTATGAAATAAACCACCCATTCACAATTTTGCAGAGGCTCCGTTCCGACACGTCACCCGCAATACCATGCAGTCATGTTATGGAAAGCCAAAGGGATCATTATCGGCTCCAGAAAAGGCGTGGCAACAAATCGTCTGTTTTTATGACATACACGTGACAAAGTCGAGCGTTAGGCTGTGTAATAATCCTCTCATATAATTGCTAGATTAGCTCACAGTGACACAAACAGCTTGGGCTGGGTGTCAGGGGTAAATGTGCTGCCCCACATATGGTTTAGTACTGAGCTCGGGTTACTGTCTGTGCAGTATCACATGTTCTTAGTGTATCTGTATCAGTTTTCATCTGTGTTCTCCAATTTTTCTTCACAAGCACATGCTGTCGGACGAATCCCTCTATAATAAATACCCCCACCCCAGAGTGTTTCTGTGTTGGCTTAGTGTTTAGCACTGTTTCCTCACAGCAAGAAGGTCTCGGGTTCGATTCCCCTGCAGGGGTCTTTCTGTGTGGATTTTGCATGTTCCCCCCGTGCTCGCGTGTGTTTACTCCGGGTTCTCCGGCGTACAAAAACATGTATGTTAGATTGATTGGTGATTCTAAATTGCCCATAGGAGTGAGTGTGAGTGTGTCCCTGTGATGGACTGGCGACTTGTCCAGGTTGTCCCCCTCCTACATTTCACCCTTTCAGAGACGGCTGGGTTAGACTCCAGCAGATCCCCTACTAATCCGAAACGTAGAGCACAGCCAAGAAAAGCCTAAAGTACAAATGTTAGCATTTCGTTGTAAAGACAAGGATTTGTGAGAAAGTTGTCGATTCATCGTTGTTTTCACACTGCATGACTATCTGGAGTAACATTCAGTTGCTGCTCTGTTTAGATTGCAACGATGGTTTGGCGGCAGGAAGTTACACACTGCACGACTTTACAGTCGGACGAATCACAGACAACCGTCTGCACTGCAGTCCGAGAATCTGTCTGAAATCAGAAACTACTTCAGTAGGTACTACATTACAGAAAGTATGTTCTATATAGTACGGTTACGTGGAGTATGAATGAAATTTGGACATGTTGATATTGACACGTGACCATATGATGTCACTGCGGTGCAAATTTATAGGTGGATAATGTTAAACGACTGCAATTTAACTACAAGAAACAATATATTTTTTTCTTAAAGCACTTTATAAATGTTGCACCACCGGTTTTTCTCTACCGCCATTTAAGACTCTTTCCCGCAGCCTCATGGGTGAGTAAAGTCATCGTTTACATACGGAGTCAGAGTAGTAGATCATCCGAGAAGTTTTTGCATACTGTAATTTGCATACTAAGGACTTAGACCCAGACACTCAGTATCGCCTACTATTATAGTATGGAAGTATGTGATTTAAGATGGTGTAGACGTTTCACAACCAAACGCACACAGGACTGAAAATGTTATTTAAATGGTAGAAATTCGAAAGAAATTCGTGATGCAAGTAGTAAAAGAAAAAAGAAAGAAAAGAAATTTGGACCCGAAGCCAGTTTGGTTATATTATGGTCTGTAACTCCAAAATCAAGAATCAAACTAAGTTCTTTGGTTTAGATGTCAGAATAATCGATAATACAACACTCGTCCTTGAGGTTCAGTAGTAATAATTTCACTGATAATTTATCCTAATAAAGCAGTGCTGAGTTGCAGCTTGTGTGCAGTTTCCACCGCTTCTTTCCTAACAATCCACTCGCCTTAGAAAAGCAGGAAGCGGTCACGTTTATAGCCGGGACTTTAATTACTTATGAGGATCAGCGAAAGAATGAGGAAGTTTATAGGCTCATTAATTTGCATGGCCTTTCTTTAGTGAACGATTTAGATTTTTCACGTCGTTCTGTTTTAGTGCTGACATTAAATTTGTATTTTACTGAACTGTGATTGTGTGTGGTGGCTTTACGAGTCAATCAGAAGCCCCCATAGCCAATAAACAAGCTGCTAGGAATCCACCCATTATTCCTCCAATCTGGCTTTACGATACTTACAAACCTTTTAGTTTGAGTGTTACTTGAGTTGTGACTGTGTTTTCATTTGAGTTATTTTGTGTTTTTTTTATTCGAGTTGTCTGTGTTTCTATTCGAGTTGCGTCCTGTGTTCCATTTAAGGTGCGTCTTTGTGTTTTCACCTTTACCTGTTTGTTTCTTACTCTGATTTTATGGACTGTAATTATACTTTAAAACTGAACACATCTGCATACTGACACTCAGATATTTTTCCTAATAGAGCCGCAATTTATATTTATGACGTTATTAAATGTAAAGGAATAAAGACAAACGTGTGTAAAATTAATTTGCTTTTATTTCTCTTTCTGATTAGTTGTTTTTCAACCAGTGAGTCAATGTGAGCAACTGCCGAGAGAATCTAATGCGCTGAACAGAAACATATTCCGATAGAAGCCTTGATTAGGGAAACAAAAAGCAAAGCAGATGAGCAGAGTAAGACGAGGAAAAGGTAGTTTGTCTATCTCGGTTTTAAGAACCGCCCGAAACCAATTTTTCCAAAAGTGCAGGTTTAACCGTCAGCTATTAGATGAATAATATTAGTCTTGATGTGGTTTTGCTTTGCTGCTCTTATATCGTCAGAGAAAACACAGTTAATTGGCTCATTACGAGCATTTATGTTCTACCAAGATTCCAGTTCAGTCGATCGTTACCAGCTGGAAGGAATGGTGTGTGTGTGTGTGTGTGTGTTTGTGCATGTTTGTTTTTTTAGTAAGGTTAAAATATACTATTAAGTTTGTTTTTTTTATATTTGTATTTATTTATCAGATTTTCTTATCTACTGTGATCTACAATGGGTTAGAATCCAATCCAAGCAAACAGCTCAGCTCAGTGAGGTGTTTCTGGTATGTTAAGTATCTTCCAAACAGAGACAGACTCATGGACACCTCATGCTTAGGGGGGAAGTGGTGGCTCAAATGATTAAGGTGCTGAGTTGTTAATCTGAAGACCAGAAACACCTGGGCTCAAGCCCCACCTCTGGCAAATCAACCACTGTTGGGTCCTTGAGCAAGACCCTTAACCCCTCCTGCTCCAGGGGCGCTGTATCATAGCTGACCCTGAACTCTGACCCCAAACTTACTAAGATGGGATATGCGAAAAATGAATTTCATTGGCTCTGTACACGTACCTTCCACAATGAAGTTGAATATACTTATATTTACTGATGCAAAGAAGAAGCAATGGCTGGTCTGGTCTGATTCCGAATGAGTCACTGTAGCATAAAAAGCTGGCTGTGATTTTAGATCTTGAATTAGAACTAAATTCGACACGTCTTCAGAGGTCCTGTGGAGCACATGCCTCGGACAGCTGTATTGGTGGCACAAAGGACGACCTATGTTAAAATTAAGCAGGTGGTTTTAATGTAATCAGTGAGGTCTGTTAACTACCGCAACTCGCTCCTGGCAGGTTTCCCTTCGAGTGCAATTTGTCTTCTGGAGATGATTCAGAATGCAGCTGTTTTCAACCTCCCCAAATTTTCACACTTTACCCCAAGCTGCGCTTCTTACACTGGTCTCCAGGGGCTGCATGCATCAGATTTAAAATGCTGATACTCACCTACAAAACCAAAAAACAGAGCAGTGGTCCTCTCTTATCTCAAAAGCACTCATTACTGCTGGCGTTGCACTGAGCTCCCTCAGACCTACAAACGATCGACTGGTCCCACCAGCCCTTAAGACACGAGGTAGGTCTGCCTTAAGACTTTACTCTGTTCTGGCACCAAGATGGTGGAATGAACTTCTATCGATGACAGAACAGCAGGGACACTGAGTGTCTTCATGAGAGACAATTGAAGACCCACTTTCTTCTTAAATACCTTTGAGTTGTTGCACTTTGTTTAGTGATCGAACGAAATGAGGAAACTTTTATACGTCACTTTGGATAAAGGCGTCTGCTAAACGATGTCCATGTGCAGGGCTGGCCCAGGCTCTGGTGGCGCCCTAGGCGAGATTGTTGATCTGTGCCTCCATTCATTCCCCCCCTTCATATATATACACACACACACACACAAAACCACAAAAGAAATTCCACAAAAATCAACAAAAAATAAACAAAACGTTGATATATTTTCTGAATATTATGTACTGATGCAGACGCACATGTTCAAATTAGTCCAACATGAGATCAAATATCATGATTTGATCTCATGTGGGGTGGGGTGAGAGTTGGTTAAGGTGTTGGACTACCAAAGCAAAGATTGCATCATCATCAACATTTCAGTATCAAACAAGCGTTAAATTTCTCTGTGCAAAAATTTGACATTTTTTAATTCAATTAAATTTGATTTGTTTTGCGCTTTTAACAGCAGGCAGTGTCTGAAAGCAGCTTTACACAGACTGCAGTAACAGTAAAAAGTGCAAGTTTGTCCCTGATGAACAAACCAGAGGCGACTGCGGAAAGGAAAAAATCCCTGAGATGAAGTAGGAAGAAACCTGGAGAGGAACCAAACTCCATAGGGAACCCGTCCTCATCTGGGGGGGACACCGCATGTTACTGTTAATTACAGCATATTGTAATAATCAAATATAATGTAAACTGTAGCTTTGGGTTAGTGGAGCAGTGTGAGTCCCAGTCCATCCTCGAAGCTCCTCGAAATCGAGGACAGGGACAGGAACCTGGTCACTGGTCCCTCAGGATCCTTGCAAGGTTGGCATCTTCTCCCTAAAGGTCTACCAGTGATCTCTTGATACCTCGGGATGGGTATAAAAAGAAAAAGATGGAGAGAAATTAGTATTAGTATTAGTAGGCACTAGCTGATGATGTGCCTTTGATCAGATCTGATTATGTGAGAATCTGAGAGAATCTGAGTGTCTGATGTCATCCATTAACAATTTGCTTTAAAAATCACGCACAATTTTCACTGTATCTCCGGTTCTTTTAACAGAAAACACTCAACTCTCACATTGCCTGTGATCGCTGCAGGTGAATCCTGTGTTGTTGGGAAGAATGTGTGTGCACAACACCACAGCTACAAAAATCCAACGTGCTTTAGGTTGTAGCGTTGGAAAAATCAGTGCAACAAAAAAAACCTGGCACAGTAATGCAGCCTGTATAATAATAAAGTCACTGCCGTGTGTGGATAGATGATATAACGACCATCAAAACCGCCTGTAAAACTGACACCATCTGATTTATTCCGATATTCATCACCTCATGTGTCCTAATGCTAATTGCTAAGCGGCGTTCTTTTACGAGAGTTCCTTTTATTCTTTTGATTGCGTTCACCCTGAATAAATAATGACTGAGTTAAATAAAGCAAAGTCTCTATTTGCTTTAGTCTGTCATCACAATCGGAATTATTTATTGATCCCTTCAGGGGAATGATTAAACTATGACAATTAACTAACACACCTTATTCAACTCATCCGCTAATTACCGAGTCCATTCATTAGCTGGGTGAGATCATGTGTGTGAGTGCAGTAAGAACATCAAACACAGACAGCACATGGTAACAGCGACGCTGTAGACTAAACAGAGAGGCCGTCGGTGGATCAGACTGATAAGCTGTGAATGGAATCAGGGTGGGACAGTATAGAGTGATAACATTTCGAAATGATGGCTGCGCTTTTTATTTCATGCTTCACTGATGTAGGGTTACAACTCGAAGCGTAGTATTTACGCTCTGCTTTACTGTGGGTTCAGAGTTCCGAAAAAAACACCAGAACTGAAGTAAAGATAAGAAGATTATCATTGATGTCATGTCTTTAGAAGAGAATCAAAAGGGTACACCGAAAGACAGAAAAAGAAGCGAGTGCAGGCAGGTTGGAATGGGTGGAGAAACGTGTCAGGACTGATGTGTGACAGGAGAATATCAGCTAGAATCAAGGGGAAGGTGTACAAGACAGTGGTGAGACAGCTATGATGTATGGTTTAGAGACAGTGGTGAGACAGCTATGATGTATGGTTTAGAGACAGTGGTGAGACAGCTATGATGTATGGTTTAGAGACAGTGGTGAGACAGCTATGATGTATGGTTTAGAGACAGTGGTGAGACAGCTATGATGTATAATTTAGAGACAGTGGTGAGACCAGCTATGATGTATGGAGACGTGGTTTAGAGACAGTGGTGAGACAGCTATGATGTATGGTTTAGAGACAGTGGTGAGACAGCTATGATGTATTTGGTTTAGAGACAGTGGTGAGACAGCTATGATGTTTGGTTTAGAGACAGTGGTGAGACAGCTATGATGTTTATGACATGTGAGACGCTGATGTTTGGTTTAGAGACAGTGGTGAGACAGCTATGATGTATGGTTTAGAGACAGTGGTGAGACAAGCTATGATGTATAGTTTAGAGACAGTGGTGAGACAGCTATGATGTTTGGTTTAGAGACAGTGGTGAGAACCAGCTATGATGTATGGTTTAGAGACAGTGGTGAGACAGCTGGTTTTAGAGACTATGATGTATGGTTTTAGAGACAGTGGTGAGACAGCTATGATGTATGGTTTAGAGACAGTTTAGAGACAGTGGTGAGACCAGCTATGATGTTATGGTTTTAGAGACAGTGGTGAGACAGCTATGATGTATGGTTTAGAGACATTTAGAGACAGTGGTGAGACCAGCTATGATGTATAGTTTAGAGACAGTGGTGAGACAGCTATGATGTTTGGTTTAGAGACAGTGGTGAGACAGCTATGATGTTTGGTTTATGTTTAGCAGTGTGAGACGCTAGCTATTTTGGTTTAGAGACAGTGTTGAGACAGCTATGATGTATTGGTTTAGAGACAGTGGTGAGACAGCTATGATGTTGGGTTTAAAGACAGTGGTGAGACCAGCTATGATGTTGGGTTTAGAGACAGTGGTGAGACCAGCTATGATGTATGGTTTAGAGACAGTGGCACTAAGAGAGAGACAGGTAGCAGAGCTGGAAGTAGCAGAGCTGAAGATGTTGAGGTTTTCTTTGGGAGTGACGAGGTTGGACAGGATTAGGAAGGAGTTCATCAGGGGGGACGGCTCCTGTTAGATGTTTTGGAGAGAAAGTCAGTGAAGACAGATTGAGGTGGTTTGGACATGTCCAGAGGAGGGATAGTAAATATATATTGGTTGGAGGATGTTAGAAATGAAGCTACCAGGCAGAAGGTAAAGAGGAAGACCAAAGAGGAGGTATATGGATGCGATAAACGAGGACATGAAGTTAGTAAGATGTGAGTGAAGAGGATGTGGAAAATAGGGTTAGGTGGAGACATATGATTCGCTGTGGCGACCCCTAAAAGGGAACAGCCGAAAGGAGAAGACGACGACGACAACACCGGATGACAGAAACGGCATGTTACATGTTTTCCTACTATTAAATGCTGAATTTGCTAGTTGTTGTAAAATTCGTTTTTTTGCTAGCTAATTTGAAGATTAAACGTGAGATATGTGTTCATTCAGCTACGATATCATTGGTGGGAACGTCAGGTGTGGAGATCTGGGGTGCAGTCGGCGTTACAGTTTATCCTAAAAGTGTTCTGTGGTGTTATAGGTCACAGTTTTGTGCAGAACACTTGTCCACTCTACTAATGACACATCATGTCTTAATGGTTCTCAGGGGTTTTATGCACAGGGACATTGTCATGCTGGAACAGTGTTTGGGTCTCCTAGTTCCAGTGAAGGAAAACATCATCAATACAACATCATACAAATACATTCAAGACAAGCGTGCAGGTGTGGGCTTCCAACTTTGTAAACTACATATGGATCTGATGCTCAGGTGTCCAGAAAACGTTTGGCAATCTAGCGTAGGGCAACACAATCTAAACAAATGATCAAAATATCGAAAATGTGAATACGCAGTAAAATATCTGCTCTGTGGATGTTAGTCGAGATATCCGTGCTCATGCTTTAACACAACACAATCAATTTTATAGAGCGGTAATCCTGAGAAGATGAGCCGGTCCGGGGGTACCTGTAGCTGCTGCCGCCGAATTCGTACCAAAAACAAGGACGAAACTCAAATGTGTGTCAGTATTTGGGGTTTAAAAGAGATGAACACATGCAGACTGAAGTTCTTTGTAGAACCTGTAGATCTGGAGTGGCAGCAGAAAGAGGAAACACTACAAAATCCAAAAACGGTTTTTTGTATCATCAACGATCAGCAGAGAAATCTTTAACCGCAGGAGAATAACGAAACATACGCGGTTATTTCATTTATATTACATGACATTACATAGTAAATGATAGCATTATTCAGCGCGCTGTCGCATAATGCATTTGGTTTTTTAATACCGTGCAGCCCTGACATAGTGCATATACAGTAGATATTTATAAGACTTCATAACTGCACACTATAGATAAGGAAAAAGTACTTGTAAAAGTTACTTTTTGAATTTTTGGGAATAATTATCATCACACAATATAGACATTAATACTGAGACAACACGACAATTTCACAACAAATTCATGTGTTTTAAACATTCTACTGCAGGGGTGGACGATCTCGGTCCTGGAGGGACGGGGTGTCCTGCAGAGTTTAACTCCAACCCCTAATCAAACTCACCTGAACCAACTAATCAAGATCTTTCTAGGTTCACCTTAAACTTACAGGTTGGTGTGTTGAAGCAGGTTGGAGCTGAACTCTGCAGGACACCCCGACCCTCCAGGACCGAGTTGGGACACCCCTGGACTAGTTTATACTTCTATAATAACCTCCACCATTTTGTAACTCTGTTCTAACTCATCCATCTGTTAATGTTTCATGCCCGGTTGCATTGCTGGGATTTTGATCATTTTAAGAAAATATCTACAAACTTATCTGGCTAACAGCAGGACGGAGGAGAATTAACACACAGTGGAACGTCTACAAGCTGGACCAGCAAAGTTCAAAAAAGTTCATTCAAAATCATCAGTGTTTTTTGTATGCACCGCCATCTGGTGGCTAGACGTACACAGTACAACTAATGAGGTGGTTTTGTCTCAATAATAATATACAGCAGACAGTCACACTTTCATTGGATATCAGGGACAGGTTTACATGATGCTGACCGATTTTTAGGGGCGGAGCTAAAATTACTCAGAGGACCAAAGAGAGAAACTGGATTGAATTTTTTTTTTTAAATAATGACCAAGAATCATTCTCGGATTTTATACTTCACTGCTTCGGCTATTTATCCTCGATATCAACACGACACTAAGACACCGCGGCTGGAATGATGAACCAGTTTGTGTGTTTTATTAGACAAAGTCATTTTTGATCGTCAAGCATTTATCAGTTTCATTAAAAAAAAAGAAAAAGTGAACACTTTTATCTGACACTCTGTATCAAAATGTATTGTTCTTGAACAACATATACACACACACACACACACACACACACACACTCTCCGGCCTGTAGTAGCACTAGTGATAAATAGGTAAATGGAATACACGGGTCAGCCTGAGAGTTGTGCTTAGTAGACGCTACATGAAGTGTGTACTTATACATATATATTAATATGTTTAAGTTTAAAGTGTAAAGAAATGTCAGCTTCAGGAAAATTAAATAAAAAAAACCAATAATAATAATTGTGTGTTACAGTAGTCTGTTTGGTGAGGTGCTGAAATACGAAGTGTGTGTGTGCCACAGATACGAGACACTTCATTATAAGTTAATATCCAGTGAGAAGGCTAGCTAAAGAATACAGCATCGACTCAAACGCTCCTCTCTTCAATACTTCCTCTACACACTCCGCCCCGAATCCCCATCAACACTCCATCATCATTAACACACAGGAACGATATACGCAGTGCAGTAAACACAGTGACGCTTGTGTTAGCAGAGACATTCAGCAGAACCAGCGGAACTTTAACTTAGATTTACAGAATCTCTCATTTTGTTGTGTAGGATATGTCAGGAAATTAGCATTAGCATCCAGGCTAATGCAGTGTAATGCATGATTATAGTAGTGTTTGACTCAAAACATGGGGAAAAAAACCCTTTCTTTCAGTTGCGGTTTCTTAATTTTCTACATGAATAAACTGTAGTAAACTGAAGTTATTCCATTTTCAGGAATGAACAATGCTTCGAGCCCAGAATTTATTCACGCTAACGATCACTGGGAGTGACATAAAGGCTATTTTGTATGATGCGTTTTATTTTTCTTACTTGCTTTAAGCACTGATCTGCTCCTGACCTGGTCTCTTTTACCTGCAAGAAAATATAAAAATGCTTAAAATTACTATAAACTGTTAGCTTCGATTTTGCTTTCATTGGCTACAGCGTTAGCATTGATTTAAAAAAATAAAAAATAAAAATGAAACTGTTCGACTTGTTGCACATACACACCAGGTTGCCAGATTATTGGGTACAACTTAAAAAAAAAAAAAAGCTTTGCATTCCAACCATGTGGAAGCCACAGCCGAGTCTGTAGAAAGATGAGAATAACTAATTAATCAATTAATTCAACCGATTGACCAGTTGGGGTCATTGATTTAAAGGAACTCTGTAGTACCTGCAACAGAGAACTTTCCTCTTATAAAACGTTCAATGTGTTAAATATCAGAGGGAATAAAGATAACAGTACCTTAGATTTGCTGATTAATGACACCTTCTATATTAAGAAACATAGGAACTGAATGAAATATCCAGGAAGTATTCAGCAGGTAGAAGTGGAGCTGCACATCATAACTGGGATCCATTAAAACCCTCAAAAATATAATGGTGGAAAATGTGCAGTTTGTCATCATATAAAGATTTACAGTTAGTTTTAGGGATTCTGAAAGTCGGAGCAGTGATACCACCACTAGAGGGCCTTGTAGGGCTTCCACGCTTAACAGATGGAGGCACGTACTGATGAGAAGGTTCGGAACGTCTGCAGCTTCTCCATCAGACACTGGGACATTGTCGTACTGCGAGGCGTTAGAGCCACGGTCAGCACCTCTAGAGCGAGGACGACGAGCTGGTTTCACTGGCCATTGATATAGTGGGAGAAGAGGGTACTGTATTATAAGAGATTATGTGACCCTCCATCATGGCCGCCAGCTTGCCCTCAGACGGTTTCCCCCAACGTGGCCCAAATTGGTAACTTGGTGGTGGTGATCTTACACCAGAACCCTGATCTTACAATTAACAGTCCAATACCTTAACCACTGCACTACCACTTCGGTTATTGGTATAGATTCCAAGATGGAGGAGCATGTTCACTAACATGTTATAGTGCTTATAAACAACATGTCATTCCTGTGGTTCAAATACTGAAAAGTTCGATTTACAGACGGAAGTAAAGCCATCAGAAAATGTCAGCCAGGTGAAAACCATAAGGCCATTTACAGCATTTGGCAAACACCCTTTGTTCAGGGCGCGTTTAATTTTAACTTATTATCCAACTGAGCAATCGAGGGTTAAGAGCCTTGCTCAGGGGCCCAGCAAGGAAAGCCCAGCAAAACTGGGAATCGAACCCACAATCTTCCGGTAAACAGATGAATACCTTGCTGATCAAGCTACCACCTCCTCACAGCAGTAATAACTGTGGAAGGAGGGGCCGATAGCCTTCACACACACCGCTATGCACCTAATAAACTGGCAGCTTGGTGTGTATTGACTGAATAAAGCAAAATAAGTGAGTTATATATATTAAACTATTGTTTTTAATGAAGTGAATGATAGAGTTTCGATGCTATATTTCTCCTTTAATCCCTAATCTTACAGTATGTGCTGTGGTTTTAGGAGATTTGGATGTTCTTTGATTCTGATGATCTGACCTCGCTATGGAGAGACTTCTCCGGAGTGGGAGGAGCTGAATGTTTAGAATGTGCTATAAGGTTCTAGTGCAGGAAGGATTGCTGTCGGAACTCTTTATACACTGTGACGGTTAGAACCTACACCATTCCCTACTGCGTACGTACAGCATGTCTTAGAGTGATAAAAAGAACTCTCTCTCTATTCTGGGGGGAAATTAATTTTGAGGGTAGTGCAAAAGTGAACTAGGTCTCCGATCACCGCTCATTTTTATATTCACAACCCTATATAATCAACCAAGTTCAAAAATATGTATAAACTATATACATATAAAGATTTTATGGTCATGAAAAAGTGAAATATTAAAAATAATATAGGAATGTTTTTTCTTTTTTCTTTCTGATTCACACTATGGACATGCCTGGTTAAATACACTGCAAAAAACCCTTTCTGTACAATTCTGAATGTAAAAATAGTGAGAAAGATTTGCTGTTAACATTTAGGATTAAAGCGATGAAAGGCAATAAAAAAATAAAGAATTTTTAGTCAGTCCTTAACAGGTTGATCAGTATAAACACCTGGAGCTGGTGGGATCTGCCATGTGGGGTCAGTAAAGACACTGAGGGGCAGAAAGCCACAACGAGTAAACACACACTAAACAAACCAAACAGATATCTCTTACACACACTCACATACACACACGCACGCACACACACACACAGAATATCAAATTTTCCATCTATACATTCAACAATCTATCTGTACACCCATCCATCCGTCCATTCAAACATCGCCGTCCCATCCATTCACCCATTTCACCAACACACTTCATTTTACTCACATCAATTGTATTTTTCATCCATCCAGCCAATCAATCCATCCATTCAACCATCCATCCATCTAATCCATCCATCCATCCATCCAAGCCATCGTTCACAATTTTTTTTTCACACTCTTCTGTCAGTCACATCATACACCTGTCTAGATAACAATTTAATTTTTCATTCGTCCAACCTTCCATCCATCCATACTACTTTTCACTTTTTACTTCAACTCTCACTCACAAGTCCATATTGTTACACGCTTTCTCATTCACACTAAACATACTCACACTAACATTCCCATTCACAATTAACAATCTATCTCTCTCTCTCTCTCTCTTTCTTAAAGCAGCATGGACTCCTGCATGGCGAAAGCCTCTTGTCGGTAATGAACTCCTCCGAACACTGTAGGCATCTGATTTCTGTTGGACATGGCTCTGTACTGCATCACGTTTTCCGAGACAGCCATTGGTGGAAAGCTGAACTCCTGACCAGGGTTTACAGGTAAGATCTGGGCTCTCTGAAAGCTTGATGAGCGAGGTAAACCAGCGGGAGTACGCCGGGATGCCAAATCCCCGTCCATTTCACCGTGCCGACCTTGACCCTGCCACTGCCTCTCATAACGTTGATCCAGTCTAGTAGGCTGCCTCGGCAAATGCCCGCTTTCAACAAGGCCGTCCATCTGGCCTACAAAGTCAACATTTATTGGCTCGCGCCGGTACGTAGTGTAGCTGTTGTTCATCAACGCCCTATCTGGCGAGCGATTTGGGGGGGTGGTGCGTACTGTAGTACCGTATGCCCTCTCATCATACGCCATTCTGTATGCTCTGTTTCCCGGCTGAAGTTTTGGGGAATATGGGGAATAAGCAGGCATCATGCCCGGCGAGTAGTGTAACGGTTGCCGGAGATCAGGCATCAAGTGTACAGGTGGGTTTTTAGGAATTCTGAAAGTTGGAGCAGTGATACCACCACTAGGGGGCCTTGTGGGACTTCCATGCTTAGCAGATGGTGCCATGTACTGATGAGAAGGCTCGGAAACTGCCGTAAAAAACGGAACGTCTGCAGCTTCTCCATCAGACACTGGGACATTGTCGTACTGGGAGGCGTTAGAGCCACGGTCAGCACCGGGCACAAAACCTCTGGAGTGAGGACGACGATGATGCAACTTTTCACTGGCCATTGACATAGCGGGAGAAGAGGGTACTGTATTATTAGGGATTATGTGACCCTCCATCATGGCCGCCAGCTTGCCCTCGGACGGTTTTACCCAACGTGGTCCGATTTCTTTCCGCCCGCCAGGACCTACATGCAAGTTCTGGTTTAATAACACATGCGTCGATCCGCTCTCAGTGGGTGTGGCTTCATAAGACCCCTCTTCTTTTTCTGCCTTTCGTGGTGTTTTAACTGGCGAGTCTTTATTCTCTCCGTTTGCTGAAATCGGAGTGGGTGGAGCCTCCATGCGTCCGTTAGCAATATGATTGGCTTTCTCAGGTGCCAATCCCTTAGGCTCAGGTGGAAGCTGCCCTAATGGCTTCGTAGGAAACTCATCATTGTTACCTATATGCAAAAACATACAGAACCTAATTAGAGCCGAGATACAGAAAAATATAATATATCAGTTTGACTAAATTGCACAAAAAAATGATAAATAGCATCTTTCAACCCAGTCTATATTCAACACGTCTGAAGTGAATGTGAGAATTTCACACACAAAAGTTTTGGTTGTTTTGAGGAATTGCTTTTTCTGTAGATCAACACAATATCCAGTCTTTGTATTTCCTAAAGCTTTCCTCGGATTGTACACGCTTAAAGCTAGAAAATTACCAGTACTGGGTTACAAGTGGATTTCGAATAAACAATATAAGTATATAAATCAAATATATAAATACAAATGACAATAATATGTACGATATTAGGGTCTGAATCTATCATGTGATTACAGATGCACGATGATGAGCTGGATGCAGGTTGGGTTGAAAGACACTGAAATATCTGAAGAGTTTCATTGCAAAAAATTGTATATCCATTTTTTTTCCCACAAAAATGTACACTATATTAATTAACTTTAATCTTTGGCATGTGTAAAGAGATAAAAATGTAATGTAAATAGTTTAATAAAGGCTTTTTAAATAACAGTAAATCTATTTACTAAACAAAAACAACAAAATCTAATGAAACTGATTAACTGTTGACTAAATTAACTAAAATTTGAACATTAAACAGTAAAGAGAAATTTGGGTAGCAATGAAGAATAAAAATGTTTAAACAACATTATTTTACTAAATTAAAAGATATATATATATATTATATTAACATTCCTAACAGCTATATAATAGAAAAAAATAAAATCTGTTAAAAAGTGAATGCTGTTTTAATGCCCACATGTGTTTATGTCCTGTCTGGTGGCCTTTGGTGTGACCTCCATGCCACCAGTCTGTATAAAGTTAAATTTATACCAGAAATCACAGCTTTTTGGAAAGAAACTCCTCATTTATCAACCGAGTAAACACAGACACAGTATTTGTTTGCAACGTGATCAGGTTACCGATATATAACCACCATGTGAGGAACTGGTGTATAACGCAGTTTGGTGTACAATCACATTTCCGTATCACAAACCGCTCTGCAAAAGCACTACTATTCAAACTGAAACAAACAGTGAAGTGTGAGCAATCATGCAGCGGGACATCCTTCGGAGAAATAATAATAATAATAATAAACATAAAAAAAGGGTTAGTATCCACATTCACTGTGAAGGAGGGAAGAAAGTCAAGCCACAGCTCTCACCACATCAATTACAAAGAGTCGGGAAACAAACACTGCTCACGAGGTCATCAGAAATCATGTGAGGCCCGAATGAGAGACAGCGGGATGTGTTGAGAGGAGCTTCTGGTGCGCAGACGGGTGACATGTGACAGGTACACGATATTCATGTGGAACGGTGACAGTAAAATCAGACACACTCATGGATGCTCAAGCTGAACCTGAGGCCTGACTCTGAGATAAGAGCGGGTATCATTAAGTTTTAAGTCTCCTTTATTACATTATAATGACAGTCATTTCAGCTACACGACAGAGTGAAACCGAAAGATAATACAAAAAGAAAAAACCCAAGAGCATTAATTACAACTGAATATTTTTTTAGAAGTCTTAACGAGTCTTTAGAAACTATATAAATATTTTTAAGTTTAGACTGTTAAAATATGCATATATATTTAAATTGATTGAAACGAGTGAATATTTTGCAACATCTTTTGCTTTGTGGGTCGACAAGGATTTGCAGGTCATTGTATTCTGTTTTTATTCATGTTAACACAACGCAATGTCCTAAATTCCCCAAATTCCTTGGAATCGGGGTTTGTGTTATTCACCTCTAGTAATGACGCTTTTGGATATTAGTGTCCTCAAAAGTCTTTAGCTTGTGTATGTAGTCTAAATAAGCGATAGCACACACACACACACACACACTTATTACCTCATCATCTGAACTCACTTCATTAAATATTCGGCAGATCCTAAAAAAAGATCTGAAACCAGAGACGGAAGTTACGAAGTACAAATACTTTGTTATTGTACTTAATTAGATTCTACTACGATTACGATTGTTCTTCATTTAAATCAGTATTTCCACATTACTAATTATTTTTCTGATGACTTTTAACTTTCACTCATTTTACACCAGACTTTAGTGTTAATCTTTGGGAAAACACATGCAGGTAAATTAACATGCGATGTTTTAAGATTATTTCTTACTTTTAGTAATAATAATTTATTATCTCTGTTTGTCAGTAATGTTAACTTAAATTTAACTGAAGTGCAGCACATGTGTTTGCTAACTTTACTTAGTTAATTAGTGAACATTAGTTTACTTACTAACTTGGATATATTTGTAAGGTTGCCCGGCTCTCATAGTCATTAAAAAATAAATTAACTTCATGTACTATTGGTGGACGAGAATCTCCATCACCTTTGAGTGCATAATAGTTAATTAACTTTAAACTTAAGTACATGTCAGAGCCCAAACTTCTTTACTTTAACTTAGATAAATTAGTCATTTTAACCAGGAGTATCTGCACTTCTACTCGAGTAAAGGATGTGTGTACTTTTGCCATCTTTGGCCGAAACCTACTCTAAAAACATGGCATGATTGTCACAGAAAAAACACACAACACCGGTTATAACTGCTTTTTCATCGGCCCAAAGGACAGACAGCAAAATGTGTTCGAGCATGAGTGTGTGTTCAGTTTGGAGGGTGCAGAGGGCAAGGCGTGGGACACACAGGAAAGATGACTGACACACAGACACCGTTGCCCACCGGTTGTGTTTGATGGAAGGGGTTTTGTCCCCTTTTCCAACTGCGCTATTGTTGACTGGAGCCGAGTTGAGATCAGAGGGAGAGAACGAGAAGATCAAGAGTCAGACATATCAAATAAGATAGAGAGGTCTGGACAGAAAGAGTAAGAAGCAGCCAGGAAAAGATCTCATAAAAGAAAAAAAAACACACACTAACACAGGGCGAGTTCACGAGGAGATCAGAGATGAGAAAAAAAAAAAAGATGAGAAGAAAAAAAAGATAAAACGAAATAAGGTCGATGAGATGATCAAATGAGGGGGAAAAAAAGAGATAAGACAAGAATGAGATTTGACCAGATGAAAAATGAGTCACCCAGAAAGAGTAATAAAATAATGCACAGAAGAGGTGAGACATGTAATGTATGTGTGTGTCTGTGTGTGTATGAATATAAGTATGTGATAAATTCCAGCATCTCCATCATTACTACACAATACAGTCTAATATATTAATAGAATATAAAATATTTTACTGTTTTAATAGTAAGTAACAAGCAAATTCTGGTATATATGTGCGTGTGCGTGTGTGTGTGTGTGTGTGTGTATGTGTGTGTATGTGTGTGTGTAATGCCAATGAGCAGTTACATAACATAAAGCAATACATAATAATATCAGTTAATTGCCCCTGTAAGCTCATGAAACACTCCTCGTCCTACCACATGTGAGCTCGGGGCCGTTACCTGGAGGAGGAAGCTCTAGTTTGGAACGTCTGAGTTCAGACATTGAACTCTGGAGCTGCTCGATTACAAAGTCGTCATCGAAAAAGAAATCCTTAGAGAGAGAAACTTGGAGGAACTCCACCAGGTCCTCCATTGGGAACTTCATCAGGGTCTCTGGGCACACACACACACACACACACACACACTGTTTTATTGCTGTACTTGTAGTGACTGCATTCTCTCATATGGTCAATGACACACACACACACCACACACACACACACACACACACACACTGTTTTATTGCTGTACTTGTAGTGACTGCATTCTCTCATATGGTCAATGACACACACACACACACACAGAAAGGACATTACTTTTATGGAGCTTAAGGATGGTGTAGGACATCGCGGGTAAAACTCGCTCTCCCTCTAGAATGTAGATATCCCATATCCTGAGGGTTAACGTGAAAGGGGTCTGCCAAACAACACACACACACACACACACACACACACACACACACACACTTCTAAAACAGGGCAAAGAGACTGAGAGAATGTGCTGTATCTGTCTGTTAAAGGTCACTGAGCTGCGTCTCTACTCAACGTCCTGATTTATTAGTCATAAGCAACTGGTGCTATAGCACAGCATTAACCTTAAAAAGAGTTGTAGGGGCAGAGACAGAATATTTACCCTTGTTAGGGCAGAGACAGAATATTTACCCTTGTTAGGGCCATGATAATATACTGGCATGAGTATATTTACCCTTGTTAGGGGTATGATAATATACTGTTAGAGTATATTTACCCTTGTTAGGGGTATGTAATATACTGTTAGAGTATATTTACCCTTGTTAGGGGTATGTAATATACCGGTATATGTACTGTTAGAGTAATATATGTAGAGTATATTTACCCTTGTTAGGGGTATGATAATATACTGTTAGAGTATATTTACCCGTGTTAGGGGTATGTAATATACTGTTAGAGTATATTACCCCTTGTTAGGTATGTTATAGAGTATTTTACCCTGTTATGGGTATGTAATATACTGTTAGAGTATATTTACCCGTGTTAGGGGTATGTAATATACTGTTAGAGTATATTTACCCGTGTTAGGGGTATATGTATATACTGGTATTAGAGTATTAATATACTTAGATATTACCCTTGTTAGGGTATGTAATATACTGTTAGAGTATACCCTTGTTAGGGGTATGTAATATACTGTTAGAGTATATTTACCCTTGTTATGGGGTATGTAATATACTGTTAGAGTATATTACCCTTGTTTTAGGGGTATGTAATATACTGTTAGAGTATATTTACCCTTGACCAGGGGTTGTAGGGGTATGTAATATACTGGCATGAGAGTTAACAGTGTTAGGATAATGAAGTGTTAACTTCTTTTATTAATGTTTATCTTGGTGTGATGATTGTCCCGATTTTTTTTTTTTGCAGAACTTTGTAACTTTCTTAATGTGTCTGTCTGTCTCTTCCTACCAGTTACCCTCTCTCTCTCTCTCTCTCTCACCCTCTCTCTCTCCTCTGTCTAACCCTCTCTCTCTCTAACCCTCTCTCTCTCTCAACCCTCTAACCCTCTCTCTCTCAACCCTCTCTCTAACCTCTCCTCCTCTCGCTCTCTCTCTCTCCTCTCTCTAACCCTCTCTCTCTCTCTCTAACCTCTCTCTCTCCCTCTCTCTCTCTCAACCTATCTCTCTCTCTCTCTCTCGAGCGAACCGCCTCTCTCTCTCTCCCTCTCTCTCTCCTCTCGCTCTCTCTAACCCTCCTCTCCTCTCTCTCTTCTCTAACCTCTCTCTCAAACCCTCTCTCTCTCTCTAAACCCTCTCTCTCTCTAACCCTCTCTCTCTCTCTCTCTTCTCTAACCCTCTCTCTCTCTCTCTCTCTCTAACCGTCTTCTCTCTCTCTCTCCCTCTCTCTAACCGTCTCTCTCTCTAACCCTCTCTCTCTACCCCTCTCTCTATCTACCTCTCTCTCTCTCTCTCTCTCTCTCTAACCTCTCTCTCTCTCTCTCTAACCCTCTCTCTCTCTCTCTCTAACCCTCTCTCTCTCTAACCCTCTCTCTCTCTCTCTCTAACCCTCTCTCTCTCTCTAACCCTCTCTCTCTCTATCTAAACCCTCCCTCTCATCTCTCTCTCCTAAAACCCTCTCTCTCTCTCTCTCTCTACTAACCCTCTCCTCTCTCTCTCTCTCTCTCTCTATCTCTCTAAAACCCTCTCTCTCTCCTCTCTCTCTAACCCTCTCTCTCTAACTCCTCTCTCTCCTCCTAACCCTCTCTCTCTCTCTCTCTCTAACTCTCTCTACCTCTCTCTCTCTAACTCTCTCTAACTCTCTCTCTCTCTCTCTCTAACCTCTCTAACCCTCTCTCTAACCCTCTCTAACCCTCTCTCTCTAACCTAACCCTCTCTCCTCTCTCTCTCTCTAAAACCTCTCTCTCTCTCTCTAACCCTCTCTCTCTCTCTCTAACCCTCTCTCTCTCTAACTCTCTCTCTCTCTCTCTCTCTCTCTCTCTAACCTCTCTCTCTCTAACCCCTCTCTCTCCTCTAACCCTCTCTCCTCTCCCTCTCTAACCTCTCTCCTCTCTTCTCCTCTCTAACTCCTAACCCTCTCTCTCTAACTAACCCTCTCTAACCCTCTCTCTCTCTCTCTAACCCTCTCTCCTCTCTCTCTCTCTCTCTCTCTCTCTCACGCATCAGAAATCATTTAAATTTACATTTACAGCATATGTGTGTGTGTGTGTGTGTGTGTGTGTGTGTGTGTGTGTGTGTCTTACACGATCCAGAAAGCACTGAAAGAACCACTTCATGGTATACAGACTGGTGGAAAACCTCCTGGTTGTCCTGTAGGAACAAATACACACAAACACTGTGACTCAGTGACCAAAGGTGACTTTTCATTTGCTGATCACTGCACCCACACACACACTCGTTAGGAGTGCAGTGACGACGGCTAGCGGGAGAACGTAACCTTCGTGCTGAACACTTACGGCTGGAGCGGCATGGTGGATATTTTTAAGTCAAGACCCTTTTCACATCAAAGAAAGATAATATTAAACACTCAATTTAATTAACATCCGTAAATTAAGAGTCCCCAACTAAGCAAGTCAGAGGCGACAGCGGGAAGGAACCAAAACTGCATCAGTGACAGAATGGAGGAAAAAACCTCGGGAGAAACCACAGCTTCAGTCGGGGGGTTCAGTTTTCTCCTCTGAGCAGATAAATCAGTAGGTTCTTCCATACTGCAGTAAAGTTTCCATGATCGTGTCCGGATGGCCGTCTAACCGTCTACGTTTAACTTTTTTGTCAGCCGAAGCACTTTGACCAAACGATTGATTTAAAGTACCCCGGAAATTTTAAGTAAATATTTTAATAGCACATTTGCATGTTTATTTCAAAAACTTTTATTATTTATCCTTTTTAAAGTTTTAAATCAGTCGTATTTATTGTTATTACACATTAGAACATGTATTAGAGAGAGAGAGCGGTATGTTTTTACCTCTTTAACCTGCCCTGCTCCAAACATAATTTTGCATATTTCGACTGCGGCAGGAATGATTAGAGACCTTTTTTGCATTTGGCAATGCGCTGTGATACCGCATAAAAAGCCTTGGCTTCATGGCGGTCTCCCGGCTTCAGGGCTTTTTATCAAGGTCCGTTGTCACATGACACAAACTAAACAATTTATATTTTTGTTAGTAAATGTTATTTAGATTTTTTAAATTTACTATTACGTAACCTTTTATTTTTGACATTTTTTTTTTAGCAATTATAATTTAATTATCCGCTTGTCATTAACTCACGAACCCCCTGCAGTTCCCACCAGTTCGTTTAGGACCTATTGGATCAGATGAACATGATGCAGCGTCAGCAGTTTATGTTATTGTGCATGCAAGGATTTTACTCTGTTCACAAGAGGCTTGATAATTACCCCAATGAATCATTTCTCTCACACACACACACACACACACACACACACACACAACCGCCTAAGACTAATGAGTGCCAATTTATTATTAATAACGTTTCCTTTTATCACTGAACTTAAATATTAATTATTCAATCAATTCCCTGACATTTAGCTTGACATACTGAGATGTGTTTATTAAAGAGAGAGAAAAAAGAAAATAATGACTGATAAACAATAAGAAATAAAATAACCCCCCTCTCCCCTCCCCCGATTACCCAGAGCAATATCATTAGCAAAACATCAATCAGGGAAATCTGCTGTGCTCAGAAACTTCCTGATTGAAGAATATTTCACTGATTGTATTTATCAGTCGTTTGGTCTCCATTATAATGTCCTGTGTAAATTACGCTGGGATGCCAAATCTCAGCACAAAAAAATAGGATTTGTATAAAGTATTTTCTTTAAAAAACTCTTAATAATATATAAAAATATTATTTATAAAATAACCATAATAATCAAGAATAACTTCATGTATGTGTGTGTGTGTGTGTGTGTGTGTGTTTGAGACTTACTAGATGTTGTTTAAGTTTAGGCATCATCTTTTTCAGGATGCGGTCATGGTGCTCTTGAAAGCGCAGCAGCTTCGGAAAGCCTGGCACGAAAAATCCTAAATATATCCACAGACACACACTTCAGTGCTAATGTCACTGAGAATGATGGACTAATCATCAGAGCTGAAACACTAGTCGAATTCTGACTAGAAGTCTGTCCAGAAAGCCAT
Source organism: Bagarius yarrelli (assembly GCA_005784505.1). Lineage (NCBI taxonomy): Eukaryota > Metazoa > Chordata > Actinopteri > Siluriformes > Sisoridae > Bagarius > Bagarius yarrelli. Next base: position 1,170,300 of record VCAZ01000001.1, on the reverse strand, counting down.
TAAGACAGGGGTGTCCAAACTTTGTCCTGGAGGGTCGGGATGTCCTGCAGAGTTTAGATCCAACTTGCCTCAAAACACCAAGTTTCCAAACAGTAACCCTAGTAACATCTTGATTCGTTGGTTCAGGTGTGTTTAACTAGGTTTGCAGCTAAACTCTGCAGGACACCCCGACCCTCCAGGACCAAGTTTGGACAACATGTTCTATCCTTCTGATATTGCTTATTCCTGATCCTGTCCAACCTCCTCACTCACAACAAGAACCTCAGCATCTTCAGCTCTGTTACCTCCAACTTTGTCTCCTGTCTCTTTCTTAGTGTCACTGTCTCTAAACTGTACAACACAGCTGCTCTCTCTCACCACTGTCTTCTACACCTTCTGCTTTATTCACGCTGAAGAAAAGCCATTAGGTCTATTGGTTATAAATCTATACAAAGCAGCCCAGAAGGGGAGAAAACTATATAAGTGGAAGTGGTAGCTCGGTGGTTAAGGGGTTGGACTGCTGATCAGAAGATTGTGGGTTTCATTTCTAGCAACATCAGGCTGCTACCAGTGGCAAAAATGTATTTACTTTGGGGGTAAAAAAAAGTAATATCATAAAAAAATAAATAAAAGTTACATTTTATTATTTCTTTTATCCCTTCGAGGGTTAAGGGTCTTGCTCAGGGGTCCACTGGTCACCCACCATCTTCAGATCAGGAGTCTAACACCTTAACCACCGAGATACCACTTAACCGCAAAGTAGTAACTGTGTAGGTAAAAAAAATACCCACTAAAAATACACACAAAATATATTTGTGTACAGGTGTGTATGTGTGTGTGTGTGTGTTTACCGTGCATAGCATGTTTCTGTCCTGAAAGCAGTTTGACCAGAGCCCAGAATGCATCCTCTTCATTCATATAAATTAGGAGGAGAGCGGTGATCTGGCTCATTCCTTGACAATATCCCACCTCCTACACACACACACACACACACACACACCAGCAGGGTATTAACTAATCAGGTTTGAATACAAACATCTGGTTATGTACAGCTGTGTGTTCAGTTTATTTTAAGTACATTAAATACATCTTGTTTTCTAATGTGTGTAAGAATTTTAATTGCTCTTGAAATCAAACCAAAAACTGTCATTTCCGCTCTAGAACCGCAAACCGGTGTGTTAGACATTCTACTGAGCACCTGACCGGATACATTTTTCCCTCTTGCTGAATACAAGCCTAAAAGTTTGCTTAATTAAGAAGGTTCTGTTCACCGACCACGGCTCAAACACAGAGAACATAACACACCCTGCCAATGAAATAACCAGATAAAATAACCAGATGTCTGTCTGTCTGTCTGTCCGTCTCCTTAATACCTCAGAAAGCCTAAAAAACTAAAAACTCATTTTGTAATGCACAGTTGACATCTAAATTAAAAACAAAAGCTGTAATCAAGTCTAGGACCTGACTACATCAGTTCATACTATAGAACACTGCAGTAGAGGGTAGTAAATATTCTAATATACTAAAATTTACAACATCTTACTGTATTTAATCCTAACATATTTATAGTATTTTTTTTTAATGTGGGCAGGTGAAAGAATCCAGATTAACAAACATGGAGGTAAAAACATTCAGTCTGTCTAAGGATGTCCAGATTAATGGCGGCTGAATGAGATTTCTCAGGCGGTAATAGTCAGGCTCTGATCAAGTCGTTAGACAGACGTGTGGTTTAGGAAAGCAGACACAAACCTAATGAATTCCGCGTGTAATCAGAGCGCAGCTGTCTACATGTCTGTGAACGCTGGAACGTCAGGTTGACAAAATATCTTCATTTCAAGAACAAGTCACCATTTGCAATAACACACCCAGTTTCTCTACTACTGTGATGGGAAAAGTCACATCTACATTACAGCACGAAAAAAAACCAACGAAACTGTAAATCCCAGCTTGTTAGTGAGTTAGGAGGGTAAGAAGCAGGGTGGGCTTTGATACGGCAGTCCTGGAGCTCAGTGGAAAAAAAGTGCACTGATCAAGGAACCGACAGTGACAGTTTGATGTGCTGGTGTTCGAACCAACTACATTCTGAAAAAAAAGTGCACTCTGAAAGATGTCCACTAGAGGGCAGAGCAGTGCTAAATAAAACGTCGGCTATTACTTAAATGTAAATGTCACGAAAGATGTTATGTTTTGTGTCACACACACGTACAAATGCTACACTTAGCACCCAGATTCATTGCCTCGTAAAACGATTAGCTTTAATTGAGTTGTGCTCTGAATCGACTCAGTGAATCAGTGAATCTTGGGGATGGTGCAGATGTTGACGTGACTCACGCTGTTGTACATGGAGTATGCTGTGAGGACGTGGAAGAGGTCTTGCTGCCTGTAAACACAAACACACAAGCACGGGTTTTATAACACAGTCTATCTCAATCCAACATGAAAAACAAGCCTGATTACAACTTCCTGTTTGTATCCGCCGCCTTTCTCTTTTTACCTCCTTCAATTCTTCTTCCGTTTCCTTTTTCTTTGTCTAATTATAATTATCACTAGTGTTTTATTAGCTCTACGGCATCATGTCTCAACCAACAACAAGGTTTTCTCGGTAAATGAGTGCGACTGAATGACGTGAGTCTACTTGTGTTTGTGTGTCTTATATGACAGCGTGTGTGTCACGCACTTGACGTCATAGCGGCGCATGAACATTATGTGGTCTCTGTAGGTGCGGTTCACGTCCAGGTCTATCTGGCGAATATCGGGGGACAACTCTCTTGCTCTCATCTTCAGCTTCTGCAAAGACAGGGTGATAGAGAGAGATGGGGAGGAGGGGGAGGAGAGAATTAGAGGGAGGGGGGAATGAAAAAGAGAGAAAGAGGGGGAGAGTGATAGGGAGAGGATGAGGGGGAGAGAGAGAGAGACAGACAGACAGAGGGAGAGAGAGTAAGGAAGGAAGAGAGAGAGGGAGAGAAAGGAAGAGAGAAAGAGAGAGAGAGAAAGGGAGAGAGAGAGAGAGAGAGAGAGCAAGGGAGAGAGAGAGAGAGCAAGGGAGAGAGAGAGAGAGAGAGGTAGAAAAAAAGGAAAACAATCAAAAAGTGTATATCTCTAATAAAAATGAACTTTAACTAAATTAAATCAACACTGCAGCTCAGCCAGCAATCTAACAGCACACACACACAAACAAACACACACACAAACAAACACACACACAAACAAACACACACACAATCTTGATGTTTTCATTTCTAACTGCAGCAGGGGATTTGGGGAAAATTACTGCTGAGTGTATTCTCTGTGGCCTTGCAAACACGCACACACACACAATGCATAATCTGCATGCATCCGGATGACTGTTTATGAATGCCACAATTCATAATTTAGTGAGTGTGTGTGTGTGTGTGTGTGTGTGAGATGCTTCAGAGCTTTGGCTGTGTCTCAGTAAGCAGAAACACTACATCCTTGTTTTACCAGTTGTATCTACATATGGGTCAGCCTGCAGGTACCGAGCTGTGGGTAAAGTTATACAGTTATAGACTTTAATGAGACATCATAAAGCATGCATTGCAGCAGAAATACAATCAAGATGACATCACTGCTTATAAATAATAAATTATTATATAAAAACGTCTTTCCAGAATGACAGGAACGTCTTCTTCAATCTAAGCCCCGCATGCCACAGTAAACACACGGCTGCTCACAGCACCAACAGTACACATATTAGACCTTTCCAATACAATACAAACATATTAGCATGTGAGATCTATAATATCTATAACATCACTTAAAATCTAACTACTATTAATGCTGGACTACAATTATAAAGAACACTCAAATAACGCCGTAAGGACACACTGTTCCTCGACTCAAGCACCTGTAACGGTGTGTGAAACCCCTGTGTTACCTACGACAGAGAACCGGCACAGATCCTCAGCAATAAAACCACCACCGACCGAGTCATTCACTTCACCTTTCAGAATTTCATCAGGAGGAGGAAGTGGTAGCGGAGTAGTTAAGTTGTTGGACTACCAACTTGAGGACCCGGGTTCGATTCCCGGCCCCACCAAGCCACCACTGCTGGGCCCCTGGGCATGATATGCTTCTCCTCCATGTTAGTCAGGTTCCCAAAATATTCGAATTTGGTGCCACAAACTTTGCACACAGTCTGTCTCTTATAAATGACACATTTGTCCTCACAAAATCCAAAATGTCGCCACACAGTCGATTTTAAATTTGATATCGCAGGCATTTGTTTGTCCAAATTAAGTGAAAACCCCAGAATAGGTACTCGCGTCTATCAGTGCTAATTATTTTCCTGTTTCTTGCTTGTGCAGACCCGCACTGTCGCCATCTGATTTGAATTTGGAATTGATTCTGGACTTTTGGGAATCGATTCAGAATCATTAAAGAAAGAATCACAATGCATCGATGGATCGATTATTTGTCCCACCACTAACAGTTATACAGCTTTACTGCATTTTGGTCCAGATTTGATTGTCTCTTTTACTTCTGTGATAAATTATTAGTTAAACAGTCCTATAAAAGGATGAGGAAAAACGACTCTGAGTTCCCAACTGTCAGGAATCAGGAATCATCAGGAATATTTCATTCTTTTTCATCAGGAAGGTACGTGTTGGAACGTTTACCTCGTAGAAGTCCTTCTTCTCCTCTTTTATTTTAGGGACGTCAAGGAGGAGACACCAGACCTGTCCTCGAAGCTGTAGTGGAATTCCTTTATAGATCCTTCGTACCAGCTGTGAACACACACACACACACACACACACACACACACACATAATTTATCATAACTCTAATACATCTGTGTTTCTGCAATACAAAGAACAGCTGTATGAGTATTTTAATCCACAGTCTGAATGTTATTCTTATCTTATTTTATTTAGCTTATTGCCCCTCTTCCTGTACTTATTGCCCCTCTTCCTGTACTTATTGCCCCTCTTCCTGTACCTAAATACCACCAGAAATCTTCGATGCTGCATCCGAAATTTACATACATTTGATTAAGTACAGACCTGCTGACTGGTAGAAGTATGTTCTATACAGTACAGTAATGAAATTGGTATGGACTACCGTACAACCGCCATGTTGATATCTACATTCACAGTATATATTTTTTCCTAAAGTTAAAGCTACTTTAATCACTGGAAAAGTGCTGCGTCGTCGCCTTCCCCCATTTTTAAAAAAGAGACGTCTCTCCCGTGGGCCCATGGGATAGTAAAGTATCTGTCACTTTCAGACTGGAGTATTAGATCACCAGGACTGGAGTATTAGATCACCAGGCTAGAGTATTAGATCACCAGGACTGGAGTATTAGATCACCAGGAACGCATACCAAATTTTTGCAGTATTTTATAGGTTTGTATAGGGTTACTTGATATAATATATATAATATAATAATATAACAAACACTGATCACTCCTCAGATCCACAATACCGCTCAAACTAGTCTCACCATCCACTAGTACACAAGGTAGATCTGACTCGAGACTTTTCTCTGTTCTGGATCCAAGATGTTGGAATGAACCAACTATCAGACCAACTATTGAAGACCAACGTCCTTCTCAAATACCTGCACTCGACATTCAACCAAATAAATATATACGCTGCTCTTCTTTAACAGTTTTTTGTTGTTGTTACACTGATTTGTGATCTATTGTATCAGTATTGATCTGTTTAATGATGCGACTCAAAACACTTTTGTACGTCACTCTGGACAAGAACGTCTGCTAGATACTGTAAATGTAAGTGTAAATCAAGTCATATCACCGTTGCAGTGTATGTTCGCTCTTCTGCTCAGCACAGAACTGAGATTTCTACAGTTTCTCCAGCCGGTTGGTGTTTAACGAATAATCTGACTGATATTATTGGAGCTGGTTATATCTGTGTTAGCTACACTTCCTCACTAACTACCATCCCTGTAACGGTCATTCCAATCCACGCTGATGTACAGTGCCGAAATGGGGAAGCGGTGGCTCGTGGTTAAGGTGTTCGACTGCCAACCCGAAGATTGCGAGTTCGATTCCCGGCTTCACCCTGCCACCACTGCTGGGCCCCTGAGCGAGGCCCTTAACCCCAATGTTGTATAAATGAGATAAACGTAAGTCACTCTGGATAAGAACGTCTGCCAAATGCTGTAAATGTCAATGAATAATTAACCCATTAATGACACCAAACACACATTTTCTGTCCATTAGCATCTGGTATCGGATCAAGTTTGTTACTCTGGTGGTTTTCAGGCTTTTTGTGTTTCTACAGGATCGAATTTCGCGATCGATTTGGCGACTTTAGAAAGCTGAAAGTTGAAGATGCTGGATTTTATTTTTCTTAAAGCCTGTTTCTTTCTGACTCTGGCCTCTGTTTTAGGCGATTAGGAGTTTTAACTGTTCGGATAATAGAAGCTAAGGGAGGTTTGGTATGATGATGCAATGCGTGGAGAATTGCTGGTCTCTTGCTCGCCGTTTCTGCTTCTCAGCACGTGTCGAAATACCACAGTGCTGTGAATCCACAGTAACACACTGACGTGTTATGCTATCAAGTTCCCAAAAGTTCCGAAAGGCAGTTCTGTACTATTCTCCTGACACACACACACACACACACACACACACACACACAGGAGCAGTACAGGCTCCTGTTCAATTAAAAAACGCTTACTAAGAGACGATTTTGCTGAAATTGAAACTTATCTGTGATCTCTACTGATATCGAATAATCAGGGCGGCCCGTGGCATCGGCGACACAGGCAGTTTCCTAGGGTGCAAAATAACTGGGGGGAGGCGCCGCACGCGAGTTTATTTCTTTGTCGGAAGTGCGCCCTCTCTGTGACCATCGTGCGCTCCTACACCCATATATTAAGCAAATATATTTTAGGCAGTTAACAAAATCCATTGATGAATTTTCTGGCATGTTTAAGTTTCAAGGCTGATCTGTGATTTAGATCATTAGATTTTAGTGCACTGTTTCAACTGTTGCGATTTCTTTACTTTGAGGTTCAAGGTTCAAGGAGCTTTATTGTCATTTCAGCCATATATAGCAGATGCAGTACACAGTGAGATGAGATAACGTTTCTCCAGGACCCCCCGGTGTTACACAAAAACAGAATTTCACAAAACAACAGAAAGCCACTAAACAGGATAGACATAAAAGTGCATGTGTGCAACCTGGTGCGGACAGTGCAGAACAGACAGTGCAATAAACAATACAAACACAAGGACAGTGCAAAGACGAAATTAGAGAACGGAACATAACGCAATAGCGCCAACTATATTGTAAAATGGGGTAAGACATGGAATATGCAAATTAACAACAATATTGTGCAAATAGCATTGTAAAGTGACTGTGCTTAACAAAAAATGGTTTTTTTTCAGTCTACTTGTGTTGAATGTGTGTGTATGTAGTTCAGTTCTGTGTTGAGCAGCCTGATGGCTTAAGGGGTTGAGTTTGTGTGCATATTTGTAGGTTGAGGTAGTTCAGATCAGTGTGTTAAGCAGCCTGATGGCTCGAGGGAAGAAACTGCTACACATGGACTTATGGTTAATCCTTATTCATTTATGCATTTGTTCATATGGTTTTTTTTGTGGCAGGGTGTGGGTGTGTGTGTGTGTTGACGTTGGTGGCTCAGTGGGCGGTGGAGACCTACAATCTCGCCTAGGGCGCAACCAGTGATTGTGAATAAATGGCCTGGAATTGAAACCTGTACAGAATCCTATTAGAGCAGATTCAGTGTTAATATCAAATCTCAAGTCTTTGCTTAAAGGTGCAATAAGTGATGAGGGAACATTTTTCGTTCAGCTTATTGAAAGACTCTTCACATCCTGATAGCAATTCATTAAGTTAAGTGATCTAAATGTATTTATATGTATCTATATATTCTGGGGCAGGTGTAGGACCGAGACATGTCCATCTATAACAGTGTAATATGGAGACAGGTTCAATCAGAGCTGCTCCCGGTCTCCAGAACCCGTCTCCATCTTACACTATTACAGTATCTTATATTTGCATGCAATAGCAATGGTGTTGCATGCAAACTGTGCAGTATTTTTATACTGTGCAATATTATCCTGGGGCAATTCATAAAAATAGAACCTGTGCAATAATAATATATATTTTTTTAAATGTGCAATATTAATCTAGTGCAATTCATCAGACCTTTTTTTTTTTGAAGTTCTACTACTGTATTGTTTTTCTCTTTCTTCTGTATTTATATACTTCCGATTTGCACATCTTTTTCTCTGCTGCTGTAATAAAAAAAATTTCCCAATGTGGGAGGAATAAAGGTAAATCTTATCTTATCTTTTTTTTTTTTTTTTTTAATCAAAATGGGATTTTCTAACTGCCTGTCAACATTTGTATGTGTGTACGTCTACACACACTCTACACACACAGACAGGATACCTCATCAGTGCATTTACATACTGTGAAAAAAAAAGTCTGGATCAAAACAGAGCCAAAACCTGAATAAATCCTCGGTGTGTATGTATGTGTGTGTGTGTGTGTGTGTTTCCACGTTGGAGTCGACTACAGGAGTCAAATGGTCTAAAAGATGATGTCATGGTTACAGTATTTCTTTTGGACTGGTAGGAATATGGTGAGATTGGATTCAGGTGATGTAGTTTGTGTTTTGTAGTTTATCTTTATAAATTAACAGCAGTGTGTAATCAGCGACTACTATTAAGTTTTCTCACCGGTGAATGACACTGACTGATAGTAATAATTTCGTCTTTTTGACTACTCTGTGCGCCTTCATGTGTGGATTTGGACCGTGAGGGTGCGATGAGGGTGTGATGCTATCAGGCTACAGTTAGCATTTTCCAAGATGTCTCATTGCACCTTTGAGATGTAAGTAAAATTGCATCATGCTGCCCGGAAGCCTCAGACGTGCCCGGGTAAACACACCGGATCAACAGCGAAATATGACGGCAATAAAAGCAAGCACTTTGTTAAAGTGTAGATGTAAAAGTGTGTTTTCTGCACAGTGTCTCCATCCAGCTGTATTTGGGCAGATAATATTATTCCGCTGTCTGTTACTCTCCTTAAATCTAAAATAGTGCTTATTCCTGTCTTTTTCTAAGCTACTGGCTGAATCATTTATCCTTTTTTTATTAGTAATACACACACACACACACACACACACACACACACACACACACACACACACACACACACACACCTTCTCGCTGTTCTTGTACTTGTCCCAGCCTTTCAGCATCTTCAACCATTTTTCTGTCCTTTCCAGTTCCAGCTGCTTTTGCTGTGTGAATAATATAAAACATCGTTAAACAATAAACACTATGAAATAATATAAAACAGAAATTTCCTGAATTCATTAAAAGGCGCTGTTTGCTGGTTAAGACCAGTTTTGACAGAAATACATTATATGGACAAAAGTAATGGGACATCTAACATTTTAAACATCCTATTCAAGGTTTAGTCTCACTCGCACTTAATTATCGAAATGTTTTTCACTAGATTGGGTCATGTGACTGTGTGGGTCACGTGACTGTGTGGGTCATGTGACTGTGTGGGTCACGTGACTGTGTGGGTTTAATCATTCCGGTCCAATAGTATTAGTGAGATCAGACACTAATGTTGAGGTTTGGAGGTCTGGGGTTCAGTCGGGGTTCCAGTTCATCCCAAAGGTGTTCAGTTTAAAGGGATTAAGTCAGAATTGGTACTCTGTACAGGACATGAGAGTTCTTCTCCTCCAATCAGAACACAGCACGTCTTCATGGAGTCCAGGGAATTTGTGCAACTGACAAGTCTCTGAAAACGACTTTGCTTGTTTAAGTATTTTATTTGTGCAGAACGTTTGGTGGTGTAATTTCCAACTAGTACCCGACTATTCCCGACAAAATAGCGCAGCTGTGTAATTTTCCCAAATTACAGTTGATAGCACAGAGCCGGAACGCCGGAACGTTGTGTTTCCCTCCCTTCCTCTGCATAAACAACACATGGCCATGTCTGTTTACCAAATTCCATTAGAGCACTGCTACAGAGAGCTCAGCGTCTCTACACAATTACACAAGCTCATTTTCTCTACGCAGATTACAGCTGATTAGATGAACCTTCGGCGCTAATCATACCTCATTTGCCGGGAAAACCGAGCACCGCTTTACTTTCTACCTCAACTGATCGGATCCATTTTTTTCTTCTTACGCACTTTATAGCTTTTCTAAACAAATTTTTGCGGAATCATTATACTCGATCCTGTCACTGCATCCTTACCCGTTATAACATATAAATGAAAAATATTTGTCGCTGGAGGTCGTGTGATGCTGAGGAATCAAATCGACTTACCAGGTGTTAGCATGATTTTACCATATGAACTAAAAACATTATAAATAACCATTTCTCATTGGTATAAAATAATAATAATAATAATAATAATATAATACGGCTACAGCATCTAGCAGACGTCCGGAGCGACTTACATTTATCTATTTTATACAACCAAGCAATTGATGGTTAAGGGCCTTGCTCAGGGGCCCAACAGTGGTGGCTTAATGGAGCTGGGAATCGAACCCACAATCTTCAGGTTGGTAGTAATAATAATAATTAGGGGTGTGACGAGATATCACGACACATCCAATGTATCTCGTGAGATCCGACTGGTCTGCTGAGAATGGAAGGATGGAAGATGCCCCGCCGCCACATTGAAATCGTTTGTGTGGCAACATTTTGGTTCCCGGTGGAAATAATAAACAGTGAAAGAATGATAAAGAAAACAGAGACAGTATGAAACACTGTAAGAAATGAATACCCTACGCCTCTGCTAACCCCCGACCCCGAATTAGGGACGCGGGTACAGAAGATAAATGAATGAATAAAGTATTATTACCCGATTATTAGTTGAAATTAGGGCAAACTTTATAATCATGATGCTCACCTTCTCCTCCATGGCGTTAGAAGCTGGAAGTTCATTCTCACTAAAAGAAAGAGCAGAGAGAAAGACAGACAGGGACACACATGTTTTTAGACATTGACTCAATAGAATTGCTGCATAATTTCATCATTCTGTAAAGTGCATAATGATTCCTCCAGTGGATATTTTGCTTTCCTCAGAAAAATGTCTTCAAATTAACAACTTCTTCCAGGAAAAAGCTGGAAATATACGTTTACGACAATAACTTAAAGCAGAAGAAAGGCAAAACTACCAGGAGGTCAACAAAGTGGATCAAAAATTAATTAAAGTTGTCCTGAGACAATAAGTTTACTAAAAGATTTTGATCCGCTTCAAATGTTGACTAGTGAAGTTAAAAAAACAAAACATTTTCCGCCTGTCATGTTGCCGAGGCCGCACATGGACCAAAAAAGGGAAAATCTGTTCCACAGGAAGTGGAAATCACTATGATGACGGGTTACCGTGACGCCACTCGGCTTGACGGGGTTAACAGGGAGGAATAACTGACAATAACACAAACAGGAAACGATAACATTCCATGTCAGACCTTTGGGTTCACTTGGTGTCGCTTTATAGCAGAGCGAGAATGGACGATACAGCAGCGCTTTCTGGTACTGAACTTCCCATGGTTTTATCAGTTGACCAGATCAGACCAAGTTAGTTAGGAGCACTGATATATATGAGGAATTAAATTACTGGACAGAAGACATTGCAAACTTTATGTATTATTTGTTTGGCAGTGACTCTGATCCGAAATTGTATTCACTGTAATTCTAAATGACGTTATAACAGATACCTTATCATCATTAATCCACATCTGATGTGTCCCCACTCACCCTGTTCAGTTATCTGACACCTTATATACACCTAATGGCTTTTATACGCTATATAATAGAGACAAGGTGTCATTTGGGACACATGTTTGGACTGAACAGTAAATAAGGTCCATGGAAAAGGACGACAACTCACTTTCTACAAAAAGCTTCTCTAGACTGATTACAGGAAGTGAGATAACCTGATATGGAACGTCTGTGAGAGAGAAAGTTACATAATCCCATGTGGTAGGGTTTCCATGGCTAGAACAAGTCTAATTTTACATTTATATCATTTGGCAGATGCCCTTATCCAGAGTTACTAACATTTATCTCGTCTAGTGCCAGTGGTGGTAATCTGGTGGTGCTGGGAATCAAACCCTTATCTTCTAATTACAGTCCAACAATATAGCTTCCACTGTGCTACCATGTCCACTAATTGTATGTATAAAGCCAGCAGAACACAAAAATAGGTTCATATAACATCATAATATATTTAAAAATGACATCAGAAGAAAAAATGATGTTCCATCCCGTTTAGGACCCATTACAGAAATGCTCTCACTTTTCTATAACAATGTAATATTGTCAATATTGTTGCTGGGCCCCTGAGCAAGGCCCTTAACCCCTTAACTGTAGATTTAAGCAGTGTGGGAAGTCTTGTTGGCAAAAGGGAGACGAGAGTTAGAGTTGGAGGAACATTGTTGCTGGGTGCTGTAGTTCAGGATAAAAAGCGTTCTGGTTGGTGTATTTAGAGGAAAGTGTGCTTGTGTGTGCGGTGTGTTCTCGCTCTGAGGTTTAATTCAGGAACGCGGAAGAAGAAAGTTTACTTTCTGCTTATCTTATTGTTCATTTGAGTCAGTCCACCCAGTAGTGCACTGTAAATCTGATAACTTTTATCTGCGTGAGGGAAAAGTAAAACATGCATCTGCAAATTTCGTCAGATTCGTAACAAAATTGGGAAAAGGGCAGAGTTACTTAAATTAAAAGACAATTAAAAGCAAAGAACAGCGAAAAAAAAAAGGAAAACTTTAAACCCCCCACACACACACCCCCAAACCTCTCTGCGGGTGTTGCCGGTGTTACAGGTGTAGTGGGGGAAGTGTTAGCACAGTAGTTAAGGTGTTGGACTGCTACCTGGTAGATCGGGGTTCTATTCCCAGCACCACTAAGTTGCCGCTGTTGGGCCCCTTGAGCAAGGCCCTTAACCCCAATCGCTCAGATGTATAAAGAGATACATGTAAGTGGCTCTGGATAAAAACATCTCTCAAATGCTGTAAATGTAATAAATGTAACAGGTTTTGTCAAATGTCCATTTCTTCACCGTCTCAAGACACGTGTCGGTTTCTCATTATTATCTGTGAGACTTAGTTTTGTTATGCTTTGAGAAGAGCAGTGAGACCATGCAGAAGTTAGGCCTTCGTGGTTTGTAATCCGATCCGGATTTTCATTTCAAGAACTGAGAATAGCGGGTTTCAGCCTTGATCATCGACACATTATGCGTTCAGCGAGTGATGCGGATTTTACCCTTACTAGCTGTGCATTTCCTCACGTTTTACCCATGAGTATTAGTGAGATAATAAGAGTTGGTATGAGATGACAGTTGCCCGCCCCCTCTTTCCCCATGCCACACCCACTCCCGTTCCTTATGCTTGCAGGTATTCCCGAGGTAGAACTGGAACTGAAAGAAAGAAACCCTCCTAATTATCCAACAATTTATAGCATCCAAACATTAAAGGAGGAACTCAAAACTTTGTATTTTGGGGTTCACACACGTCAAAAATCTCCTTGTCTCCTTGTTTCGCGTACAACAGAGGAAATCCTGGTGCTGTTTAAACATTTCAGGTGCCCCTCGTGAGTTCTCAACTAGTGAAAATAAAACTATATATACACACACATGCTCACGATGAGCGCACTTAACCCACGTTTTTCTTATAGTAAGTCTCATCGTAAAATGTACGTCTCAAAAACTTACCAATCAGGTAGTGAAGTGAATAATTATGTTTTTAGTTTTAGGTGGAGCAGGAAGGGTTAAGGGTCTTGCTCAAGGACCCAACAGTGGTTGGCTTGCCAATGGGGCTTAAAACCCAGGTGTTTCTGGTCTTTAGATCAGCAACTCGGTGCCTTAACCATGTTGGCCACCACTGCCCTGTGTGTCTCATGCTACTACCTAGACGCTATGAATGGAGCTGTTTATCGAGTGTTTATGCTTTATCTTAATCTGTAACGTTTATCGTTTTGTTATGATGGAGTTTCTTCCATCGTGTAGGCAGTAGAATGAAGCTTAGATGCTATTAAGTCACATGTTTTTTTGTTCCGTTGTTTAGCAAGATGATAAGCGTTCATTTCCCTTCATTGATTCCAGCCATCAATCTATTCCTTTCTCATTCTCTTTCTCTCTCTCTTTCAGCAGAGGGATTATACATTACCCACTCCATAAACCCTACCATTTCCACCACTTCACAGACGTACACTCTCTAAAATTCTAATATTTTCCACTCTTTACCACTGTCAGAACACACACACCCCTTTTTTCTCTAAAACCCTATGATTGTGGCTTTCTGCTCCAGCAGCCACATGTGGCACCCTATAAATATCACATAATTCTCTGCTGTTTAAGAAGCCTGGGAAAACCACAAACCTCCGTGCCAGAGGAAGAAGTACAGGCTGTATAAAGTGTGTGTTAATGTGTGTATGATAGTAGTAATGTATAGAATACTTTTATATATAGACTTTTTAAAAAATCTTGGCAGAGAAGAACAGCCAAAACAGAGTATTAAAAAAAAGCAGACTACAGATTTAAAAATTATAGAGATGTACATTTTCTCACACAGACTTCCAAACATCTCTAAACTCATCTAAACCCTTGATACTCTTTCTGTAGGTGGGGTAATGGGGTATAGATGTGTATAAAAAAGTGCAAAGGTATTCAAAGGTGTATAAATAAATATAGGGGTGTATAGAGAAGTATCAAAGCGTCCAACAGTGTGTAAAAGTGTATACAGTGGTATGGGCAATGGCATAGATGTGTACAGACGTGTAGGTGAATAACGAGGTATGTAAATGAATATAGAGGAGTATAGAGTTGTGTCGGTATAGCGGTATGTAAATGAATATAGAGGAGTATAGAGTTGTGTCGGTATAGCGGTATGTAAATGAATATAGAGGAGTATAGAGTTGTGTCGGTATAGTAGTGGTATGTATAATGGAGTATAGATGATGTTGATGTATAAGAGGAGTATAGAGTTGTGTCGGTATATAGTGGTATGTAAATGAATATAGAGGATATAGAGAGTTGATTGTCGTGTCGGTATGGTATGTGTGTAATGTAAAATGAGATATAGAGGAGTATAGAGTTGTGTCGGTATTATATATATAGCGGTATGTAAATGAATATAGAGGAGTATAGAGTTGTGTCGGTATAGCGGTATGTAAATGAATATAGAGGAGTATAGAGTTGTGTCGGTATAGCGGTATGTAAATGAATATAGAGGAGTATAGAGTTGTGTCGGTATAGCGGTATGTAAAATGAATATAGCGGAGTATAGATTGTGTAGGTATGTGGTATGTAAATTGAATATAGAGGAGTATAGAGGTTGTGTCGGTTATAGTGGTATGTAAATGAATATAGAGGAGTATAGAGTGTATGTAGAGTAGAGTTGTGTCGGTATAGCATTATGTAAATGAATATAGAGAAGTATAGAGTTGTGTCGGTATAGCGGTATGTAAATGACAACGGGTGTGTATAAATAAGTATAGAGAAGAATTTATATAACAGTGTGTAAATGTCTATAGAGGTCTGCAGAGGTGTTTTGTAAGTGAGTATGACGGTATATAACAGTATGAAGATGGTTATAGAGTTCATCAGAGGTTTGCAGGTGAGTATGAAGGTATATAACAGTATGTAGATGGCTATAGAGTTCTACAGAGGTGTGTAAATGAGTATGAAGGTATATAACAGTATGTAGATGGGTATAGAGTATGTGTAGATATAAATATTGTGCATATAAAGTATACACACATATAGAGAAGTACTGTATATGCTTATAGTAAAGTATGATAGCAGATATAAGTTCTGTCTGAGAGGTGAGTCTCTTACTGCAAGAAGCCGAAGCGGTCCACCACTTTGTAGAGGTCATAGTTTGCCTCCTCCCACGGCTCAACCGAACCACCTTCCACACCCTGAGCAGAAAGGAAAAACAACATTAGTGTTTTGTGTGTGTGTGTGTGTGTGTGTGTGTGTGTGGTACAGACCCACTAGTGTTTTAGATCGAGGGCAAGCAGCCAAGGTGAGAAGCGTTTATAAATATTCATGCATATTAATATCAGATGTGTTCTGCATGGAAATGTGCAGTGTGAAGGCGACATGCTGGGTGCAATTCAGTGCCACGTCCTGCGGTAGCTTTGGTACAAAATATCTGTGCCTGAAAGTCACAAACTTTTTTAAAAGATCTTTATTCAATATTTTACACTTTAGTGTAGTAACTGATTTATAACACATTAAATCTAATACCTCAAACGAAGATTTTTTTAATACAATTTAAAAGTAGAAAGTTAAACAAATGCTTAGTGTGTACACAAAAATCAGAAGCGTCCATGTTTCTGCTAAGCAGCACCACCGAAAACTGGGGAATGATCACATTATTACCACCCTGGAAGAGATTTATAGATCAACTGAGGTTCTCAAACATTGTCTTATTTGTGTTTTTTAATGTCTTAAAGACAAAGTTGCCCAATCTTACGGTCTTCTGTGTAAAATCTGCCACAGAGATTTTCTTGGCAACACACACACACACACACACACACACACACGTACAGAAAGTTTCCTTATGAATAAACTACACACACATTAGAAGTTTGGTATAACCTGAGATGGACAAAACAGGGGTGTCCAAACTCGGTCCTGGAGGGTCAGGTTGTCCTGCAGATTTTAGCTTCCTGACAAACACTTTTGAAACACACCAACTTACAGGTTGGTGTGTTCAGGACACCCTGACCCTCCAGGACCGAGTTTGGACACCCCTGGACTAAGAGGACTGCTTTTATCAATGTGTCAATAATTCTGATGTCATTACCGTCTCAAAGAGAAACTGATTCTGCAGAAACGCTGAACACACACACACAACAACACTTTTTGGTAGCCTGGGGGAAGTGGTAGCTCAGTGGTTAAAGTGTTGGAAGATCACGGTTCGATTCCCAGCTTCACCAAGTTACCACAGCTGGGCCCCTGAGCAAGGCCCTTAACCCCCATTTGCCTTAGTTGTATAAAAGAGATAAATTTAAGTCCTCTTTGGATAAGGACGTCTGCTAAATGCCGTGTTATTCACTAATTTGACCAACCGCAGATCTCTTTTATTTTTTTCATTTTTAGAACCAATTTCAATAAAACTGACATTCATTCATGCTGCTTTTTCAACAGTTTTTGTAAGTTGTTATACTTTGATTCAGATTAAACGTGAATCTGAACAGAATCTGAATCTATACTTTGATTTGTGATCTATTGTATTAGTATTGAGCTATTTTGTACGTCTGGACTAGAACGTCTGCTAAACACCGCAAATGGTCCGTGAAACGCTCAAAACATAGACTCGACTGAGCAACAGGAAGAGGTTGTACCAAAGAAAGTCTCGAAATCGAAGTGAACTATAACTAAAAAAAAGAAAAACCCAACCTCAGTATAAAGTGTTTTATTGGGTGGACCCTAGACTCTCGATTCCTAGCCTTATGGTTCATTGTCTTATGTCTGTTTATTGTTTATTCATTTGTGCATTCTCGTGCTGTGGTGGCCTTTAATCCAACATTAAACAGACGTCTACATGAAATTAAAACACATAAATAAAAATCCTCAACTCACTCCCTGGGCCTGGAAATCATGGCCTCCAGCAACCCAAATCACATCCTAAATGCTGCCGAGCGGCACGTGCACTCATCTCAGCACCGACATGCCGCATACACAGGAGGCACAAAGCGACGACGAATGATGAGGCAGACGAGCCATAAACGGTGCCTCGTAAACCTGCAGTGCACTAAAGCTAGAATTAAAGGCACAGGCTACAGAGTCCGAATGGAAATTAAAAACATATCGCTTCGATTCTTCATTATTTCATCCAAACGACTACTCATTAATCTTTCTGTCTATCCATCCTGCACTAATCAATATCACCACTCGCACGACTGCAGGTCGTCCTGGTTGTCAGGTGCATGTGTGTGTGTGTGTGTGTGTGTGTGTGTGTGTGTGTGTGTGTGTGTGTGAGAGAGAGAGAGAGAGTAAGGAGAACAGAAAGGAACATTACAAAACTAATTTATGAACATGTCAGTCAGCTAATGGACAGCCATGCTATGCTCAATTACATTTGGAAATGTCCTCGACTACAGGGGCAATCGAAAGCCACCAGAGACCATTCCATACACTCGTGCTCACTTAAGAGAGAGTCGAAAATGCACTACAATTATATTTTAAAAGCAGCCAGCAGCAATTTGATGAAAGGGGAGAAACTTTAACTGCTCATTAACAGCTGTTATTAAGAAGAACCTCGATGAGGATTTCAGCTACATGATATATGACACTAAGGGATGTTTTTTAATGAAGCAATAAGCTGAACATGAGATTCAGTTGAAAGGTGAAATTCATCAAAAAGGTTTTTCTTTCCTATAAAAGCCAAATATTCTAACCTCAGACTAGGCATTGGATGAAATTTTTCTCACAAATTCTAATTCCTCAGGGTCTTTATAAAAAGTCTATATTATACTTTCATTAAAAATTCTCATTGGTAGTGTAACAAAAACACTTATTTTACCTTGTCAAAATCAATTCTGTTCAGTGACCCGTTTCTGTAAATGTTAATGAGTTCTGTTTACTTCACTTTTACACTAATACAGGAAATACTATTTTACTACTTCAGTATTAGGTCACATTTGAACTGTGTATTTATTTGCCTCGCCTTGCCTTGCCTTGCCTTCACTCACCTCGTCTTGCCTTTACTTACCTTGCCCTCACCTGCCTTGCCTTGACTTGACTCGTCACGTCTTGCCTTTACTTGCCCTGCCTTCACTTGCCTTGCCCTTGCCTTCACTTGCCTTGCCCTTGCCTTAACTTGCCTTGCCTTCAGTTGTCTCATCTTGCCTTTACTAAACTTGCCTTCACTCACCTTGTCTTGCCTTTACTTGCCTTGCCTTGACTCGTCTCGTCTTGCCTTTACTTTCCCTGCATTCACTTACCTTGACTTGCCTTCACTCGCCTTTGCCTTCACTTGCCTTTGCCTTCACTTGCCTTTGCCTTCACTTGCCTTTGCCTTCACTTGCCTTTCCTCGCCTTGCCCTTACTTGCCTCGCTTTCATTTATCTTGCCTTGCCTTCACCTGACTTACCTGTTTTTATATTTCAGTAAATGATGATAAACAATTTTATAGTAATAAATGGTGTGTAGAGCAATGATGACACTATTTTTCAAAGTTGCTCAAAAGCCCATTAACTTCAGGTGCCGAGACACAGAAATGGAATAATATGAACTAATCGTGCATCATTAATCGATATTTAGGTTAAGGTATTTAAGGTAAGGTTTCTGGCT
This sequence comes from Bagarius yarrelli, assembly GCA_005784505.1. Lineage (NCBI taxonomy): Eukaryota > Metazoa > Chordata > Actinopteri > Siluriformes > Sisoridae > Bagarius > Bagarius yarrelli. Next base: position 1,151,036 of record VCAZ01000001.1, on the reverse strand, counting down.
GCCTCTTTTAATAATAAAGCTATAACATGACATCAAGGTTATTGAGGAAGCTTAAAATAAGAATAGTTTTAACACTATTTTCTCCTGCTGTTATTCATGAGTCATAGTGCAAAGACTCATTAATACTGTACTGCAGTGACTCTTAACCTGGGAGACACGTAATCACCACCCGGGAGTGTTTAGGTTTGATTATTTACCCTCTTTTTTTTTGGTCTATGAATGAGCATTCCGTTGAGTTGCTTATGGTCGATATGGATGATTTACTCATACACCACTCATGTTTAACACAAAAGCAAAGTATGATAATAATAATTATATTATTATTTATTCATGCACCGCTCATGTTCAACACAAAAGCAAAGTATGATAATAATAATAATAATCCAATTTTATCGTTATCCTTAATACTTGTTCAATTTTTCTTGGGCATTGTACTTTTTAAACTCAGTATCATTAAAATTCTTGATTTAAATTTAAATAATTTTTTTTTAAATATTTAAAATGAATAATTATTGGACAAGGTGGAGATTAAAGGTCCTGGAGCTCAGAGGTGCTGCACATCTGGATGGGACGGAGTCTGTCTGTGTGATCGGAAAAATGTGGGCTCGGTTTGGAATGTGAAGAATGCAAGGCTCACCTTGTCATATCTGGCTACGATTTCAGCCCGTTCCTGATCCAACTTCACAGCGGCATCCTGCTCTCCTTCAGACGCTGAGAGAGAGAGAGAGAGATAGAGAGAGACAGAGGAGAGAGACGAGAGAGAGAGAGAGAGATGAGAGAGAGAGAGGGGGAGACAAGAGAGGGAGGGAGGGAGGGGAAGGGAGAAGAGGGGAGAGAGAGAGGAGAGGGAGAAAGAAGAGGGGGAGGAACGAGAAGAGAAAGAAAAGAAAGAGAGGAGAAGGAGCGAGAGAGAGAGAGAAAGAGGGGGGGGAGGAAAAAAGAGACGAGAAAGGGGAGAGAGAAAGACAAAAAGAGAGAGAAAGAGAGAGAGAGAGAAAGAGAGAGAAAGAGAGAGAGAGAGAGAGAGAGAGAGAGAGAGAGAGAGAGAAAGAGACAGAAAGAGAGAGAGAGAGAGAGAGAGAGAGAGAGAAAGACAGAATACAGAATACAAGGCAAAATGAACAGTGAGAAACAAGAAACTTTTACACACACTCACATACACAGACCCACACATTCCTTGGACCTCATTAATGCAACCACAGCTACAGCCAGTTTTTGTGTATTTTTGTGTAAAGACCGCACACACACACTTTCTTGGATCTAATTAGCTAGCACAGTAACCACAGACAGGAAATGTCTCACCTAATGAACACATTAGAGTCCTGACAGTTTGTGCGTACATGTTGTGTGTGTGTATTTTTGTGGAAGTGTGTGTATTTTTCTCAGCACCAGAGCTCTTTATTAGCCAGAACGATCCATCTAACCGCTCTCCCTCTGTGTGTTTATTCTTTGCTTCTCACCACATGCAGTGATTATGGAAAATACAAAGACACAGTATGGTAAGAAAGGAGAGACGAGGGATGGTAAAAAGGACGGACGGAGGGGACGAGGTATAGTAGAAAGGAGGGACAGAGGGGACGAGGTATGGTAGAAAGGAGGGACAGTGGGGACAAGGGGTGGTAGAAAGGAGGGACAGAGGGGCTGAGGTATAGTAGAGAGGAGGGACACAGGGGACGGGGGTGGTAGAAAGGAGGGACGGAGGGGACAAGGGATGGTAGAAAGGAGGGACAGAGGGGACGACGGATAGTAAAAAGGAGGTACGGAGGGGACGACGGATGGTAGAAAGGAGGGATGGAGGGGAACAAGGTATAGTAGAAAGGAGGGACAGAGGGGACAAGGGATGGTAGAAAGGAGGGACAGAGGGGGACGAGGGAGATGGTGTTGTAAAAGGAGGGACAGAGGGGGGACAAGGGTTGGTAGAAAGTAGGGACGAATGGGATGAGGAGGATGGTAGAAAAGTGGGATGAAGGGGACGAGGGATGGTAGAAAGTAGGGACGGGAGGGGGGACATGGGATGGTAAAAAAGGAGGGGACAGAGGGGACGAGGGGATGGTAGAAAGGAGGGATGGAGGGGACAAGGGATGGTAGAAAGGAGGGACAGAGGGGACGAGGGATGGTAAAAAGGAGGGACAGAGGGGACGAGGGATGGTAGAAAGGAGGGACAGAGGGGACGAGGGATGGTAGAAAGGAGGGACGAATGGGATGAGGGATGGTAGAAAAGTGGGATGAAGGGGACGAGGGATGGTAGAAAGTAGGGACGGAGGGGACATGGGATGGTAAAAGGAGGGACAGAGGGGACGAGGAATAGCAGATAAGAGGGACGAAGTGCACTTTAATTACCTTTATATTGTTGAGCACCAGTGCTGGGCTGGAGCCTACCCTCAGCTGTGGGAGTTACAAAGGGAAACATCTAAGGCAATAAACGTTTAACCAAACACTAACATGGAACAGCTGAGACACAGGCCCCCAACACACACACACACACACACACACACGTTATGGAACTTGAAGTGTTCATTAATCATTTAAACCGAAACAGCTCGAGAGGAACATCATGAACCTTCTGAAAGAGAATTTGTCATGCCTCACCATTTAATTTCTGCATCCACAAATACACACACACACACACACACACACACACACACAAAAGCCGAGTGGGCGTTATGTGCAAAGCTTTAATGATCCAGTGTGGCTTTGCAGAACATTGTGTGAGTGTGTTACTGAAGTCAAAGCCAGAACCACAGAATAAACTCCAGGTCCAGTGCAGCAACATGATTCCGTTTTCTGGCTTTGGTGTAACAGAGTTAAAGTAATGAGCGAACTCTGAACACACTGCGGCTGCTGCGGCCGGCGGCTTTCTTTTGCGCATCGCTACACAGCCCACAGAACCCGTCAGAACGCAGTTATTGGATGATGAAATGCACAAAGGGCTGCTTTCTGGCTGCATGCACACTTTACAGTCTAAATATTAGCCGAGTCTTTAAAATACATGCAGCAGATCAGTGTTTACTGAGGAATAAACCAGCATGTGGAGCCATCAAATATATACATACAGTGGATCAGGGTTTCCCAAACCGGTGGTTCGCAAGAGAACTGCAGGGGGTTCGTGAGCGGATAATTAAATTATAGTAATTATAAAAAATAAATTTAAAAAATTAAACGATAAAGTTATGCAATATTAAAACAAAAAAATTAAAATTAAAACAGACGACATGTGCATTGTACTAAAAGGCCTTGCTCAGAAGCCCAGCAGTGGTGGCTTGGTGGGGGTTTGGGAATCTAACCTACAATCTTCGGGTTGGTAGTCCAACACCTAAACCATGAGCCACCGCTGAAAAAGAAGAAGAAGCAAAACTATTAAAGTAACTTAAAGCAGCATCTGCTTACGGTTCCCCCATGTGGTGACCATAATGAAGATACCTGCAAGATCTGTTAAATTCAGTGCCGTTAACACGACCCGCTTCTGGTTTGATGTGAAAAGACAGGTGAACACAGAAACCACGTTTGGAGAACATGTCCACTGACCAGGTAAAGTAGCCAATTTTTCACCATGTTCTACAAATATTATTACATAGATTTATTTATTGTTACTCCAGATTTGAAAAAGGACAACATTTTAAGGCCGGAAAACGAGATAGTGTTGCTTTAAAAGGCAGCACGATGGCCTAGTGGTTTAGCACTGTTGCCTGGTCCCGGGTTCGAATCCCGGGCAGGGGTCTTTCTGTGTGGAGTTTGCATGTTCTCCCCGTGCTGGTGTGGGTTTACTCCGCGTTCTGTTTGTAATAGTTGTGGCTTGGTAAACCTCCAACCTCAGCCGGTTCTATCAGCCTTCTGTAAAGGGTCTACATTTATTCACATTTATCTGAAAGACGCCTAACAGATGGAAATATCAAATTAAATTTGTGTCTGTTTTCTGAAATACACGCTGAAGTCTTTCAATACTGAAAGAGAGATGGAGAGATGGAGAGATGGAGAACCGGGATGCAAAGGCTTATTATAAGAACTGAGCGCCTTTTGTTCACGCTGCCACTTGGCCTTGAGAGCTATCTGGGTTTCACTCAAAGTGTTCTGACACACACACACACACACATTTCTGACATGCGTTAACAAAAAAAAAAAACTCAAGCTATTTTAGGCAAAACTTGGGCTATTTCTAATTTTAACATGAATTAGTTACACCCAGTGGAAGTACTGGTGTCTTCAGCATTGATATACACCCCCACAATAAAATAAAATTAGTTATAATATCAAAGCATCGGGAAATGATCGTTTGAAAGGGTCGATCGGGAGTTTGGTTCATAAGCTAGCGATAGGTCACGATGTGATGTTATAGGGAAGTAAGTTTTAAAGGGGAATTAAGACTGTGATAAAACTACTAGGGAATAAGAATAACGTAATAACAGCTAGGAAAAAAAATGGTGGAATGTGATGAAGAAAAGTAGGGAAATCAGGCCACATCACATTTCAGCCGCCAGGGGGAATTTACGGGGGACCTAAGGGGCAATAAATCATCAAAAACAATCATTTTTACAAGTGAATCTATAGGGATGGGTAAGTGAAGAAAACGGGGGAAGTGGGGGCTCGTGGTTAAGATGTTGGACTGCCAACCCGAAGATTGTGGGTTCGATTCCTTGCTTCACCAAGGCTCGACTGCTGGGCCCCTGAGTAAGGCCCTTAACTTTCAACTGCTCAGTTGTATAAATGAGATATATAGCAGGGGTTGACGGAGAGGACAGGGACATCAGAAGAAAGCTTAACTAGCAATGTTCAATTAGCATTTGGAACCATTAGACACCAAATCTCAAGGTGAACAATGCAGTCGTATCAAGGTGGAGCGTGCTGTGGTGAGAAACCTTGTGAAGCAGACGTCTAAATCCATTGGTAATGAGAAAGAAACTGGGGTGCAAGAAGTTTTTTAACTCTAATAACTCAGCCTTCACATTTTTGGTGGCCTTTAGTGTGAGAAGATAACCTTCGGAATGCGTGTGAACGTTGTCGGATTGCAATAAAGACGATTACTCGACTCTTCCGGAACCCACGATTCAGGACACCCTTTTCTAAATTGTCACTCTGAAGGACAATCACCTTGAGTTCTGCACCAGATGCACTGATAATTCTGTAGAAGATTGATGCAGTAATGGTGCTTCTGATGATCAGATCATGTCTGCTGGTTGTGGATTCATTGGGCAGAAGCGGTGCAGCTTTTGAAGTTCACTGTAACTTCACGACTTATCCGATTTTTTTTGTTTTTTTTAGTTTGCATAGATGAATATTTGTTTATTTTCTGGAGCAAGTATTAAAAGCTGTTTTAGGTTCTTACGCAGATTTTTGACAGAAACCGAAGACATGAGTTTGTTAGGAAAATATCAACCCCTTTTTTCAGTTCATTGTAGTGTTTAAGGCATGAGGTTTAACTCGGGGGAATAATTTACACATCCACACGACCGAACTGATGTGATGACAGACAGCTATTGGAAAGACTCACTGTGTCTTTTCTTTCATCTGTCAAATCTGAAGCCGCTCAATCATTCTCTTCCTCATATGCTTCTGGTTCTCCGCCCCCATTGTCTTAATTTCTGTTTCCATCCATCATTTCTCTCTCTCTCTCTCTCTCTCTCTCTCTCTCTCTCTCTCTCTCTCTCTCTCTCTCTCTCTCTCTCTCTCTCTCTCTCTCTCTCTCTTCCCCATCTCTTGGTCTTTTTCTTTGTCTTTCTCTTTGTTTCTAATTTGGTTAAATAAAAGGCTGTTAAAAGTCTCCGTCTCGCTCTGAATGATGTATAGATGACCGTGACGAGAGAGATAGTGGGACAGAGAGACAGAAAGCTGGAAAAACCGAATCCTTTATTCTGAACGAAGCTTTTGAGATGCCTCTACTTGATTCTGTGCACAGTGCCATCACCTTGTGCGCATGTCTCTCTGTCTGTCTCTCTGTCTGTCTCTCTGTCTGTCTCTCTGTCTGTCTCTCTGTCTGTCTCTCTGTCTGTCTCTCTGTCTGTCTCTCTGTCTGTCTCTCTGTCTGTCTCTCTCTCTCTCTCTCTGTCTCTTTCGTTTATTTGACAGTCATATTTGTCCTAATCACGTTCACCTTTATAGCCTCCTGTCTTCGTCCCTCCCGCTTTCTGCAATAATCCACTATTTTCAGCATGCAATCAAAAAAAATGCCTGATTGGAAGCTGATTTATTTTCCACCGTGTGTTCCCTATTTTTCATCTTCTACACAACTTCTGGGGGGGGGGGACGATAGATGAATGAACTGTTTCGTTGTTCTATCTAGATGTGCTCTGTTAGAAATCAGTCATTAAACCGATGATCACACAGACACAAAGTGTGTAATAAACACACAAGCTGTCCACACCAAATACCTGTATGAATGTTATTCTGCGTAAAACATTCACAATTTCAGCTTTTGGCAGACGTCCTTATCCAGAGCGACTTACATTTATCTCATTTATACAACTGAGCAAATGGGGGTGGAGGGCCTTGCTCGGGGGCCCAGCAGTGGTGGCTTGGTGGAGCTTCAGGTTGGTAGTCCAACACCTTAACCATGAGCCACCACTTTTCCACATGATAAAAAGCATAAGTAAAGGATTTAAATATTGTGTAGAGCATCTCACACTGTTTGGTATCATCATATATATATATAAAAATATCGCCGCTGCCCCACGGACAGGATGCTGGAACGTGTGATTTCTCAACGCATCAGTTTTATTTTTTTTAAACGTTCTTCGTTCACATCTCATCATTACTGATTGGTTAAAATGTCTAGCTTTTTGTTCAATTAGAAATATTTTAAAAATAGTTTTTGCAATCTTAATAATTATTACACAAGAATACAGATGGAAGACAGATGGACAACATCCTTTAAATGGCACGTCCTTTAGGCATCCTCTAATTCTAGGGTTATTACAATGAAATGAATGACTGGAAATATAAACCGATATTTCGTACTGACACACCAAAGCGAAAGAATAACATAACCAACTTCAAAACATTTCGTAGCAGATGAAAATACAGATGTTCTATTTGGTATTTGGTAGCATGTGACATCACACTTCAAAAAGAAATTATATTTAACAAATCATTCAATCCTTTAGAACGATATAAAGGTGACCGTGACGAGAGAGACAGAGAGACGGAGAGACAGTGAGACAGAAAGAGGGAGAGACAGAGAGACAGAAAGATGGAGAGACAGAGAGACGGAGAGACAGAAAGATGGAGAAACAGTGAGACAGAGAGAGGGAGAGACAGTGAGACAGAGAGAGGGAGAGACGGAATCCTTTATTCTGAATGAAGCTTTTGAGATGCCTCCACTTGATTCCGTGCACAGTGCCATCACTGTGATTGGCTGATTAAAATAGCGCATGAATAAGGAAGTGTACAATCCAATTCAACGTGAAAGACATAAGAAGTCGTGTGTTTATCCATTTCCTGGTGTCTGGTAGACCCAGTAATCCTGCAACGTCTCGTTATTGTGATGTCACAACAAAGTGAATAATAACATCATCACTTACCGTCCTCCCGTTCTCGTACGTCCTTAGTAAAGCCCTGTCTTTCCATCAGCATGGGTTTCTCTCTCTCTCTCGCTCTTTCTCTCTCTCACACACACACAGTAGTCGACTTTATCTACTTTTCACATCTTAGTGTCCCCAACAGTCTCATTTTTCTCCTCAGCCTAAAACAAGAGACATTTTCCAAAAAATAAAATAAAAAAGCTAAAAATCCCATGACCACAAAAAAGGTAAAAAAGAGAGAGAAGCTGAAGAAAACAGCAGGATGGAGTGACGAGGAACGAAGGCAGAAAGACACACCAAACAATGTGACTGTTTGTTGACTTCAGAGACACGTCAGTGTACAGACCCACACACTACATACCAGCCTGAGTCTCTGTCTGCGTGTCTGTCTGTCTCTCTCTCTCACACACACACACCAGCCTAAAAGTGCACAAATACAAACAAACCACATAACAACCTTTACAATAGGCAGCTGCTGAAATCACACACCTCATTTTGAGTGCACACACACACACACACACACACACACCTGCAGCTCACTCACACAAGTTCTGATTTGTTGACAAGCATTTACTTGTTCAACAAACAAAGCAAAAGGAAGAGAGTTTTTTTTTCTCCATCATGTCAATCATGTCTCAAATATGTACTACATTTAAGGACGTCGGTACCACCCAACCGTTTTATATAGTATAGTTGCGAGTATAAATAAAATCAGGATGTACTAAATTTTCCATGTTGACACGGTCGTGATTATTCAATGTCACCACAGAAAAATTTAAAGTTGGATAAAGTTTTAATTAAACGATTTAACTTTAAAAAGGGACGTTTTTCGCCACTTCGCATAAGACAACTCGTCTCTCGCGCGGCTATGGAGAGACATGGAATAGTAAAGTGTCTATTGTATTCATACTTTAGAATCCGGGTGGGAGGTGCAGGTCATCCGTGAACTTTTCCTGTACTGTGTGTGGCATACTAAGGACTCGGACATACCACTCGTCTCACATACTCAGGTACACATACTATACAGTATGAAAGTATGCAGACAAAGTCTCTCTCTTAAGCCGGAACGAGGAATAACTCATAGCTAAATATTCTCAAGTTCAAGAAGCTTTACTGTCATTTTAACTATATATAGCAGACGCAGTACACAGTGAAATGAAAGAACGTTACTCCAGGACCCCCTGGTGCTACACAAAACAACACACAACAATAACAACAAAGGGCCACTGAACAGAACAGCACAGAGCTAAAGACTGGGAGTAAATTGTCTTAGCAGCATAAAGTGCATGTGTGCAACCTGCTGCAAACACTGCAAGACAGACAGCGCAATAAACATTACACAACAATACAGAACGCTGTTAAAAATGTATTCTCTGTTATTCATTCATTCATTCATTCATTCATTCGTTCACGATTATTCACGGGGTTTAACGATTATTCGTTTGTGAAAAATAATTAATCATTAAAAAAAAAAAAATGAAGGTATTTTATCATCGCTCCAGTTTGTGCCTTATTAACGCTCGACTGTAAATATTTTATTAGAGATAAATAGTATTTAAGGAAGTCCATATTTGGTGTCCTGTCAGTGTGTTTATCTGTTTAGTAACATGTACATTGATTCCTGTTCTCTGCAGTTGCATTATGGGATGTTAACATGTTATTGAAGCGGCGCTTGGAGTGTCAGAAAACCCCGACTTTCTAATCACGCCGCTCCGCTCACTCACTCTGGTAGAAAGTAGGGGGCTGCAGGTATTACAGCTCCCCCTAGTGGCTAATAAAAGTGTGTGATAACTGCAGTTGGATTTATTGATCATTGATAGGTCAAATAATTGCGATCCTACGATTATTTAATAATTTCTGACAGCCGTAAGTTACAAATCAAACACTGTCTAATCACAACAAATCACATTTGGCCTTGTGCTGCCATCTGCTGGCATGTCTCAAAACTTTTTGATGCCCAATTGTATGTTACAATTCATATGTTCAAGTTTCTGCTGCTGAAATACACCATCATATGACTGACTATCATATCTGAGAATTCATCATCTAATGAAGGACTGCTGATGTTTTTGTGATGACATTAGGTCTTCATCTGAATATCTGAGGTGACAATAAGGAACAGTCACAACACCAAACGAGGAGGTTCTAACATGACAATAAAAAGGCAGGAAGTTCTAAAGGAGAAGTCGCACCTGCTACCTGTCTGTCTGTAAATCAGTAACAGGAGACATTTTGAGGCCAGACAGTGTTTCTGACTAGGTTCTCTGTTGTTGTCCAGATCCCACAGGACTCTGAACTCGATCTATTCTGATGGCAGGGGAATTCCCCTAATGAGAAACAGTGACAGGACTGTGACTGAGGCACTTTAAACACAGTATTGGATCAAAGCCCGCAGCTCGTTCACACTGCTGAAAGAGAGGGTAGAGAGGAGCGGATGAATAATGTAGTATAGCGCATGCTCACATTACCCACAACACACTGCTGCGTCTTTCTCACTCTACTATTACTTTCTTTCTTTTCTTTCACTTTATTTTTTGAAAATCTCTTTTTTTGCTTGCTTTCTCTTCCCACAAAGCTTCTATTATTCTTCTTTCTATCTATCATACTATTAATATTCATTTTTTTCCTTCCTTTCTTCCTTCTTTCTTCTCTGCATTCTTTTCTTTCTGTCTACTTTTCTTTTCTGTTTACTTTCACCTTCCTTCTTTCTTTCCAGTTAACTTTCTGACCTTCTTCTTCCCATTCTTCCTTATTTTATTTTTTTCTGACTTTCTTCCACTTTCCTTCCTCCCTTCCTTCCCTGTGTGTGTGTGTGTGTGTGAGGTTCTTTCAAACTGTCTCTCTCTCTGTCAGTCTCTCTCTCTCTCAGTCAGTCTCTCTGTCAGTCAGTCTCTCTCTCTCTCTCCCTCAGTCTCTCTCTCTCTCCCTCTCTCTCTCTCTGTCTCAGTCTCTCTCTCTCGCTCTCCTCTCCTCAGTCTCTCTCTCTCTCCCTCCTCTCTCTCCCTCCCTCAGTCTCTCTCTCTCTCCCTCATCTCTCTCTTCTGTCTCTCTCTCTCTCCCTCAGTCTCTCTCCTCTCTCCCTCAGTCTCTCTCTCTCCACAGTCTCTCTCTCTCTCCCCCTCAGTCTCTCTCTCTCTCTCCCTCCTCCTCTCCCCGTCCTCTCTCTCCTCTCTCCTCCCTCAGTCTCCTCTCTCTCCCTCAGTCTCTCTCTCAGTCTCTCTCTCCTCACTCTCTCTCTCTCCCTCAGTCTCCTCGCGCTCCCTCAGTCTCTCTCTCTCCCTCAGTCTCTCAGTCTCTCTCTCTCTCCTCTCTCTCTCAGTCTCTCAGTCTCCCTCTCTCTCCCCTCAGTCTCTCTCTCCTCTCCCTCTCTCGCGCTCCTCAGAGTCTCTCTCTCTCCTCCCCTCGCTCTCCCATCCTATCTCTCTCTCTCCCCTCAGTCTCTCTCTCAGTCTCTCTCTCTCCTCAGTCTCGCTCCTCAGTCTACGTCTCTCTCTCTCTCATCTCTCTCTCTCTCTCTCTCTCCTCTCTCTCTCCCCTCTGTCGGGCTCTAGTCTCTCTCTCTCTCCTCAGTCTCTCTCTCTCTCTCGCTCTGTCTCGCTCTCTTCCTCTCCTTGCTCCCCTCATCTCCTCCTCTCTCTCTCTCTCTCTCTCTCTCTCCTCCCCCAGTCTCTCTCTCTCTCTCCCTCTCTCCCTCTCTCTCCCCTCATCTCTCTCTCTCCCCTCAGTCTCCCTCTCCCCTCTCTCTCTCGCTCCAGTCTCTCTCTCTCAGTCAGTCTCTCTCTCTCCCTCAGTCTCTCTCTCCTCCCATCAGTCTCTCCTCTCTCCCTCAGTCTCTCCTCTCCCTCAGTCTCTCTCTCTCCCTCCCTCAGTCTCTCTCTCTCTCCTCCCTCCCCCTCTCCTCCCTCAAGTCTCTCTCTCTCTCCCTCCCTCAGTCTCTCTCTCTCTCCCCTCAGTCCTCTCTCCCTCCTCCCTCAGTCTCTCTCTCTCACCCTCATCCCTCATCTTCTCTCTCTCTCTCTCTCTCTCCCTCAGTCTCTCTCTCTCTCTCCCTCAGTCTCTCTCTCTCTCCAGCTCCCTCTGTCTCTCTCTCTCTCTCCCTCTCTCTCTCCTCGTCCTCTCCCTCTCTCTCTCTCCTCCCTCGTCCTCTCCGCTCTCCTCATCCACTCTCTCTCTGTGTAGTATCTCTCTACCTGTCTCTCTCCCTCAGCTCTCTCTCTCTCTCAGTTTCACAGTTCTCTCTCCGCTCTCTCTCCCTTCATTAAAGTCAATGGCAGTCTGTAGTATAAAGTGTTGGCAGTTTTTACCTGTTAACATGTGCAAAACAACTTAGCAGCTTGTCAACAGTCAGTAAGAAATGAAAGGGGGAATACCACCTTTCTCAGGGGGAACTCACAGCTTCACTCTCTCACACACGCTCACAAACACCCCACTTACACACAACACCACACAACACTGTGAATCTAGAACTGGCACGGAGTAGAGACGGAGACACAAGTTCTTTCGAATACAAGTATCCGCGCAAACATGCACACTTACACACACACACACAGACACACACACACCTGTGAATCTGGAACCGGCGCGCCGTCGAGACGGAGACACAAGTTCTTTGACGATCTGAAGGACCTGCATGGTCAACTGAAGGTGGAGTCAAAAGCTGGAGGGGCGGTGCATGCTGGGATGGGCACAACAAAGGTCGCCCATAGATCCACAGAAGACTCATTGCCATAATACAAATCCCGAGACATCACACACACACATACCACACACACATACACACTGATTTTAAAATCCTAGTTCAAAAAACCTGCTCCTCATTAACTTCCTGCCCCTGAATTCTGCCCCACGGGTGCGTCCGGCTGCCTGAAGGTCACCACGTTCCAGACCTCCAGATTAGCGTTCAGTAATTAGCAGCATTTAGCAGCAGTTCATTATAAACCAGTTCGTTTGTGCAGCTTTAATGATGCAACAAGTCGCGCGATGATGAAAAGCTTCGGTGTCCTGAGTGTCCAGCACACGTTTCCTCCGCTGCTACGCCTCCATTCTCTCTATCCTTTCATCCTTTCATCGCTCTGTCCTCACCACACTGCTGCTCCGAGCCTGAGACCAGCCTTTTCTTCTTACTCTCCCGCCCTCTCTTACTCACTCACTCTCTCTCTCTCTCTCTCTCTCTCTCTCTCATCTCTGCACCCCTTTCCCTCACTCATTTCATACACACGGTCTTAGTCTCTCTCCCTATCTGTCTTTTTCCACTCTTTAAACCTCTCTATTTCACTCCTCTAGCTTTTATTCTGGATGAAGGAAGGTTTTAATTTCAATTTTTTTCTTTTCTTCCCAGTGCTCTCTCTCTCTCTCTCCCACCAAAATCTGACTATTTATTTTCTTCAAATTACTTACAAAAACAAGTGAAAAGAGGAAGGAAAGAAAGGAAGGAGAGAAGGAAGGGATGAAGCATTCAAAGAGAAACTGAAAAAAAAGATTAATGAAGTTTAGACAGTGTGCATAGAGTGAGAAAGAGATATTTCTTTTTATACACATCCTCCCTCTTCCTCCATCGCTCCAATTATTTTCTGATCCTCCTTTCTTTTTCCCAGATGCTCATCACTCTTCCACACTCCTCCATCTATATTTCTTTCCTCTGTCAACAAACAAATGTCTCTTAGCATTAGTGAAGAAACTGAAAGATTCTATTCAATCAGACCTCCTTCTTTTTTCTCTTTTGCTCTCTCTCTCTCTCTCTCTCTCTCCCTCTCCCTCTCGCCCTCCTCTCTCTCACCTCTCTCTCTCACTTCTTCACTTCTGCACATGATAACCATTACCACTCTCTCTCTCTCTCTCTCTCCTCATCCTCTAACAAAAAAACAGATAACAAACCTCATCTCACTCACTCTCTCGACATATAATACACATGCCTCTCTCCTCTCTCTCTCTCCTCTCCTGTCTCAGGCGCTCTCGCGCTGTCTGTCTCTCTCTCCGCGCTTGGCGTCTCTCTCGCGATCTCTCTCGCGCTCTGCTCTCTCTCGCGGTCTCTCTCGGCTCTCCGGGTCTCTCTCTCTGTCTGTCTCTCTGTCTCTCTCTCTCTCTGACTCCACATGCTATAATCAATCTCACACTAATGGCCTTTGCTCGATCTTTTCTCACTGTGACTCAATACAAAAACACCATCAGCGCCACTGCAGCAAAAAAATAAATAAAAATAACACAGACCCCTTATAAAAGTGGGGTAAATAAAACACTGCCCCAGCCACACTAGACCTTTTGTTTTCTCACTAAGTGTGACGCGAATGCAGCTCGAGCGCAAACAGAACCTGCGGCGCTGCAGGAGACGGAAACCGCCGTTTCTGTGATTGATTGGATTGGTAAGGACATCCTGTGGTAAAGAAATCATCAACAGCTCACAGCAGACATCTTATGAGCCCAAAAACACAATCACAGAATTTAGCAGAGGTTTAGCGTATCCATTTCCTCACACTGTTTGCATATTGTCTTCGTCTAGTCCACGGGTGTCCAATCTCGGTCCTGGAGGGTCGGGGTGTCCTGCAGAGTTTAGCTCCAACTTGCCTCAACACACCAACCTATAAGTTTAAGGTGAACCTGGCAAGATCTTGATTCGTTGGTTCAGGTGTGTTTGATTAGGGGTTGGAGTTAATCTCTGCAGGACACCCCGTCCCTCCAGGAGCGAGATCGCCCACCCCTGGTCTGGTCTGTCATTATTTTACAGTTTCTGATTTCCCCTCGGGGAACCAAAATGCCACAGAAACAATTCAAACATGGCGGCAGCATCTTTACTTCTCTCTCTCACTCCATTACTACGGCTGTCACGATGATCAAATTTGGGTGACGATTAATTGTTAAAGAAATGGTTGCGATTATGACGATGTGTTGCCGTTTTAGCGATTGTTGGCATTAACACACTTCATACATGTTCAAAATCTTTGCTGTACAGATGTGCTGACATGATCATGTGATGTAAAACTCATCAGAACAGCGCCGTTTAAATTTAACACACGTATTTGCTTAGCGTTACGTGTGCAGATTACGCATGATGGAAGAAAAGCCCGACGCGCCGACTTTCAACTCACGCCGCTCCACTTACTTACTCTGGTTAAAGTGCTGCAGGTACTACAGCTCCCCCTAGTGGCTAATAAAAGTGCATAATAATTGTGGTCGGACTAAACGATCGTGGTTACGTCAAATAATTGCGATCATACAATTTTTTAATAACTGTGACAGGCTAATGAATTACGCCGACAGGGAGAGGATATCGTCACATTTCACCACCTGATCTGGTCAAACCCCAGTGCTGTCAATCAGTATTAACCCTTTCTGATCCTTTTTTTTACTGTCAGAAATTAGAAATAAAATAATCTTAATCTGGATTCGACACTAATGAGTTTTATATAGTTTTATAAAAATAGCCTTTGCGCTTTGGTCGTTCATGAACCTGTGGCTCGCTGGTTATCCTTCCGTGGACCACTTTTGGTAGGTATTTTTCACTTTATACCAGGAGCACCTTACACGATCCAGCCATCACAATTCAATCCTTGTTCTTTCCAATTCTTGTAATGTAAATGCATTGATTTTGTCGCATTTACTTTACAGCACAGTAAAAATTGTTTCTTCGCATATCCCATCTTAGTAAGTTGGGGGTCAGAGCGCAGAGTCAGCTATGATACAGCGCCCCTGGAGCAGGAAGGGTTAAGGGTCTTGCTCAAGGACCCAACAGTGGCTGGCTGGCGGTGGTGGGGATTTAACCCAGGTCTTCAGATCAACAACTTAGGCTGGCGGTGGTGGGGCCTGAACCCAGGTCTATCAACCAACGTCTCAGCACCATAACCATCACTGCTTGCTCATGTTTCCAGTCTCCGACCCCTCAGAAAACTTTTCATGGGAATGAGACTGATGATTTGCTGTATATCCCCTGAATTTGTTCTAAATTAATCAGCTGTCTTTCAGAAGCCCGGAAACATTAAAAAAACGACCTGTTTCTGAAGCCTCAAAAAGACCGACAAGCCAATAAAACAAAAAAAGCAGTCAGGGTTTAGTCACAGAAATATTCCAAGTCTAACCATCCTAGTTTGTGGCTCATTATTAAAAAAAAAAACCCGAAAGCGTAGGGCACAGCTGCAGCGCTGCAGGAGGACGTCCACCAAAAACTGGTGTAAGAAGGACATGAGTCAAAGAAGGAACCAAAGAAGCAACTAATGAAGGTTTAGACTGATTTTCAGCCCAATGAAGGTTTAGCCGTAAAAAAAAGTCGGAAAGGTTCAAGGAAAGTACATGATTCTGAGACATTTATATAGACGGACGAAAGAGGCAGGCAGGCAGACAGACAGACAGAGAGACAGACAGATATATAACTTAATAATCTTAATAAAGCGTTCACATATTTACATTTTAACATATAAACTTAACAACCTCAATACTAAAATCATTAATTATTAATTGTGCTGAGGAAATTTACTCATTAATATGATCTTAATGTGCAGACTTTCAGCCTCATTCCGAGGTCTGCATCCAAACTGCATGGGAATGACAGCATTCGTGGGAGATTGAGATCTGAAATTTTTCATGGTCTGCACTTGTAACATCCCATGCAAGCAAAAAGCAGATACGGTCACCTCTTAACCTAAAGTCCAGAAATATATCAGTGCTAGCAAAGCACGCTATTTTTAGGCTAAAAACTAAAAGCAAACCTAGTAGAGAAATGAAGCACATGTGCACTATTTGATACATTCATTCAAACACACACACACACACACACACACACACACAGAGAGAAAGAATGCACTGGTAAGCCCAGAAACCTAAAAAACGACTGGGGTCGATAACGGAAAGAAAAAAATAAGATCAAGAGCACCCTTCAGGAGGAAGGCGTATCCGGGTCCGAGTCGAACATCACAACTTTTTTTAGAGTAGAAACAGAAAGTTCACTACACGAGGCGAACTATTCTTCAGCCAAAAAAAACAGGAAGACCAGATTAGACGTTGCCAAATTTTTTTTTTTAAAAGCCTGTACAGAAAAATATTAATATCCTATGGAGAGAAGAAACAAAGATCTTCAGAATGATGGGGTGAAGACTATGGAGAAGGGAAGAACCCGCTCACAGTGGAGCACCGAGAATAATCACCGAGGATAATCACCGAGGATAATCACCGAGGATAATCTACGCTACATCTCATCCATTGTTAAAGTTCATCAATCATCAGTAAATTCATCATTTATCATAGAAAATATGAAATAATAAGAACATGCAGTGGAACCTGCTTAAAAGAAACATCTAGTCCACTTAACCCAAATGATGTTAAAGGGATTGGCGATGGCTAACACATTCACACCGGCTGTGTTTTGTGGTTCATCCAAACACCATTTTGGGGACCAAGAGTGGCAGTTTGCTGGTCCTGGAATTCAGTCTCACAACCTCCTGATTGGTATTCGAAAAAAAAAATTACGTTTCTGACTGTTTTGCTCTTCTGTTTCTTAACGTTTTTCCTGATCTTTCTGATCTACTTTCTCTTCAAGATGTTCCAGAAGCCCAGCATTCACTTTTCTCTTTTTTATGTATCAATTTTTTTGACCCCAGAACGAAGCAGTTGGCATTATTGTAATAATAATTACCCCCAGCATGCGTGAGGAGGCAGACCTGCATCACCCAGGCAACGCACAGCACATACTGCTCAAATGGACGATTGTGAGAATGGACTTGCAGTTCACTCGGACCAATAAGGCAGCAATGGAGACATTCACGTCTGCGGGGCTATAGAACGCATCACTGACCAGCTAGGGGGCAGTTACAGTCGTGGTGACAGTCTGAATTTATAAAGGCACTTCAGATGCCTGTTTTTGGGATTCACCACCAAAAAGTGTGTGTTTCCCTATATTTGCCGTGACTGAGTGGTGTGTGTATATTATATATATATATAATATATATATATATATATATATATTATATATGTGTGTTGTGTGTGTTGTGTGTACTGTAGGGGCCGTAAGATTTGGCAGACGTCCTTATCCATCTCTTTAATACATCTGGAAAGGTTAGGGGCCTTGCTCAGGGGCCCAGCAGTGGTAACTTGGTGGTGCGGGGAATCAATTAGCAGTCCAACACCTTCTGGTGGTGTGAAGTGAAACTGAATTAACTGTAACATGTGATGGAACATCTGATAGAGAACAGTGATAGAGCTGCAATGTGGTTCTCACCACTTCCTCTTCTTTACTTACTAGTTCTCTGATCTGATCTGACAGGGTAACATGGGTAGGAGAAGATTTGGGTAAATTGGGGAACAAAATCATAAAAAGAAGAAACTCCAATGTGTGTGTGTGTGTGGTGTGGGTGTGTGTGTGTGTGTGTTTGTATAGGGCACAGGTTCCACATCTTTCCTTCCTGCTGGCTATTGTTGTAATGTAATCATACTCTTGGTGGACATCCTTCCCTTGTCCATCCATCTTTTCCCTCTACTTGTCCACAAACACACATACACACAAAGAGCAGAAACACACTCACAAAAACGTACAGCTAAGCCATTACCTATAGATTTGTGTGCACACACTAACAAATAGTTGGCAAAAAATACTTAACACAGCAAAAAGAGAAAAGAACACCAATCTGTCTAAGATGAGAGAGGTGAGAGGTAGGGCTGGAGAGAGAGAGATAGATAAGATCGCGAGAGAGAGAGAGAGATAGGAAGGAGTGAGAGAGAGAGAGAGGAGATTAAAGAGATAGGGAGAGAGAAGTAGGGGAGAGAGGAGAGAGAGAGAGAGAGAGAGTAGCGATGGGGGGTGAGAGAGGAGAGAGGGTAGGAGAGGGAGCAGAGATTCAGAGAGAGAGAGAGAGGTAGGGAGGGAGAGAGAGGTAGAGAGAGAGAGAGAGAGAGAGAGAGAGCGAGACAGAGAGAGAGAGAGAGAGAGAGAGAGAGAGAGAGAGAGAGAGAGAGAAAAGAAGAGTAGGGAGGAGAAGAGATAGGAGGGAGAGAGATAGAGAGCGAGGGAAGGTAGGAGGAACCTCCTCAGCTGGA
Organism: Bagarius yarrelli; assembly: GCA_005784505.1. Classification (NCBI taxonomy): domain Eukaryota; kingdom Metazoa; phylum Chordata; class Actinopteri; order Siluriformes; family Sisoridae; genus Bagarius; species Bagarius yarrelli. The sequence continues at coordinate 1,132,509 of VCAZ01000001.1, read as the reverse complement.
GGAGAGAAGAAAGGAGAGCGATTATAGAGAGAGGAGGAGAGAGAAAGAAGAGAGGTAGGAGGATACACCCAGCTCCGAGGGAGAGATAGAGAGAGAGAGAGAGAGAGAGGGAGAGAGTCTCCCCTCCTCTAGGGAGGGAGAGGAGAAAGAGGAGGAGAGTCGAGAGAAGAGAGAAAGAGAAAGAGAGAGAGAGAGACGAGTCCCAGTGAGAGAAGACCCGAAGAGAAGTTGTGAACTGCGCTCCCAGTGCCGGCTGATTTGACAGTAAATGATTATGTTGATGAATAATATCATGATTGGATTTACTGAGCCATCATTTGTTTCACAACGTCATCGCAAAACTTTTTTCTTGTATTTAAACTCTAGCAATAGAAATGAAACCTAGCAGACAGACGTGTGCTTTAGGCTGTGTGGCAGCAGCTTGGGGCAAAATAGTGTCCCTAGTTCACATCACTGATGTTCTGCACCACCGCGTCCTGTATCTATCACCATCATCCTAGCTGTCATGGACAGCACCATTAAACTTAAGGTCATCTGAAGCCTCCTCGTTTATTTTAAGTGTCTTTTATACAGCTAACGAGCTGAGATTAGGGGCACTCTCTTAAATAGACTCTAATTAAAGGGAGGCACCTAATCTCAGCCTGTTACCTGTATAAAAGACACCTGTCCACAAACGCAATCAGATTCCAAATGTTTCCACACCACGTCCAAGCACTAAGAACGCCACAGTGAACGCCGTAACATCCGGCCAGCATCCCGTGTGACACTCGATAGCTAGTCAGACATGCGGGTTAGCAAGTGGAGTCGTCTGATCTCCAAGGTAAACGCTGTACATTATACTTAATAAAACCGGTTTATTCCAGTACACCATAGGATCCTATTCTATTGTATTTTATACAGTATTCCAGTATTATATACGTTTATTTTTCTTATTTAAAAACATGTAAGAAAAAAAATGCAGTTTTTAATGGCATTTCAATTCATTTCAATGGAAAAACTGATTTGACATACGAGTAATTTGAGTTACGAGCTCCGACACCGAACAAATTAAACTCGTAACTTTGGGCACCCCTATAGTATATTTACTGTTTTGCAATTTATCGTAATATATCGTATCGGGACCCATATATCGTGATGTGTATCGTGATGCCGTTGCCAATACACAGCCCTAACTCGCCTTAGTTTTACACTTCAGGTATTATTAATAATTAAAGTCTTCTTCTGTGTTAGCAGTTTTAACTTAGTACTATTATACTCCTGCACTACAGCCCTACAGAAACAACACACAAAAACCAGCGCCTCTCTCCGAAGTTACTGAGTACTCTTCCGTGCGTTCGTCCACCGTCGGGGAACTTGTCTCCTTATACTGTGCCATTGCAGGTTTTTACATTACATTGACAACAAATATATTTGTTAGATGTTGTCGATAATGTCGGCTACCCGTTTTAGCCCTAATCTGGATTAATAAATCAATTAAAAGGAAATAATGGAAATTAATTAAAACAATAAAACCCAACGTTATTAATTATAACAGATGAATGGATCATCTTTAGCATTGAACAACAAATACTGGAATTTTAACTCCTCAACATATGTCAAACATTGTGTTAATCCACTTGGATCCAAGAGTGAATTCCTTTGTGGTCTAAAGAGGAACACGACAGCGTCTCTTTCCTCTAACTAACCCGTTTCTCCATCCTCCTCCACGCTTTTTCTGCACTGCTGTATTCCACTGATAATATTTCACATCACCGTCTCCAGCATTCATCATGTAAAAAGCAACACCGGAAAAACATGTTCAAAGCTTTAAAAAAAAAAAAGAACTAAATCCTGATAATTCCGCTTCTTTTCCTCCTCCATAAGATCTTCTCTTTCATCGCTTCTTCCTACCTACAGTAACTGCAATCAATCAGTCTATCAGCAGCCAGATGACTCATAGCTGCGTAATTACTGCAGCCTCATTAGCCCATTCACCATCCCACAGTTTACAGCAAGAGGGGTAATCACACTAATTACAAACAACACAGACACACACACACACACACACACACACACACACACATCAAGGGGCCACAAAAACACACTAATACCACACACAAGGGCCAAACTTTTCAAAGACCAAACACACACACATTCATTCAAGAGTATATAATGATCATCTATATACACACACACACACACACACACACAAACACACACACACACCCAGCGCACACACCCTAAAAAGACTTTTCACAGGTCTTACATCAACCACACACACCTAGGTACCCACAACAAATCAATCTGCAAAAATGCTTCCAGAGCCTTTTCGTGCGGTGTGTGTGGTCTAGAGGAGAGTGTGGGTGAGACAGAGAGAAAAAATGGGTGGGTGTGTGTGAGAAAGAGAAGTATGTGATTGGTGTTGTGTGTGTGCGAGTGTAGGTTGAAAAGTGTGTGTGAGGAATGTGTGTATGTGACTGTGTGTTGTGTGTGTGTGTGTGTGTGTGGTGTGTGTTGGAGAGAGTGAGTGAGTGACGTGAGTGCATGGGTGTGTGAGGTGAGTGTGAGAGAATGGTGTGTGCACTCACTCATACTGTGGGGCTGGTTTGGAGTAAACAGGTGAGCTCCAGGTGAGGCTGTTCATCCACAGATGTTTTCCTCACTGCACTCATGACCTAAACACACACACACACACACACACACACACACACACACACACACACACACACACACACACACAGAGTGAGCATTGACAAAACTCAACTCAATTTTAAGTTTATTTACAGAGTAATAAAGTTTCCTAACATCCTACCACACCACACACACACACACACACACACACACACACCACACAAGTGACCTCAGGATTCCATCAAGAGCTAAGAGGCTTATTGAGTGCAGATGGTACAGACCTGCCATTTATAGCAAAGCGTCAGAAACGAAGAGGCCGAGAAGAGAGAGAGAGAGGGGAGAGGAGAGAGAGAGAGAGAGAGAGAGAGAGAGAGAGAGAGAGAGAGTAAAGAAAAATCTGTAAAATATTGAAAATATTAAGGTTAAAGGTCAACTGTTCAAAAATGATTCATAAATCATAAAATCAATATATTTAAGTTTAATGTGTGTTTATGATCAGTAATTAATTAATGTCATCATTTCAATGATTCAGAATTTATATCAAAATAAAAACCTATTTGTACACCGCTGTCTTTACTAAATTTTGATTGGGTGGGGCAAGACAGACGTTTGCCCACCTCAGCCCACCCCTGCCCATGCCTAGAGCCCACCCTGCCGCTTAACCACACTGAATTATTAAAACGCCTTTACGATGATGTCACACAAAAGCACTTTTTTTTTAGAAAAGGCAAGAACCTCCTGGCATTAGAGCCTCGAGAACCTCCCACCAGCCCCTAAGACCTGAGTTCAAGCCCAATCTGAGTTCAAGTCCCAACACTGCCAACCAGCCATTGTCGGGTCCTTGAGCGAGACCCTTAACCCTTCCCGCTCCAGGGGTTACCATAACTGACCCTGCGCTCTGACACCAACTCTAAAAATGACTAGCAAGTAATTTTTAATTAATTGCTCTTTTTCTTTTGTTCGTTTTCAGGGATTTTTGTGTTGTTACACTTTGTTTTGTGATCTCGAGCACCAGTACTGATCTGTTCTATGATAAGATTCAGGATAAGAGCGAGAGATGACTTAATTCAGGACCTGACAGAACACAGATTATAGATACGTGAGGTCGTGATACAGGCATGTCGAAGCAGGAGGCTTTTCAGGATAAACCGCCAGCAGTTCAGCCATTCCAGACTGAGATCAGTTCAGATCCCAATTCCTCAGAGACGGCAGGTTGTGTCAGTCAGGACTCCTTCATTCAGCCCGTCATACTCAAAGCTAATGTATCATTTGTGTGTGTGTGTGTGTGTTTGTGTGTAATAAGGGTAATTACAGCAGGATGGAGTGCGGTGACTGAGGGGAGTAGAAGGTAATAACTAACAATAATAACAGTAACAATAGAGAATCTAGAGAAAGTAATAGAGTGAAGAAAGAGAGAAAGTGAGAGGGAGAGTAAGGAGACTGATAATGAAAGGCGGAAAGACGGAGAAAGGAATAATAATGCAATGGAGAGAGAGAGAAAAGAGAGGAAAGAGGGAAGAAAAATAAAGTATAGAAGACAAAGAGAAAAAATAAACAAGAGTGGAAGAGGTAGTGCATGGAAGTGAAAGAGGAACACAGAGAACCAGAAAGAAAGAAAATATACGAGACAGAGAAAATAAACAAGAGTGCATGAAAGTAAAGATTAAAACAAGAGAGGAGAGTTAGAGTAGAGGTGAGAGGTGAGATCGGAGGAGAGAGAGATAGAGAGAGAGAGAAAATAAAGTCGTGTTGAAAGGGACAAAAATAACAAGAAAGAGAGAGAAACCAAGTGATGACAGCAACAGGAGGAGGAAAACAGAATGTGTAGCAGCAGTCTGATAATACGGAGGAAAAGAAAGCATTTGGTTGCAGCTGAGGGTGAAGGGCCTCACTCAGGGGCCCAGCAGTGCAGCTTGGCAGGGCAGGAAGTTAAGCCTATGATCTTCACGGTGCACCACATCCCCCCGAGGCAAATGGTGGGATTTCAGAAGAGAGAGAGAGAGAGAGAAGAGAGAGAGAAGGTATAAAGAAAGAAATGAAAGGGTGCGGGAGATTTACACTAGGGATTAATGACACCATATGGCCACCTGCAAGCAGACAAGGTCAACACTGTGTGTGTGTGTGTGTGTGTGTGTGTGTGTGTGTGTGTGTGGTCCTCATACATTAGGTGCATACGGCTCTATTAAAATATACTGAATCATAATATTTATGTCTGATGGAGGGCAGAGGGAAGGAAAAGCGCTGCTTAACACAGAAAACATTTCCTGAACTTTTTAACCCAAACGCTTTTTAACTCCTGCCCCTGGAATGAGTTGAGTTCTATTAATTTTTAACATTTCTGGCATTTCAGCAGATCAACTCATCCAGCGTGACTTACATTCATCTTATTTTTTATCCGTTTAAGTAGCTGAGGTTAAGGGCCTCACTCAGGGGCCAAACAGGGGCAGATTGCTGGTCCTGGGAATTGAACCCATGATCCTAATATCAGCAGTCCAACACCTCAACCACTAATCTGAAATTACTAAATCTGATCAGCAGGAACACATCGGGATTAAATTAAATGATAACATTATTGTTGCTATAGTAACAACACAATCCACCTGATCCGACCTTAATCATCAACTAATAATCAATAAGTCATGTAAATTTTTATTTGATGTACATCTAAACAATTAGGGTAAAGGGCCTCGCCCAGGGGTCCAGTGGTAGCAGCAGTGGCAGCAGCTAAAATTGTTTTGAATAATGTTACAACTGTACAATTTTCTTCTATGACTCAAACACTAGGGCTGTGTTAATATATCTATGAAGATAACTATCGCAATAGGGGGGTTTTTGTGTATCGTTATTTTAACCCTCGAGTATCGATAAATATTTAAATGACGTTTTATTTATGTAATTTACGTTAATATTTTTATTATCGTAAAGATTCGTAAGTACCAATTAGTTTTATGTTTTACTTTTATAAAGAATTGCAATGATTTGCATATGAACGCGTTGTGATGTATTGTATCGTGATTTGAGGTCCTTGCCGATACACAGCCAGGACCAAACACTGTGTCAGCAGGACGCAAAGTTCCGGGAAAGATTACGATCTACATTTACAGCATCTGGCAGATGTTCTTATCCAGAGCCACTCACATTTATCTCATTAATACAACTAAGAGTTAAGGGTTAAGGGCCTTGCTCAGGGGCCCAGCAGTGGCTTGGTGGAGTTGGGAATCAAACTAAAAACTTTCCATGGGAATTAACAATAAGTTTCCCCTTTTTTCTATGTTTTTTTTGGGTGAACACAAATTCTGCCCCGAACACACACACACACACACACACATATACACTCAACATCTAGCGCAAAGAATTATTAAAAGCGCAAAGCAAATCAAATCTGGAATGACGGTCAGGTGTCCTCCAGAGTCTACAATTTCCTCCAAACTCCAGATGACATAGCAGTAGATGCCTCGGCTGCTCTAAATCACCGTTAGGTGTGAGAGAGTGTGTGAGGGTCTACGAGGGTGTGACCAGTAATGAATCGGCATCCTTCCACGATTGAATTTCTGCCGCACGCCATGCAAAAACCCTCACCAGGATGGAGTGCTTAAGTATCATCAAAGCCACACACTCTCTCTCCCTTTTCCTCTTACACACACACACACACACACACACACACACACACACACACATACACAAAGAGGAAGTGACCGAGGTCCTGCTTGCCTCCTTCCTCATTCCTCTATCCTAGTGATACTGTCAATGAACTGATCCAGTCTGTGATGTCAGAGTGTGTGTAGTCACACCACAAGCCTGTACTTGTACCATTACACAAACCAGACACACTTATTGCACCGCCGGCTTTAGTTCACACAAACATATATTTTGCTTAAAGGTGTGTGTGTGTGTGTGTGTGTGTGTGTGTGTGTGTGTAAATAACAACTTGTTTTGCTTCTTTCTTTTGGAGCTGCAGTGTCAACCTGTCACCACCGCTAACAGTGTTAAATTCTAACACACAGTAAACGCACGATAACATGGCTGCTTTTCATTTCATTATAAAACTACACAAAAACGAGCCACCATTTGTTCATGTACTCCTAAGAGTCAAACGGCGGCCAAGCATTCTTTTATTTCTTATTCCGAGATCACCGTCGCCACCAAATCCAGTCCGTATCCAGTCCAGTTGGTGGATCGGCACAGACACAATAAGGCCCAGTGGCAGTTTCCCATTGATGATCTTGTCTTCTACACGGCCATCCAGTCGAAACCACTGAAACTTTGCTGCAGTACGGAAGAACCTGCTGGTTTGTCTGGTCAGAGGAGACCTGTATGTATGTCCTGTATGTATGATCGAGACTTAAATCTCGATGTACTACAGTACAATGACAAAAAAAAGCATTTGGTTCTGTTCTATAGAGGAGTGTATGGCCTTTAGAAGAGAAGGTGTTTTTTTTTTAATTAAGCAGAAGTACACTATACAACCAAAATCTAGTGCAAAGCTATTTTGCAGAAAGACATATGAACGTGATGGTCAGGTGTCCCAATACTTTTGCTTTCGGTATTAAAGCCTATAACTCGCTTCATTGCTTCTGGTCATTTTATTTTAAATACAAATGACTTCGCCGGTCAGTGTTTAAACTACTCATCGTGGAGAGAGAAGAAGGTCTGATCAGTGGAACGCCTGTAGCAGCAGCAGACATGAACAGCTCAGCAAAACGAGATGGGAGACATAGAGCGAGTGGGAGACATACTGTACTGAAGCATGAAGCAATGTCTCTTCACACGAGAGAAAAACGAGGAAATGAGGGATGATGTGCCAGTAATACAGTAATGATGCAATACTTCAGCCTGGTCTCGGTCGTTTCATTGATAATGATATGATGTCATTGATATCTAACGAGAAATTACACTGCAGGACTGCAGCTCAAATAATGCTTCATGCTTAATCGAGGGCTTTCCAACCTTTTTTTTGTTCAAGACCCCCTTTTTCCCAAGTGGGGACCTTCACATTCACCTAAATTTGAAAGCCCCTTTTACATTTAATGATATTTTCGCTCTTTGGTATTTCCTGCATTTGGTGTTTCCAGTATTTCTGCACTGCGACCCGAATTGGTGGCTCTTCCTCACCTGCAGGGTCCGGTATGTCTGGATCATTACTATCAGCTGCTGAAGGAGAATCAGTGACACTCGCTCGTAATCTGCCCATTTTTTGGTCAACCAGGAGATTATAGATAAAATTAGCTAATACATTATGGTCAGGACCCCCTGTTGGGAACCGCTGGTCTAACTTGTCCTGAGTTGTTATATATACAAGGAGAAGTTTGGACATCTTAGCTGTTCTGGTAAATCCTGGTCTTGGTCTTGACCATGCAAACTCTGTCCGGGAGGGACAGGGTGTCGTGCAGATTTAGCTCCAACCCTAATCAAACAAACCTGAACCAATTTATTGAAATCTTACTAGGTAAACATGAACTTCACAGGTTGGTGTGTTGAGGCAAGTTGTAGCTAAACTCTGCAGGACACCCCGACTCTCCAAAACCGAGATTGGACACTCCTGATCTAGTGATCTAGACCATGCTGTTACGTGGACCATAGGAGATCATTAGAGCTATGAAAAGCTTTTCAAAAAGTCTTTCTAATTGGTTGGATCGCCGGGACAGGTAACTGGCATGCGGTTTTGACAAAGCCATCATGATGTTCCACTTCCCTTATAGAGAAAGGAAGCAGTCAGGTTCACTGTGACTATGAGCACTTATCAGTATCACCACTTATTAATTCACACAACTTTCTTAAAGGAAGGATCAGTCGTGCTAGTAGTGGTGTATCAAATGGGTAAGGCGCTGAGTTGCTGATCTGGAGACCAGGGCTTAAGCCCGACCACCGCCAGCTGTTGATCTGAAGACCAGAAACACCTGGATTCAAGCCCCACCACCACCAGCTGTTGATCTGAAGACCAGAAACACCTGGGTTCAAGCCAAGCCCCATCAACCAACGCCAAAGCCCACATGTTGATCTGAAGACCAGAAAACCGTTGACCTGGGTTCCAAGCCCTACCACCCGGGTTCCAGCCCTACCACGCTGTTGATCTGAAGACCAGAAACACCTGGGTTCAAGCCCCACCACCGCCAGCTGTTGATCTGAAGACCAGAAACACCTGGGTTCAAGCCCTACCACCGCCAGCTGTTGGTCTGAAGACCAGAAACACCTGGGTTCAAGCCCTACCACCGCCAGCTGTTGATCTGAAGACCAGAAACACCTGGGTTCAAGCCCTACCACCGCCAGCTGTTGATCTGAAGACCAGAAACACCTGGGTCCAAGCCCTACCACCGCCAGCTGTTGATCTGAAGACCAGAAACTTTGCTTTTAGGGGCACTGTCATTAAAACGTTTACGCCTCTGAACGTGACGTGACGAACTCTGATTGGTTGCTTTGTATGTCAGTCAGACTCTCGGTTAGCCACTAACAGGAAATAGCAGTTTATGAATTAAAGATATTTCCAATCATGTACACCGACTAAAAATCATCCAGCATTAATTACAATTTTTATTCTGATATAAATCTACTAAAAAACTACTGAGTGGGTTCACACACTAATAAACAGACCAAACTACAGATTAAACTGTTACCACGTCTACTGATGCACATAAATTAATAAAAACCATAAATACACCAAACTTTAACACACAATTAAACTCTATACTGGGGTTCTTTTAATTATTTTTTTTTCATTAACAAGTTATGCTACATGCTCGGACTCTGTGAGTGACACACGGCGCTAGCCAATCAGCAATCGAGATCCGGGTTCTCCAACCAATAGCGTTAGTTCTTTTCTGTTTTTGAGCCGCCTGTCAGTTTCCGGACTGTCCCGCAGTGTTTGGCTAATAGTTATTTAGGCCATAATAAAACAGAGTGTAGAGGAAAATCCTGAGGGAAAATGTAGTTAATTAACGAATAAACCGAATTCGTGTTTTATCTGCCGAAGGAAAGAAGCGCCATAAGAATGTTTACTCCGCTTTAGACAGCGCTGTTAGCTGTGTGCTAAGCCAATTCCTTAAGCACCGCGATTAGCCAGTGTATTTGTGGATATTTTTAAATAAACAAGCGTGTAAATAAATAAACTAACTGCTTTACCTGTTTCCATTTTCGGTGTCGTTTATTCGATTTACTGTCCACCAGGTTACAGAAATACCCATTGTGTCCCGTACCAGGAAATCGGGCGCTTCTTTAGCCACTGAAGTGAAGAGTTCGAAAAGTCGGTATGGAAAGCCCTAAGGGCCAAAACTCAACCAGGTGGAGAGATCCGAGCGCCACGCCCACTTTTCATTCATCAACACTACCAACCTGCACTTAGGGGGTCATAAGGAAACTTCTGGTTAATATTGTGTCTTTATTTCTTTTAAATGTGGCAGCTATGATGTATGGGTTAGGAAACAGTGGTGAGACCAGCTATGATCTAGCTCGAAGGATTGCTTTGTGGGGAAGTGGTGGCTCATGGTTAAGGTGTTGGACTACCAACCTGCAGATTGTGGGTTCGATTCCCACCTCCACCAAGCCACCATTGCCGAGCCCCTGAGCTCAGTTGTATAAATGAGATCAATGTAAGTTGCTCTGGATAAGAACGTCTGCCAAATGCTGTAAATGTATGGTGTAGAGACAGCTATGGTGGTGAGACAGCTATGATGTATGGTTTAGAAACAGTGGTGAGACCAGCTATGATGTATGGTTTAGAGACAGCTATGATGTATGGTTTAGAGACAGTGGTGAGACAGCTATGATGTATGGTTTAGAGACAGTGGTGAGACCAGATATGATGTTTGGTTTAGAGACAGTGGCGCTGAGGAAGAGACAGGTGGCAGAGCTGAAGATGTTGAGGTTTTCTTTGGGAGTGATAAGGTGCGACAGGATTTCATCAGGGGGACGGCTCATGTTAGATGTTTTGGAGAGAAAGTCAGGGAAGCACAGATTGAGGTGGTTTGGACATGTCCAGAGGAGGGACAGTGAATATATCGGTAGGAGGATGTTAGAAATGAAGCTACCAGGCAGAAGGTAAAGAGGAAGACCAGAGAGGAGGTATATGGATGCGATAAACGAGGACATGAAGTTAGTGTGTGTGAGTGAAGAGGATGTAGAGAATAGGGTTAGGGGGAGACAGATGATTCGAAGAAGAAGAAGAGAATAAGGGTGGGATCTGTGTTAATTACACCATGTTTCAGAGGAATAACTGGCATTATCCAGAGCAACTTACAGATATCTTATTTATACAACTGAGCAGTTGAGGGTTAAGGGCCGTGCTCAGGGGCCAGTAGTAACAGCCAGGAGGTGCTGGAAATACTGTCCCATCATTTACTCACTTAAATTAAATGAACACGTTCACCTATATGGCATAATCGGAACAGAAGATCTGAAATCATTTGTCTTATAATTCTAAACTTAAAGTCAACTGAAAACGGCTGTAGAATTATTTAAGATTGAATGACAGAAAAAAGAACTGATGATATAATGAAGAATAATGTGCTGAATGTGTGTTTGGAGGTGTTTTGTGATCTGGGTTTTTAGGTTTTCTTACACTTTACATAAAACAATGTGTGAAACGGTTACGATAAAATACCCCGGCACCCCGGAAAGGGTTAATATTAATGAGACCATCATGACTTTGAGAGGGGAACGGGACAGTTACTGCTCCAATTCTAAGATCCTGACATGCTCACATTTCCTGACGAGTATTTTAATTAACTTGTATTAGTTTTTTTACTTAGCTTTTAATTGTGTAATGACAGTTTCATGATTAACAACACTATTGTTTTTATTATTTATAAAAGTCTTATTATTATTATTATTATCTTTTGGTATAAATGCAGGTTAAAGATTCTCAACACAATTAAAAATGACAAATGGTTAGCAAATATACCTAAAACTCTAGAACTGAAGTGGCCTCTTTAAGAGTTTACTGACTCAACAACATGAAACATTTAACACTCACACATGGTTTAGTGTTCCAACGGCTGTGTGTTGATGCTGGGAATGAAATATTAATGACTGTGATTAATTAATAACACCGACCTGCAAGCTGACGACTGGTGATTTGTATTTCAGCGTCATCTAGTGTCTAATATTCCTCACTGCAGCTCTCAAATGTTTTTAAGACATTTTTGTCTTTATTGATAGGACAGTGAGAGAGATGAAACTGGGGACAGGGTGTGGGAGTGTGGGGGTGGGACCTGAAAGGGCCTGAGCCAGAATTAAACCAGGGTCACTGGAGCGCAACTGCGCATGTGGGTGCCGGACCCTTAACCCACTCCACCACGGCGCCGGCCAGCAGCTCTCTGATCTTTCATTCCTCTCTACAGTTTATGATCATTCAGTGATGACTGATGACGTGGGTTTGTGTTTGTGAAACTTTTACAGTTTATAACTTCAAAAGTCTACCGGTGTCCCAATGCCATGTCAAGTATAGGTAGGTGGTAGACGCCCTTATCCAGAGCAACTTACAATTATACAACTGAGGGTCAGGGGCCCAGCAGTGGAAACTTGGTGGTGCTGGGAATCGAACCCACAGTCTTCCGGTTAGCAATCTGACACCTTAACCACTGAGCCACCACTTTCTCATGCTTGATCATCACAGTTATGTGTAGTTTCAGAGAAAATACAAATTTAATAAACTTATATAATTATTTTGTTATTTTTATTAGTCATTAAATACATATTTTAGACACTTTCCTGCCAGACCACCAGAGGGCAATTACATAAATAACGTATAATTTTGGCAGCATGATAGCTTAGTGGTTAGCACTGTGTGGGGTTTGTATGTTCTCCCTGTGCTTGTGTGTGTTTACTCCGGGTTCTCCGGTTTCCTCCCACAGTCCAAAAACGTTAGATTGATTGATGATTCTAAATTGCCCATAGGAGTGAGTGTGTGTGAGTGTGTGTGGCCCTGTGATGGACTGGCGATCTGTCCAGGGTGTCCTCCTTCTGCCTTTCACCCTTTCAGAGATGACTGCGATAGACTCCAGCAGATCCTCGTGACCCCGAATTAGGGAATAAGCAGGTACAGAAGATGAATGAATACATTTTTATTATATCGTATGAAGCTTGCTAAAAGTAGTAGTAGGGCGATATTTGCTTTGCATACAATTGTGTGTGTGTGTGTGTGTGTGTGTGTGTGTGTCTACAATTACATATGTTCAGTCTGAGTCACAAATGTAAAGCTTTAGGTTTTAGGCAAACTTATTTCAGTTTTTTTGTTTATTTTTGGGGCATTTTGTATCCTTTATTGATAGGATAGGATGGAGGTAAAGCAGGGAGGTGGGACCAGAGGGGCTCCATGCCGAAATTAAGCCCGGGGCACCCTGAGCAACACATATGTTTCAGCTCCTTAACCCACTGCCCCACAGTGCCAGCCAGTTCTGTGTTTTAATATTATGCCATAAACCTGCTGATCTCTTGTGATGTTAAAGCTTTAGACAGAACTGGGGTGAAACCCCTATGCAGTGAGCAGCAGTTTTGTGCCCTGAAACACTTTGTTGATGAAAGCGGTCCGAGGAGATGAGCTGTAATGGAGCAAACTAAAACCGGAAAGCTGATATATAAAACATGTATTTTTAGAACCGTTCCAGAGCACCAGAGCATTTCAGACTCTGAGATCACAGCATCTCTGAGATCCTCCTGCTGCATGACTGGCGGAATAAATTTATCAGGAGTCTTTTTATCAAGTTTTGTGAAAACTTTCCAAAATCCGGATCCCATAATTTTGAGTTGAGCAGTTTTGGTCTATTTACTGTAAAATGGCCTTAGAGAGAATAGAGTTGATGTGGCTTTGTTTAAAAGAAAGAAAGGTGAGAGCAGGGCCGGCCCAGACTCTGGTGGCCCCCTAGGTGAGATTGCAGATTTGCACTCCCCTATTTAACCCCCTCCCCCGTCCCAGAGTGCAAATTAACAAAAAAGTGCACATTTTTGTTAACTGCCAAAAATATTTTTGCTTAATATATGGGTGTTGGAGCGCACGATGGTGACAAGAGGGCGCACTTCCGTGCAGCCAGTCATTTTGCTCCCTAGGCAATTGCCTATGTCACGGCCCCCCCTGGGTGAGAGGATAGTAATACTAGCCTGTTAGACTTTATGTTGCTGCTCAGACGCAGTCCTGTGATCCGGATTCAGATTGCTGATAGTGTAAATCATTAGGTGTAATCATTAGGTGAGACATTCTAAAGTGCTGGATTTTTACTGTGGTATGTAAATCCGCCTGCACCTCTTTAGACTCCTCTGAAAAATGCCTACTTTAATTTGGCTTTTATAAATGATTATTAAACACATCAGTGAATTTATATCTGAAAGGAAACCACCATCAGAATTCAGGTGTACATCTGAGGATGTGCAGGAGCATTCGATGTCTTTGATATTTATTTTAACATCCTGAAGGAAACTCGAACCGTCTGCTGTCTTCCAAAAAAGGTTAAAGAGAATTTAAGGTTCGGTTATCTTTTAACATTTAAAGACTCTTTAGCCCCGAGAAACAGAGAAGCTTTAAACCTTGCCATTCTCCATAAAATTCAGTGTAATGAGTGTGATATCCTTTATCAAATATTCACGAGCACCTGTACTCTATTATTGGGTAGAAAATGTACAAGGGAATTTAACTTTAGCTGTATGCTTACTGAAATATTCATGCGTACTTGAACTCCGTTATACAGGGTTAGGATGAAATTAAACTGCAGTATAATGTTAAAAAATAGCTGTAGTGACTGAGGCAGCGGTCCCGTTTAACTGTGGGCTGTGTTTCTTATTGAATGAAGTCTTAGCTCGTATACACCGATGTAAAACAGATAAAAAACAGAGGATGCTACATTGAGTATTTTTAAAGAGGACGTCCTGTTGTCCCATTTCATGTTTAAGTATATTCAACTCGTTGTGGAAGGTATGTGTACAGAGCCAATGAAATGCATTTTTTGCATATCCCATCTTAGTAAGTTGGGGGTCAGGGCACAGGGTCAGCTATGATACAGCGCCCCCTGGAGCAGGAGGGATTAAGGGTCTTGCTCAAGGACCCAGAGTGTGGTTGACTTGCCGGAGGTGGGGCTTGAATCCAGGTGTTTCTGGTCTTCAGATTAACAACTCAACACCTTAACCATTTGAGCCACCCTTAAGTTGTAGAAGAAACTCGTTTAGCATAAAGCTGTATTTCTAAAGGATTCTGTTAAATATTATACAACCCCAGAGAATGGATTTTATATTATACCACATTAAGCTTGATAAAACTTCGCATAGAATTGTGTGTGTGTGTGTGTACAATGACATGCTCAGTTTGAGTCTGAATCACTAATGTAAAGCTTCAGGGTTGCTCTTTATTATATAATAATAGTTTATACTTTAATAGCAAAAACCTGTATATTTTGTGTATCTTGTATTCACACTGGAAAAAGAAGCAAACTTATTTTTACGTTTTTTAAAGTAATTTTTTGGGCCATTTTATAGCCTTTATTGATGGGATAGGATGGAGGTGAAGCAGGGAGGTGGGACCGCAGGGGCCCCATGCCAAAATTGAGCCTGGATGATGATCTCCTGTGATGGTCTCCATAAATGCCGCAAATTCTTTTACCTTACAAACATTTAATCTATTAAAATGTGCGAAATGCAGGGACATTCGAAAAATGCTTAATATTGAACACATTATTAATAAAGTATTATTTTACAGACACGCAGATGAGCACGAAATAACAACACAACCTGTTTATTTACACATTAAGTGTTTGGCTTCCATTGAAAACCAGAAAACAACAAATTATAGGAACTCAAATATACAAACTTTAACCCTTTAATCAAGATTCTCATAATAAAGAGAACAAGTTTACTCAATTAATAGGGTTCCTTTAACTTATTAGTGTTTTCAGTGTGTACAGTGTGTCCTGTCTTGCTTAATCCTCCAAAACTCTACAAAGGATCTTTTATTTTTATAATAAATTAAAACTATTATTTATTATTAATAATACTTACTTGTGTGTGTTCAGATGCATCAATCAGCATTGCACTTTTTTTTGGTGCAGGTTTGACGCCGGACGACATCTTCCCATTTTCACCCACACGTTTAGTTGTATTATAAGTGTGTGTGTGTGTGTGTGTGTCACAGTAACACCAAACACCACAATCAACCAACCTACTGCTTCTCCCGAATTCTAATTAGTCTCACCTGCAACTCCATTCCACAATCACTCTCACTCACTTCCCTATAAAAGGGCACACTTCACTCATTTCCCTATAAAAGTGCACACGTTCACCTGCAGTCACCGCTTCTCCCTTCCTGCCTTCAATCCTACAATCCTGTTTCCGATGTCGGCTTCCTTCGTTCCTGTTCCACTGCTCTTGGTCCTGTTCATCGTCTCCTCAGTTCCTGTGTTCTCCTTTGGTTCCCAGTATCCCATCTCTTCCTGCTAAACCCACGCCTTCAACTGTTTCTTATTGTTTTTAATAAATACACCTGTTTGGGTTTAATCCATCTGCTTCTCCAGTCTGGTGTATTGTTACAGTTCATTCCTTATACAATCATTTATTTAATTTAAAAAAAATTAATGAGGGATATCAATAAGTTCCAAGACACACCATGAGATGGCAGCACAAGTCAAAGGGAACACAGCCTTGCATGCATCCTCGTGCTGCCATCTGTTGACGTGTTTTAAACTCATTTAATACCCCTCACCCCACATATATATAGCTTTTGTTTCCCCCTAAACGAAGATTTAAAGACAGGAACCATCTGAATGGCTGCAAAATAGTTAGAAACGGGTTTTTTCAGGAGGTTACAATATCGTATTTCTGCAAATTAACCTCAAACTCTTTAAAATAACCTCAAAATTTATCAGCTGATGATTTGCACACTGAGCTGCTTTTCTGATCATGTCAATTGTAAAGGGTGATTCTTTTATTATTTACTTTGGACGTCCTCTCAGTTCGAAATGGTTTGCTTTTTCCCCTCGTGATCTCTCATCTACAACCAGCTTTAATCCTCAGATGTTTGTTTTTTTGCTGTTTTTGCCACTGACGACACCAACCTGTACACCAACCCAATTCCCAGGAGATCCTGCAGTTCCTGAAATACTCAATCAGCTTATCTGATAGTACCATTCATGCATGAGACCCGCAATCCTTCTTTATTGTGACGTGTCTGATGTGAACATTAACCATCCACCTCTTGACTTGTATCTACATGGTTTTATGTGTTTTTAGATAATTACAGTATTTGACTGTACAAATATGCAGGTGTTTCTAATAAATTGCCCATAGGAGTGAGTGTGAATGTGTGAGTGTGTGTGGCCCTGTGATGGACTGGAGACCTGTCCAGAGCGTCCCCTCTCCTGCCATTCGCCCTTTCAGAGATGGCTGTGATAGACTCCAGCAGATCCCTGTGACCCCGAATTAAGGAATAAGCGAGTATAGAAAATAGAGGGATGAAAATATGCAGGTGTTTCTAATAAATTGGCCATTTTATAATAATGATGATTCAGGATAGAAAAGGGAAACATAAGCAGGACATCAGTGCCATGTGATCTGCACCGTTTGGTCTGATTCTCTGTGTGTGACATGAACATGAACCCTGTGATATTCTTTGAGGGACGTTTGCATATATTTATTCGGTGGTGTCTGAAACACAACCCCAAACACTCGAGTGTTTCCGGACTCGTTTTCTCGTGTGAAATATTCACAGCTGTTTAATCTGTTATCTTTAGAGGAAAAACTATTGTGCATTCCATCTCTGGCAACCTTCATACATTATTTACAGACCTTTGATTCTGAAAGCCCTGCAGGAACCCACTGGTATACATGAAAGAATATCTGTGAGAACATTATAGCTGTGAAATGCTTTTACTTTTGGGAGTGAATCGAATCTCTGTGATATATTTAAATAAGTCGTCTGCTCTGGTTTTCAGCAGTATAAATAAGCTCCTGTGTTCCTTAATAAAAAAATGTTGATGTATTTTAACCATTTAATGCTGTTTAAAAGTTGCTTTAAAGTAGTGTGTGAATCCACCATATTACCACTTCAGCAGGAACACTTAGCTTGTGTCTACATACTGTTCAATCCATCCCTCTATCCATTCATTCCTTTATCCATCCATCCATCTCTCTATATCTTTATCTATCCATCCCTTTATCCATTTATCTGTCCGTCTGTCTATCCATCCATCCATCCATCCATCCCTCCCTCTATCCATCCATCCCTCTCTCCCTCCATCCATCCATCCATCCATCTATCCATCTCTCTATCTATCTATATCTTTATCTATCCATCTCTCTATCCATCCCTCTATCTATTTATCTGTCCATCTGTCTATCCATCCATCCATCTCTCTATTTATCCATTTCTTTATCTATCCATCCCTATCTATTTATCTGTCCATGTCTATCCATCCATCCATCCATCCCTCCCTCTATCCATCCATTCATCTCTCCCTCTATCTACCCATCTATCTATCTATCCATCTATCCATTCATCCCTCTATCCATTTATCCGTCCATCTGTCCATCCATCCATCCATCCATCCATCCATCCATCCACCTATCCGTCATCCATCCATCCACCTATCCGTCATCCATCCATCCCTCTATTCACCCATCCCTCCATCCATTTATCCGTCTATTCATCCATCTTTTCCTCCCTCCCTCCATTCATCCATTCCACTGTTAACCAGTTCGATTTTCATAATGACTTTAATTCTCTTTATTAGACACACCTACCTGTTGTTTCTCCTTAATAGACTTTAGGATTATCGTTTTCTTTCCCCCTTCACAGGTCCTGGGTCCCGAGTTTGATCCTAAGCTTGGGGTTCTGTTTGTTTGGCGTGAAGTTTGCATGTTTCTCCTGTGAGTTTCCTGCAGGTTCTCGGGTTTTTATGATCCGACAACAGGTAGGTGAAGTGGGTGTACCTAATTGGTAGCCCCTTGGTGTTAGTGTTAGTTAATAAGTGCATGTGAATCCATCCATCCATCCATCCATCCATCCATCCATCCGTTCATCCATCCTTCCATCCACTGCTTACAGGTGCTATTTTGGTGCTATTTTTGGTGATTATCTTTCTCTCACAATCTTCTCATATTTCTTGACTAACGTTACTAAAACCAGGTTGCAATTTCCCCAGAAACCTTAAAAGTTGTGTGGTGGAAAATGCGTTGACTCTTTTGTTAACATGAAAACGGTCTCTTGCAGAAAGTTTCACCATATTAATGTATTTAAAGAGTTATTCGATTTATCTTATGTGGTCATCCCTTTTAAATGGTTCCTATTGAAACTCTCATGTGTTTAATTATGCTTGTAATCTAACATGATTATACTGTAGCTGTCCAAGGTTCTAATGGGGGGTTTTTATAACTCTCAGATATTTATTGTAAGACGTCTAAGAGTAAAAGATTCTCCAAGAATAATGAACAGTTAATGTATTAGAAGTTAACATGTGATGCAGCTGCCAAAAACAGAATAAATGTAGCTATCTGACTGTCTACTGGTTAAAGCTGAAATATTTCTCTCTGGACGTTATATTAGATATTTTATTCACTTGCAGCAACTGTGGGCTTCTATTGTATCTCTAGCGAGTGCTGGGTTCTGCATACTACTTATGTATGTAGTAGATTTCAGTAAGTACGTACTTCCCAACTGGGAAAGTTGTAGCACAATGGTTAAGGTGTTGGACTGCTAATTGGAAGATTATGGTTCGATTATGGTTCGGGGCCTTAACCCCTAATTGCTCAGGTGTATAAAGGAGATAAATGTAACGTCTGCCGAATGCCATAAATGTAAATATTAGGAAAATATGGAATAATAGCATGGTTACAGGTCGTATGAATAAAATTCGGACATACTGCATCCGCCATTTTGATATTATCACATGCCATGAGATTGAAAGTGTGACAAATGTTCAATATGAATGAGGTTAAAGCACTTTTAAAACACTGCGTCGACACTTACTGCCACTTCCATATATGACGTTGTCTTTCCAGCGGCCTCGTGGGATAGTAAAGTGTGTATCGAATGCATACTTCAAAATCCAGGCAGGATTATTAGGTCATCTGGGAACATCTCACCTACTGTAATTTCAGGGATTCGAACATACAACTTACCTTGGATACTCAGTTACACCTACTATATAATATGGAAGTATGTGATTTCAGACAGTCTTAATAATGATTTCTCATAACTAATAACTGTAACCACAACCTGTGTATCATTGTTTGGCTACCGATTTGGTCTCAAGTACCTTATTAAAAAAACTGCTGATTAAACTTAGTCCTGTTCTTTATGTTCTCAAAAATATTTTTTTATAACCAAAAAAAAAGGTGTGTTAAACTGGACTCTCTGGTATCTCTGTAAAAGATGCAGTAAAGACAAGGACAGGACAGAGCGGAGAGGGACAAGAACAGAGGGACAAAAGGGAGCTTCGCCCAGAAGAGCCGACAGTACAGAACAGCACAGGCGTGCAGGCAGGACTGCTACAGTCACTTTCCTTTAGTTTTAGTCTAAGTGTCGGTGAATAACTGGTTCCAGCATGATGGCCTGTGATGGTTAGAAAAGCAGCTGGGAAATTTCAGACACGTTTCCGTAATGCCGGTTTTTGTCTTTCCAAATAAAGAGTCTGAACTTGAGACTTTTTATTTTATACTAAAACAAAGTGTTTGAATAAAAAAAAACCCCAAAAAACAAAAACAGGCTGTCCATCTACTGTCACAGCAAGTTGGGCTGCACAGAAATATACATATACAACATCTCTATGTATATTTACCAGGTTTTATGATGAGATTCTGGTGAAGAGTAGATGCACAACAAAACATGTCGAACAGTAAAAAAAAAAAAAAAAAAAAAAAAAGAACAAAGAGGGAAAGACGGGATAGAGAAAGAAAGAAAGAAAGAGATAAAGAGAGAGAAAGAGAGAGAGAAAGAGATGTGGAACACTGGAGGGTTGTGTAAACGTTGTTACAACATCGGACAGATACTGGAACACAACAGCACAGAGAGAGACGAGTATTAGGAAAAATGATTTAATATCGGAGACAGAAGCAAAAAACTGCATCACACAAGAACGTACATTTACAAAAATAAGTCTGACTGTTTCAGCTACACAGTTAGATTAACAGCGAAGGACAGAGAAACCAGAAAAATCTAAACAGCTAAAAGCAAAAAAGTCCTCAAATTACTTGTTTTTTATCTCGTTGTCAAACTAATACATTTATCCACTGAAGGGGACTAAATACTTCTAAATCGTCTAAATCGTCGTATCATGGAGACTGCACAACATACCGAACAAAATGAAACTTACCGCCGCTGTAATGACTCGTCCAGAAAAAGACAAACTTGGTTTTTTTTAAAGTATCGGTACGCAAAAAAACCCCTCCCGACCGTCTTTTCAGAGAAAAAGAAACAAAAGAGGAAAACACTGATAAAGAAAATCAAACTTTGAAGTGGAAAAAAAAAGTTAAGAACAAGATGATGTCAAAGGTCAAAGATACCAAGCCAAAGTTCTAGAAAAGCTTTATAGTAAACCTCAATCTCAAACTTCTGGGATGGCCATCTTAGAAATCAAAACTCGGGAACAGCCGCTGGCCGACCCCCTGCGCCGGGTCAGACAGACTCTCGATAGGTTGTTTTTTTGTTTTTTTTTCTTTAATTGCCAGTATAAAAAGTTGCACTGGTACAAAAGGCATAAGTACAATCAGTTTTAGAAATAGGAAAGCCTGCTTTTTTTGTACTTTTTAAATTCCAACCAATGACAGATTCCAAGGAGTCAAACAAACATGTACCACGCTTACATAATCCACTGAAATGCATCGACTTTGGCTTTTTTTCAAGACAATACTTAAAACTATTCAAATCCATTTTTAGAATCAAACAAAATGATATTAATCTACAGACAACAAGCGAATTTTCTTTTACGGCACATCAGATCAACACATACAGTATTATTTTCCAAAAAACTTGACATAATAAGCGAAAAAATGCAAAGAAACTCCACTTTGTCTTGTAAAATACACTGTTGTTAAATAGCACTTAAGAAAAAGCAAAAACAGAAAGAACAAACAGATTGAAGAGAAGATGTGTGTGTGTGTGTGTGTGTGGGTGTGTGTGTGTGTGTGTGTGTGGTGAAGAAAACCCCTGAGTGAAGAGCCTCAGCCAGCACGTCTGCGAAGACCCTTACCACGTTGTGCTTTACTAAACATGTAATGTGTGTGTGTGTGTGTGTGTGTGTGTGTGTGTGTAAGAAATAGAGCATGTCGGGATTGTGTGTGTAGCGAGATCGCAAAATCTTACCCTGTTTGTTTTGATAATGGTTAAGCAGAACACACACACACACACACACAACAGGAGACATGACAAAGTAACGTTTGTTGCTTTAACCCACTGACCTTTTGTTGACTATCATCATCAACAATAAAGAATTGTCCTTGTTCCAATACTGTTTGTAATCCAATCTCATCTGCTGTGTGTTTTTTAGGATAAAGGATGAGCCCTTGGTAGTGTGCGGAAAACCGGTAGCCTCTACTCTGTATCCCTAAACCTAAAACCTTAACTCATTAACCCTAACCCCCTAAACATAACACCCTAATCCTAACATCCAAATCTTAACACCTACCCCTAAAGCTCTAACACCCTATCCCTAAATAACCGCTGACGTCCTAATCCTAATACCCTAACTAACCCCTAAACCTAACACCCTAACCTCAACTATCCCCTAACCCCAAAAGCTAACACCCCGATCCTAGCACCCTTACTAACCCCTAAACCTAACACCCTAACCTCAACTATCCCCTAACCCCAAAAGCTAACACCCCGATCCTAGCACCCTTACTAACCCCTAAACCTAACCCTCTAATTCTAACACCCTAACATGCTAACCCTAACCCTATCAAACTAAAACCCTAATCCCAACCCCCTAACTATAACACCCTAACAAACTAACCCCCTAACCCTATCAAACTAACCCTAATCCCAACCCCCTAACTATAACACCCTAACAAAAAACTAACCCCCTAACCCTATCAAACTAACCCTAATCCCAACCCCCTAACTATAACACCCTAACAAACTAACCCCCTAATCCTAACAAACTAACCCTAATCCCAACCCCCTAACTATAACACCCTAACAAACTAACCCCCTAATCCTAACAAACCTACACCAAAAACTAACCCTAACCCTAATCCCCAAACCCTGTAACCCCCAACACTCTAACCCTAAACCCCTCTAACCCTAACCTGAATAAGAGAGCAAACACTTTAAGGATAACATTTTAACCCTCTCTATTCCTCTTATATCGATTCTAAGCACAGAGTTAATCATTGAACCCGTTTAATCAATACTTTAATTATTATTTTACTCTTTAAAGCGTTAGCTTAAGTCTCCACTGTAGATTCTTTCATTCACTTGAAACCAGTTTGCTCAGGAACCTGAAGCCGTAACGGCTCCTGTCAACAGTCGAGCTAGCAACTTCATTTGTTTATAAAATTGAACATTTCTGGCATTTGGTAGATGTCCTTCTTCAGAGCGACCCACCATTTACCATTTATCCAGCTGAGCAGTTGGAGGTTAAGGGTCTCGCTCAGGGGCCCCACAGTGGCAGCTTGATGGTGCTGGGAATTGAACTTACAATCTTCCGATTAGCAGTCCAACACCTTAACCAATATTTCTTTGTGTTGTATCTTAATGAGCATTTTTTTCCTGCTACTTTTAATTTGTACCACTCATTAAGACACTAAAATATTTTATTCCGATTGTATTTAAGACGCTTCTCTCTTCTGAAACGAAGTACCGGCATCCAGACTCGGATGTCTCATTTCCTCTGGCACAGAATTCCTGGGACAGCCTTCAGATCCACCGCACACCCCTAATCAGGATAACTGAAAGCGAGTGATTAAAGCGCAAGAAAGAAAAACTTTCGCTGTTTAAAAGTCTTCGTCTGGGATTGTGGAAAAATATATGCAAATTTCAGGATGTCCTGTGAGTCGGTAGAGCCGTCCGGACGCTGACGGGTAACACTGTAATACCGCCTGTGCTAAGAATTGTGTGTGCTTTTTTTGTGCTTTTACGGCTGACGATACGTGAGACCTGTGCTGTAGAAGCTGGTAGAAGTTGCCCCTCCCTGCAGCTCTGCAATTGGCAGTTCTTGGTACGGTAATACCCTAGGTGTATTATTGGGACAAAACACACAACATACACAAACACACCAAACACTAACGCAACAAAGAACCTTGGCAGCACTCGGGTGGCAGCCTATTCCACCCCACTAACTGAGCATCGTGTTAAGGCATCGGCAGGATTTGGGTAGAAAATAGTGCTTTAGTGAAGTAAACAGGGGTTTTTCTTAGAGGGGGGGGGGGGGGCGGCTGTAAACCACACTGCACTGTAAACAAGATTGTACTGTATGTCTTTATGTGTACATACGGGTCATTTACAACCTGCGTAAACGTTTTCGACAAAAAAAAGTGCAACGGGAACGTGTGGTACCGTGGACGGCCGAGGTGTCCTATTTGGCATCAGGCTGCTTTAAAGACCTGAAGAAGCAAAGAGAAAGAGCGAGACAGGACGAGATAAAGAGTGAGAGAGACAAACGACGGAGAAAGAGGCAGAAAACAGGCATGTGCCGATGACTCTTCACACGTCACTGCGTCTCCGACGGACAGAGAGAAATAAAAGTTATTAGCCCCGGTGGAGGGGAGGGAAGAGGAGGGGAGGATTGTCGGGGGGTTGAGGGGGGCATTTCTGGGCAGTGTTTGTGCTTCTGATATAGAAAGGCAGCATACAGATTACACAGATGTGTTTAAAGCCTCAGTGGGGAGCGCCAGTGCATCTGTCCTACTGGGTTAAAGCATCGAGTTTAAAATGAGGGGAAAAAAGTTGAGCCCAAATGACACAATTAAATAATTAAAAAATAATTAATTAGTGGATTCTGTCATTTCCAACCTGCCGAACAGTCAGAATCCTCATTAAAACTCCTCAATCAATAATCTGCGTCAGGGCCGGCGCCGGGGTGTAGCGGGTTAAGGCACCGGTACCCACTTCCGAGTTAGATTCCTGCTCAGGTCCTTTCCGCTCCTACCCCCCTCTCTGTTTCCCCCTATTTCATCCCTCTGTCCTAGCAATCAAGGCAAAAAAAAATGCCCCCTGTGCAAAAATGAGCTGGGTCATGCTGTCATTTAACGGCATTCCTAATGTCAGATGATCGCGAGTCGATCTTTCCTCAAATCTTTCCTTAAACTAGCAGGTCATTTTGTTATTTCTTAAAAAAAGGTAATTTTATTAAAATAATAAAAAACATTTTTGTTCCATTTTGATCTTTTTTTTTTTTTTTTGGTTAAAAAAAGCACCCAAAATGACATGCTGGTTAAAATGCAGCTGTTTAATAGCATGTAAACATGTTTACAGTTAAAAAATAGATGTTGGGCCGACGGCTCGATTTGGGCTTGGGTTCCCCTCCGGTAATACCCCCCACCCCCCAATTTCCCCTGCCTCATCTCTGTCCCGTCCTATCAATAAAGCCAAAATACCCAAAAATATAACTTAAAAATGAATAAAAAAAGAAATAAATAGATGTAACATGATTCTACATGAAACTTTTCTATCGACACATGCCTGCCGATGAGCCACACACCGCTTCTCCAGCTCGTATCCGATAACAGGCTAGCAACGAAGCCAATTCGTGTGTGTGTGGGTGTGTGTGTGTGGGTGTGTGTGCTGCTGAGACTCATGCTCAGGGGGCTCACATACACACACCATAGAAGAAAAGAGGGCTGTGAGGTCAACCTTTAGCACAGGTGTGTGTATGCGTGCATGGGTGCGTGTGTATGTGTGTGTGTGTATGTGTGTGTGTGTGAGAGAGAGAGAGAGAGAGAGAGAGAGACACATGGGCACTTTTTACATCTTTACAAAAGAAAATCAAAGCAAAAAACATGAACAGTTTCAGGCAACAAGACCGCAGAGTAGCAAGTTAACAACCGCTTTTTTTAATCTATATCCTTAAATATGAGGGATACAAAACACTTACGTAATAAAATACCCATGTTATCAAATCATTTCACAAGTAATACACTGAAGCTGTAGGCAGGATGTACCGTCAGAATTTGGCACGAAATTCCACTCATCTTTTTTTTTTTTTTTTTTTTTTTTTCTTTTTTTTTTTTAACTTTTTAAGAAAAAAAAAAAAAAAAAAAAAAGTACATTTTCGCTGAACGCAACAACACACCGAAATATCGTTTCCCACAATTAAAATCCGAAATAATAAGAATCATGACATTGATGCTTCACAAGCTGACATAGTAAAAGGTTTATATAGCTAATTACCCGACAAGAAATTCCAAATAGGGACTCTTTAATAGAAACAAAATACAAACAAACAAACAAACAAACAAACAAAAAAACAAACAAAACTAAAGTAAAATAACAGGCATACGCTAGTAGCAATAGTACTATGATAGGTTTCTGTTTAGGTTCAAGTAAACCGATTTTTAGTCTTCTCTTTAAAAACACAAGACGAATAAGACTATTAGACTTGTGATGAAACCACGACTTCAATCCACGAGAAGCACCGACGGGAACGCGGGTCACACAAACTGGTGGTCTTTTTTTTTTCTTCTATACATTTAAACAGTATAAAATATAGGTCATTTCATGTGCATTTATACCACGGATTGTCTAACGGTAGATCAGTTCAGCAAAAAGGTGTGACATGTAGGTAGCATTTCCCCCAAACAGGGCACTCTTTTTTTCTTTTCTTTTTTTTTTTTTTTTTTTTTTTTTTTTAAATGTTTTTTGTCGTTTTTTTTTTTAATACCTTTACTACTCTAGAAAAAAGTGGTTTTATATAGACTTTAATGAGAAACCGAGCCACTTCAAATGGCCTTATCAAAAAACTTTACACTGCCTGAAAAATGTAAAAACCACAAGCTCGCTCTGAGAGACTCTTAAGTTCAATTAGACAGTTTTTTTTTAATATTAAAACTGCTTGGAAGTAGTCTAGTTCGTGTAGAAACCAGCCGGGTCTACCTGTACGTGCTGACAGGAAGTTTCCCCAAGCCAATCCCTGTATTGTACTTTCAAGTTTACTTTAATTGAATGAAAAGGACAAAAAAACAACAAACAACCAAAAAAAAAAAAAAAAAACGAAAATGAAATGTTAAGCAAATAATAATAAAAAAAAAAAAGATCCGAAGCTAACAAACGATGCAAATCCTTTCGTATATTTTTCTTCGCCACAGGTTTGTGTATTATATATATATATATATATATATTTATATATATATATATATATATATCTTTTTTTTTTTAATATCTGTGAAATGGTAAAAAACGGCGCTTCTGAAAAGGACGACGCTTCGGGTTGTGTGTTGTGAAATAGACTCTACCTATTCGCGAGAGTGATCGCAGCTTCAGCGCTTCTTCACATTCCATACGTATTTATTTATTTATTTATTTATTTATTATTTATTTATTTATTTTCCTTTCCTTTCCTTCTCCGCCCCCTCCCTCCCCCGACTGTTCTAATAAAAAGAGAAAGAACAACAACAACAAAAAAAAGTCTAAAACAGAAAAACAGGTAAAAGCTCCAAATGAGGTCACATGCAAAAAAAACCCAACAACAACAAAGACCAAGCTAAGATCAAAGTCGAGGAGAGATCAGTAGGAGGAGACCAGATTATGATCAGGAGAACTCAGAAAGACATCGGAGACAATGACGAGACGATGAGACGATTTTTTTTTTTTTTTTTTTTTTTTGAACGCCACGTAGACATGCTAGGCAAACGATGAGCAAAGAGTCATGGAGATGAGTTTCTAGGGAAGAAAACGGGAGAGGAGAGTTACACACACAGCCTCTGGCACACAACTACAGCATTAATAAACCATGAGAACAAACAACAGATAACAACAACAACAGCAACAACATCAACAACGACAACAACAGCGCCACTAGCCAGCGGTAACCCAGGGCAAGAAGGGGGTTTTCATTTTTTTTTTTTAAATATTACACATATTTTACACAGATAAACATATGTAAATGATATGTACATCCACACACACACACACACACACACACACCCAAAGAATCCATCGGTCCCTTGATGAAGAGACACAGCGTGATGGATCTTCAGCTGGAAAACGAATACACGCAGTTCTATTTTTGTAACGCAGGAAACAAAAAACAAAAAAAAAAAACAGAAGACCAGACGAAGCCAAAATGGAACAGAAGAAAAAAAGAGAGAAAAAAGAGAGCGCACGTGTAAAGTGCCACTACTCACGGCGAGGGATCGAGAGAGGAGGAAAAAGGACAAGGGAGCAAAAGAGTAGGGCTTCACAATTCATCACACAAATTACAATTTGCTGTAATTATAATGGAAAAGGTCACTTTTTACCTGCGCGCTAATTGAATTTCCAGACTCGTCGTCTACAACAGAGAGAATTAAACGGAGAAAAGTTCCGTCCTATTGACCGTCTGAGCTCTTCAACAAAACCCTGAACCCTCCGCCGCCTGGACTGGACTGGACTGGACTGGACTCGGTAAAAGTCAGTAAGAGTCAGTAAGAGACGTGTGTCTGTCTGTCAGATATTGTAGATTTACAGACAGACAGACAGACAGATCGATAGACAGATACAGAAGATAGATGCTGTAGATGCTGTAGATAGATACTGTTGATAGACAGATAAATAGATAGACAGACAGACAGATAGATAGATAGACAGACAGACAGATAGATAGATAGATAGATAGATAGATAGATAGACAGACAGACAGATAGATGCTGTCCTTCCCTTATTGTTAAAACAGTATGTTATTATAGAATAATTACGGGTAGTATGAATGAACTAAGGGCCGTACCACATCCGCCATGTTGATATTACCACATGACATACGACGTCACAGCGTGAGATTAAAGTTGGATGATGGAACTATGTTTTTTTCTTCTGGTCCTGGACCAGTCGTCTCTCCCGTGGACTCATGGGAAAGCAGTGTTTATTGTATACATACTTCAAAATCCAGGCGGGAGTAGCAGACATACTACTCGCCTCTCATACTCAGTATCACCTACTATATAGTATGGGATCATTTGGTCATATGTCGGTTGGAGTCAAGTCCCCACACAGAGCTGAGCGAGGTTCAGGGTTAAGCTGGTTTGCTCAGGAATCTTAGACTTGATGGAGTCTTGGTCTTTCTTCCAGCAGAGCGCAGGCCTGAGCCCGAGTGCTGAGCTGCCACTTGATTTATTCCCAGTGAATAACTCTAACAGACAGTATCATTGGACCTGATCAGGACGACCGTGCAGCCCCATTAGACTGGAATAAATCCGAGACATGACAGAACAAAGAAAGACGGATAAGAGGAAGAGAGATAAGGACGGAAAGATGAGAGATAGAGGAGGGGGGGGGGGCAATCCTCTGTTCTCTTCCCACATCAGATTGACGTGATTTCCGAAGACCGGACGACGAAAAGTAAGTCTGCACAAACCCGATCACTTAACTAGAATAAATAAAGTCTTTTGCTTCAGTAGAGGCAGTAGAAATTTTTTTTTCTTGTATATAAAAATAGAACTGCTTTTTTTTTTTTTTTTTACAAATACAATTTACAGGCCTGTGGTTTTCTGTACTCTGATATATTAATTTGTTATCTCAATAAACATCAAGTATTCGCAGTTGAACCCGCCACCCCGCCGGTAACATAAAACGCTTTATTATTAGATTTCATTTTATTCGTCATCTCTTTTTAAAATGCTCTACATAAAATGCTCTGTTGGACAAACACCACAGAAACCAACAACAAAAAATAAACGCAAAAGGTGTAATGCTTTAATGGCAGGTGTGTGTATACGTGTGTGTGTGTGTGTGTGTGTGTGCGCATGTGTTGTATGTCTCTTTTGGCAGTTGTTGCCGTTAACTACAGCGAGGCCACATCGGGTTTTGACCCTTTTCTCTCTGGTGCTGTTGGGCCGAGGGGTCGAATGAGCAGCGGAGCCCGAAGCCAACACCAGAGGTCAAAGGGCAAAGTCGAGCGTGCATATTGGTGCTTTTTTTGGGGGGGCTCTGGCCCCATTTCTACACGATCTCACAAGCCTCAAGGTTCAAAACGGGAAAATAAATGTAGTTTAGAGAACGTTCCTTTCGGCTGTTGTTGTCGTTATCATCATTAAAAAAAAAAAAAAAAAAAAAAAAAAAAAAAAAAAAAAAAAAGGCATAATATAAATATCTATTTTTCCAAAAAATTATAATAAATTAATTTTTATACACAACTTAAAAAAGAAAAAAAAACAGCAATAGCTACTCATTCATCGCAGGTCATACAAAATAATAGCAAAAATGGAAGCGTTTATGTGAATAAAAACCAAATAATATTAATCATAATAATCATAATAATCATAATATAATAAAAAAAATAATAATACTGCCATCAAAAAAGTTTCAAAAGAATGTTTGAGGGGAAAATAACTCCCTCTAGTGGTGTTAAGGGTGAAACTCTCCCCTACGTCCCCCCTGTTCCCATCCCCAGGGTGGTTGCCGTGGCAGCAGTGGGGACTTACCCTAGCAGTGTAGGGACAGAGAGGAAGTGACCCTAGCAATTAGATTAGTAGGGTTTGCTGTCGTTCTTAGAGCGTTTCAGCTGCACCTTCAGGCGCTTCATTCCGATCTGAAAGCCGTTCATCGCCTGAATGGCTGCTTGTGCCGACACGGGATTGTCATAACTGACGAAACCTGGACAGAAAAAGAGAAAAAGAATTAAATCAGATGGATTAATTATACATTTATATCACAGCCCCAGGATCGAGTTTTCCATACAATAGAATAAAACGTTTTTAAAGATTTCCCTTTGGCTAACACGTTTGTGTGTGCGTAAGTGTGTGTCGTATGTGTTTTGGTTACCCACCGAAGCACTTGCTCAGATTGGTCTGTTTGTCGATGAACACTTTGGCCGACACTACGTTTCCAAAAGGCATGAACATCTGCAGAATGTCCTGGTCCCCGAACTCCTGTGGCAGGTGATAGATGAAAAGATTCGCCCCCTCTGGTCCTGCAAACACAACACACAACACACAACACACAACACAGACACGCAATTCATTAGAATAAGACACTAAGGGCTCAGGCAGTGGAAGGTCTGTGAGTGTGTGTTGTTGTAAGAATGAACAGATGTGTGCGTGTGTGTTTGATATTATTAATGGCTTAATGAGGACTTCTAGTTTTACCTGCATTATAAAGACCAAACACTGTTTATAAGTTCTTATCCAAAGCGACTTACATTTATCTCTTTTATACAACTGAGCAATTAGGGGGTTAGGGGCCTTGTTTAGGGGCCCAGCGGTAGCAACTTGGTGGTGCTGGAAATCAAACCCTGATCTACCAATTAGCAGTTCAACACCTTAACTACTTAACCACTTCCCCACTGTGTACGCTCACCATGTTAATGTGTGTATGTGTAGCAGTGTGTGTATATTTTTGATTAAAATGTGTGTGTTTGTGTGTATGTTGATATAAATGGCTTATACCTGCATCATAAGGACCAAACTCTTTGTGGGAAGACTATAGATATATAAGTGGTAGCTCAGTTGGATTGCTAATCGAAACATCATGGGTTCAATTTCACGCCACCAAGCTGCCACTTCTGGGCCCTCAACCATCAAGTGCTCAGATTAATAAAAATATGAGATAAATGAAAACTCTACATTCCTACCTTCCTTTTGGCTCCCGGCAGCGCTCTGCTGCTGCAGTAAACTCTGGCTGTAGAGTGTGGGCAGGGCGGCGGCGGCGTACTGCTGGATTCCTGAGTAAGCCTGAGTGAGGGCATCCATGGGGCCGGCCGAGCCGCCGCCGTTCAGGGCAGCCACACCTGAGAGCATGTGAGCAACTTTACATAAAACCCAACAATAAAGAAGAAAGAAGTGCACTTACTCATTAGCGCTTGGGACTGAGGGGAAGTGTTTTTCAAACTACATAACACAACCGACGAGACCAGATACACACCACAAGGGTACGAGACACATCAGACACATCAGACACAAACAGAATACACTTCAGACAACGCACAAGAAACAGTTCAGTTATTAATGAAATGTACTTCATTCCCTCTTACCCCAAATATAAGCAAGGCAGAAAATGGGTTTGGTTTGATTTTTAGTTTACAAATTAGAAAAATGTACAGCTGCTTATTTAGCATCATGCTAATTACATAGCGAGTATCTTTGGTAAAACTGGACTCATGTTTGGTTTGAAATTGAGTAATTGAGCTCCTGAGATATTTAGCACACTGACCAAAATCCGAACTTTATGCAAACTTCTTAGAAGCTCGATTTGGCCTTTCAAACCTCAATCTAGTTGGTTGAACTGAATTACATCATCATCGGGGTATAAAATATCACTCCAGCTGCAGTCTACTGACCCTGACGCTTGCAGGGTGACAGAATTATGTTAAAACCCAAAACTCCAACAATATTTGCTTAGAGTTTTTATCACTCGGTCTGCTGCTGCTGCTAAACTGACTCCACATGGACAGACTAAAGATCTATAGGATTGCTGTGGATGGTACCACCGAGAAACCAGGAAGTTTTTTGGATGATAAATAATATTGCACCCAAAGTCCCCATTGGTAAATAGTTAGTGAAAGACTTAATGTGGGAACTATAATAGTTATTCGGTTACTTATGACTCCAGTTATGGAAGGGTAATAATCTCACTTTCCAGCCACTAAAAGGGGGAAATTATGGCAATTCTAATGGCCTATTATCTTTTGGGGGGACAGCACTAGCAGAAATGATTGAGGTCACCATTACCACCAGATTCAGTCTGAATCCAGCCCAGATGGTGAATCAGCACTCAGAATCGATGAGCCACAGAGACAAATCCCCAGTGAAGATCTTGTCTTCTAGAAAGCCATCTGGACAAGACCACAGGAACCAGAATCTACACAATCGAACTTTTCTGCAGCATGGAACAATCTGCTGGTTTGTCTGGTCAGAGGAGAACTGACCCCCCCCCCGACTGAGCCTGGTTTCTCCCAAAGTTTTTTTCTCCGTTCTGTCACTGATGGAGTTTTGGTTCCTTCCCGCCGTCGCCTCTTGGCTTGGGTTGGGGAGACTTAGTTAACAGATACTAGTTAAACTAAGTGTTTTAATGAGTGTTTAGTATTGTCCTTGTATGAACACACTGTTTAACACACTATACACTAACGCGCTATAGAAATAAAGGGGACTCGATGTAATAGTATGTTTGGTGCTGAATGGGTGGGGTAGAGGACCCACTCTCATATTCTTTTATAAAGAGTTTTAGCTTCTTGCCCCTGTTGCCTCCGACTTGCTTAATCAGGGACACTTAATTTCCAGCGTCAACTTGATTTGACATATACTAATTAAACTGAACCGAGTGTTTTAATGAGTGTTTACTATTGTCCTTGTTTTAACACTCTATTCTACTATTTGAATGTAAAGACTTGAGGGTTCGGAATTGCTAGCGGCACCTTTTGCTTTCCAGTGTCACACAGATAAGGAACAGATCTCTTTTGAGTCTGGTTCTTCTTATGTTTCCTTCCTTACATTGGATCACAGGGTTTTTTCCACCGCTGCCTCTGGTTTTCTCATTAGGGACATTTCCACTTCTATCCAGAACTTACATATATCTCTAACGTGTCTTTAATATCATAACCATTATTAAAAGCTCTACACAAATAAGTTGATATTATTTTCAGCACCGTACATTTTTCTTTCGTTTTTTTTCACTGGTAATCTCAGCACCGTGTGCAACGTCAGTATGTTTCGCACCGTCTTGGCTGCACTTGGGTTAGAAGAAAAGCCGTACATTTCAACGATTTGCTAAACAATCACGCGGTTCACACAAACAAACACAGTCTGTGACAATAACGAAGGCTTTTACACACCCACATCCAGCTCACACACAGCTAACGAACACAGCCGAGTAAGCCAGCGGAAACCGTAGCCGACGCATGCAGGCAACATCGCCATGGCAGCATGCATCCCTGATCGCCAGTTCACAGAACGAATGCTTTTCCCCAACATCTGTTTCCGTATCCATTCCTCCTGTTATTCGGTTAGTATCTTTCTAGACTTTTTAACTAGCATGTGAGAGAAAAACACTATTCTATACTCTTACACTAGTGCAGAGGTCAGCAAGAGAGACATTCGGGACAGTTTTTGGGACAGTTTTCCACAAAATAAATAAAGCCAAAGCTTGTTTGACATCTAAAATTAGGAAAACAGAGCATATATCGATATATCGACAGCATAAATCACTGCTAGAACGAAAATGACATTTTATGTCTGTGTGCCACAA
The DNA here is from genome assembly GCA_005784505.1 of Bagarius yarrelli. Lineage (NCBI taxonomy): Eukaryota > Metazoa > Chordata > Actinopteri > Siluriformes > Sisoridae > Bagarius > Bagarius yarrelli. The sequence continues at coordinate 1,098,626 of VCAZ01000001.1, read as the reverse complement.
AAGACATTTTGAATTCGGAAAAACGCTGGGATGAAGTTTACCGTCTCCTAAAATTATTCATGTGTATTTGAGTCCTCGTATTTATTTATTATTAAGAAAACTGCAATGAGCCACCAGTGAGATCAGTGAGAACGCAAGAAATCTGGAGGATGTGTATGAAGAAGAAAATCTGGGATGTGTGTGTGTGTGTGTGTGTGTGTGAGTGTGTGATGACTGATTCATGCATATTTACTGACTGGCCTTTTGGCTCGACGTCCTGCAAACAATAAATGATGAGCAGAGTTCCTCAACCGCAGCTCTCTCATTTATCCTGCAATAATTACAATACTGACCTTTTACTATTCAATTAAACTATATGGCCTTTATAATGAGCAGTGTGTGTGTGTGTGTGTGTGTGTGTGTGTGTGTGTGTTGCAAAATCATTTTAATTAATGTAAAAAGGATGATGTGCCGTTTCGGAAAGCCTGATTTATAAAACCAGTAAGCTGTCTGAAAGGTCATTATGGCAAAATTCAGACATCCAGGTGAGGTCAAACACACACACACACACACACACCACACACACATACACACACCAATTTAAAAAGTAACATATCAGGCCTTTAGCTACTGCGTTCTGAATTACAGACACTAATCACACAGCTGAACGGGCTGCTGAACAAACCCACAACACAACGCAACAAACACACACCGACAAACTGAACAATCGCACAACTTAAAACAATCACAAGCCTGGAGAAACACAGAGAGAGAGAGAGAGAGAGAGAGAGAGAGAGAGAGAGAGAGAGAGAGAGAGAGAGAGAGAGAGAGAGAGACAGAGAGGGAGAAAAGAAGAGAGAGGGTGAGATAGAGAAACAGAGAGAGAGATGGAGAGAGTGAGACAGAGTGAAAGAAAATAGAGGGAGGGCCAGAGAGAGAGAGAGAGAGAGAGAGAGAAAGAGAGAGGGAGAAAGAAAAAGAGAGAGAGGGTGAGATAGAGAAACAGCGAGAGATATGAAGAGAGTGAGACATAGTTAAAGAAAGAGACAGGGGAAGAGCCAGAGACAGAGAGAGAGAAAGGCAGAGTGAAAGAGAGACAGAGAGAGAGAGTGAGTGAAGAAAAGAGAGAGGGAAAGAGCCAGAGACAAATAGAGAGAGACAGAGTGAAAGAAAGAAAGCCAGAGACAGAGAGAGAGAGAGTGATGGATTTGCCAGACGTCTGGTTTGTGAAGGTGTATGTGGAGACAGGACGAGAAAAGGAGTTTGCGAAACCTGTGCCACACACACACACACACACACACACACACACACATATTTCTATTACCTTGTAAATAAAAAGATAAAGATAAATAAAACACAAATTACAACTGACCCTGAAATAATCATAAATGTACAACACTGGGAATATCAGATAGACTTTTCAAGTTAATTTTGAAATACACACACACACACACACACACACACATTAGACAACATCTGAATGAAGTCAAAACCTGTTGACTTAAAATGTTAACTAAGATATACTAAAGGTGATATTTTCCCACGTAAAGTGGGGCAAGGGTCATCTGGCTGAAACCTTGGAAAATATTCTAATATTTCAGTAGAATTTATCTAATGATCTGGATCAGTGGTTCCCAAACTATTTTTCTCTGAGACCCCTTTTTCCCCCAGAAAATATTTTAGTCCCCCTTCACATTTAATGATATTTTCGCTCTTTGGTATTTCCTGCATTTGGTGTTTCCAGTATTTCTGCACTGCGACCCGAATTGGTGGCTCTTCCTCACCTGCAGGGTCCAGTATGTCTGGATTATTACTATCAGCTGCTGAAGGAGAATCAGTGACACTCGCTCGTTTCTGTGGAGGACAAATTACTAATCTGTCCATTTTTAGATCAACCAGGGGATCATGGATAAAATTAGCTAATGCAATATGATGGTTCTCCTTAATGTTCCTCACTGATCAACACTATTCAAAATATCACGCAACACTCACAGAGCTCGCTGAGGCCCCCTTGTGGGTCGGGACCCCCTGTTGGAAACCGCTAATCTAGATCATTTTACTGTCCTTTTATAAGCAATTAAATAATAAACAGATCAGTCATACCCAGAATAATTAAATACACATACTAAACAAACACACATATGGACATATACAGGCAGCAAACTCCTGTCCTACCCGGAGGGACGCCTTTTCAGTAATGGATTGTTTATTGTGTGTGTGTGTTTGTAAGAGCAGGCGTCTCTCGGGGTGTGTGTATGCGTGGGATGGGATGGGTGAGGCGGATGAGGTTTATACTCACTGTTGACGCTACCTGCTAGTGCATTAATATTGTTGAGGCCTACGGTGGCCCCAGCGAGGCCCTGCAGGGTTCCCAAAGATCCGAGTGAACCCATCGCTCCTGCACTCGAGTTAGCTGTGGAGCCTGCTGCTTGGACAGAGCAAAAGAGAGAGAGAGAGACAGATAATAGGGAAGAGAAGAAGAGAGATAAAGAGACAGAGTGTGACAGAGAGAGAGAGAGAGATGGGGAGAGGGAGCGAATAAGAGCAACAGAGAGACATAAAAAGAGAGAGCGAGAGAGAGAGAGAGATATTGAGTACTGTATGTATGGTACAGAAATGTGTACTGTACATATTTAATGACTTATTTAAGGACATATTAAATGACATAAAATGTCTTCTACAGACGTAAAAAAAAAGAGAGACAGACAACACAAGATTAGGAATATAAGAATGATGATGATGATGGTGGTGATGATGATGAAACAAGGGTGAGAATCAGTGTTATTTGCACATTTATTTTTACTGTGAAAATATGTAGCGAATAAAAAAAAGAGAGAGAATGTAAAAAGAGAGCGAGAGAGAAGAAGGGAGAGGGGGTTAGGAGAAGAGTGCCAGTGTGAGATAAAATGAGATGTAAAATTCACTCTGTGAAAATGAGTCCAAAGTTCTAAACCTCCACCTCTCCTGAGAAGCACATCCAAAAATACCTCATGCCCTTTGCTAAGCGTTTTGGCAGCAAATCATAAGACGCGCTGATTCCACTCAAACCTGAATCGCCGATACCCGAGGACAGGACGGGAGGACAGGACGGGAGGACAGACACACGGCCGTGACGCAGGCTTTCTGATGCAGTGACTAAGTACGAGGATGTGGTGGTACGAGGGAAGCTGAAGTGACGGCTGTAGTGCTGATGCTACAACAGTTATAATGATAACGATGACTATGATGATGATGACGATGAAGGCTAGGCGGCCACCGGTTACCTGGGCTTGCCAGGGCTCCCAGGGAGCCTGTGCTGGAGGTCAGGGCACTAGCGGTGGACGGGCTGGCCGAGCTCTGAGCTGCCGCGGCGGCCGCAGCGAGAGTGGCCAGATTCTGTAACTGCAGAGCATTCATACCTGAAGAGAGAGAGAAAGTCAGCCTTCATGGGAGTGTGTGTGGCTGCGCATTATGGAAGGGCGTGTGTTAACACACACAAGCACACACACACACACATACACTGATCTAAACTAGGGGGTTCTGAGTGCTATAGTATTAAATGAGTGGCTATCGTCTACTTAAAAACAGAAGTGGTCGTGAAAGCAGACGTGTGATTGACTAGGTGTGTGTGTGTGTGTGTGTGTGTGTGTGTGTGTGTGTGGTAGTGTGTGTAACATGTTCAGACAACTCATTTTAAAAGGAGATCTGTCACGGTCATAAATTGCAGATAGAGGAAGTGATTAGAGTGTGTATGCAATTGCAACCGTGTGTGTCAACTAATACCAAAAAGTGTGTGTGTAAGTGTGTGTGTGTGTGTGTACTCAGGTGGAAATGGAAAAAGAGCACACATGATGCTTTCTATATTTACAGATACACACTGTTATTGAAAATATTCTATTGTATACGTTAAACAACTGTATACACACAGAGCAGACACACAAGTTAACGCACCCCAAACACACTACAATCAGTGCGAGCTGTGAAACTTCATGCTGGGACTAAAGAACGAAAGATCGCTATTGTCTTCTGAGAAGCAAAGTAGATTCCAACACACCTGATGTACACTATATGGCTGAAAGCTCATGGACACTTATAATAAGTATGTCTCTCAACCAGTGGTCAGAAAGCTGAAAACACTCAGTTGTCTAGAACACCGGTTCCCAAAAGGGGGGTCCCGACTCACGAGGGGGCCTCAGCGAGCTCTGTAGTGGGTTGTGTGATATTCTGAATAGTGTTGATCAGTGCGGAGCATCAAGGAGAACATATTTTATCCATGATCCCCTGATTAACCAAAAAATGGACAAATTTGTAATTCGTCCTCTATAAAAACGAGCGACTGTCACTGATTCTCCTTCAGCAGCTGATAGTAATGATCCAGACATACTGGACCCTGCAGGTGAGGAAGAGCCACCAAATGCAGAAATACCCAGAGCGAAAATATCATTAAATGTGAAGGGGGACCTGAAATATTTTTGTTGGGGGAAAAAGGGGGTTTCAGACAAAAAAAGATTGGGAACCAGTGAAATGCTGTAGAATTAAGACTTCCCTTCACTGTAAATAAGAATTCAGTGTCCCCACACACCCCTGACCCTAACGCCCCCGTCTGATAAAATAAGTTCCCATGGCTAAAAAGTCCTGAGGCACAGACATTGCAAATATCTTGGGAACATTATACCCCAGGCTTCTAAATCCTCTACAGAAGCAGGAACAAGCTCGGAAGTTCACGCAGAAAAAAGAGGATGAAAATGTATCTTAACATGTTTTTCATTCAGCAGTGAATGTGTTTGACAGGTTTTTGAACCGAGATGTCACTGCACAATTTGCGATGCCTGGAATGTGTTAGGATTCACACTGAGTGATTACAATCGAGATAATCCAGAGATATCTCTCGCATCAAGAACCACTTCCAGGGATCGGACTGATCAGGCGGATAAGCTTCACACGAACCAAGAAATAGCTGTCATCTGGGGGAGCAGTAGTTCAGATGGTTAAGGCTTTGGACTATTGGGTTCAAGCCCCAGCACGGCCAAGCTGTTATTGTTCAGCCAGTGAGCTATTTCTTTAACCTGGCCTGCTCCAGGGGGGCTGTATCATGACCGAACCTGACTTCCGACACTGAAATATGCGAAGAAAAGTTTTTTTTACCGTATAGAAACGCACAGGTAAAATATAAGGTGTCCAGACATACCTAACAAATAAACAGGCAGACATATGAGGAGGATTCAAGAAACTGACTTTAATATAAGACTTTGCCTTGTTTATCAATGGCAATTGACTAAACGAACCATCACTTATCTCCAAAGGTCCATAACCACAATTACAACTGGTGGCTGATGGACTACACTCAATTTAATGGCAGAAGGTCTGAACATTTTATGGGCCAAAAGGGTGACTGACGTGTAAAACAACCAATCACAATTGATTTTGTTAGTCAATTTCACTATTAAAAAATTTACAACAGCGTTCATTTTCCATGAGGGAAGTAGAGCGTCAGGGTGGCTTTGTTTCCTAGAATGGCTTGACACACACACACACAATTTCTAGAAATCCAAAATGATCTAACCAATAAGAGTGATCCTCAAAAATCTACAGACGATTTGTGTGCCTTACGCGTCAGACGTTCAGCTGAGGGTTTGTAAGTGGGTGTCTGAGGATGAGACTATTGGTGGTCTGGTAGTAGTTTATACTTTGCTATAAAGCTGTGCATGGGGCTGTGGTTTCTTTTAATCATCTGCTCACTCGCATTAAAATTAAACACATATTGCGCTCATACCATTGCATAAAAGTTCCTTTTACAATAATCAGTTACAACAATCGGCAAATCACAGGGCTCGCACAACCTCTGACCCGGCATGTATCTCCACACCGTCAATCTCATAGGAGGGGAATATATATTTCAACACTTTAACATTCAGTTACAAATATAGTTGCATCAGGACGCCACTATGAACATGTCAATATTCAGATCGCTTTCGATTCCTGGCTTTTTAATTCTACCGTCAATCCACGATCGTGCAAACTGTGTATAGGGGGAGGTTTTACAAGGCAAAAATATCTCCAGCGCATCAATTCCCCCGACATCGTCCTCTCGGTCATTACTGTCCTCGCAGGAAATTTCGGCAGCAAAGTTAATCCATGTGATAAAAATCGCATGTGCAGTGGAGAAAATTGCGAAAAATTTGCAAATATGTCTATTAATGATTCTTATTAAATTACAATTGTTATTTGTGCTTTGCGAATTTTTTTAAAGGAGGTTTTGTCCCTTTTACAGTAGTAAAAAAAAAATTCAGGCCACCAAATTAATTTTTTCCTACCAAAAACTTAAGATTGTCTGCCGAAGGGCTACCATGAATTAAAAAAAATCGGTGTGCCCAGGAAGCTCTTATGCAGACTGACTTACGTTCCTGTCACTTCTAAATCTGAGCAGCTCAGGGTTAAGGGCGCTGATTGACCAATGGCAGATTGGTAGTCTGGAGGATTTAAACTTACATCTTTCAGACCACTGAGATTCCACCTCCCAATTTATACATCAGAACATATTCTTCTGTCGTAGTCTGCATAAAAGTATATACGCCCTGAAGGTCCACATTTTCAGCTTGGTTTACGACAAGCAGTCAACGGTTAGAGACTCGAGCTGCATGAAGGAACTGTCTTTGACTGCTTCAGGTAGATTGGGCCTTGGTGACTACAGCGCAGAGTGTGTATCCTGTCTGTCGCATGCTGCGTGTGATTTCTTCCTACACAAACACCAACCAAGAAAAACAGCAGTGTGTGCCAAAAAATCAGGTTTAAGAAAAGGAGTTCAGGAAAATGCTGCTATTGGTAGCTGTCTGTTTGGTGGTCCAGGTATTTGTACCGTAAGGAGGCGTGGCCCGAACAAAGCGATCCGTTTTCTTGAAAAGTGTAAATGTGTCGTTTGTGTTTAGGAAAAAGTGGTATGTTGTGAAACACACTGCTGTGTGTGTGTGTGTGTGTGTGTGTCTGTCTCCAAGTGCAAGATGCTGAAAAGAAACAGGGGCTGTGTGGAAAAAGGGGTTTGTTGGAGAAAGCAGCAGGAGAACAGGCGGTTAGGAAGCTCTTTTGTGCTTCCAAATGGACTTGAAACCACAGATGGATTTTTGTGTGTGTGTGTGTTTGTGTATGTGTTTAAAAATGACCGCTGATTAGCCGGAACACATTTAATGTGGTAGTCAAGAAGGACAAACATACCACAGGTAAGTTGCAAAGGTTTAGGATTTGTGCACACAATTTTGTGTGTGTGTGTTTGTGTGTGTATGTGTGTTTGTGAGTGTGTGGGCAGAATTGAGTAAAAAAGTGAAATTCATCAGAACACAAATATAATGTGATTTCATGTGAAAGAAAAGAATCGTGGAGAGGAAAAATACGAGTGAACATTTGTGTGTTTGTGTGGGATGGTGAGTGTGTATGTGAGTGTGTATGTGTGTGTGTTAGAGTTTCTTGAAGATCCCAGTAGACAGAAGGTGGTCAGTGGAGAGATTTCACTAGCTCTTAGAGCTCAGTGTGTTTTAGAGCTCCGTATGGCTTGTAGCTCCGCCCATGCCAGATGTCAGCTGCACATAGCGCCTGCCAATCACGGCCCGTTGCCAGGCGACAGATGGAAGGATCCAACTGAGATGCACAATTCGACTAAAAGAAAGCGCTAAGCTCTTGGGGCGCTCACAGGCTCCTGCTGGTTTATCCCACATGATGATGACACACACACACATACACACTTCACAGTTGTACACATTTGGCCCGGAATTAAAAAAAGCCTCACTGGGAGCTGATAATGTTTAAGTGGTGTTATTATCTTTAAAGGACAAGCGCTAATGGACGCATGGTACACAAGATAGTCGAGACCCGACTTTACTGTTTACTGAGACTTGACTTTACTTTTGAGTTTCTACAATGCAACAAGAACAAGTCGAACTGAGGCGTCAGAACTACAAACTGTGTTCTGTAGAAGAACTAAAACCGCATAAAACATTTTACACTAAATACTAAAATAGGATATTTTTAAAGCATTATTAGCACATAAAGTATTAGCACTCTTAAAGTTATAAGAGTATAACGTTATTCACACTGTAGCCCTGTGCACAAAGCCCTGGAGATTTATAAAGACGAGGTGTGTTACGGTTAGTGTAAAAGAACCTCCCGACCTCAGTCCAACTAAACATCTGTGGAGTGAACCGGAACACCAACTGCACCCCAGACCTCCTAACCTGATACAGGACACTAACACGAATGAGCAAATCACGAGAAAACAAGTTCCACAATCTACTTCTGCATTTCCAGATGTTTGGAGCTTATGGAATATGGAATAAAATGTTCAAGAAATAAATACTGATATAATTGTTAAGTGTCTTTTGTCAAGCTGGTGACAGTAGGTCATATACTGTAGGTCACCGGTTCCCAACAGAGGGGTTCTGACCCACAAGGGGGCCTCAGCGAGCTCCTTTGTAGGTCACGGATGATCAGTGAGGAGCATTAAGGTGAACGATCATTTTGCATTAACTAATTTTATCCATGATCCCCTTGTTGCCCAAAAAATGGACAAATCTGTAAGTCGTCCTCCACAAAAACGAATGAGTGTCACTGATTCTCCTTCAGCAGCTGATAGTAATGATCCAGACCTAGTGGACCCTGCAGGTGAGGAAGAGACCACCAATTCAGGCACAGTGCAGAAATACTGGGAACACCAAATGCAGGAAATACCAAGAGCAAAAATATTATTAAATGTGAAGGGGGACTAAAATATTTTTAGGTAGATGACAAGGTGGCGGCTCTGGAGACAAGATGCTGTGCAGTTCCAAATTGTAAGTGAAGACAGATTAACCTTCTGTCGGATCCCAGCATCAGAATACAGTAGATCAGCTTTATTTTTAAGGAAGTTCCGGACTGCGTCAGTGAAAGTGCGGTCATTTGTTCGCTGCATTTTAAAAACATCAGTTTTAATCAAGGCACAATCCCACGCTGGATCTTCTGAGATACTGATATTAAAGCGGCTGCTGTGCCGACTATAATAGATCCGACTGTAATGTCGCACCACACAACTGTGAGTAACTGTTATTATTAATGGTACGTGATCACTGTTGCTTTGTGTGCAAAAACTGTTAGTCAATCATATCAGTGGCCGTTTACTTCTGAGACTATAAGAGACTTCTGAGACTATAAGAGACCTTCTGAGACTATATTCAAACACAGCCTTCTGCTAAAGGGGGTCAAAAACTGGAAGAAAATAGCTTAACTCGGATGTCGGCCATATTGGTGCCACTGAAAGTAAGCGATGTTATTGTCAGTGGTGGGCAGTCTACTTGTTTCGTTATCATTTTTATTAGTGTAATGTCCACAAAATTCCCCAGGGTTAGATTTGTTAAGGTGACAGATAGCACTACCTCTAGTGTATTAGCGGAAGAATCATCAGCCAATCAAGTTTTGAGGTTTAGCAACAGCCCACCCTCTGGGTCTACCGACATGCTAAGCGCTACCCCCGCCATTCGCCGGGAATTTCCCGGCCATGAAAGTGAATGACTGCTGCAGTTACAGGAACCACAACACCAGATCATGTTTAGATGATCTGAGGGTTTGCATGATTAGCCTAATGCTTTGATAATGTGGGTGGGAATCTTTAGTTACTTTACGATCTGATCCGATTCCGATTCTGGGAGTCACGATCGGATGCCAGAGTCGATTCTTAATCTAGACTTTTTTCTAATTCTTCTGCTGTGTAAATACGTGTTTACATCTTTACATTTCAGCCAGAATTATCAGAGTTTCTGTGCTTTTCTCTTATAGCTGGAATTTGTGACATCATCATCCATCTTAAAAAAGATGATTTGGTTCTATAAATTGTTCTTTGATTAATAAAGTCGAGTTCAGGATGAACTGAAGCTCTGAATGAAACATGGAAACGTCAGATTATTAGAACGTTTATGAAGAACACTTAAATAACGCCGTAAGGACACACTGTACCGCCACTCAAGCACCTGTAACAGTGTGTGAAACCCTGTGTTATCCACCACCGAGAACCGACACAAATCCTTGGCAATAAAACCGCCACTGATCAAATGATTCACTTCAGCTTTTTAGGCAGACGTCACAGACGTTCCGGCTTTGTCCAAATTATGCAAAATTGCCAAAAAAGGTACTTGTGCCTATCAGTGCAAAATATTTTTTTGTTTTCTGCTGGCACACACGCAGACATGATCTAAATTAAATTCAGAATAGATTCTGATCTGTTAAGAATCGATAAAGAATCGTTAAAGAAAGGATCCTGATACATCAATAAATCTTTTATTTCCACTCCTATCAACCATGCCAGTGTGTTAAAAACCTAATTTTATCACTTCTTCATCTTTGTCCTTCTATCATATTTTTTTCTGCATCATCCTTTTTTTGCTCTATTAAGAATGTCATGAATGTTCTAAATTATGAGTTTTATGCTTCCGTCTGTTAACGCTATGTCGATTTGCTGAGTCAAAGCAAGATATTTTGCAACAGGTTGATCTCTATTATTTTATGAATCTCCAGGACTCCAGAAGAAACACTTCACAGGCAAAGAATTTCCATCCAACAAAGCAAAATCATCAGTGAAGTGAACTGACATCGTCACTGCTGGGACTTCACTGAGAGCAGCATCCAGTCCGAAATGACCCAGATGATGTCCTTTAAAGTAGGGATGAAACGCTTTAGTGCATTTCCAAGCTTGAAAAAAAAAAAATGAAACAGCTGCAGATTGCTGAACACCAGAAGATTCATTTGGGGCACCTTGGTGAAATTTAGGACACCGTTTTGAAAACGCACCCAGGAGAAACGGCTCGGCACACACGGTGTTGCCATGATGACGGCTCGTATTTCTTTCTCAATGATTCACTGGTGCATCTGAATACGGGTCAGGCTCAAACTGGAGCTGAAAAATCTCATAACAACACTGAGCATATAGCATCATCCCTAACACACACCTCCTAACTTTTACTACTCAACTCACGTCTACAAAAAAAAAGAAGGTCATGCTGGAGTTTAAGAACGGGAATGGTTTAGTAATGGAAGTTAAGAACAGGGGATAAATTAGACTTTACAGGGTTACAGAAATCAGGAATCAACAGAAATGAACTCACCTGCCATCTGCTGGATCCCGCTGAACGCTCCGAGATTACTGGATGAGGTCGCCTGCTGTAGCAGCTACAGAGAGACACAGAGAAAGATGGAAAAAGTAAAAAAAAAAAAAAAAAAAAAAGAACGGCAGACATCTTTGCCCAAAGCAGAGCTCGTTCTAAAAGCGTAAGAAAATGTGTTTAACCCAAAGTCAGGCCCTTAAGCAAGAATATAAATCCTCGAGAGCTGCAATTGTCTCCTCTTTAAGCTCAAGTCGGTTTGGTTTTAATCGGCTGATGATCAAATGCTAACCAAACTGTACAGTGGTAAAACCCCAGAGGAGGAACTATAAGATCCAAACTCAGTGAATTACGCAGTCTGATTACCCAGAAGGGGTGTGACAGGACATCTTAAACAACACCGTGAACAAATGATCCCTGCTAGAAGGAGAAGTTCTAGGCAGAGACTGTTTTTGATTATATTTAGAGAATTTAAGAGAACAAATATCAGAGGTAACTAACTAATGGTACAAAATGGTACTCTGAGGTTCAACAGGACATCAGCACATTTCTATGGCCGCATTTACACCACAAGTATCAAGTGACCCAATTCTGATTTTTCCCTGTAATGGGACACCGATGGGATTTGACCTACGAATGTGTAAGCAGAAAAAAAAGCATGGATTTTCCCATATTTTTAGATTTTATTATTGTATGGTGGCTCATAGATAAGGTGTTGGACTATAAACCTGAAGATGGTGGGCTCGATTCCCAGCCACCCTGAGCAAAGCCCTTAACCCTCAATTGCAGTTATATAAAAATAAGATCAATTTAAGTCGCTCTGGATTTATCGCATTTATCTCATTGCAACGATGGTGCATGATGTCAACTCAGGCGGACACCAACAGCGATGGTTTATATAATATAACTTAACGCAACTGTGTATTTTAATATTATTTTCACTTTTCTGTAAACAGTCTATATATAAACAATTTATATAATAAGGTGCTATTAAGGTGCTTAGCAATCAATGCTACATTTTCCCAGGCTGCAAAAAAGGCTCCTCTTTTTTTTCTCCTTCTAAAGAGAGAATTGTTTTGTTGTCCTTTAAATATGATGCGGAAGCCAAATACTGAATAAACATTATGTCTTCGCTCATTGCGTTTATTGATTATTGCACCTTTTTACTTCCTTTTCTGGTCAGTGCGTCTACATTGGGTTGTTTTGCGTAAATACAGGTATCGACTACGGATCGGTTTTAAAAGGTGATGTAAGCGGATAAAGTCACAACATCGGACTTGGGCGTTAAGATCTGCAGTGTAAATGCGTCCGTTACTGGGGTGCCTAAATGTTCTTTTAGAGAAACCAGAAGGTACAGAAATGTACCAATGTTCAGAGGTACAATGCTGCGCTGTGCATTACATAAACAGTGCAATTCCTGTACAGTGATTTTTCTGTACGTAGAAAAAACATCACGATAAAAAAAAATCAAACTCTTTTCTTTATAAATTGATAATAACTAGCAATAAATAGGAAAATCACAGATTATAGGCATGGATTTGACTTTAATGTTTAAATGCAAAAGTTGTCTACACATTTCAGGACACCTGACCATCACATCTTTTTTTTTTTTTTTTTTTAAGATGCTTTTTCAGATTTGATCTCAGTCTTACTTCTGTAAGAATGTTCTCATATCTGGGAAAAGAAATTCCACTAAATATTAATGGTCCACAATAGAAATAATACGTTCATGTCTAGAGCTAATATCATGTGAGGAGGTCTGGGATGCAGCCGGTCTTCCAGTTCATCCCAAAGATGTTCCGTTGGGGTTGATTCAGAATCCAGGACTCTGTACAACACACCAGGTCTTAATGGAGTTCAGGAGCTTTGTGCACAGGGGCACCTTCTGTCCAGTGAAATCTTAACGCTATGGCATATAGAGACGTCCTAAAGCACTGTGCACAGCAAAATTAGGGGGCAGTGGTGGCTCAAATGGTGAAGGCTGATCTGGAGACCAGGAAGACCTGGGTTTGAGCCCCACCATCGCCAGCTGCTGATCTGAAGACCAGAAACACCAGAGTTCAAGCCGACCACTGTTAGGTTCTTGAGCAAGAACCTTAACCTTAAGGGGGCAGGGTGGCTCAAATGGTTAAGGTGCTGAGTTGTTAATCTGAAGACCAGAAAACACCTGGGTTCAAGCCCACCTCTGGCAAGTCAACCACTGTTAGGTTCTTGAGCAAGAACCTTAACCCTTCCTACTCCAGGGGGCGCTGTATCGTAGCTGAGCCTGTGCTCTGACACCCAACTTAATAAGATGGGATATGCGAAAAAAATGCATTTCATTGGCTCTGTACACGTACCTCGCACAATGACAATGAATTGAATATACTTATATACTTATACTTAACCCTTCCTACTCCAGGGGGCGCTGGTATCGTAGCTGAGCCTGTGCTCTGACACCCAACTTAATGATGGGATATGGCTAACATGACGGGAACATGTGTGATGTGCTTCATAAATGTCTTTACGAATCAGCCGAGATTGTCTGATATACAGTATTTATTAAAAGTTTATATTGTAAGAATAAAACTTTTGTTGCACTCAAAAACATGCCTGAGGCTCTGCGATTTTATTCTTGTTGCACAGAAGGTAAACGAACGAACCGAAAGAGCGGAAACTTGGCTAAGGTCAAAGGTGCTGAGTGAAAAGGTTAATAAAGATCATGAACACCGCTCAGAGGATATTTCTTACTAAGCGTTAGAATAAGAAATAATGGAAAAGAAAGAAAATGGAGGAGGAAGAGATGACATTTTGCCGTTGCTGTTTGATAGATGCTTTTTTTAACCTTTAATATTTTCCTAAATGAGTTATTACATATAGTTTTTTTTCAGGCGCTTTAGTTAACCTGTAACACACATTACATGCAGAATTTAAACACAAGTGTGTGTTATTAAAAAACTGAAAGTGTTTCAGGAATAAATCAAGCCCCCCCGATTATCGAAATGGAGGCTGCAAACACAAGAATTAAACTATCACTTCAGAAAAGCATCACAAATCTTCAGCACGTCCAATCAGCCCCTTCATCCTGCTGCTGGTGTAAATACTAATTTCTATAAAAAGATGGTGGAAAGGCAGAAAGAGCAGAAGAAAAAAATGCAAGAAGACAAGTGAGTCTTGCTACAAGAGAGTGGGCGGAGCCTGAAGAGTTAGGGGGCTGAGATAGTGACTGACTGTGGTGCTGATGGGCGTGGCCGAGTGGGTGTGGCCTCTTACTGCCAGGTACTGCGGGGTGAGGCCGGTCAGACCGGTCAGACTGCCCCAGGCAGAGGCGCTGTTCAGCTGCTGCATTTGCTGAGCTAATTGCTGCTGCAGTCGCCGCTGCTCCTTATCCTTCTGAGTGTCGGCAAACTTCACCACCATGGGGGAGGAGCAACCCTACAGTAACACACACAGACGGAGAGCAAAAAAAAGGAGAAAAAACGGTTAGGGTAAGAGTGAAGGAGAGCAAGTAAGAAGACGGGGGGGGGGAAGAGGGCAGAGAGGAAAGGATGAAAGAAGAGAGAGAGAGAGAAACAGACAGACATACAGAGAAAAAGAGAGACAGAGGAACAGGAAGAGGCAGGGAGTAGCAGAGAAAGAGACAAAGAAAGACAGGAGAAAAAGACAGAGGGAATAAAGGAGAAAAATCAATTAGGGTAAAAGTAAAGAAGAGCAAGTAAAAAGAGATGAGAGAAGAGGGCAGGGGATGAAAGAAAGAGATAGAAATTCATAGAGACGGCAGGAAGGGGGTGAGAGAGGGGGTGGGACAGACACACAGACAAAGAAAAAGAGGAACCGAGACAGAGGAATAGGGCAGAAAGAGGCAGGGAGAGTAAGATAGAGAAACATAGATAGACAGATAGATAGATAGAGAGAGAGAGAGAGAGAGAGAGAGAGAGAGAGAGAGAGGGGGAGAGACAGAGGAACAGGAAGAGCCAGGGAGTAGCAGACAAAAAGGTTAAGAAAGACAGGGAAACAGAGAGAAAGAAAAAAACTAATAAATTAAGAGGGAAAGAGAGATAGAAAGAAATGTGGGAGAGTGAGACAGTAATAGTGAGAATTGGTAATACAAAAGGCGAGTATATGAAAGAGAGAAAAGGAAGACACAAAGGAGAAAGATCGGGATGGTGACATGCATGAAGAAAGGAAGAAAAGAGGAACGAAGAATGGAAAGAAAGGATGAAAAAGCACAATTACTTATAATTGGGGATCTAGCGCAAAGTATAACATTTTTATTCACACACACACAAAGTGATAAAGGGAATGAGGGTAGAAACAAAGGGGCTGTGTGTGTGTGTGTGTGTGTGTGTGTGTGTGTGTGTGTGTTTGTAAAGAAGGTGATATTTCCCCTGAAAGCGATTTCCCGCTTTATAAAGTGATTTCATCATCATGTGCTTCAGAGCGAGAAAGTGTGCACGAGAGAGAGAGAGAGAGAGAGAGAGAGGAAGAGAGAAACGAGAGAAGAGAGAACAGAGAGAAGAGAGAAGAAACAGAAACAGGAGAGAGAGAAGAGAGAAAGAGAAACAGAGAGAAGGAGAGAGGAGACAGAGAGACAGAAACGGAGAGAGAGAGAGAGAGAGAGAGAGAGAGAGAGAGAGAGAGAGAGAGAGAAAGAAACAGAGAGAAGGAGAGAGAGAGAGAGAGAAGAGAGAGAAAGAGAAAGAACGAGAGAAGAACAGAGAGAGAGGCGAGAGAGAACACAGAGAGAGAGAGAGAACAGAGAGAAAGAGAACAGAGAGGACAGAGAGAAGGGTTTTTGGGGGGGGGGGGGGGGGGGGGGAGAGAGAAAGAGGGAAGAGAGAGAAACTCTGAGCGAGAGGAGAGCGGAGAGGACACTTAGCCTACAGTGCATTTTTGCTAATCTATCTCTCACACACATTCACTCACACACCTCAGAGTGCAGCCTATAATACCTAAAGCCCTGAGGGTCTGCACTGAGAGTACACCATAGAGCACAAAGAGTGTGTGTATGTGTGTGTGTGTGTGTGTGTGTGTGTGTACAAGTGTCTCAGTTCTATATTACAGCATGTTTATGGCTAGTCTCTGTTGATTTCTCCGTCTGTCTCTCTCTCTCTCTCTCTCTGAAACGGGTGAGAGTTAAAGCAGACAGTCATTGTTTTAAGTGAATCTGCATAAATTAATCTCACAGCTCGGGTGCGAATAACACACTTTCACACACACTTACACTCAACTCAGGAAAGTGAGAAGAGCCCGAGAGTGAGATGTTGGGAAAAATGCTTGCTGTTTCACAGTAAGGTTGGGAAGTGGTGGCTAATAGTTATGGTGCTGGACTACCAACCCTGATTCCATTCCCAGCTCCACCAAGCTGCCACTGTTGGGCCCCTGAACAAGGCCCTTAACCTCAATTGCTCAGCTGTATAAAAAAGAAATGTAAGTCGATCTGGATAAGGACATCTGCCAAATGCTGTAAATGTAAGATGTGTGTGTGTGTGTGTGTGTGTGTGTGAATAGCAGATAAGAAGCAATACCAGTGACTAGCTCAGACTACTACTAGTATATATACAGTATATATCTACAGAATGACTATATTCCAAAGTATACTATTCACACCAGCACACACACACACACACACACACACTCGCTTCACGTTACTCTCTGTAGATTTTTCGCAAGATGTCTTTCACGTCACTCTGGCAGTGTTTTTATTTATTTGAAGAAGTTGTATTATAAATTTCACGCTGCTCACAGGCGGTAATACAGTAATACTCTTCTTTATTCCCTGATACTACGGACGTGTCAATAAGTTATCCGCTGACCGGGTTTGCGCGACGAATCATTTTCTTCTTCAGTTGAATTTTTTTTTAACCTGTGCTAAAAATGCAATTAAGGCGAATTTCACATAAAAACACATCAGGCGGTCCAGGTCATTCACGCCGCCTGATGAGAATTCGCCTGTATTCACGTCACTGTAAGTAATTTATTCACACAAATAATTACATTTATGTTTGCAGTGATCACATCATACGAAGGTTTAATATATAGAGTGTATTAGAGTGTAATAAATAAGGGTCAAAGTATTCAATAAATAATGTTTACTGACAATCTGTTAATATTACAAACTGTTAAAAGGCTTAATGAAATACACAATAAAGACAAAAACACAAGGTGGTCTAATTACAACGAAATCATCAGTGATCAAACTTCTCGTTGTTGGACTCTTTAAAGTCGACCCGTTTGTAAATCTCTGTAAATCTCTGTAAATCCAATCCAATCCAATCCAATCCAATCCCAATCCAATCCCGTCCCGTCCCGTCCCGTCCAATTCAATTCAATTCAATTTTATTTAATTTTATTTGTGTAGCACTTTTTACTATGGTCATTGTCACAAATCAGCTTTACACGATCTAAAATAATTATTGTAAGTAGGTTAAAGGTTATTTTTGGTATCAGGGAATCAGTTTTTATTTGGAATTGACTCGTTTATGTAAAAAAGGGCTGAATAATAATTGCAGCTTTAAAATACAGTGAAAATGACATATGATTAAATATCTGATTATTATACAAAGAGTTTTTCTTAAAACAATTTAATCGTAAGTTAAAATTAATTCTTTCGCTCCGTTTAAACGAGAACAATTATGATCCTCGAGGAATCGATTCATGGAATCAATTAGTTTTGTAAAATTCAAATATTCAGTTTCTGGAATCAGCGAAGCAACTTAGATTTTTAAATCGACTCGTAACACATTAGACGCACAAAGCAGGTATGAAGAAAAAAACTTTAAGAGGCACTAAACACTTGGTAAAATTCTGTATGTTAGGAAAATTAGCATTTGTCCATTCTACTGAAAATGTCTTTAAAATATCGAACAACAGATTCAATCTTGAGAGATTCAATCATAGGTTTATTACGCTATCACACACACACACACACACACACACACACATATACATTCCTTGTAATGGCACATGCCTTTTAGTTCAGAGTGTCTTACATTTATCTCAGTTTTTAAAAGTCAATCTGAGCAGTTGAGGGTTGAGGGTCCTGCTCAGGGGCCCACAGAATTCTTTGTAATGTAATTTTACTTATTTTACAAGGTTTTAAACTTCAAGTTTTCAGGTTAAAGTAATTAGAAACCACAGAATTCAGATGTTACAGAAAGTAGGTCAGAGGTCGTTCACAGGAAGAGTAGATAATCACTGAAAAGTCAAATGAACCATTTCGGCGTTCATGCAGAGGAAATTGATTCTTCAACATTTATAGTTTAATATTTATATTTTAGATTCGAGTTTTCAGCATGTAAATCATTTATCTAAGCGTCTCTGATGTTGGTTTTAAGGGATAGCAGGTCATATACAGAACTAATGCACACAAACGTGTCCTTGCTTTTGACAAACAATTACTGATAAACACTTTTTGGTTTAAATAAGAGAAAATAAATGAGAGTTGGGAATCGAACCCTGAACCTCGGATACACCGGGTTAAAAGCTCTAACACTAGAACCGATACACCACTGTAGTTACAAGTCTTCAGCTCAAAACAAAGTGTATAGACACAATGTATAGCCGTGATCACATCTAATAACAAACATTAGAGTAACTTTTCACTGATTATCTACTCTTCCCTGTGGATGACCTCTGACCTACTTTCTGTACATGGAATTTTTTAACATTGAATTTTAATGTTCTGAACTTTTTTGGAAAGTGGATGGATATTCTGGATATTTGCAGTGTAATAATTCAGACCAAAAAATTTGCTGTTGAAATTTCAGATGTTAAACATTCAAAACTATTTTAAAAGCCATGAAATATTCAGTGTTGCTAAATGACACTCAATAATTAGAATTTTCACAATTCCAATTCTAACGGTTTTGTCATATATTAGTGCAGCCTTATTTAGCAGGACAAACTAATTAAAATCCAAAATCCGGCTTCTGTCTCATCTAATGAAAGTTTCATGATTATTTCGTCACCAATTAAAGAAGAAAAAGACACTATTTTTTTAGTTTAACTGGAATTTGAACAATAATCAGGGGCGTCTCTAGATTCGCACCTAAACCATGGAATAATCTTCAGCTGTATAATCGATTAGAGGGGACATTTTGAGTCTAAGATTAAAACTCATCTGTAAATTTTAGCAGGGGAAATTTGGGTATTCGAGATATTTGGTGCACTGATGTGTTTTAATGTTGTTTTGTGTTACAGAAATAAAACTGAGCCGAGTTAAAAATATTAAAATTGTCCCACCATCCACTTGGACAAAGGGCCGCGCTGGACAAGAACGTCTGCTAGTTACTGTAAATGTAAATATTATATAAATTCTAGGGCTGTGAATTTGCAAGATACATATCGCACAACACAACACAACACAACACACAGCTCATGATACACAAATTCCAATATAATACATATGTAAAAATTGTAAAACAAATATCTAAAATTTTAGGATGTGTATCACTTTTATTGATTACTTAGCAGACAAATAAAAACTTACATTCAGATTTATTGGCAAAAGTCTTTGCATTGCACAGCATCACTGAACAAAATACACACACTGAAATCTATCAAGTGCATATTGTGTTACTGGACTTTTTTAACTAAATTATAGATGCCGTATGTCTTTTTTTGTATGAAAAAATTACGTGCATTAAGTAAAAACTGAACACTAAAGTAAAAATGTAGTTAAATTTAAAACTTAAATCTTAGCGTAATTAAATAGGTATCGATACTAAACAGTTAAAATAGCGATACGCTATCTTAAAAAAAATATTGCGATAGTTGCGATTGCTGTATTGACATTTGTACACAGCCGTAATTAAAACTATAACATGATAATATTCATCATTCGCAGTGATTTAGAACTCAATCAGGACTAACTGACATCATCGCACCTCCGGAGTGTGTGCAAGCATTTTTAAGGTGGATAAAGCATAAGCATATGGCCACACACTCTCCTAGCAGATGTCATGTTTCTCGTTCCGTTAGCAGTATTGATTTTTTTTCTTTTTCTAAATGAGGAATGGATAAAAAAATAAATAAAAAAGAATAAGATGCCTGAGGTGTCAGTCAAGTGATTCCATCTTGAGCCATGCATCTCAAGAGACCTAAAAATCTCATTACTCCCTCACACACACACACACACACACACAGCTCATTCTGCTTGCTTATTGCTGTGGCTGTCTCGTTACCCTCAAATTTTGACTTACCCCTGAGACGTGTTCTGAAGCTGAGGTTTAAGGATCCACCATTTTAAAATTAAAGCTAAATTATTAGCAGTGACTTGTAAAGTGCCGCTTAGCGAACAGCGTCGACGTGTGTTAGACGAATTCTAATTATAAGCGGTGCAACACATCACAGTTACTGCTTTACTACTTTATAATCGCTGTCCCTTCCCTACAAACACTTTTTCTAATTTAAGGAATCTAACCGGACAGCTGTCCCATCTGGCCAGTGTGGGACTGACAATATCCACAATATTGGAATATAATTTGCGATTTCACCCTGATTTTCTGTGGGTTTTATTCTCCTGAGAACACGAACATATCGTGTTAACAAATCATGGCCTTCACACAGCTTGACATTCCTGTAACTGGAAAGGAACAACGACAGTAGAGACAGAGGCAGCTCAGTGGAGAAGGTGTATTAATCCTAAGACCACCAGGCTGCCAATGCTGGACCCTAAGAGTGCGTTACCCATGTTCTCTTGGATTTCCTTTGTATTGCTAGTTTTCTTTGTTTTGTATTATCCCGGCTGCCCCAACACCCCACCACCCCACCGCCCCACTGCGCCACTGGTAATTACCAGAATCAGGTGTGGTTTGTTAATCAGAATCTGGAAGTACCAATTCACTGACATTACATTTACATTTACAGACGTCCTTATCCAGAGCGACTTTCATTAATCTCATTTACACAACTGCGCAATTAAGGGGTTGGGGCCTTGCTTAGGGGCCCAAGGGTGGTAGCCTGGTGCAACTGGGAATCGAACCCACAATCTTCCACCACTTATCTAAGAGGGAATCTTTCAGCTTCTGATTGACTTTGATTGGGCTGTTTATTGGCGTGCGATACATATCTCGCAACATGCGTTAGCATACAATACTTCACAATATACTACAATACGTAATAAATGTAAATGTAAAAATGTATTAAGAGTATTAATACACTATATATCGTAATTATTAGCTACATCTATATTTTTACACAGTCCTACAGTAACTAAAGCCACTAGATTCAGGTAATCAGCACTGGGTAGGGCGGGGGGTTGTTTACCCCCACTTTCAACTGCCTGCTCCTCTGGGCAAGACTCCTACCCCCAACTGCTAAATGTAATAAGAGTAGAAAGTTAAACTGTGTCTTTGTTGTAAAGGAGGAAAGGAGCCAATCATACATCGATCTCTTTTCTTAAATGTCCCGAAATTTATCATTCAGATCATCGAATTTAGAAACTCTCAAAACAGGACTAGCAACGGCACGTGTTAATGATCAATTAAAGGATCAACGTATCTTAACTCACAGAATTTGCTGTCACTTATTAACCATCAAAATCACGAGTCATTAAATTATCTCACGCTGATCTTCCTTTAATGTGATTGGACATACAGGAAAAGTAATGTATGGATTGGTGGATTATTACAAAAGGCGGAGTTTTACAAATCTGTTTGTGTGTAGGACAGGACGGGAGTTTGAACTTTTTAAACGAAAATTTTGATCCATTACTCCAGTTTTGGAGGAGCGACTTTACTTAATCAATTGTATAATTGTATCAATAGTTTTTGCCTGTATTGGACAAGATGATTATAGCGCTTATAACTCCCCTGAACAAGACCAGCATAAACCTGAAATTTTATAAATACTAAAAGCCTAAATAAGCTTATTTTAAGCAACTTACTTGTATGTCAAATAAATTTTTCCTATTAAAATTAATTGAAATGCCATTAATTCCCCAAAAAACACTGCAATTTTTTTGTTACAAGTATAATGTACAGCGTTTACCTTGGAGATCAGACGACTCCACTTGCTAACGCTCATGTCTGACTAGCTATCGAGTGAGACGCGGGATGCTGGACGGATGTTACGGCGTTCACTGTGGCGTTTGCTACGCTAACTAGCGGTTGGGTGTCTGAGGCTGCCTCGTAACCCAAATTTTAGCTCACAACTCAAAACAAAAACTGAGACTGAGAGACGACTCGTATCTCGGAAAACTTGTTAGTTGGGACGCTCATAAGTCAAAGTACCGCTGTAATACTGTACATACATATTAATACGTTTTATATTACTACATTTGTCCTAAATAAATTGTTTGTCCGCCAGAATATTACACACATCAGAAATGAACCCTGGACTGAAAAGCTGACTGCAGGATGACGTATCCCCATAATGTGTGTTTTTAAATATCATATATATCCCATATGTTAGTGTGGCTTGTAGCATGTCCACTTCTGGAACAGATCAATAAATTATATGTAAAATTGTTCACTTTTCTTGAAGTATTTTTACTTTTACAATCACATGCTAAAGGCAACGATATTCTTTGTACAAGATCAAATCACGACTGCGTGCAGTCTGTGTGCCGTCGGGTGGGAACGCTGGGACGGGTTTAAAAAGACACACAAACACAAACACACAATCACAGACACATTCTAACTGCAATAAATATACACAAACATCTATACATACACACATACATACATAAAGAAAAGAAAATATGAAGAGAGAGAGAGAGAGAGAGAGAGAGAGAGCGAGAGAGAAAGAGAGACAGAGAAAGAGAAAAAGAGAGGGAGAGAGAGAGAGAGAGACAGAGAAAAAGAGAAAGAGAGAGAGGGAGAGGGAGAGAAAGAAAAAAGAGAGAAAAGAGAGAGAGATCAAACAGGGAAGTGAATCTAAGGAAAGACTTGGAAGCAAAAACTGCAACCTGAGAGAAAACTCCACAAACACACTGTGTGTGTGTTTGTGTGTGTGTGTGTGTATGTGTGTGTGTGTGTGTGTGTGTGCGTCTGTCACATCGGTTTTCATTAAGTCTTGACATTCAGAAAGGCCACAAATTCCTCTGTGTGAGATGAGGGGAGGGGGGAAGAGGGGTGCAAACACAAGAGGCTCTTACGAAAAAATAAACAACTCACCCGGAACAATTTAGTCGCCTGGAATTACTTTCGTCTCAACATAGACAATGACCCGGACAATACACACACACACACACACACACACACACACACACACACACACACACAAGCACAAAGCAATTTGGACATTTTTACCGTAAACCAATTGAGAAATTAATCAGGTTTCTCTCAGTTAAGAACTTAATATTTAGGTTTAATATTCACACTACAGCGATTCATATATAAACTATCCTGATGTCTAGGAGGACAGACAGACAGACAGACAGACAGACAGACAGACAGATAAGAGTTGAAGCAAATTTATTTTATAGCTGTCCCAATTTCCATTTTTAGCATTTGGTAGACGACTTACATTTATCTCTCTTATACAACTGAGCAATTAGGGGTTAAGGGCCTTACTCAGGGGTCCATCAGTGGCAATTTGGTGTAATCGACCCACAATCTTCCAATTAGCAGCCCAACACCTTAACCACTGCGCTACCACAAATAATATAAGATACCAATTAGCAGCTAGCATTTTCTGATTCTGTTCTTTAATATAATTGTTCCAATTTATTATATTTTAATTATTAATTTATTAAATTAAAATAACTACCCTAGACTATATTTTGCTATCTAAAATAATTCGATAGAAATTTTAAAGTTGAGGATGGTAGCAAAGCACAAAACACACACACACACACACACACACACACACACTTAAAGAAATGCCGTCCGCGTCTATCAGCTTGACGTCGCTAGACTGACATTTTGACAGACAGGATGATGGACAGCTGAACACTGAGGACTCCAGTGAGACCGATTACAGGCATGTTATTAAAACGATGCAGCTAATGGCAGCCTGCCTTAACCCGGGGGTCCTTCCCGATACCCACGGGTGGCCGTGGCACTGCCCGTCTAAGCTAAATGTTCATTCTTTTTTCTTTCTTACACTTTGTCTGTGTCTCTTTTGTTCGGGTAAAAGTTTTCTTCCACTACAGGGTAAGTTTGAAGCGACAGACTTTTGGCTGACTGTTGGAGCTGTGATACTGGCCAAAAAGAGACAGAGGATTGTGGACGACAGAAAGAAACAGCGAGAGTGACAAAAAGAGAGAGAAAGAGAGAAAGAGAGAGAGAGAGAGAGAGAGAGAGAGAGTGGAAAAGGTGGAAAGACAAATGGGAGGGGGAGAGATAGAATGAGGGAGAAAGTGTGAGAGGACAGGACTGCTGAGATGCTGACAGACAGAAGAAAGTGATAGAAGGATGAGAAGAGAGAGAGAGAGAGAGAGAGAGAGGGACGAGAGTACAGTACCTCCATGGTCTGAGACTGATGCATGGCTTTGATTGCATTCTGTGCCATAGCCCTGGTAGAAAACGTGACAAACGCACATCCTGCAGGAAGGGAACGAAGAAGGGAGGGAGGGAGGGAGGGAGGGAGGAAGGGAGGGAGGAAGGGAGGGATGGCAGGGACGAGGGAGGAAGAGAGACAAGAGAAAAAAAAACAAAAGAAACAAGACAAAAGGGTTGGACAAGTTGTTATAAAGCCAAAAAACAAAGATTGTACAGAGAAGAAAGGCAGACAGAACTTACTGCAAAAGTAGCTTAGAGTAGAACATTCAACAACATTTAACAACAATCAACACTCAGCTCTTACCTTCAACAATGAACACACAGGAACACCAGAGGAACACAATAGAACAAACAATCTGTAGCAGTGGAACTGGCTTTAAGTGGAGTGAAGTATATTTTAGTGCACAAAGCTGTCAGGTCGCCATGAAGTCCGCCATGAAGGCTCTCTTTCTGTCTCTCTCTCTGTCCCTCGGTCTGTCTCTCTCTCTATCGCTCTCTCTGTCTGTCTTTCTTTCTCTCTGTCTCTTTCTATCTCTCTGTCCCTCGGTCTCTCTCTCTGTCACACACACTATATACACAACATATTAGAAAACAAAAAACATCTCCAAAATTTCCAGTGCTTTTGTTCCTTTATTGGACGGTTCTGATCACTCACTCACTCACTCACTCACTTGCTCACTCGCTCACTTGCTCACTCACTCACTTGCTCACTCACTCGCTCACTCACTCACTCACTCACTCGCTCACTCACTTGCTCACTCACTCACTCACTTGCTCACTCACTCACTGACTCACTCACTCACTCAGTCACACACTCACTCAGTCACTGAGTACAGTTTATCCCAGGATTTTGACACCTCTGTGTGCAAATCCGGAAAAAATGGGAGGCCCCTTGGTGAAGGCTCATCTAATTTACTACTATGATGAAGGTCTCTTTTTTTGACTGCCCAATCTATATTTAGCTTAGCGGCAGCCTGGGTTATACCCTCGGATGGTGGTCATTCCACACTTCCCTTAATAATCATATCTTCCACCTTCTCGGAGGATGAAAGCTGAAGCTGGACGTCTCTTTGAGGGAAGAATCTGCAGAGAGGGCTTCCTCAGCCAGATCAAGGCCCGCGGTGCTAGCGGTTGGGGAGCCATTTTCTGCTTTCGTCTTGGCATTTATTTTCGCTTAATCTTTTTTCACTCACACTCACACTCACTCACACACACACACACACACACACACACACACACACACACACTGAAGAAGAAGATCTTATCGAGGCACATTTCTGCTGGTGTTTATATAGCATTACTTCCTGGGCAATGACGTCACCTGACCGTGTCATAATGCTTTCTGATTGGTCGGATTACACACTGCTTCAGGGCAAAGGTTCTCAAAGGGTGTTCTCGACACATCCTCTTAAATTGACACAGAAAGTGGTAGTCAAACTGGTAGGACGTCTTTGCCTGCTGGTACGTTATTTTACAGGGCAATGAGTGTTGGAACTCTTTTAACTGCCATGAGGTGGGGAAGTGGTGGTGCAGTGGTTAAGATGGTTAAGACTGTTCGATTCCCAGCCCCACCAAGCTACCACTGTTGGGCCCCTGAGCAAGGCCCTTAACCCCTAATTGCTGAGTTGTATAACAGAGATTAATGCACGTCGTTCTGGATAAGGACGTCTACCAAATGCTGTAAATGTAAATGAGGTTATTTTCTTACCAGATTATTACAGCACAGATGGCAAAATAGTCGATCAGTTTGAGCAGTTTGGTCTGAATAAAAGCTGCTCGGACTCGGACTTTACAGTAAAGGAATTAGTGTACAGTATAAGGCATGTTTTAAAATATGTAAATATGCAAATGTGCACACACACACACACACACACACACACGCTGGCTGTGGCTAGACTTTCTCTTCAAGCCATTGTGTGTCACACGCCTGCACACACACGTGCCTGCAAAAGCAGCGTTCGACCTGAATGCTCAAACAGATTGAGAGAAATCTCTCTGCTGCAATCATGACAAGAGCTCCCATGAGGCCGAGCGGCTGTTGGAGACCTGCCTGTGGTGGCAGCTGGGAAATGGAGTCGTTTTGCAGGTGGTGGGCAAAAGAACAGACCATATGGAGACATGCTCTGAGGATGGCTTTGCCTCAAGAGCTCTTTCTGTTCTACTGTACATGCACACACACACACACACACACACACACACACAAAAGCTACTTAGGTCTTCTAAGGCTGTAAGAAAAAAACAGCAAGGAACTGTCTTTTGTTTTCAGTTCACTAGGAGGCGCTGGCTGTATTCACCTGCAGATGTTTTCCGTTCATCTTTTTTTTCTTGCTTTCTCGGTCTTTATGCTGTGGTTCCTCCTCCTCCCCTTTATTTCCTTTTCCCTCTCTCTCTCTAACGTAACCAGCAACCAATTTCTGTTGGGACGTAGCCTCAAATGTTGCTGTTTATTTTCCGACTCTGTTATTAGTCTGGTCACTAAAGCAGCTTTAGAGTCTTTGTTTAAAGCATAACAGAAGATCTTTAACCTCTGCTGTCCTTCTTCTTTAAAACAACATGACACAGAAGTAAAGAAACATTTCCAATGAACTGTCAGTGCTTCATTACTGCGATCTTTTTAGAGCGCTGCATCAGCCAGCAGATATAAATTTGTGATAGGCCACATGGTGGAAAAGAACGAGAACAGAGCGAGAGAAAGGAGGACAGTTTGCAGAAAGTGGGCTAGCTCCCTGGGTGATCTATATTTATTGGTAGTAAAAGTCTAGAGTGATTGATAGATCTCTGAGATGGTGGAAATTAGAGACAAAAAGAAAAAAAGACAAATGCCATAGTAGAGAGACGAAAGTAGGTGGACATCATGCTAAATGTCTCTCTGATGATTCTTTAGTTTTGCACTGAGTCACTTATTAATAAATAATCGTCTATCCTTCCCAAAAATCTGAAAATATTCAGTAATCGGTACTCTATTTTCCATTTTATTCCAATTCCAATTAGGGGCCTTGCTCTGGGGCCCAGCAGTTGCAGCTTGGTGGTGCTGGGAATTGAACTTACTAGGTCAGTAGACAATCATTTATTTTTCTTTGTCCTTGAATCGGTAGTACATTTCTAAGCAATCTGCAGACAGTGAATATACGACTGTCACGATTATCAAACTTGGGTGACGATTAATTAAGAGAAATAATTGCGATTATGACGATTTATTGTTTGTTTTTCAGGTTTAACGATTATTTGTTTGTGAAAAATAATTAATCATTAATAAAAGCAACTGAAAGTATTTTATCATCGCTCCAGTTTGTGCTTATTAACGCTCGACTGTAAATATTTTATTAGAGATAAATAGTATTTAAGGAAGTCCATATTTGGTGTCCTGTCAGTGTGTTTATCTGTTTAGTAACATATAAATTAATTCCTGTTCTCTGCAGTTGCATTATGGGATGTTAACATGAGTTGCGTGGGTGATGTTGCGTTATTGAAGCGGTGTCAAAAAACCCAGACACTCTAACTTTTATATCACGCCGCTCCATTTACTCACTCTGGTTGAAAGTAGGGGGCTGCAGGTACTACAGCTCCCCCTAGTGGCTAATAAAAGTGTGCAATAATTGCGATTGAATTTAACGATTGTGGTTAGGACAAATAATCGCAATCCTCTGATTACTGAATATTTATGACGGCCGTAACTATTTATTGTTTGTGACTGTATTCGGTGTGAAATGACAAAAATTAAGTAAAATTTAAACCATTTTTAGCAGAAGTCACAGCTGTAACTGGTGCTGGTTCAAATGTATGTTTGATAAATGCCACTAATATTGATTCCATCCATGACTAAAGTCCTATTAATCAACATAAACGAATGCCTTAATTAATACACTCTTAGTGGTTAATAGGCTAAATTTGAAACTGTGGTGGAACAGTGGCTCCCGACATTTACCCCAGTGACCCGGGATCGGCTTATTATCAACATTTCTTAATTTAATAAATGCTAATTTATGCGCTGCCGTAGAACCAAGCCGTATTAGTTAATGCAGGTGTTCATTATTTAGTTAACATCCAAAGCCTCAGTTAATAGTGTTTTTCATTTGTGTGTGTGTGTGTGTGTGTGTGTGTGAGTGTGTAAAAAGAGGATGAGTGCAGCAGTGTCCTGTAAGGCCGATGCGGTACGGTAAAAGCACATATCTCCTTGTATCAGGGCACTTTCAAATATATCTCACAGCAAGGGCTCAGGGACTGGAGTTAATCTCATGTGGAATTAAAATATTCATGAGAACCATAGAGGAAGGGAGAGAGAGAGAGAGCGAGAGAGAGACTGAGTATGGAGCGAGGATGAGGGACAGAGAACGGAGGAGAGAAATGAGTCCTGTAAAAGACGAGATGACAGCAGGGGAGTGGATGGAGGGCTGAAGGAGTGGCTGTGAAATGAGTGTATTAGAAGAGTGTAGCTGAGTGAGCAATGCGGGATGGTGGAGGTACAACCTGTTCTCCTGTGGGCCTCTCAGATGAAGGAAAAAATGATAGCAGAGATACGATGGTTCTGATGAAAGTATTTAGGTGTGTTCGAAAAACTTCACTACCTCAGGATGTGTGTGTGTGTGTGTGTGTGTGTGTGTACATCTCTCAAGATAGACAATAAAGGAGGAATCAATATAAATTCACTTTATTACAAATGAACTAGTTTACTTGTAACTTTGGATATTTTTACATGTCTCTCAGTAGCTAGCTCGTTAGATAATTTCTGCAAATTACATTTGTTTATTAACCACAAAGGCTGTCACAATTATTAACTAATCGTATGATCGCAATTATTTAACATAACCGTGGTCGTTGTATCCAACCGCAATTATTGCACACTTTTTTTATCCAAAAGGGGGCGTTGTAGTAACTGCAACACCAGAGTATGTGAGCAGAGTGTAGCGGCGGGATTTTTCCTGGAGTTTGGAGCGGAATTTTTGAAAGTCGGAGCGTTGTTGTTTCCTGACGCGCCGATTGCGCTTCACTATCACTCCATCACCAGTTCAACTCATATTAACGGCCCATAATGCAACTGTAAAGACCATGAAAGAATTCATAGGCTGCTAATACAGTTAATCACCACTAACAGAATAAAACATGGATTTCCTTAAGTAACATCTCTCTATGTATCTATAATAAAATATTTACAGTGGGTGTTATAAAAGGCACTCATTTTTCCATGGTGTGACTACAGAGTGAAGAGTAAGCGAGGAGAGAGAACGGAGTGAGCGAAGAGCAAGGAAATGAAAATCTGGAGCGGCGCTGGAGTAAACTGGTTATATAAAATTCTTTAAGTGGAAATTCACCAAAAGCTCCAAAACAGGAAGTAAATCTTCTTAACCACAATTATTTATTTGACAATTAATAGTGGTCCAAATTTCATAATTGTGACAGCCTTTTGCAACGCTTGCGTGACTGAAGTAAACCAATGTGTTGATTGTCAAGATAAAATAGGTTTTTTTACACAGATAACGACGGTGATAATATGTGTGTTTATCGGACGCAGGCTGGTATTTATGATCTGTTGAACTGATCTGTGTACAGTGTCCTGTGAATGTGTGTGCTGTTGTCTTACACAGGAAACAAACCTCCGTCATGCATGTAATGATTTGCTTAACTTAGAAAAAAGAGCATTAATATCAGCTGCAATCAAGATCTCAGAAAATCAGCATCAAACACCAACCCACACACAAAATACTGAGTACTGACCAGCTGGAGGTTTTTCTTTAATAACAGTTGCATATATATTGTTACACACTGACAGTCAGAAATAATGAATGATGATTAGGGCTATTAATACTGCTGAATTACAGTACAGATCGTACAGTAATCATCCTGTTACTATGGTAACAGATTCTACAGTTAAGGATGTTCTATCTATCTATCTATCTATCTATCTATCTATCTATCTATCTATCTGTCTGTCTGTCTGTCTGTCTATCTATCTATCTATTTATCTAACTGTCTGTCTGTCCATCCATCTATCTATCTATCTATCTATCTATCTATCTATCTATCTATCTATCTATCTATCTATCTATCTATCTATCTATCTATCTATCTGTCTGTCTGTCTGTCTGTCTGTCTGTCTGTCTAACCCTATATATTTTTCATATCGAATGGTTACATTATGTGAACATATCTACTTCATGCAAACTTTCCACTGGTGTCCCACAGGGCTCTGTGCTGGGACCTCTTTTGTGAAGTCATACAGTATCCTGACCTAGTTTGTTTATACCACTCCTCTGCTGATGAGACTTAACTCATTTTTCTTGTCCTTGATTCAGACAGTATCTTAGTGAGTCTAGTGGACGACCTGTCAAAAAACAGGCAGCAAATCCAGCAAGAACAAACAGCTGTATATCGCTAGAAATGCCTGCACATGTCCTGATCTTGTCATCTCCCTGAAGAACTCTTAGATCATTTCAAGCATCGAGCCTTAGGGTAGCTCCAACTATCTCTCACCTCATGAACTGCAAACCATATTCTATTATGCAGGTTTCAGCATCAAGAAAATCTGGTCATTTCTCCATGAAGCCTGTTTTGTAGGTGTTTTGTCATTTTGAGACTAGAAGAACATGACCTAGTTTTCTTTGACACCTTGCTGATAAACAAGTTCCCATCCTCTGAGAACAGAAGAGGAAAAGTAAAGAAGGTATCTAGTGGGCATCTTGTCAATAAAAAGAAAAAGCAATCTCAGCAGGACCAAGCAGCTGTAAATCACTTGAAATACTCGCACATGTCCTGATTGTGCCGTCTCCCAGCGAATTCTCAGATCGAGAGGATCTGGCCGTTTCTTCATCATGTCATCTCGAGATTGGGTCACTATTGGGTTTATAAGTACCATTCAATCCCTGCACATGATCCAGGATGCAGTGGCACACCATCCCACCACACTGCTACATTCTCTCCACCAGCTTCCTGTATCTACCCCCCTTCAGATTTCTCACATGACATATCACATGACAAAGCCAAAAAAACCCAGAACAGTACTTTGTTAAATCCCCATCTGGCCAAGCAACCCCTTAAGACCCTTTTTTGGTTCTAAGAAACAGATGATGGGATGAACTTCACTTTTACAGATCTTTTTTGTCTATTCCTCTTCGCCAGGGTTTCAGATTCACCTTTATTTTAAAGCAACTAAACTATTAAACTAATAGTAAATGAAAGGTATAATAATTACAATCTAATACAAAACCCTCAAACCAACTTGTGTATGTAAATGTGTGTTCATGTGTGTGTGTGTGTGTGTGTATGTGAGTGTGTAGGTTACCTCGGCTAAGTCCGTCTGGCCCTCTTAGGATGCGACACTCCTCAATCTGACCAAAGGAGGAGAACATGACCCGGATATCATTCTCGTTACACTTCTTTGACACCATGCCGATAAACAACTTCCTGTCCTCCACAGCTGAGAACGAAAGAGAGGAAGAGAAGAAGAAAAAGGTCGAAGGATAAAAAAGGATGATCAACAAGCGTGGAAAAAAATGGAGTGAAAGAATTTTAGCAGTAGAACAGTTTTTCACGCGCTAAAAAATGTATTACAGAAAAGCGTTTACACTGCTAAAATTAGAACCTCAACACACACACACACACACACACAAACTCACCATTTGACTTCTCACTGTCGGCAGGCTTCATCTGAATAGGATGGTGCATCTGTAAGACAGAATAAACAGTAGTTAAACACACACACACACACACACACACACACACACACACACACACCATTTCAAAGACTTGCAGAGAAAAAGTAATGATCAGTATGTATGTTTGTGCATTCGCTTGTTCCCCTCTGTCCTCAACTGCTTCCCCTTTCTATCAAAGAGGAAGTGGGACCGCAGTGGTTAAGGTCTTGGAGTACAACCTTGAATATCAGGGTTCAATTCCCAGCACCACCAAGCTACCACTGCTGGGCCCCTGAGCAAGACCCCTAACCCCCAATTGCTCAGTTATATAACAGAGAATAATATAAGCCGCTCTGGATAAGAACATCTGACAAATGCTGTAAATATAAACATGCAACGGCGTATGTGAGGTTGTGGGTTAAGGCGCCGCTACTCATACGCTGCTGCGCTCTGGCGACCAGGGTTTGATTCCGGCTCAGGGGTTCTTTCCGGTCCCACCCTCCTATTTCCCTCTGTCCCTGTTTCCTTTCTGTCCTGTCTGTGTAATAAAGGCAAAAATGCCCAAAAATGTAACTTAAAAAATAAGAAATCATTTTAAACATTAGATATTTTTTAAGGGGACGTGGTGGCTTAGTGGTTAAGGTGTTGGACTGATACCAGAAAGACCGGGGTTTGATTCCCAGCAGCAACAAGCCACCACTGTTGGGCCCCTGAGCAAGGCCCTTAACCGCCAATCGCTCAGCTAGTCGCTAAGTTGTAGTATATTTACTAAAGACACGACAGCCGCACCACAGTTACACAACAAAAGAAATCGAATGCTAAACATGATTACAAAAGTATCATTGGAATGTAATCTGTGTTCTAATAACCACCTGTGTGTGTGTTTCATTTAATTCTAAGAAACTGATCATAAAGTAAGAGTAAAAAGAGAAAAAAAAACAGTAAAATGTCCTCAATAACCTGGGAACTGAAAGCGTTTCCTATACGAGGATAATAATCATTTCAGGCTTGTTTCAGGTACTGAGAACGTTAAATTGCGACTTGAGCGTAAGTGGTGCAGTTTCACTCCCACGCGGCGGATGTGGATTCATCAGCGGCGTCAAAATCAGCGCTTGTTTAAAAAGACCAGATGGGGAAGAGTTTATTTTCGACACTTGTTCCGAAAGACAAAAAAAACAAAGACAAAAAAAACCCCTACCCCTACCCCTAGTCCTACCCCTAGTCCTCACCCTAGTCCTAACCCTAGTCCTAACCCTAGTCCTAACCCTAGTCCTAACCCTAGCTCATATGAAGACGGTTACTGTCATTAAATAGTTCTTACAAAATCAAGTGTATTCTTTTCCTGCTTGTATAAAGAAAGTAGTGCAGGACATAAAATCCAAAGAAAAAAAGGACAGCAGGAGTTGACAGAGGGCTCTTAAGGACATGCCCTAGATTGGCTCTTGTGCGTTCTCAGCTTAGTGTCAAGAACAAGAGTGGACACAAAGTTTCTGTCGCTC